>OZ024826.1:38937069-39537069 GCA_964016985.1 Anodontia alba
TAAGACAAGTTTGACTGTAACTGATATCTCATTAGAAGTGTCTCGGATAAAAACCTGTGTTGTGGGTACTCATTTGAAGCGCCTCGTGAGATGCCTCCAATCACAACGCAGGTATTTATGGAGAAATTAGACAAAGATCGCAGAATTATTACCAAATACTCCTCAACAATTCGCCGAATTCTATGCATCGATTTGCCATAAACATGTACATTGTATATTACGGATTCAAGTTACGTTACTGCAATAACCCTAAGTATTGGACAGACAGGGCTGAGCAAACAGTGCAGCCCAATATCAGACTCCGTAGATCGCGACGTCATGAATGACTGAATTGTTTGCCTCTCATCCGGCTATTTTAGACACATCTTCAGTTTCAAAATTTTAAGGGACTTCTTCAAAATTTAGGAGAATTATGGTGAAGAGTTAAGGTGGCCCAATATTTAGGGTCTATATGGTACAATGGTCTGATCAATATTCCATTGTCGATTCGGACAGCGGCGCCTCGGATCAGACTGTGCATCCGCATAGGGTCTCATGATTACTTTTCATTTTCATTCTTTTGTGTGGCCATTGTTTCAAAAGGCAACTTTTTCGATTTTTATTTTACTCCACTGCAGCTGGTATTAGGTGCCGTGTGGCGGCCGTAAGACGTCTCCCTGTACTTCGCCATAGTTCAGACTATATACTATTTCCTTTGGGATCATTAAACCCATTCCGGTTACTTTAAAAATCGAAGACCGCTTAAGCCGACATATACTACAATATCCTTTGATTCTGAAAGCGGACAATGACGGCCCTGATCAGCCTGCGCTTATGCGCAGGCTGATCTGGGCCTGCGTTGTCCGCACATTACATAAGGGCCTTTTTGTGCGTTGGTCATTATATATTGTTGGTATTCATTAATCGAGGCGCTTCTAATGAATAACCACGTGTTTTCGTGGAGAAATACGAAAAAAATCAACGATTTTTGGACGAAAAACAAAAAAAAACAAAAAAAAAAAAACACCAAACACCCTATATCTTGAGCTAATAAGGACCAACTTACCAACTGGAACACAACTTGGTTGACTGCCGCTCCAATAGTGGTCACTCTTACATGTTCTGGTCTGATCGCCGACCAGGACATATCCAGAGTTGCACGAGTAGGTAGCCTCATACTCGAAAGTCGTCCCGGCGTAAGAAACCGTTCCGTGAGCTGGGTCTTCTAGGCCCTCGCAATCTGCATAAGACGTAAAAACGAGTTGGCGGATTGCAATTCTCTGGGATTATTCAGTAGCGAACGACAAATTCAGCAAAAACAGACATTTTATTTCCCAAAAAAGGTTTCATGAATTATTATATGATATTAATACAGAAGACCATAAAATGTGGCACCTGACAGCCTGTAAAATTTCAGTTCGCCTCTCGTTCTTGAACTGGATCAGAAATGAAATTATTTTTTATTGTATCTTTGAATTAATATTGCCAATATCATATCTTTGAGAGAGTCGTTTTGGGTCGATTCTTTACAATCGAGCCTTTTAAGGTAGTTTATAGCCGCGCTATTCTTGTCGCTGTGACGTCATAGTGATGTTGACAGAAGGTTATCTGTAAAACCTGGACTGGGACATTGGCAAACAGTGCATACCCAGATCAGACGCCGCAGACGCGGCGTCTGATCAGGGTCTGCACTGTTTGCCTAAATTACAGGTAGTTATAGGTTAAATTGAGTCCCAATTCAGGACCGTTTTCCAGCCTATACTCAGAGACAATCGACCCACCAGTGTTGTTAGTGCTTTAATTTTACCTGGCGCTTTACACAGAAGAAAATTTGCAAACTTTTCTTATGATTAAATGTAAAATCATTTAACTGCTAAATTCGCTCAAAGAGTGGTAAAGAATAAGTAATACCTTTACGTTTGGTTCTCATACAGTACAATCGGAAATTAACGGGAATTATTCTTCAAAATTCCAGGTGGAAATTTGCTTTTTATGAACTATGCATCCCCTGCAAAACAGGTAATGAACACTTGGATGTCTCTGTGGGCAGATGGAACTTCCGTTGCATGTTCGAGCAACCTCTACGTTTGGTTCTCATACAGTACAATGGGAAATTAACAGGAATTCCAGGTGGAAATTTGCTTTTTATGAACTATGCATCCCCTGCAAAACAGGTAAGGAACACTTGGATGTCTCTGTGGGCAGATGGAACTTCCGTTGCATGTTTGAGATGGCAGATAAATGCTGTGGTAGAATGACTAACTTTTGTTCGCAATTAAGGGAAATGAATGCGTTTTCAAAGGAGGCAACTCTCCAAATTTGTTGGAGCTTGAAGGTACAGTTTCGCTTAGTGCGCCATATTCCAGGTATTCCTGAGTCCCAGCTCATCCCCTTTATGCCGAGTGGACTCTTCTACCTCAAATCTTTTGAAAAGTCCATTTCCTATACAAAGGGTGCTTGGTTAATTTTTATTATCATTACGTTTTGTAGAAATTTCTGAACTGAATTCAAACAGTATCGACCCTGATAAGACGCCGCAATCTGAGGTGTCTGATCTGGGTCAACACCGTTTGCCAATGTCCCTTTTATGGGACGCTAAGCTTAAATGGGTTAAATTCTTTCTTCGTTCTACGTACTGACAGGGTTACACGTTGGAGCACTGTCACTCCAGGTCCCGTCACTCTGGCAGACTCTGAAACTTGTCCCGACCAAATCATAACCACGATCACAGGTGTAAGTTGCAGTCGATCCCACTAAGAACACTCCAGCGGTAACAAGGGAGCCAGCAAAACTCACGTCGCCACTTGTGGGAGCATTTAAGATGCCACAATCTACAAAAAAAAATAAAACCTTCCATGGCAATTGTTTGTTTGTTTGTGTTGAGGTTTTACGGCCCAGTCAACCCATGACGAGGGCGGTCAGTTTACCTAACCACACGTTTACTGGGCAGGCTTAGTCCTCTAAGCGGTTAACTTGGCAATTGAAGATGGGCCTCGTATGCGAAAATGAGTCTTCGGGCATATGCGGACAGTGAAGGCCCTGATCAGCATGCGCATCAGTACAGTGTTATCAGAACCTTCACTGTCCACTTATAGAAGCATTAGGTACTGTAGAGTATAACGAAATAAAGTAAAGCTCCTAATCAGACTATATATAGCTTTTTTGTAGATTTTATATTTTTTATTTTCTTTTTTAATAGATATTCTCTGAAGAAGGCGAAAGCCGAAAGGCCTCAGGTAAACCAATCATTTGCATTGTTAATGATTAACTCTCAATATGTAGTTTAACGCCTATCAGTTCGGCATCCTTTCTGGATCCATTGCTACCAAAAATATAGTTTGTTAGATGTTATGCTCCTTCTCCTTTCTCTCAATATATCCGCTGGCTGATCTGTACCTTTAGTGTTTGCAATTACCCTTTATGTCGCGACTCTATTGCTATACAGCAAATGCCCTTTTCAAACAATCCGTATAGCTCAGATAGGAGCGCTTTTCTCACTGGGAAAGTATTGTAGTTTTCCTATTTCTCGATAAAAGCATATGTTGTGGGTACTCATTAGAAGCACCTCGATGAGGCGCTTCTAATGCGTACCTACAACATATGTTTTTGTCAAGAATAAGAAATTATTATGTGAATATCCCTCTAATCTGTAGCTATGGCCTATGTCCGAAAGAACGATTTTTGGTTTAAAAAGAAAACGGGAGCCAAGTAATTGTGTTTATGTTTACCCTTAAAGTGCTGGTCACAACTTCAGCTGACGACACTTTGATATGTTTTGTTTGTTGATTTTTTTTTGTTTGTTTGTTTGTTTTAGAGAAAATAATTCAAGGCTTTGCATTCCAATATGAATTCGCAGCTTTTAAAATTGATTTTCTTTTTTGTTCCCAGATTTCATATTGTTTGTTAATTTCTATCTTAAAGGCCGGGGCACAGCAATTCCTACAAGACTGCATATGTGCCCTGCGAAGACTAAGATCAGCCTGCGCATTAGGGTCTTCGCAGGGTACTATGTAGGTTGCAGGGGATCCAAAGCGTCTTCAGTCGGACAGCTAAGACTCGGATCAACCTGCGCATCTGCGCATGCTGATCTGAGTCTTAGCTAGAGGAACATGCTACCTCGTAGGAAATGCTGTACCCCGGCCCATTTCATTTCCAGACAAATAAATTCTTATCTATAATCGAAAATATATGTTGTGGGTACGAAAACACGCCTTTATAGTTTTGACCCCCTTCAACCCCACTATTATATAGTAAAGCTGGGGTTTACAGGGTTATACATTATTTTTCTTATTTTGCTTAAAACATAGATTGTGGTACTCGTTTGAACCGCCTCGCCGAGGCGGTTCTAACGAGTACACACAATCTATGTTTTTAGCAGGAATATGAAAAATATCATAATTTTTTATCTGAAAATTTTCCTTGTTTGGTTGTAAAATTTTCAATTTATTTGAATAAGCATGTTTTCGTAATGAATGATAAAATAGCCTGATATTAGACACTATTATTCAACAGAAAAGTACTGAATTTTTTTTCTTATTTCTCCATGGCAACATGTTTACATAGAGAAAAGATAGCATATGGATACCCCTCTCAACGATTTGGAGCTATGAGTAGGTACCTGGAAAGAGGGCTCAACTTTGAATTGATATATTTTCTATACGGTGACTATTATTCGATCATCAATCGGTTTTACAGCACCGATGATCGACTATGAAATTCTGGCCGATTCCCAACACTACCTAGTATGTATTGCCACATGCTTCACCAAAATATGTCATTACGAAAACACGCCTATTCAAATATATACTGAAAATTTCACCATAAAAAACTGCAAGTTTTCAGATAAAAAATCTAATATTTTTCATATTTCTGCTCAAAACATAGATTGTGGGTACTT
This sequence comes from Anodontia alba, assembly GCA_964016985.1. Lineage (NCBI taxonomy): Eukaryota > Metazoa > Mollusca > Bivalvia > Lucinida > Lucinidae > Anodontia > Anodontia alba. The sequence goes on from OZ024826.1 coordinate 38,941,946, forward strand.
GTTAGAACCGCCTCGGCGAGGCGGTTCTAACGAGTACCACAATCTATGTTTTGAGCAGAAATAAGTAAAATAATGTATACCCCTGTAAACCCCAGTTTTACTATATAAAAGTGGGGTTTAAGGGGGTCAAAATTATATAGGTATGTTTTCGTGATGTAATAAAAACATGGGTATACATTATTACCTGCAAGTGATATTTAGTGATTTAGTGATATTTAATGATTTTTATACGAAAGACCGTTAGTGACATTTCAACTACATTAATTCAAGGCTTCAACTTCACGAATTCATGATTTCAGCTTCACGAATTCACGATTTCAACTTCACGAATTCACGATTTCAACTTCACGAATTCAACTTCACGAATTCAACTTCACGAATTCACGAATTCCACTTCACGAATTCACGAATTCAACTTCATGAATTCACGAATTCAACTTCACGAATTCAACTTCTCGAATTCCACTTCATGAATTCACGAATTCAACTTCACGAATTCACGAATTCAACTTCACGAATTCAATTGTTGAATTCATGAAGTTGAATTCGTGAAGTTGAATTCGTGAATTCGTGAAGTTGAATTCGTGAAGTGGAATTCGTGAAGTTGAATTCGTGAATTCATGAAGTTGAATTCGTGAATTCGTGAAGTTGAATTCGTGAAGTGGAATTCGTGAAGTTGAATTCGTGAATTCGTGAAGTTGAATTCGTGAATTCGTGAAGTTGAATTCGTGAAGTGGAATTCTGGAAGTTGAATTCGTGAATTCGTGAAGTTGAATTCGTGAATTCGTGAAGTTGAAATCGTGAATTCGTGAAGCTGAAATCGTGAATTCGTGAAGTTGAAACCTTGAATTAATGTAGGTGAAATGTCACTACCGGTCTTTCGTATTTTTAAGCAAATATATCTGTTCATTTGTTATATGTTCCTTTTGACCAATCTAAATCTACCCTATGACAAGTATTGGCTTTTACAAAAAGCTTGGTCTACACGACCAAGCTTTTTATGAAAGCTAATACTTGGTTATATAATGTTGATCAGTCGATGCAAAATAGCATTGAACCGGTCTATGACATTTCATTAAATACTCCCGGAGCAATTAATGTAATGCTCGTAATCTATTTTTTTTCACTCTAATTAATTTTGTATGAGGCATTGAAAAGCATGTTAACGTAATCTTAACCATCACGAAAACACGCTTATATAAATTTGACCCCCTTAAACCCCACTTTTATATAGTAAAACTGGGGTTTACAGGGGTATACATTATTTTTTTTATTTTGCTAGATAAACATAGATTGTGGGTAGTTGTTAAAACCGCCTCGCCGAGGCGGTTCTAACGATTCTCCCAATCTATGTTTTAAGAAGAAATTTGAAAAATATCAGAATTTTTTATCTGAAAATTTTCTGTTTTTGGTTGTAAAATTTTCAATATATTTGAATCGGAATGTTTTCGTAATGGTTATCTTTTTCATATACAGTAAAACTTCAATGACTCGAATACCGATGGCTCATTCACCATGGCTGATTCGAACTCATGTTTTAGTCCCTAGGAGTCCCATAGCTCAAGAAAACGAATGTCTAGGGATTCATTCAGGGAAATGTTCTTATTGTATATAAAGATGAATGTTGTGTGCACGAGGCGATTCTAATGAGTACACTCAACATATCATTATTTTAGAAAAGGTCATAAAGGCATTCCTAAATTACCCCCATTTGCCTCCTGATCTAGCGCAATGATTAACCCTCAGTGGCTCGAACAACCCCTGTCTATAACAAATTTCCATGATGCCAAAGATGTTCGAAACATTCATCACGAAAACATGCCTACACTGTATATAGTGTTGGTCCCTTGAACCCCACTTTTATATAGTAAAACTGGGGTTTACAGGGATATATATTATTTTTCTTATTTCTGCTCAAAACATAGATTGTGGGTACTCGTTAGAACCGCCTTGCCGGGGCGGTTCTAACGAGTACCCACAATCTATGCTTTGAGCAGAAATATGAAAAAATATCAGAATTATTTTCTGAAAATTTTCAGTTTTTGGTGGTAAAATTTTCAGTATATTTGAATAGGCTCGTTTTCGAAATGTGAAGTTCTTCTGTAGCAATGGCTAACAGTAACCTCACTTGTTATAACCTGACAAGACATACGTACCGACCACGCATTCCCACCAGTCGGGACTTACTGGAACGCTTCCCGTTACCAGGATACAGGTTTCATGAAGTCCAGTACACTGAAGAATTCAAAAACATTATTCTACTTCACTCTTCATCTGCTTCAGAGCTCACACACACACACACACACACACACACACACACACACACACACACACACACACACACAGAGTGAGTAAATATATCTTATAGAATAGAATTATGTTTTTTTATATCTCAAATTCAAGAAGACGTTAAAGCCCATGAGGGTATAATGCAAACATATAAGATGGCATATGGCAGGGTTAGTGAACATACAAACTAATTCCTTGTATTACCTGAAAACATGCTGCAATTATACAAAATCATGGTAACGTTGTGGATATAGTTAACATTATGTGGAGAAGGTGATACCTCACAAAATACATGTATGGTAATCAGCATATCAGAACTGTGGGTTGTGACCAAACCATGCTGCAAAAGCTGTATCTTGCTAAACTTATCTTTAGGAATCCAGTAATACAGGAAGCGTGTGGCGGACCAATGTCCAAACAGCATGTCCTTGCATTCCTTCCCCCTTAGGCAAGACTCAGCTTGAACAGAAATGGCCAGAAATCCGCCGTTCCAAATCTAATACTACTAATAGTTATCTAACATACAGTTAACCCTTAAAGCGCCAAGAAAAACTGCATCTGAAAATGTCGTCTGTTTATGTCGTCTGCTGAATATTCTTGCAAACTTTTCAAACCTATTTTTGCATATAGGCAAACAGTGTGGACCCAGATCAGACTGGTCCTAAAGGAGCAGTCTGATTTGGCTCCCCACTGTTTGCAAAAATGACTTTTAAAATCACAAGCAGATGACAAAGCAGACGACAATTGTTGTGAATGGCGCTTTAAGGGTTAATACACATGTATATATCTCATTCTAATCTGTACATAAAAATGATAATAACAATTATGTTCAGTTGTTTTGTGTGTGTGTGTGTGTGTGTGTGTGTGTGTGTGTGTGTGTGTTTAATCATAGGCGGATATTTCACACAGTCTTGGCCCACACTGTTAGCCATGACATTCGTAATTTCCAGTTGCTACGATTTATTCACATACTTGATCGATGTTTTTACATGTACTAGAAATGCTCTCTCTCTCTCTCTCTCTCTCTCTCTCTCTCTCTCTCTGATACACACACACACACGCGCGCGCGTGCTCATACATTACATTTTTGATGACTGTTCTTTAACCTTTACCACTTTCCCGGCTAATTCAGCAAACAATACATTGATGATATTTTTCTTACTTTTCCGAGAAAACAGGATTTTACATTTCATACAAATTGTCTCCACTGGGAAGAGTAAAAAAATACTTCAAAATATCGTTTGCTGAAATATGTATCCAAAGTGGAAAGAAAGAATTCGTCCCTTCTAGAGTAGACCGACTTAAAGAAGGAACTTTGGTGTGAAGGAAAGCGAACAGAAAGTCACAGAAGTTGTTTCCCTTGTAAAAAATGGTCGAGAATCTACCAAGCGTATTAACTCTTTCGGTGCCAAATTTCAGACGACATTTGTCGTCTGCTTTTTTATTTTAACAAACTGCCGCTTGGAAAAACTTTATAAAATTATATGTAAAGTTGAAAGACTGAATATCAAACAGCGTAGATCCAGATGAGACGGCTCATTGAGCCGTCTCATCTGGATCTATGCTGTTTGCAAAAGCCTATTATTATTGCCTGTGGTAGTGAAAGAGTTGTCCCTTGAGATCTTAAATGGCCCCAGTATTCGGACACTACATGTATAACGTCTTGCTCTATTTAGTATTCAGAAAAGTTGAATAAGTCCATTTGACAAGCTGGCGAAGTATTTAAAATTAGTTGGCTGTATGTTAACCCATTTACGCCGAGTGGACTCTTCTATTTAACTCTTTGGACCAGTGCATTTCCAATAAAAGGGGTGTCTGTGTAATTTTATTACTGGCATGTTTTATTGAAATTCCTGTACTATATGCAAACAGTGTAGATGCTGATCAGACGCCGCGTTTTGCGCCATCTGATCTGGGTCTACACGGTTTGCCAATGTCCCTTTTTATGGGACGCTAGACTTAAATGGGTTAAATGGATCACCCCCAGATTAAAATAGCAGTTTTTTATTGGGCCACATCGATTTCTTAGGCATGTCTGTCCGAAACAGTAAAACCATGTTGCAACAACCGCATTTGTTCCCAAAGATGATGCCATTAGAATGAATTTTGCGAAAAGAATCCCTAATATGCAAGATATTAAATGTATGTAAGAAAGGCCTTGCTTTATTCTTTTTTCCTCAAGAACATATATTTTGGATATTGTTGGCTCTCAATATCTCAAACCTTGATACCTAAAACGACTGCTTAAGTCAAACTAAATTTTGGATAATGTTAGTTTAGTTTGCTTTATGTTCTTTACGTTTTAATACCTGTTATCTCAAGTACTGTTATCTCGAACTAAAAATTCTGACCCCTAGAATTTGAGATAACAAGAGTCTTCTGTATTTGTTAATTTGTTAGAATCGCCTCAGTGAGTCGATTCTAACAAATATCCAGAGCATATGTTTCTTGAGGTATTATATACAATTTTATTGCATAATTTCCGATTTACTGTCATCTCGAGCGAGTGTTTCGTGCCAGTCAAATTATCATTATAACGAATTTGTCTTTGTATCGAGTGTTGGTATATTGAAGAGCGTTGGTTTTACTGAGGCAAAACAGAGTGCTGACTAGATGGTTGAATCCAGACAGTGTTGGTTGGCTGATTGCCGTTGACGCAGGATTGTGGAATTATCAAGTTTTATTACTTGTTAGTAATGGTCAAAATCCTCTTATCCAATCAAATTTAGTCGACATTCTTATTTCTCGAAGATAAACATCTGTTGTGGGTACTCATTAGAAGCGCCTCGTACCCACAAGATATGTTTTTTGGGGGGTTGGGGGGCGGTTTTCTTTGTTGTTGTTGTTTTTTTTTTTTTTTTTTTTTTTTTTGTGTGTGTGTGTGTGTTTTGTTTTGTTTCTTTTGTGTGTGTGTGTGTGTGTGTGTGTGTGTGTGTGTGTGTGTGTGTGTGTGTGTGTGTGTTTGTTTTGTTTTTGTTGGGTTGTTTTGTTTTGTTTTTTGTTGTTGTTGTTTTGTTTTGTTTTTTTTGTTGTTTTTTTGTTGTTGTTGTTTTTTTGTTTTTGTTTTTTTGTTTTTTTGTTTTTGTTTTTCAGAAGTAAGAATAATACATAGCCTATAATCTGGATACTCTTCTAAGCTATGATTTCCTTGTCTCAGGAGAAGTAAATAGAAATTTCTTACTTTTCAGGGAAATGGGACAAGTTGGACAAGTCAAGTCGAGCATGGTATTTCCACAGCCCTGGTTTACGTTTACATTAGAAAATATTTCTTGTTTCCCGAAACCAAGTTACCTGATTCTCGCAGAAGATGAGCTTTGGGAAGTGATTAGGATTTGCTTTATTTCCTCGTCCACCTTGTCCTTGTGCCGCCACAGCCTCATGGACGGTGATAATCAGAAGCATACAAATACATAAAATCTGAAAATACAGCCAAACGTGTGATGAACGCCACCTGTATTAAGCAACCACCTGTCTAAAAAGGCAACTATTTCAAATTTCATTAAAAATAAAGATGAGTCAATTTACCTATATTAAGTAAGTTTTAAAGACCACGTTGTGGATTTCCCATAGCTACTTGCTTAATACAGGTTTGACTAAAAGAACAGTGTGGTATACACATGCAACTCTAAATCTCTAAAATACCTTGAAAAATGTAGCAGACGGCATCCTCATTTTTTCCTGATAAAATAAAGAGTTTGCACACGCCAATCTGCCACGAATCGCGCTATGATAAACCCATCAGTGCTCGAACTATATGCATGGTCTAAAAGCTGTTCAACCCATTGAAATTCGACTCTACTGTACTCTGGACAAGTTTAGTTAATGTATTAACATCCTGGGTACGCGAATCTAATAAATAAGTAAATATAACTATATACTCGAACGCAAAAATAACACATATTTGTTCGGCTTGGTATTTTATGTCAAATTTGAAATATGCTGGTAATGACAAAATATGGAATGCATTATTGATGCATTGAGTACGCTTTGTTGCAAAATTGTTGAGACTGTCTGTTTATTCATGCGTAACGAACGCGCAAACGACCAAGGGATCAAAATAAAAAATCACACTATCTGATAGGTTGATTCACCGTCTGATTCATTACGAAAACACGCCTATTCAAATATAAAGAAAATTTCACCTCCAAAAACGGAAAATGTTCAGGTAAAAAACTCTGATATTTTTCATATTTCTGCTCAAAACATAGATTGTGGGTACTCGTTAGAACCGCCTCGGCGAGGCGGTTCTAACTAGTACCCACAATCTATGTTTTGAGCAGAAATAAGAAAAATAATGTATACCCCTGTAAACCCCAGTTTTACTATATAAAAGTGGGGTTCAAGGGGGTCAAACTTATATAGGCGTGTTTTCGTGATGAAGAGTTCTTTCTGGCTCTAAAAGGGATGCAGACTTCATTGGTACCTTCGATAATGTCTCAGAAACATCATTAGGAATTTTTAGCATCGCCAACTCGTCGCAATCTAAGTTATGCCCCTTTCTGCAAATGTTGCAATGTTAGCTATGTTCTCGACAGCATGAGATGATCTTGTGTAATTTGCCGTAAAAGGAATTTGCGCCAAACTTTTGACCAAGTTGAATTCAAGGCTAAGTGGTCGCAAAAGGCTAATAATGGGACGTAACTCTTAATGTGCTTAAAAATAATGCAAACATGACATGAATTTTGGGTTGCTCGATACATGAAGCCACTGAACAGAATTAAATACAATTCATGTTGCATCTTTATCATGAAGTGCAGTCTACGTATAGTGAATTGGGAGACAATACTTTGCCATTAAAACTTTTATCAGCCTTTCATGTGCGAATACCAAATCGGAAATGAGCAAAACGCAGGCAAATGTCAAAGCCAAAAACTTGTTATAATTATGAAAACATGCCTATTCAAATATAATGAAAATTTTACCACCGAAAAATGAAAATTTTCAGATAAAAAATTCTGATATTTTTCATATTTCTGCTCAAAACATAGATTGTGGGTACTCGTTAGAACCGCCTCGCCGAGGCGGTTCTAACGAGTACCCACAATCTATGTTTTGAGCAAAAATAAGAAAAATAATGTATACCCCTGTAAACACCAGTTTTACTATATAAAAGTGGGGTTTAAGGGGGTCAAAATTATATTGGCATGTTTTCGTGATGTAAACGATTTGTTTTCCCTTAACCTTACTTGTTATTATGCCCAAAGTACCTTATTTTTTTAAGAAGTGATAATTTAGTCGATTTTCAAAAACTTGAAAGACTTCGGAAAACAAAGTTTTTTGCATATGCGCTAAAACTGCATTAAAGTCAAATTTTCAAATGTTTTACACCGTTTTCGTGCTTGTTAAATCAGGATGATCTCACATGCAGCACAATTGAAATGAAAATTGGGTTCTTGACACATTCTACAAGATTTTTTTTTTATTTTAGATTTGTTTGACAAAACTCAGCATAATGTTTTTGACAAACAGCGTTTTGAAACTAAAATGCTGCAAAACCATAAGTCATGCATATGCAAATCTTTTTACTTAGTAAACAGTAAAGTACTGTTATTTTGAAAAGGTAAAACGAAAGAGTAAAAATATGCATTTCTTTTGCTGTCGAGTATATTGTAAATCTTGATTCTGGGTTATTGGACTCGAACAGGGGAAATTTCCCATGTTCTCGTTTGCATAAGCTATCACTGGGTTACAATACTCAAACAGGGGAAATTTCTCCTGTTCTTGCTTGCACAATGGGTAATATATTGTGAATCTTAATTCTAGGCTGTCTGACTCGAACAGGTCAAATTTCTCCTGTTCTTGTATGCACAATTGGTAACATATATGGTGAATCTTTCCATTGAGTTACTGGACTGAAGCAGGGGAAATTTCCCTTGTTCTTATTTGCACAAATGGTAACATATATTGTAAATCTTGATTCTAGGTTACTACTGGACACGAACAGTGGAAACGTCCCCTGTTCTTGTTTGCACAAGCTATCATTGGCTTACAGGGCTCAAACAGGGGAAATTTCCCCTGTTCTTGTTTGCACGATCGGTAATATATGGTTACTCTTTCCCTTAATTGAGTGACAAAGAACGAAACTATGACTGGGTTACAGGACTCAAACAGGGGAAATTTCCCCTGTTCCTATTTTGCACTTTTGGTAGTGCATGGTGATTCTTACCCCTAATTGATTGACAAAAACCAAAATATGACTGTCATATTTTGAATTTATGCAGCAAAAAAGGGAATTATAATGGAAAATCCCTTATAATTTTGGAAGATGTTAAATGCGTTCTATAGCATCTGGTTTGGGTTTAATCAGTTTGCTCAGGCCTATCTGTCTGAATATCTAGAGTAAATTCTGTACACTGGATACCATCGTGGATATCTAATAAATAAATAAGCCTATTAAAATGGAAAGGAATCGACTATCGCTACGATGCACGACCCCTCGCTTGTCAATATGTATACGTATACAAAATTTGATCAAAATACCCTATATGTGTGAAGACCTACGGAGATTCAAGAGTAACGGCCATTTCCGCTAACATTTCATTGTCCGAGGCAACGCCGATGCCAACTTAAGTTAACTTAAGTTGGCATCGGCGTTGCCTCGGACAATGAAAAGTGGCATTTGACAATTTCTTTGACTAGATCTTGTCAATATTATGTATATGCAAACTTATATCAAAATATACCATATGGTTGAAGACGCGTGCGATTTCTATATTTTCACATTTTGTTGGCCTCGGTGTTACCTTGGTCAATGAAAAGTGGCATTTGGCAGGTCCATTGGCTAGAACTTGTCGGTATGTATCTATATGCCAAATATTATCAAAATATTCCCAACGGTGAAAGCGCTATGGCTATTTTCGCTAATTTACCGCAGACGGACAGACGGATGGAGGGACAAACGGAATTACGAGGAGATGATAATATGACACTTTTCGAAAGTGAACCTTTCAATCGGTCTGCGGGTCGTACAATACGTCCAGGACTTGCCACAATCACAGAACATAGCCTGCCTATGACACCAAGAGGAAGAGTAAACAAACTACAATCGACTCTAATTATCTCGAAGTCCAATGGACTCTTTGAAATACTTCGAGATATCGCACCTCGACATATCAGATTTGCAGAATTGAGGAAAAAATAAATCGAACAGCTACATTTAACAAATTAATATGTAATTTGACTTCTGAGATTGAAAATATTTCGGAAAAGAGGAGAAGTAGCAATTTCTCCTCTTTTCTACAATAGATATTCATGTTTAAACAGGGACCAGGTTTTCACTTCGAGATAAGCGGTTATTCGAGATCAGCGAAGTTAAGATAACGAGAGTCTATTTATCCAAGTCGTTTGCTATTATGAAATGAGTTCAGAAATGAGGACTTCAATAGCAACAACAAGATGAATAAGTAAATAAATAAATAAATAAATAAATAAATAAATAAATAAAAGAAGATATTTCAAAGAAGAAACAATGAAATCAATTAACTAACCTGCGACATGGTTGTAAAAGATTTTTTTTCTTTCTTTCTCTCTCTCTCTAGTATGAAACAGCTCTTGAAAGAAGTTGCAAGTATTTAAATTAATGATTGCTCGGATGGTTCTATTTATTTACTAGAAAATAATCGAAATTATGGCTCTATTGGAGAAAACGTCACACCTTGCCACACGCGAACGGATAAGACGCGGATCAGTCTGTACAATCGCCTGTTCTTTAAATGGACATGGGGTTTCTGTGTTGATGTAAATTATTCAAGTAAAATGTGACACTCTGCAGATATCGAATAGACTGTGATATGGCTGATTTGATTCTTCTCTGTTGTTTTATTTCATGCTGTACCTTTTTCCTCCCGGACGGATTTTAACTTTTAACATTTTCTGGGCTAGTTCAGCAGATGGCAAACTAGAGATATATTTTTTTTATTTTTCCCAGGAAATAGCTTTTGACATTTCATGTAAATTGTGAAGACAATAATATGGAAACAATTTGCATGAAATGACAAAGTCTATTTTCTGGAAAAAAAAAGATATATATATATTTCAAAACGTCAACTGTTGAATTTTTTCCCAGCATGCTAAGCGTTTACATTGTATCTTGGGACGTGGCAAGCTATTTGCCTGCAGCCAAGACAAGGTACATTATGGCACATTCGATTAGAGTGACTTACCGCAAATAGTTACTTATTAGAACAAAACAGAACAGAACAGAGACTACGCTGTTTGACATTCAGTCTTTCAACTTTACATATAAACGTCTTTCCAAACTAATAGTTTTTAAACATAAAATAAAAAACGTTAAACTATAATACCCCGCCATTATCGTGTCGTGGGCAGATATCTCCGTAAAAATTTGACGAAATTTGCCCATCAGCAATCCCAAACCAGACCTCCACAATATCAATGCACATACCAAGTTTGGTGAAAATCCATTGATGTTTATTGAGGTATAAAAATCAGACGACAAATATCGTCTGAAATTTGGCACCGAAAGAGTTAAGCAAAGAACCCATCTATAAATTGCATTCGTACGTGTAAGTGTTGCAAATCTGGCTGACCTGACCGATGATACAACAAGTATTAGCTTTCACAAAAAAGCTTGGTCTACGCTTCACACACTTAGACCAAGCTTTTATGTGAGAGCTAAAACTTGGTTACTATAAATGTAAGCAGCTCATGGAAAATAATGACTGCGAGGATGCACAAGCTGATCTGGAATTTGACTGTATGTGTAGGAACCGAAGGCATATTAGCATGTGGCGCTGCTCCGTCACCTACTGGCTTAGTTTCTAGACATGCAAACGTTTGCAAATAAACAGTTGTGGTTGCGGAAAATATTAAGGGTCGGTCAAAGAGTAATGTAAGGTGGGAGAAGCATGTTTACCATGTAATGCTTACTTTCTATGGACGCCTGATTACACCCCATTTATTTTCGGTCTATGCATTACGAAAACACGCCTATTCAAATATACTGTAAATTTTACCACCAAAAAAAGGTAAATTTTCAGATAAAAAAATTTGATATTTTTTCATATTTCTGCTCAAAACATAGATTGTGGGTACTCGTTAGAACCGCCTCGGCGAGGCGGTTCTAACGAGTACCCACAATCTATGTTTTTGAGCAGAAATAAGTAAAATAATGTATACCCCTGTTAACCCCAGTTTTACTATATAAAAGTGGGGTTTAAGGGGGTCAACATTATATAGGCATGTTTTCGTGATGTCTGTCTATCTAAAGATTCCTTATTTTGTCTTTGCGTATATCGACTTTATGATTTTCAGAAATACGATTTTGGCATATTGACCTCCGACTCATATAAACTAATGTATTTTTTACTAAACATATAGACACAAAGGTTCCCCAGGGGAAGGTCTGTAACTATGGTTGAGTAAGCTTGTACCCCGACCCTGTTGCTTACTTGCACATAACAAGGGATAATAATAATAATAATAATAATAATAATAATCGACTTTATCTATAGAGGGTAACACATTTAGTAATCTAGTATTAATCTTCCATGTGGCCCTCTTTTTTCCTGGGTAGAAACCAGTACTAAGCAATGTGGATAAAGTCTCTTGCTCAAGGAAACAACACTTGCAGTTAGTGGGGATCGAACCCGGTACCTCTCGATCTCGAGTCCGACGCTTTACCACTGCACCACAGCGCAGGATAAAATATGCCAATCTAAATTGCACACTTACTCGTACATGTAAGTATTCAAGCATTGTAGGTATGCGTACTTCTCGTTGTGCTAACGGACAGACGGACGGAAGGATGGGTGCGAATGTATCAGCTGCCCAAAGAAGAGAAGACGAAATAAGCTGTTATTGCGAAATGTACTACTTTATTTTCGGAAATTTCTAATGCTGTCGAATATATTAATATAATTTGCAACGTGTCACCTTGAATGTCATTCGCATTTGTGATGAGTCGGGCGTGATATGCAAAATAAGGCTCTAGACATATAAGTTCTCTTGTACCAAGACCAAATTTCAGCATAAAGGGGATAGTCGGAAGCGGTGTAAAACCAGATCAGATGCTGCAGAACGCGGTGTCTGATCTGGGTCTGCACAGTTTGCTTTAAACATATAGATTTCTATGAAAGAAGTAATAATCGTGTGGCAATAAAACAAACCAGATCTCTCCCTATTAAATTGAAAATTGACCTGTGCTGTTTAAAGAGTGAGGTAGAAGTGTATTTTCATGGGTGAATGGATACACGAGCAACGAAGCCTGGTGTCTGGTAGATACCCGTATTATCGGACACCTGATTCTGGACGGGATTGACCGTATTTAACTTTAATACTCGGACATTACTTCTCACCATACTTGTCCTTAGTGATAAAATATCACTAATTTCTTGTCTGCTGAATAAGACCAGAGACAGGTACAGGTTAAAATAGATTCATTATACTGCGCAGTTAATTTTCAAAGCAGAGGCAGTTTACAAAACAGGTAATTTATGCTTAAAGAGAAATAAACAACCGTTATCAAACAAATTGGTTTTCGCAACAGCTTTTAAGCTATTTACCATTTAAATGATTTAACGTACCAACAACGGTATTACAGTTATTTCGGGATGACGCTTGTGTAATTAGAAAGACACTCTGCGAGCCAAATATGACTAGGACACCCTTTCCTGCTGAAGAAGATATTAAGATGCCACACCCATTTCTAGTTTTCAGCCAATCAGATTGTTTGATCCAGATTGTTGATATAAATTCATACTTAATGGCAAACAGTGCAGATCCAGATCAGATGGCTTCTGAAGAAGCCAACTGATCTGGATATACACTGTTTGTAAAGGCAGGACATATCCGGGTTCAGCAGAATTAGGGTTAAGCGACCTACTCATTATGAAAATGCATTTATATATTGATAAGCCGTAACTTTAAGTAAGCCAATGTTTTCTCAAAAAAAAAAATAAATAAAAATAAAAAAAAAATAGTATTTTCTCCTTTATTAGGAAGTAATAAGGACATATACTCGTATATCTTTTACCCCAGTCAACTCTAAAAGAAAAGAATATGCTCCCTATGGGAGCAAATTCTTTGTTTTAGAGTAGTTCCGTTTCAGAAGGGACAAGGTGTGAAGGAGAACTAATAGGTACAAAAATTATTTCCTTCTGAAAATGGCTGAAACTCAACCTGATGTATCCAGCCCCTTTCAATGACTGAATGTTTTATGCGCTAAGGATCCTGAAACCTACACAATACTTTAAATACACCCTGAGTACTCCGATACCTCAACCCGTTAATGCATCATCACGAAAACATGCCTATATAATAATGACCCCCTTAAACCCCACTTTTATATAGTAAAACTGAGTAAAACTAGGGTTTACAGGGGTATACATTATTTTTCTTATTTCTGCTCAATAACATAGATTGTGGGTACTCGTTAAGGCGGTTCTAACGAGTATTCACAATCTATGTTTTTAGCAGAAATGTGAAAAATATCAGAGTTTTTATCTGAAAACTTTCAGTTTTTGGAGGTGAAATTTTCTATATGTTTGAATAGGCGTGTTTTCGTAATGTAATGAAGCTTCTTCCTCTTTTTTTGGACAGGTCTTTGTCTTTTTTTTTAATTAATATTATTATTTCATTTATTGTAGAAATTCCTGTCTTAAATTCAAACAGTTTAGCTCCTGATCAGACGCCACGTTTTGTAGCGTCTGATCAGGGTCTACATATTTGCCGCTTTCCTTTTTTAAGACACACTAAGCATAAATTGGTAACTGCATAATGGACTTTTCTACCTCTTTTTGGAGAGGTCCAGTGTGTCTGGTGTGTATTTTATTATTATCATTTATTTTAGAAATTCCTATACTTAATGCAAACAGTGTATACCCTGATCACAGGCCGCATTCTGCGGCGTCTGATATTGGTCAACACTGTTTGTGTGCTCCATAGCGATTTCGACAGCACGTCGGAGGACAGATCCGGGGATCGCAAGTTTGAAATCTAGCTCGACCTCACAACTTTCGTAGATTGGTCATGAAATCATTTTTAGTCATTCTTCCTCGTCCCAAAACACCCCAACCCCTTCGACTGATTCAAGACGGCAACTGCCAGTTACAAGCGAAAATACGAGTACAGGTACTGATTATTCGCTAAGAGGACAAGCCTGGCCCGATATGATCTTGTCAGTGTTGACTGCCGTAAATCTGATCAGACCCATAGTTATGGTATAGACATATTATTTTGTAGGTAATATGACAGTAACTATAATGGCTCTACCATCAATATTTCATGAATAATTTGGCCATATCATGCGAAAAAACGTGCATTCGAGCATACGCAAAATGCTCAACCAGATCTTTTAGTGAATGCGCAAAGTATCATCCGGCCTTTCCTCTCCATTCATACATTCTGTAGTATTAACTAATTCTCAAAGCGGACAGTGAAGACCCAGATCAGCCTGCGCGTCCGCGCAGGCTGATCTGGGTCTTCGCTGTTGATAGACCCGAAGACGCGTTTTCGCATTGTGCAGCCCGGCTATTGACAAAAGAACAATTGAAGTATATGAATAATATATTGTGATGTTTATTTTACATTCAAGCCGCAACGTGACATGTGCGCCTAGCGAAGATTCAGATCAGCTTGCACATTCGCACAGTCTGATCAGAATCTTCACTACATTTAATGTAGCCAAGGATGCAAAACAAAAGTCCATGCGGTCAACGAAGACTCCGAACAGACTGCAGGGATGAGCAGGCTGATTTGAGTCTTCGTTGGTCGCACGTCGGAAGGTATGTTTTCCCAACGCTGCGGCTTTTACTAAATCAACATTGCTGATGAGTACAAAATGTACCTGTAGCTCTAGTTTGTCAGTGTCTGAGCACTTATCCTCGTCTAATCATTGTCATTTAAACCATTTGTCCCTAGTTGATTCTTCTATCCACTTCTTTGGAAAGGTTCAACTTCAAGATAAGGTGTGCGTGGTTTATTTTTTTTTTTTTTTTTACGAAAAGTTTGTATGTATTGTAAAAAGTGTAGACCCTGATCAGACGCCGAGGTCTGCGGCATCTGATAAGGGTCTACACTGTGTGCCAATGTTCCTTTTATTTTTTTATTTTTATTTTTTTGTTGTTTATTTGTTTGTTTGTTTGTTTGTTGTGTGTTTTTGTGTTAGTTTGTTTTCTTGCTATTTTTTTTTTTGTTTGTTTGTTTTTCTGTTTGTTTTTCTGTTCCTTTTATTTTATTTTATTTGTTTGTTTTTTTATTTATTTTGTTTATTTGTTTGTTTGTTGCGTGTGTGCGTGCGTGCGTGCGTGCGTGTGTGTGTGTTTGTGTTGTTTTTTTATATATATATATTTTTTGTTTTTGTTTGTTTGTTTGTTTGTTTGCTTGTGATGTTTCACTCAAAGTTAAGGAGCCTCTATATGCATCGAACAATCATTTTATGTTTTGGTGCTAGTAAAAACGGCATCCCACCTCGGTGGATTATGCATCTGATCATCCTAAGGTGGTGATTCTAGTCTTGTTTGTTTTGAGTAAGAATTTTGAATTGGAGTTTTACGGATCAGTAAATATTATTAGGGTCATATCGAGTCGGCACCGAACCCACGACCTTCTGATCACCAGTCGGACGCGCATCCAACTGAGCCACGGAGGCCAGTTTGTTTATTGTGGGGCATTGTGGCTGCTCGCTGCGAGGTATTTTGTTCTTGTTTTCGTCCAATTTGTTGTCTTTTTGTTCGGTCTACGTCACGAAAGCATGCCCATATAAGTTTGACCCCCTAAAAGCCCACTTTTGTAAAGTAAAACTGAGGTTTACAGGGTATACATTATTTTTCTTATTTCTACTCAATAACATAGATTGTGGGTACTCGTTAGAACCGCATACAAAATGTATGAATGAGATAATTTGCGAGAAAATTCAAATTATCTCAAACACTATGGAAGTAATGGCCTATACAATATTTCTGCTTCAGAGGATATACAACCACATAACGAAGAAAGTTAGAGTTGTCCGTCTTGCACGCGACACGCCTACTTGTCCTCCTCTTCATTCCTACCAAATATTATCAAAAGACGATATCATTTTATGGAGCCCACAAAGATGTTACTTTTGCCCGAAACAGAGAATATGGGTGCTCGTTAGAACCGCCTCATCGAGGTGTTTATAAGGGGTACCAACAAGCTATGCTTTATAGCAGAAACAAGAAAAATAGTGCAAACCCCGATATATATATATATACACACTCCTCAAAATAATTTAAGGTCCACATAGTGCAAATTTCCATATATACAAACTTTGGCCGGGTGTATGGGCAAAACCACAGAAGATATCAAAATATCGTTGAATGTTTCTTTAAAAGGAAGCCCTAAAAAAGTGTTTCCAACAAAAAAAATTGAAATAAAAATTTTCATTTTAAAATTTACAAAAAAAAAACACTACTTTTTACCCAAAAATTAAAAAATTACATTTTTGCGTCAAAAGTGATGTCTGGGCTCCCAACTGTAAAAAACTCATAGAGAAAGCCTTATTTGTTATCAAGAAACGCACATTTTGCTATAGGTACCCTCTACAGATTATTCGTTGTCTATGGGGAACTTTCAAGGCATTTTCATCCTCTCAAAGGGCTGGTCTCCTTTTCTGGCCATATCTGTGTGTCCTTTACTCGAATGAAGGTTGAGCTTGCATGACTTTGTGTGTGATAGAGTATTGTTTTCATTAAACAAAGAATTTTTTCGGTATTTTGAACAAAACTTTATTTTGGGGTAAAAATCGTTTTTTTTTTTTGTTTTTTTTTGGTTTTTTTTTTTTAAATTCCCGTTTTTCTCAGAATCATTTGGTCTGGCGTTGTTGGTGCGATTGACACTTTTGTAGCTGAATATGTTGCGAACATGTTCAGCTGATTGAAATAGGACTGAGACTTCCAGTTTAGTCCATGAAATAATTGTAAAACTTGAGGGTCGCATTTTAGTGATAATCAAAAGGGAAATAAAACTGGTGGTCCTTAAATTATTTCGAGGAGTATATATATATATATATATATATATATATATATATATATATATATATATATATATATATATATATATATATATAGGATATTTACTCTTTTAAGTGTGAATACCATAAATATTGTCGTCGGGTATAATGAAAACATCAGTATTTTCACGAGTGCGAAGCACGAGTAAAAATTTGAAGTTTTCATTACACGAGATGAAAATTTTATGGTATTCACTGAAAAAGAATAATTTTTCTTACTATTTTATTGTTAACACGCCAGTGCGCGTTTCTGACGTTATAACTAACGTCACCAAACAAAACATGAACGTCATGGCGTCGACGTTCAGTGCTTAACATCACGAAAACATGCCTATAAAATTTTGACCCCCTTAAACCCCACTTTTATATAGTAAAACTGAGGTTTACAGGGGTATGGATTATTTTTCTTATTTCTGCTCAAAGCATAGATTGTGGGTACTCGTTAGAACCGCCTCGACGAGGCGGTTCTAATGAGTACCCACAATCTATGTTTTGAGCAGAAGTATAAAAAATATCAGGATTTTTTATCTGAAAATGTTCATTTTTTTGGTGGTAAAATTTTCAGTATATTTGAATAGGCATGTTTTCGTAATGACATGTGAAACGCTGGAGAGAGAGAGAGAAAAAAAGAAAGTTTCGGCAAATCAAAATAATCTTGATACCAAAATGTTCCTTACATTCTAATTAAGAAAATGCATACCAATACTTGATAGTTTAGGTCAGAACCAAAAAAGTTAAAGGTGTTCAAAAATCTGAAGTGGAGGTAACATCCACTTCTGAAACAATGAAGAAAAACGAAGTCGTCCAAAGCCAGTAGTGAAAATATAAATCGTATCAGTCACTAGTGAAATGATACGATATCAGTTCACTTATTTTCACCAGATATACACTGAGTTCACCACTAACAATAATATATATATATATATATATATATATATATATATATATATATATATATATATATATATATATATATATATATATATATATATATATGTTGAGAGTTAATCATTAACGGTGCAATGATTTGTTTACCTGAGGCCTTTCGGCTTTCGCCTTCTTCAGAGGTTCTTCAGAAAACCTCTGAAGGCGAAAGCCGAAAGGCCTCAGGTAAACAAATCCTTTCTGGATCCAGTGCTACCAAAAAGATTTTTTGTTAGATGTTATGCTCCTTCTCCAAATTTATATATATATATATATATATATATATATATATATATATATATATATATATATATATATATATATATATATATATATAAAAGTGGGGTTGGAGGGGGTCAAAATTACGTAGACATGTTTCATGATGATCCACACGCACATGCATACACAAATTATGGGCTGTAGAACATTGCAAAAATGTGTAAGATATATAATGAAAATCAGTGGTAGTCTGCATCCTTTAGAAGCAAGTGTAACACCAAGCTGAAGATGAAACATATTCGCTTTGCTTTTGTCGGCGTTGATATTGCATTTGCAACAGTAAGTATTTTAAGGGGACTTAATTTACTAGGTATATATTCCCCCATCTAGTACAAGGGTGATAACTTTTGTGACATCTGTTTTAGTTTAACGCACACCAAGCCCCTTCTTGTAAGAGTAGATCCCTTTTCCTGGGGAGATTTTTTCTTCCTTTTAGATTATATCCATTTTCAGATGAGGACATGATTAATCTAGACAGTCTATCCACGAATTTCATGCACATCAAACCCCATTCTCATTATCCAGTATATGAAATTAATGATATACAAATAGTATATATTTTGAACTAAATCCCTTTAAAACGGTGTCTACTCTAAATGGAAAATGAGGTTCCGCCCACGATCTGGTATCTTAATATAGCTGGTTCGTTGGAAGAAATGGTCAGTCGCCAGCTGCATTTTATACTATGTAAGGAAGACAACAACAAAGCCATATAGTTACCTCCCTTAATTCTAAAAATAGATAGGAAATATGCAGAGCTTTGAACATGTATATCTTCTGCGAATGTGGACCGTCCATAAAGCGGCGGTATGCATGATTGAATCAGCACGACATAGATCTCATATTTCGACAATTACCTGAAACTAATATAGGAAATATGCAGAGCTTTGAACATGTAGGAAACTAGATAGGAAATATGCAGAGCTTTGAACAAGTAGATCTTCTGCGAATGTGGACTGTCCGTAAAGCGGCGGTATGCATGATTGAATCAGCACGATATACATCTCATATTTCGACAATTACCTGAAACTAATATTCTTTTTACAACCTCATGACTTACTCAACTTATGAAGAACAGCGAAGAAAATATCTTTTTTGGTGTAAAGTTCGAGGGACTCTAATCTTAGAATATTTTCCCTTGCGGAGTGATGCTTGATTAGCTCCCTTTAACTATTAAAATGTTAAGGGACTCTTCTTCTTCTTCTTCTTCTTCTTTTTCTTCTTCTTCTTCTTCTTCTTCTTCCGGGTAAAGGACCGGGATCATCTCTGAATGGTCCTGCGCGACTGAGTATGGCGGGTAAAACAGCAGAGTCCCAAAAGCGTCGATAAAAACAGGTTAAAATTATGTACAATCTGGTCATGACGTGCGATGGCATGGATCAGGCGAGGCCAGTCTACAATTTAGACTTGCCCGGAACTTTCCACGGAAGTAGCGGCAGTGACGTCTCCTGGCAGACTGTTCCATTCCCGGATGGTACGAGGGAAGAACGAGCTGTAGTAGATCTCGCTGTTTATTCTCTCCTGGAAAAAGTCCCCGCTGCCCCTTGTACGGCTGTCCCCTTGTTGTAAGGTGTCCACATCCACTAATCCATGCTGCAGCTTGCATAGGAGACTCAGTCTGGCAATGTACCGTCCAGCCAATGTCTTTGACCATCGCTGTGACACAACCAGGTGTACGAGTAGTACAGTCGTTGTACACATATCTGGCGGCTCGACGTTGTACTTGCTCAAGGATCTTAATGTCTCCTTTTTGATGCGGATCCCAGACAGTAGAGGCGTAGTCTAGCACTGGTCTGACCATTGTAGTATAAGTAGCTGCCTTTACCTCTCTAGTGCATTCTTTAAAGTTCCGCCGCAGGAATCCAAGGATTCGGTTGGTTTGCTTTCCCGGCTACCTCAGAGATGTGACTTACCCATGTAAGATCTTCTGTGACCTTTACTCCCAGGTATCTGCTGGCATCAGTCACCTCGAGGACCTGGTTGTGGAGCTTGTAGGTAGATTGAAAGACTCTCCTTTTTTTTCTTGCCAGAGGTGATGCGTATGACAGAAAATTTTGAGGGGTTGGAGCTCATCTGCCATACTCGTTCCCATTCCTCTAGAGCTGAAAGGTCTTCTTGTAGTTGTCTGTTCTCTCTGGCTCCATTCACGGTCAAGTACAGGAGGCTGTCATCCGCAAAGAATCTGGCGTCCGAAGATTTCAATGAGTCTGGTAGGTCGTTGATATATGCTAAAAATAGCAATGAACCCAAGACTGTTCCCTGTGAGACCCCGCATAGCACATCTGCCCGGTCAGAGTGAGAACCTTCTAGGACCACATCTTGTTTCCGGTTGCTCATGAAAGCCTTTATCCAAGAAAGAGCCGTACCTCTGACTCCATAATAGTCCATCTTGAATGAGAAACCTTATCAAAGGCTTTCTCAAAATCAAGCAGTATGACGTCAATTTGTTCCCCTTTGGAGAGTCTTGAAGCTATCTCTTGGATTGTTTCGATGAGCTGAGTCTCGCAGGAACGTTTCTTCCGGAAGCCATACTGGTTGTCTTTGAGGATGTTGTTTCTGTCGAAATGGGCCATTACATTGCTATGAACGATGTGTTCTAGGAGCTTGCAGGTTATGGAAGTCAGGGATACTGGTCGGTAATTTGCCGGTTTGTGTTTGCCCCCCTTCTTAAATACAGGTACAATCCAGGCGTCTTTCCAGTCGGTTGGTACTTCCCCACAGTTCAGTGTTGTCTTGTATATTACGGTCAGTATCGGTGCAAGTTGGTCTGCGGCCGCTTTTAGTCTGAAGGCAGGTATGGAGTCTGGTCCAGTCGCCTTGAAAGTCTTCAAGCCTTTGAGCAGTTTATGGACCCCTTCTAATTGACCTCTAAGTTGGGCCTATCTGAACATGGACTGGGTCCCTTGTCTGCATGGTGCTGGTATCTTCCTTGGTGAAGACAGATTCAAGTTGTCTGTTTAGGATATTTGCCCGGATATGGCTATCACTCTGTAAAAACCCATCTTCATTCTTGAGTGGAGATACCGTTGTTGCCTCTTTTCCTGCACTCTTTATAAAGGACCTAAACTTCTTTGGGTTTCCTTTGTAGCATTCGCTGACCACTTCCTGCATGTATCCCTTGTACGATTTCCTAATCTGTAACTGTACTTCAGATTGGAGTCTCTTGTATCGATCCTGGTCTCTCTTCTTGCCAGTCCTGTTTGATTTTGTATAGGCCCTCTGTTTTCGCCGTTTTAATCTTCTGATTTTCCTGTTCATCCAGGGATGTGTGTATCTTGATTGAGTCATCTTTGTAGGACCCTTGCTTCCATAATGCTATGGATCTTGTTCTTGAATGACGTCCACATTGTATCGACGGAGTCAAAACTGGTCTCCTCAAAGGACATGCTGTACTCATCTAGATCTTCTTGGATGCCTTGGATATCTGCACTCTTCCACAGATATATATTCCTTCTAGGGGGCTTGAGTGGGCGAGATACAAAGCTTGCGTCTAGAAGGACAATGTCGTGGTCGCTGTTTTCAATGGACGGTAGTGGTTTACACTTCTCAATATACGACGGATGAGATGTGAAGAGCAAGTCCAGGGTTTTATCCTTTCTTGTGGGAAAGTCGACCATCTGTTCCAAGCTGTTATCAGACACCATGTCAAGGAATGCTTGGCTGACTCTGGATGGATACTGGGTTCCTTCTACCTTCAGAGTATCCCAACTGATGTCTGGAAGATTGAAGTCACCTCCAATCAAGAAGATATTCTTGCGCCTCTTTCCAAACAAAGGATCTAACTCCTCTCTGGTTTTGTCGATGTATGCCTCATCGATTCTATGGTAGGGAAATATCTGAGACACTGTGCAAATGGGATGGGTATATGGATAGGTCAGTAGCTCCTATAGACGCAGCTGTGTCGGAATGACTGGTATCCTCATCTGGAGCAGAATAAAGTCTGGATGAGTTTGGTTTGGAACATGATGGGCATGTCCATGTTGCTTCACTATGTCCGATGTTGCAGAGTTCTGTGGTAAACATCCCAATATATTCTTTTTGGAGCCAGGTGTCACATTCATCACAAGCAATTCAACCTGTTTTACATGCCTTGCACAAATCCCACAAGGGTATTTTGGTCGTCTAGGGCCAGGGTTGGGTTCGATTCCACTTCTCAGTAACAGGCTTTGATTCAACACACTTCAATCATATACAATCTTGACATGTTTCACCCGCTTAACTGGCTGTGGGAATCTTGAACAACATTGTGACAGGTCTCTATAGTAAACGAGTGGGTGGGGAAAGGGTAGGTCATGATGCATGCTGAAGAAATAACTGTTGATACCTCTGGAGGATGGGAAACATTTTTTCTGGCCGATTTCAGGTGATGTACTTGCTTTAACTGACCATATCAGGCCCACAAAAGTGAGGAAGCAGACACTTTTCATTGTTTACTCTTTGTCCATGGGAGCGGCCATGTTTAGCCTCGTTCTAGTCATCAACCTCTCAGACTCTGATTTTAGAATATTTTACTTTGGTGAAATATTGTTTAATCGGATCCCTTTAACTAATAATCATAATAATAAAATGATGTAAACTAACAAGTATTCAGGGTTGTCTGGGACATTTTTGTTTCAAATTTGTTCTGGATAGCAGGAGTCAGATTAATTAGAAACTAACACTAAAATAAGAATAA
Organism: Anodontia alba; assembly: GCA_964016985.1. Classification (NCBI taxonomy): domain Eukaryota; kingdom Metazoa; phylum Mollusca; class Bivalvia; order Lucinida; family Lucinidae; genus Anodontia; species Anodontia alba. Next base: position 38,965,105 of record OZ024826.1, read on the forward strand.
ATAAAGTATAATATAAAAGAATAAAAAGATCCAACTAAGACACACAGCCCAGTGACTACAGTTACAGATAACCATCAGTTGTGAAGCCAAGTGCCACAAAAAAAAAATAAATAAATAAAATAAAATAAAATAAAATAATCTTTCCTCTTACAGTAGATCCCTTTTTAGAAGGGAAGCTAAACAATTTTGACAGTTATCTCTCTTGAAAGTGTATGTACAGTCGACTCTCGTTATCTCGAAGACCAATCGACTCTCCAAAATACTTCGAGATATCCGTACCTCGACATCAGATTTGCAGAATTGAGGAAAAAAAAATAAATTAAACAACCGCATTTCGCAAATGAATATGTGATATGACACATTGAAAATATTGTGGAAAAGAGGAGAAATTACTCCTGAGGAGCAAGTTCTCCTCTTTCTATAATATTTTGATACTGTTGTTAAATTTTTCATATTAAAACAGGTACCAGATTTTCATTTCGAGATAAACGAAGTCGAGATAACGAGAGTCGACTGTATTTCTCTTAAACAATAAGTATATAACTATCAAGTAATAACGGTAGATCAACTAGCAACGTAACCATCTGCTAACAAAAGAATAAATACTGAAATTTGATTAATAGTAAATGTAATAAGAGTTAAATTATCATGTTCATAAACCAGCATACAATTAATGAAAATTACGAAAAAGAGTAATGAGAATGGTTCCCCTTGTTTCATCCTAGTGTAGAATAAGAATTGAAATAGATTTCAAAAAGGAATGACCTGTCAGAGTATTGAGCACGCTCACAAAACTGAAAACAGCTGAAATGTTATGTTTTCTGGACCAGACTAACTGAAAACCTCCTCATAAACAGTACGCATACTTTAATACATTTCTTTACCTCCTTGATCATATTTACATGTTTACATTCTAACTGCCGGCCTCGGTGGCTCAGTTGGATGCGTCGTCCGACTGGAGACCAGGAGGTCGCGGGTTCAACCCCCGCCGAGGTCGGCAACATTCTTTCGTGGAAATTGATCATGAAATATTTTCTACGGTCATTCTCTCCCTTCCGCTGATTCAAGAAGGGAAGTTGTCAGTTTCTGGCGAAAGAATGTGCACAATATACTGGTTAACCGCTTAGAGGACTAAGACTGCCCAGTAAACGTGTGGTTAAACGTGACCGCGCTCGACATGACCCCATTGAGTTGACTGGGCCGTAAAACCTCAACACAAACAAACATTCTAACTCAGGCGAAGACCCAGATCGGACTTGGTCGCTGTGTAATATGTGAACAACGACAGCTCATATCAGCAGGGGCATCTGTGTAGTCTGCTAGGGCATACTAGATTTCATTATAATAATCGGCAATGTCTAATAATTCATTAGGCCGACAAGGAAGCCCTGATCAGACTGTGTGGATGTACAGGTTAATATGGGCCTCCGTTACCCAAGTATGCAAAAAGTCCCCATTTCGTTTGACAACCTTTTTTGTATACTGGGGAAAATGTTCAGAATTTTTCTCTTTTTTTCCCCCAGAAAACAGGTTTTGACATTTTATGTTATTGTCTCCTTAGGATATATTTATGCAAATTAGAAGACACGTTGCATGAAAGGTCAAAAACTTTTTTTCTCTGCGAAATAAGAAACCTATTTTAAACTACCTTCTCTTTAAATTTTTCGCGCCCAATACATTCTCCTAAAAAACATTGTACGCGCATGTATAAGTACTGTAGAGTCTAATCCTAAATCGCTTACGAACAGAGTTATCTCAACCTTTGCATGAATTTTCTTTCTTTGCGTGTGTTTATTTCCGCCGATTTTGGTTCTCTGTGTGTTTAACTTTTGTTTCCAAGAGCGACCTTAGTTTACACATTTCATTTGACTTCTCAGCAGCTGGTTTTAGTTGCCATGTGACGATCCGTAAAACGTCTCCTCGTACTTCATCATTGTTCAGTTTCTATTTTTAATTTCCTTTGGATCACTGAGACCATTCTGGTATCTTGGAAGATCGAGTTTTGTTACGAAACACGCCTATTCAAATATTTTGAAAATTTCACCACCAAAAAAAAATGAAATTTTTCATATTTCTGCTCAAAACATAGATTGTGGATTTTGAGCAGAAATAAGAAAAATGATGTATACCCCTGTAAGTTTTACTATACGAATGTGGGGTTTAAGGGGGTCAAATTTTATAGATATTTTTTCGTGATGGTTTAAGCCTGTGCTAGGAGGAGTATATAGCCCTGTAAATTATATCGATTTTTATATGAATATGAGACTCCATTTCGTTCATTTTTTTTTAAAGGCAAATTTTATAGATTTTTATATGAAATTTCATTCAAATTGTCTCCGTGGAAAAAAAAAAAGAAAAAATCAACAGACAATAAAAAGACAAAAAATAAGCATAAATATCACCAATTCTATTTGGGCCGTGCAAAAGCGAAAACGGTTCTTCGGGCATATGCGCACAGCGAAGGCCGAGATCAGCCTTCTGATCAGGGCCTTCACTGTTGGGTAACAGAATCATTGGGTACTACAGAATGCATGATGAAAAGAAAAGGCCCGGACGATACTTAGAGTATGCGTAGGATAATCTGAATCTGCGCATTTATCGCATGCTCGAATGGACCTTTTCGCTTGACGAGGCCCAATTCTGGTGATCTATCTTGCAGTTTAAGTTTAACCCTTGTCATGCTGAATAAATTCAGATGCCACGCCCACTTCTAATTTCCAGCCAATCAGATTATTTGATCCGGGTTTTTGATAGAAATTCACATATTTAATGACAAACAGTGCAGATCCAGATCAGCCAACTGATCTGGATCTACACTGTTTGCTAAGACAGGGCATGTCGTGTTCAGCAAGAGAACGGTTAAGTTATACTGTAATACTTCGATAATAAGCACCAATGGCTTGTTTACCGTGACTGATTCGAACTTGTTTTTGAGTCCCAAGGAAACTCTTCCGACAGCTCAAGAAAAAAATATTTAGGGGTATCTTGGGGATTTTTTTTTTTTCTAACATTGTACCTTATTATGAAATGTATGTTGTGTGCACTCATTAGAATCAGCTCAATTATGCGATTCTAATGAGTACACTCAGTTTGCCTTAGTTATATGGACGATTGAAAGGACATGGCTAAATAGTAAGGCTGGCTTATCAGAGCTGAAAAGATAATCGATTATCAGTCCTGCCATTGTGATCGATAATCGATTAGTAATCACTGAAGGGTTGATCATATTTTTTTCTGTCTGAGCATGTCTCTTTCCATATGTTATACTTTACTGTATGTATTTGGACAGACAGGTCTGAGCAAATAGTTTAGACCCAGATTAAACGCGGCGTCTCATCAGGGTCTACACTGTTTGCCACTCATCCAGCTATTTTAGACAGAACTGTGGGTAGTTGTACTTGTTCAAATTTTAGATAAAGTATGGTAAGGGGTTGAGGTGTCTGAATACTAAAGGTAAATACGGAAAAGTAACAGATACAAAATCAAATGATCGATTATTAGCAAATCTGTAATGATAATCATTTTTTTAATTCATCTATCAATTATTCGATTATCCGATTAATTGTGCCAGCTTTACTAAATAGCCATATTTGCCTCCAGATGTGCACTGTAAAACATTCCCGTAGGTTTTGTGGTAAAATCACTAGCAACTGGCTGCCAGTGCATTTACCGTTACTTTTAACGGGCACCTGTAGAACTTTCGCAGGAATTTTCTCGTAGAAAGGGGTGAGGGTGGATTGGCTACAAAGACGGTGTAGTAGTTCACATCCCCACTCTGCCCTACGTTACGAGTCTTGCCCTACTACGCCCTGCCCAGCGAGGTGATTCCGGTAAATGCGCTGGCAACCAGTTGCCAATTACTTTACCGTAAAATCTACGGAATGTTTTTTACATTGCGGAGCTATGATTAACCCTGAGTGGCTAGAATAACCCATGCCTAGAACTAATTTCCATGGTCCCAAAGATGTTATACGAAACACGTGATGAACATAGTAATGCCTAACAATGCTTCCAATCATGATAGAACCCGAGACTATTATAACACCGAGAGAGTGCTAAACGCGACTCAACGTACCTTGAGAAAAGTAGCTAGTAGCGCACTTCCGGGGCATTTTGTGCAGCGACTGCTTGCGTACACTCTGAGCTGGAACCTGACGTATGAAGCAGTAGGTTAAAATTCAAATATGTATCTCCCAGTTCCTAACATGCACCATAGGACAAGTCGCTTGTGGAGACCCGGAGCAATCTTCATTTGGGGTGGGGGAGAGGTAGGGTGCGTCGGGAGCATTCTGCGATGAACCAAGACGAATTGAGGAGTAGGTTAAAATTAAAATATGCATCAAGTAGTTTCCATCCTAGAAAAAGTTGCCAAGAGTGAAGGCCCGGAGCAATCTTCACTTGAGGGCAGTCTGAGCTGAGCCATAACGAAGGGAACAATGGGCTAAAATTTAAATATACATCAAGAGTGGTTATTATCAACTGTAGGAGCTGCGTACAGTGAAGATCTGGAGCAATCTGCACGGTGTGATGGGGATGGGGCGGGGAGGCTGTCTGAGCTGCATCTTAACGTATGAAAGAGCAGATTAAAATTAAAATACAGTCAAATCTCGTTATCTCGAAGACCAATGGACTCTCCGAAATACTTCGAGATATCCGTACCTCGACATATAAGATTTGCAGAATTGAGGAAAAATAAATCGAACAATCAAATTTCACAAATGAATATGTAATTTGTCTCCTGGAGTTAGATATATATTGAAAGTAATGTGGAAAAGAGGAGAAATTGCTCCTGAGGAGCAAATTCCCCTCTTTTCTACAAATTTTGCTATCTGTTGTTAGATTTCCATGTTAAAACAGGGACCGGATTTTCACCTCGAGATAAGCGGTTATTCGAAATAAGCGAAGTCGAGATAACGAGAGTCGACTGTATGCATCATGACAAGTTGCAACTGTAAAGATCCGAAGCCATCAGCACTTGCGTACAGTCTGAGCTGAAACTTAATGCTCTAATAGTTTTCGTTACAGCGCATTTCGAATTTGTCAGTAGAGAACAGTGAAGCCAGATAATACTGCGTAATTGCACAGTCTGATCTAGGCCTACATTGTTCGCTTAAGACTTGAATCACCTTTTTACATGCCTCATTTGCAATACAAGCATTAGGAGTGAATATAAAGCGAGTGCGCAGGATGAGAAAAAAATTAAACAAGCAATATCCAGCAACTCTGCAAAAGCGTGTACTCTGATCGAAATGTTGACTAAGTGACCATTGGCTACTGAGGGCGCACTGGCGAACGACAAGGGCCCTGATTATACTGCGCGGTTCTTCAAACAATGGTCCTTGTTTCTCAGAGGACACTAACCAATACTCCTTACCAGTCAGATCTATCAGCTTCACAGAACTTTGCCTCCCATACCTGGTAAAGATTAGTTTGTCCTTGTATTGATTGATACATAGTACATCCTAAGACAGTGGTATTGTTTTTCTGACACACAACCGTGTACAAGAGATGTCAGTTATCACAAGTATATTTCCTGTACTGACAAAGCTTACTTGTAAATAATCACAACATATTGGTGGATACTGTTCAACTCTGCTGATTTGCCTGTTGTCCAGTGACTGCAGGGATAGCATGTGGTATAGACGTCCTTGGTAACTGATTGGTGGATACTCTTCCACTCGGTTGACTTGCTTGTTGTCCAGTGACTGCAGGGATAGCATGTGGTATACACGTACTTGGTAACTGATTGGTGGATACTCTTCCACTCGGTTGACTTGCTTGTTGTCCAGTGACTGCAGGGATAATAGCATGTGGTATACACGTACTTGGTAACTGATTGGTGGATACTCTTCCACTCGGTTGACTTGCTTGTTGTCCAGTGACTGCAGGGATAGCATGTGGTATACACGTACTTGGTATCTGATTGGTGGATACTCTTCCACTCGGCTGACTTGCTTGTTGTCCAGTGACTGCAGGGATAGCATGTGGTATACACGTACTTGGTAACTGACTGGTGGATACTCTTACACTCTGTTGACATGTCTGTTGTGTAGCGACTACATAGATAGCATGTGCTTTAGACACCCTTGGTGATTGATTGAGGGTTACTATTCCACTAGGTGGATTTGCCCGTTGTCCAGTGTCTGCAGCGATAACATGTGTTATAGACGTTCTGAGTGACAGATTGGTAGATACTAGTACACTCTGTCGACTTGCCTGTTGTCCAGTGACTGCAGATATATCATGTGGCATAGATGCCCTTGGTAACTGATTAGTGGATACTCTTCCACTCTGTTGATTTGCCTGTTGTCCAGTGACTGCAGGGATAACATGTGGTATAGACGTCTTTGGTAACTGGTTGATGGATACTATTCCACTCTGTGGATTTGCCTGTTGTCCAGTGACTGCAGGGATAACATGTGGTATAGACGTCTTTGGTAACTGATTGGTGGATACTATTCCACTCTGTGGATTTGCCTGTTGTCCAGTGACTGCAGGGATAACGTGTGGTATAGACGTCCTTGGTAACTGATTGGTGGATACTATTCCACTCTGTGGACTTGCCAGTTGTCCAGTGACTGCAGGGATAACCTGTGGTAAAGACGTCCTTGGTAACTGATTGGTGGATACTATTCCACTCTGTGGACTTGCCAGTTGTCCAGTGACTGCAGGGATAACCTGTGGTAAAGACGTCCTTGGCAACTGATTGGTGGATACTATTCCACTCTGCTGAGTTGCCTGTTGTCCAGTGACTGCAGGGATAACGTGCGGTATAGACGTCCTCGGTAACTGACTGGTGGATGCTGTTCCACTCTGTGGATTTGCCTGTTGTCCAGTGACTGTAGGGATAAACTGTGGTGTAAATGTACTTGGTAACTGATTGGCCGATACTATTGTACTCTGTGGACTTGTCTGTTGTCCAGTGACTGTGACTGCAGGGATAACCTGAGGTATAGACGTCCTTGGTAACTGATTGGTGGATACTATTCCACTCTGCTGAGTTGCCTGTTGTCCAGTGACTGCAGGGATAACGTGTGGTATAGACGTCCTCGGTAACTGACTGGTGGATGCTGTTCTACTCTGTGGATTTGCCTGTTGTCCAGTGACTGTAGGGATAAACTGTGGTGTAGATGTACTTGGTAACTGATTGGCCGATACTATTGCACTCTGTGGACTTGTCTGTTGTCCAGTGACTGTGACTGCAGGGATAACCTGAGGTATAGACGTCCTTGGTAACTGATTGGTGGATACTATTCCACTCTGCTGAGTTGCCTGTTGTCCAGTGACTGCAGGGATAACGTGTGGTATAGACGTCCTCGGTAACTGACTGGTGGATACTGTTCCACTCTGTGGACTTGCCTGTTGTCCAGTGACTGCAGGGATAAACTGTGGTGTAGATGTACTTGGTAACTGATTGGTCGATACTATTGCACTCTGTGGACTTGTCTGTTGTCCAGTGACTGTGACTGCAGGGATAACCTGAGGTATAGACGTCCTTGGTAACTGATTAGTGGATACTATTCCACTCTGTTGACTTGCCAGAGAATTTTGATTGGTATAAAGTATCTGTAGGATGTCTAACAACCCTGTGTATTTACCTTTAAGTTTAATGTCATTGAGTGACGGCTCTAGTCTTTCTATGATATTTTTATCCGCCCCTTGACGCTTGTCCAGTAACGATACTTGCCTTTCACATTGTGTTTCAGTCTCCTTTTGTGTGTCCTTAGACAATATGTCCGGCGTTGCAATAATATTAGCACGTCTCGTTTGAGCTTCTTTAAGCTGTGCATTTACTTTATCCCTGCAGGTTTTCATTGCGGACAATTCCATTTCACCCTGAACGTTTAGTTGAAACTTGTGATAGGAACAAAACAAACTCAAAAACCTGGGCGGTTTCGCTGACTGAGATGCTGGCATGTCTTCGACTCTTACCGTCTTGTGGTCTCTAGTCACATTTAAATTGCTATGGGTACGACTGCAGTCAAAGCAGAGATGCTGAGTGCAGACTTCACAATAGATAACCGCTTGGACATATTGATTTTTGGCTTCGAAGCATGGGTTGCAGTATTGATCAAAATATTCATCACTGGTGTGTCTCGTTGAATCGTTGCTATATGCCATGCTAAGAAGAAAAAAAAACAAAGAATATAACGGATTAACCTTTACCACTCTCTGGACTAATGCAGAAGACGACACATTGATTATATTTCTCTTATTTTTCCCAGAAAACAGGATTTGACATTTCATGCAAATTGTCTCCAGGATTTGAAATTTCACGCAAATTGTCTTTGAAATGTCAAATCCTGTTTTCTGGGAAAAATAAGAAAAATATTCCTATATGTTGTATGCTTTGCGTTAATAGATTTTTTGCTAAATTGGTAGTTTTACATAGTCCTTAGAAACAGTTGACTCTTGTCCTGCTGAACCCAGATATACCATGCCTTTGCAAACAGTGTAGATCGAAATCAGGTGGCTTCTGAAAAAGCCAATTGATCTGGATCTGCACTGTTTGCCATTAAGTAATTGAATTTGTATGAACAACTTGGATAAAGTAATCTGATTGGCTGAAAAATAAGTGGGCGTGGTATCTGAATTTATTCAGCAAGACAATGATTAAGATAAATGGATACAATTGGTAGATTTTCCGCCATGACTAACAAGGGAGACAATTTTTGTGATTTCTCGTTCATTCGGTTTCCTGTACACCAATCCCCTTTCGAAAAGGGATCTACTCTTAAAGGACGGGGAGCAAATTCTTTCCGTTTAGGGTAGACCTCTTTTCAGGTGGAATCTAAAACAATTCTGTCTGAGTTGTGGCCCTTGAAAGTGTATCGAATCCCCTTAAACAAAGCGGGTTTTTGTCTCTTTGGGGGGTATAATGTACATCTGAAATCTCGTACATTGAGCAAACAATGTAGAATAAGATCAAACTGTACAATGAACATTTGCTCAGGCTTAACACTACTTGCAATTTTGGCCACTGCAACATAGACAGATCATCAATTTGTCAAATTGGGATGTAGAAAAGCGAATATCGGCTACTAATCAAACACAAAACCTTTCATTTTGGTTGACTTTAAACATCTTATTTCACATGTTAAACTTTCCAGGCAGATCACCAATTTGTCAAATGACTTTTAGACAGATTACCAATTTGTCAAATAACCGTACTAAAACAGGATAAGTCAAGGGACTTGTTAAGGAGGAGTATTTGATGATAATGATGGGATAATTTTCTCCGGTTCTCCACAGAAAAGCATACATTGTGTTACTTTTCAGAATCACCTCGCCGACAGTTTTTGGTCATTCGCACTAGGGAATGCTCTGTTGTTTCGAGGTATGACAAATGAAGGAAATCTACAAAACAGCTACCAGTCCCTAGTTATATACGATCTGCATGGTTCTAGGAACCAGACCTTTATTGTCATGTTCAGCACCCATTGTGTCACTTATAGAAAACGGATACATTTTCAGGGGGAGGTAGCTCCGCTGTCACCACCCCCTCCTTCTGAAAAACGGTCTACTTTAAAAGGAAAGGATTTACTCCCTTTTGGAGAAAATTGTTTCATTTTAGCGTCGAGGGACATGGTATGTAGAAAAGCCAACAGGAAGTCACAATTTGTCTCCCTTGAAAAAAAATTGCGGCAGCTCTATTAAGTGAATCCAGTCCCCTTAACGTGAAATAATTTAACCTCAACATGAAAAAACGTACCTTCTGTTGTGTGCGCCCAGCGACGACTCAAATCAGCCTGCACATCCGAGCAGTCTGATCAGAGTCTTTGTTGTCCGCATTAAGAAACTTTGTACGCTTTGCTATTCAATAATCACCCAGTGAAGAATCTGATCAAAATGCGCGAATGAGTAGGCTGATCTGAATCTTCGCTGGGCGCAGATGTCTGAAGGTACGTTTTCTGACGCTGCGGCTTAATTCTATAAAATAAAGCGTGACAGTTAATCTTGCATAAAAAAAGCAATGTGCAGCTTGAATGAGCAACAACAAGATGTTATACGACAACATGACCATAGATTTCTACAAATACGACCATAGATCACCACAGATACGACCATAGTTCAACAAATACACTCTTCATCGTGACTGGTGGACTCGTTTCCGTCTTTACCCATATGACCAATCACATCGACTAGTTGATGACCCTGGTGTGGATCTTGCCCTGTCACACTTGAAACTACAAGCAGGTATTTCTGTGATCCTGTGTACATGGTGTCCTTGCTCGAGTCATTCTCTTTAATCTTTGAGGGCGACAAAAACGATAAGGGGAGACATAATACAGGATAAATTGGCTCTCTTTTCAGAAGGGAGGCCAAACACTTTAGACAGTTACCATATCCTTCCCCATCGCTACCCCCACACTCTACCGCCCCTCCCCCATCCCAGAACGCGTATCAAGCAGATCTGAGCTTCCGCTGTGTGTTATAAATACCTTTTGTATGTCCGTGGAAATTTTACATTTGTCTATGCATAATATTAAGTGCATAAAATACAATGCCAGGTGAAACTAATATAATAATAAGAGGCTTTGCTACAGCACTAAGATATTTTTGTATAACACTGGGGGGATTTATAATTATATGATATGTTCAAAAGAACTTATCACACCAGTATGTTATATTTATAACATGGTTTTATAGAATAGCAGGCATATGTATATACTGAGGGCCTCATGGAAGATTAGCTATTACATGTATTTGTGTAGGTGCTAAATGTTGTAACCCTCAAAAAATAAAGTCGTTACTTACTTACTTACTTACTTACTTACTTACTATAGACCAGATTATCCACACAGCCAGATTCAGCTTTTCGCTGTCCGTATAGATAAACTCATAAAGCTACTGTATAAATATATCACTTAAGGGTACCAAAAACACTTTCAGAGGGGGGGTTACTCTGTCAAAATTGGTTTGCCTCCCTTCTGAAAAGGGGTCTGCTCTAAAAAGGAGGAATTGGTAAAAGCAATTATTCGTTTTAGTGCAGACCCCTTTTTGGAATGGACTGGTCGTGCGGGGAAGCAAAATAGAAAGTCACAAATTGTCTCCCTTAGCGGAAATGTGTGAAAAATATATAAAATGTATACAGCCTGTTAACAGCTAAAGACTATGCACAGATTCAAGGTTTACAGTTGTACTGCACTTCTGCAGGCGTATTTTAGGCGGGCGTAGCCTGCCTATAGTCATCGTACATCAGAATGTGTGTGCACCTCTTTAGACATTCCTACCAGTAGTTCTCCGCTCAAAAAAAAAAATAAAAATAAAAAATACGGGTGCATCTAAAAAATGAATAATCTACTACATTATACTCAATGAAACAAATCAAGTTCAATCAAAAGCTCATTTTTTATTTATTCGAATTGGAAATGGCCTCGGTTTGCTTTTGAAATCATTACTTATATCATTGATCATAGACTGCTCCACATGACCTCGTACAACGAGGGCAAATACACTCTGGTAATCCAGATCACTTGAGCACTTGCTAATCCAAGCGTTTGCTTCTGGTCTATAAATAGACGGGCTTTCCCAATTAGATTTATTGAGCAGCTGCATTGTATTGAACGCCATAACTGTCTTAAGGTAAGCATGTATATAATAATTGGTACACAAGACACAATATGGGGCATAGATTGTATGATAATAAGATAGTTTGGTAATGTAGAATGTCACTTGTACATAATGATAGGTATATGCAACATAACGCTTGGTATAATCAATAAAATATAGAGTGCTTTTGCCAAATCACTTGGCTGCTTTCATACAGTAGTCTGTGCATTTTACGTAACAACGAAACAAAATAAAGTCATATTCAGTGGATTTTGTAAGGTACAAGGTTCCATAAGACACGTCTATGCATAATACTAATTTCACAAGATACAATACCGGGTATTTATTATATAAAAATAAGATATTTTGGCAATGTAAAAGATTACTTTTACATAATACTAGGTATGTACATCATAACGCTTGGTATAACCAATATAATATTGGGTGCTTTTGCCAAATCATTCGGCTGCATTTATTTTATACTCTGTCCATTTTACGTAATAACGAGATATAACAAAGTAATATTCAGTGAATTCGATAAGGTACAAGGTTCCATAAGACACGTCTATGCATAATATTAAGTGCATAAAATACAATGCCAGGTGAAACTAATATAATAATAAGAGGCTTTGCTACAGCACTAAGATATTTTTGTATAACACTGGGGGGATTTATAATTATATGATATGTTCAAAAGAACTTATCACACCAGTATGTTATATTTATAACATGGTTTTATAGAATAGCAGGCATAGGTAATGTAACAGTATGAAAAAGGACGTTGCATGAAGTTGTCTTCCTAATTTAATAGGTTCACCTGCCATCGTACTCAATGTAGCTCATATGATATAAAGTGTTGTTGATAATATAGCGAAAAATTTTGTCACAGCGCTGAGTTCAGTTTGTATAATACTTTGTTGGTTTGGTATACTATTAGGCACTGTAACCTATCAATGAGTGGTTAAGTTAAATAACTATGTATAGTTTTCATATCAATATATCAATATTTTACGGTAATAAGTGAAAACGGTTCAGTACAATTGTATTTAGCCGTAGTACAAGAATTGTTTGCATTATACAATATCATTTCGATTTAATACAAAGTTAAATCGAATAATAATCAACGCTTTTTGTGTTATATTTGGTACAAATATTGAAACATTAGGTGTCTTTGTATAATACCAGGTCCGTATTGCAATATAGTAGGTGGAAACAACAATATATTTGGTCACGTGTTACAAGGGCGTACTTGTTTTCAAATTCATTTTTCATCAAGCGGCGAACGGTAAGCAATGTAATCCTGTTTGATAAAATTCTTATTTTCAAATTAAAACCCTGTCATTTAAATCCATCTAGGCATAAAATATTACGATTAATTTTGGTAAGTGTGCTAAGTTATCATTAGACATTCAGCAGCATCAAATTTCAATAAGCCAGTGTACATGATTGCAAATAACTCCAACTATAGAAAGTGGCTATAAAAATTTCCACCTAGGAGGTTGTGGTTGAACTCCGCTATATTTCCTTGAGTAATGGATATATGTGATACCTCATCTGTACCTGAAACATGCCTGGTTAGGACAGCGTCCGTATATGTTCTATAAAAGGGTTATCTTTTTAAAGCAAGGAGTACGCAAAAAAAACGAAACAAAAAACTGTCTAGTTTACAAGTTTTCCGGGCCAGACTAGCTAGTATCGGCCAATCAGGCCTCATCAGTGACTTTTATTAGGCCAAGCGGGACTAAAGATTTTGTCTTTTCCGGGCCTTTTTGTGTCCCTGTGTAAACTTTTTTCCATCAAGGATTTCTCAGTAACTACGGAACTACTGCACCTTTTAAAATTCGGAACGTGTGTTTGTTATGACTTTTTTATGTTGTTGTTGTTGTTGTTGTTGTTGTTGTGTGTGTGTGTGTGTGTGTGTGTGTGTGTGTGTGTGTGTGTGTGTGTGTGTGTGTGTGTGTGTGTGTGTGTGTGTGTGAAAGACAACCAGCCCCTCTCCGGCTTTTCAGATAGCATGACAATGTTGGCCCAACGTTGGCATTGGGTTGTATCGTTGGCTGATGGTTATCCGTTGGCTGTCCAAAGTTGGCCCAACCTTGGGCCAACCATAATATCAATCTAATGAATTATTTTAAAGTCAGTAAAATAATGTCATAGTTGCAACAGTTATGGCCAACGTTATGCAAAATACTGGTAATAAAAAAGTTTTATTTGATATGTGGTGGTAGGATGGCCCAACGTTGGCCTAAAGTTACCATAAATATGCAAATCATGCACTCCTCTGTACGAGCCAACGTTGGAGCAACGTCAGCAATTAGTTTATTGCTGATTCTGCTAAAGTGACAAAAAAATTACCAAAATGTGATTTCATATATCAACCGGTATGCATAATTCTGATTACCATGTTTTAAATCCAAATTAAGTCGGTAGTGTGGATCAATAACTAAGGATGTAAATCCAAAGAGTTACACGTTGGATCAACGTTGTGCTTGGCCCAACATACCCCGAATATATAGAGGATCTTATATGAATGCTCATGCATTATTGAATTTATTAAATCCGTTGGAGAAAAGGATAAGATGTATAAATTATTTGTATCATTATATATGCAGGTCAGTTAATACAAATACCAATGTAATTAGCATGTTAGTGTACCATATACTGTTGCATAAAGCACAAACACAGCATGACGCAATCTTTATTACTGGCTTCTAGTCCAACGCCAAGGTGACCAACAAAACTGGCTATATTAATTAGTAATCCAATACCTTGGAGTAATCTTGTTCACTACTGCTACCATCTACCAAAGGTTTTCATAACACTTTAGACTACCCATAAAGGTAGCTTTTATACCATTTGAGATCTAAATCTCTGACTGAATACACCAATGAAGGTCTCAAGATGTGATTTAAAGAAGAAAGATTAAGATTTTTAAACATGTGAGTATAAATATAGCATATATTCGTTTCTAATTTAGCCAAAAGTAATGAACTGCTTGTGGCGGATATGAAAGCTTCTTATCAGACTGTGCAGGCTGATCTGAGTCTTTGCTGGATGCTGATGTGGTATTGTAGGTTTTGCTGCGCTCTGGCTCATTTGTGATTTTGACATTCTTACAGCACAAACCTTATTTTACTAGAATAATGGTTCCAAGACACGCTCATGGAAAACAGTGTAGATCCTGATCAGACTCCTCCTAGAGGACTCAGGAGAGAAATAAAGCTATGTCAGTTTATAAAAAAAGAAACAAAATATTGTTAAACCACTGCTTTTTAATGAAATACTGTTTTACATTCATAAAAATATAGTACTGTACTATAAGAATGTCAAAATAACAAATGAGCCAGAGCATATAAAAATATAATACTGTGCTGTAAGAATGTCAAACTCACGAGTGAGTCAGAGCCAGAACACAGCAAAACCTACAATGTCACATGTGCACTCAGCAAAGACTCAGATCAGCATAACTGCACAGTGATAAGAGGCTTTCATGTCCGCCTCATGCAGTTCATTATTGCTGCCTAAATTTGGAACGAATATATAACATAATTATACTCTCATGCTCTGAGTTCACATGTTGATTTGCTGTCGGAACAGCCCCTTTCCATTCGCAAAAAAAAAAAAAAGAAAAAAAAGAAAATGGGTTGGCATCATACATCATTTTTACGTTTGCCCAACGTTTAAATTGTGCAGGGCTAACATTAGCCAAACGTTGTAATTAACATTGACATACGTCGGCCCAACGTAATGCCTACACCTTGGCCCATCGATGGCCCAACGAGCAGACATGTTGGGCCAACGTTGAAAGTCTACATTGGGCCAACGAAATGAACAACCTTTATTCAAGGTTGGCTGAACGTTAGCATGCCGTCTGGGAATTTCATTCTTCCAGTTGTTAATCCAGATTTTTTATTTATTCTCCAGATCCGAATGCTACAGGAAAGCTTTTGGGATGGACATTGCTCTGCCATCTGTAACCCATATCCTATTAACTTTGTTGTCACGGCGACTTAGTTCTCGTGTGGAAAAATTGAATAATGACACGTATGTGAAGAGACTAAGTTGGAAATACGCTTAAGTGGGAAAAAATTACGACTATCTTGGAAAACGTATATCAAGCGCTTAAGTTGGAAAAACGACTAAATGAGAAAAACGACTAAGTCGGAAAAATCATTATCTGCAATGGACATCGTTGTTTTTATATAAACAATTATCCTGATAAGTATGTATGGTCGTTGATTTTAACACAAAATGCAACGGCGTCTTCCGCCCAGGTGAGAGTTTTATAATTTCTTGCACTTTGTAAATGTGTCTAGAAATTGATGTAAATAAGTTTACTTGCCAACTGCGTATACTTATAATGTACTTTGTGTGTGCGTGTGTGTGTGTGTGAATTGCACTTTGCATATCTAATATAAATTTTAGGTTATAGGTCGCAATAACGCCACGCTTTATCAATTACATAATAGTTACATGCATCACAACTATGAAGGTTAACCAATTTTTGCCGAGTGGACTCTTCTACCTTAAGTCTTTGGACAAATTCACTTCCTATATAAGGGCTGTCTGGTTAGTTTTTATTATCATGTTTCGTAAAATTTTTTGAATTTAATGCAAACAGTGGATCCTGATCAGACGCAGCGTTTTGCGGCGTCTGATCTGGGTCTACACTGTTTGTCTGTGTCCAATTTATAGGAGGTCCGCGAATCCGTCTACAAAGAGCACCGCCTATGGAACGCCATGACTGTCTTATATGGCGCAAACACTTTACGCTTGTAGTGCTGAACATTAACCCAGAAATCATTCTTCGGTTAACTCAGAAAATATAGTTTTATAGCCTCAGTCAAACTGCTTAGCGTTGCATCCCTGTTGACTGTAAAACGTTATATTTGAACAGGTTCGCAAACCTGTCTAGATGTCTCAAGTCTCACTGTTTATAGGCATCTTACCTTCAAGAGGAAATGTTCTTCAAGAGGTAGGAAACACTGCTTTAAAAGCTTTAGAAGGGAATTTGTTTGTACGCCTAATTTGGATAGCTTCAGCTACTTCTCTGAACAATATACATTTACTACTTCACTTCGAAATAGAAATTACTGAATGCATAGAAATGCACATATGTACGCACATAAAAGCAAATCCTATGTATTGCTCTCTTTGGGGCGATTTCTTTGTCTTTACCTTGGCACAGAGGTGAAACCTATCGATTCAACTGCCTCGTTCAGGCCTATGGACATGGTGGACGAAGCTGGCTTACCAAGTAATGCTTACTATCCGCGGAGGCCTGATTATACCCTTTTTTCTGGAGTCCATGTCTGTTGGTCTGAACATTCTGAGTCGTCATTCGTTTACGGATTTATGTTTGGATTATGATTTGGGTACCATGACCACACCTACTTCAACTGCTATGGGTGAAAACTGTGAATTGTAAATAGAAAAGCGAAAAGAAGCGAATAAGATGCTCTCTCTGTGTCTGTCTGTCTGTATGTATGTCTGTCTGTCTCTCTCTCTCTCTCTCTCTCTCTCTCTCTCTCTCTCTCTCTCTCTCTCTCTCTCTCAGGGTTCATCTGCCTATATGAGGCATGTGCGCAAATATGGGGTGGGCTTTGCGACAAAAGCTATAAATATACGAGGGTCATTCAATATATAATGCAACTGACCTAATAATTTCTTAAGTACGGAATCAATCACTTTCAAAATTGACATGTAGATACAAATGCAATTAGCACGTAACGTCGCGACGGCTTTTGTAATGACGTCATCATCCCATGACGTTATATGACGTCGCTGTAAGCGTCATGGTTGCGGTCACGTCTCAGGATTAGCGTAGTTACATAAAACTTGAATGTCAGTGTAATAAAACAGCAAAGGAAATATTTAGTGCATTACAGGAAGCTTGCGGCATATATGCTCTATCATATTATCAAGTTACAAGATGGGTAAATGAGTTAAAAAATGACAGGGAGTGCGTTCAAGATGCCCACCGAGCAGGTAGAACTGACGGCTACGGACAGTCATAATACCGAACAGTTAAAAAGGTTGTTGAAATCTGATAGAATGATTGCGGCGCGATTAGGGTGACGTCATTGCTAGGGCGGTACGAGTGGGAAACGTTGGTCAACCCCGTTATTCCCCGGACAAAAGTCCCTGCGATTTTGATCTTTTCCCCAAACTAAACGAAGATATGAGGGATATTTGTTATTACGATTTAGAGGAGCTTGAATCCGCCGTGGCCGTGAGGTGAGGGTACTTGAGAACGGTTGCCTAGCAACGGGTATAGATGACCTGCCAAAGAGGTGGAAGTCTGTCATTGACCACAATGGATATTATTTTGTAGGAATGTAGGACGGTAACATTTTAAAATATTTACCACGGAAATTATTTATTAGTTTGCATTATATATTGAATGGCACTCGTAGGTACGGTCTAAAATGTAAAACATGTTCTGGATTATAAAAATGAGTCATGTTTTTGAGATTTTGGTCGCACATGCCTACCAAAAAATCTGAGCAGTTACTACAACTATTACCCAAGTCTCTCTCTCTCTCTCTCTCTCTCTCTCTCTCTCTCTCTCTCTCTCATAATGAAATTACACTAAACTTGTCATCTCTTCTATAACAGTCTGAGCTTGATCTGTTTGCGACATTTGTACTTATAGGAAATATTATTATTCCAAAAGCAAAGCAAGTCCAATCAAGTTATTTTTTGGCAAAAGCAATTAAAATGGATTGTAAGCACAAAACAAGAAGATGACAATTTACTTATTATGTCTGTTAAATCCATACAAGAATCATGAGAATGGGAATATTACAAAGTCAAACTATAAAAAATAAACAGCTAATACACCATTCATTTGGAACATCCGGCCGGACGGGGACGGGGAAAAGTGAGGCTTTCATATTTTCAAATGCAAAACCCGGGTAAACGCCCTGCACTGCAGGAACAAATTTATGGTAAAATCTCTGCTAAAGTCCCTGAATCCGGGGTATTGAAAATATTAAATAAACAAATGAACTGAATGATTTGGATAAACTTTTAACCGGTCACTTGAGAGCTCTACAGTCCACTACAGACCCAGCATCACTTCTCCATATACTCTACATTCCACTACTGACCCAGTGCAATTCCTCCGTAAATACAAACACAGCACCAGTCTTTCGAATACTTACTTTACAATCCACTACAGTCAAGATACTAGTCTTCCGTATACACTACAGTTCTCTAAATACCCAGCACCAGACCTACATATGCTCTACAGCCAGTAAAGACCCAGTGCCAGTCCTGCATATACTGTGCAGTCTACAACAGACCCAGTACCAGTCATCTGTATACTCCACTAGAGACCCAGTACCAGTCCTACGTAATATCTGAAGTCAAATATAGACCCTGAACCAGTCCTGCGTATACTGTTTAATCCACTACAGACCCAGTGCCAGTCCTCTGTATACTCTACAGTCCCCCACAGACCTAGTACCAGTCTTCCTTATAATCCATTGTCCACTACAGACCCAGTACCAGTTTCCAATACACTCTACAATCCACTACAGACCCAGTGCCAGCCTTCCGTACACTCTATAGTCCACTACAGAGCAGGTTCCAGTCCTCCGTATATTCTACAGTCAACTACAATACCAGTGCTACGTATACACTCTACAATCACTACAGACCCAGTACCAGTCCTCCGTATACTCTACAGTCCACTACAGCGACCGGAACAGTATTCCGTGTATTCTACGGTCCACTACAGACCCAATATCAGTCCTCCGTATACTCTACAGTCCACTACAGACCAGTATCCAGTCTTCCGTATATTATACAGTCAACTGCAGTACCAGTGCTCCATATACTCTACAATCAACTACAGACCCAGTACTAGTCCTCCGTATACTCTAAAGTCCACTACAAACCCAGTACCAGTCCTCCGTATACTCTTCAGTCCACTACAGACCCAGTACCAGTCCTCCGTATATTCTACAGTCCACCACAGACACACCTTCCAGTCCTCCGTATACTCTACAATCCACTACAGACTCACTACCGGTCCTCCGTATACTTAACAGTCTACTACAGACCCAGTACCATCCCTCCGTATACTCTACAGTCCACTACAGTTTCAGTCCCTCGTACACTCTACGGTCATCTACAGACTCGGTACCGGTCCTCCGTATACTCTACAGTCCCTTACAGTCCACGTTTCATTGCTCCGTATACTCTACAATCCACTACAGTCCCAGTTCCTGTCCTCTGTATACTCTATAGTCATCTCCACTCAGTACCAATCCTCCTTATACACTACAGTCCATTACAGTCCAAGTTCCAGTCCTCCTTATACTTTACAATCCACTAGAGACACAGTAACAGTCCTTCGTATGTATACTCTACAAGTCCACTACAGAATAGACTCAAGTCCTCCGCAGTCTGTACAGACAACTAAAGACCCAATACCAGTCCTCTGTATAATATACTGTCCACCAGATCAAGTACAAGTCCTTCCTATACTCTGCAGTCCAGCACAAATCCAGTATGTCTTCCTTATTCTCAACAGACCACTAAAGACCAAATACCAGTCCTCCATATACTCTAAGCCACCGTATACCCTGTAATCAAGTACAGACCCAGTACCACCCCTCATTATACTCTACAGTCCGTTGCAGACTGAGAACCAGTCCTCTGTTTTTTTCTACATTCACTATAGTCTTAGCATTCTATCAGTAGGACTGGTATTATGGCAGCAGACTATATCTGATCAGTAACACTGGTACAGGGGCAGTAGTGGACTGTATCAGTAGGACCGGTATTAGGACATTACTGGACCGTAGCGTATCCATAGAGTTGCTACTTGGACTGTATCGTATCAGTAGGACTGGTACTGGGGCAGTGATGGACAGTATCGTATCAGTAGGGTTGGTAATGGGACAATAGTGGACTGTTGGTTATCATTAGGACTGATACTGGGATAGAAGTGTACTGTAGCATATCGGTAGGGTTGGTACTTGGGCAGAAGTGGACTGTGTCGTATCAGTAGGGCTGGTACTGGGACAGTAATTGTCTGTAGGGTATCAGTAGAGCTCCTATTAGGGCAGTAGTGGACTATATTGTGTTGAGTAATAGGATTGGTACTGGGGCAGCAGTGGACTGTAGTGTATCAATAGGATTGGTCCTGGGGCAGTAGTGGACTAGGGTATCAATAAGACTGGTGCTGGGACTGAGGTGGACTGTAGGGTATCAGTGGGATCGGTACCGGGGCAATAGTGGACTATGACGTATCATTAGGATTGGTACTGTGGCAGTAGTCGACTGTATCGTATCTATGGGTCTGGTGCTGGGGCAGTAGCAGACGGTAACCTATCAGTCGGATACACTGGGATACACGCGGGCTGTGTTGTATCCGTACGACTAATAATGGGCAGTGGTGGTCTTTATTACATCAGTAGGACTAGTATTGGGAAGTAGTGGACTGTTTCGGTAGGACTGGTACTGGAACATTTGTGGACTGTAGCATGTCAGTAAGACTGGTACTGGGACAGTAGTAGACTGTGTAATATCAGTAGGACTGGTAATGGGACATAAGTGTATTGTGTCGTATTAATAGGACTGGTACTGAAGCAGTAATGTACTATATCGTTACTGGAGCAGTAGCAATAGGACTGGTACAGGGGCAGTTGTTGACTGTAAGGTACAGGGGTAGAATGTAGATTATTAATATGACTTGTACTCTGGCAGTCGTGGACTGTACTATCAGTAGATCTGGTACTAGAGAAGTAGTGGTATATAGGGTATCATAAGAACTCGTAGTGGGACAGGTCGATTGTGTTGTATTACTAGGACTGGTACGGGAACAGTAGTCTGTGTCGTATCAGTAAGACTGGTACTGGGGTATAGGTGGACTGTATGATGTCAGTAAGATTGAAACTTGGAGAGTTGTGGACTGTGTAGTATCAGTAAGGCTGACAATGGGACAGTTCTGTACTGTGTCATATGAATAGAACTGATCCTGGGGGGGGGGGGGGGGGAGGGGGGGGGGCAGAACTGTACTTTATCGTATAGGTAGGACTGGAAATGGGGCAGTAGTGAACTTATTCGAATCAATATGACTTGATCTGGGGGCAGTGGTAGATTGTATCATATCAATAGGACTAGTACTGGAATAATAGTTGACTGTGTCGTATCAGTTTGACTGGTACTGGAGTACTGATGGAATGTATCATATCAGTAAAACAGATACTGGGACAGTCATGGACTGTGTAGTATCAATAAGCTTTCTCTTACCTTTTTTTAGTAAAGGGAGAGTCATGTACTGTGTCATATCAATAGAACTGATGCTGGAGCAGAAATGTACTGTATCCTATACATGTATGTAGGAATGGAATTGGGGCAGTGGTGTACTGTGTCGTATCTCGGGGGCTAAATACTACTGATAAATAGAAGTAGACTCGAGGGTATCACTAGGACTGGTGATGGGGCAGTGGTGGATTATCGTATCAATAGTTCTGGTATTGAGACAGAAGATGACTGTATCAGATCAGTAGGACTCGTACTAGGACAGAAGTTGGTCAGTAGGATTGGTACATTGCAGTGGTAGACTGTATCATATCAGTAGAAATAGTACTGCGACAGAAGAGGGCTGTGTCGTCGTACCAATATGACTGGTACTGGGCATTGGTGGACTGTATCATATCAATAAGACTGGTATTAGGACAGAAGTGGACCGGGTATCATCAGTAGGACTGGTAATATGACAGTAGTTTACTGTGTCAACAGAACTGGAACTGGTACTCGGTCAGTAATGTACTGTATCCATATGTAGGACTGGTACTGGGGCAGTAATGTACTATGCCATATTAATAGGAATGGTACTGGGAAGTAAAGGACTGTATCATATCAGTATGACTGGTACTGTGACAGTAGTGGACTGTGTCATATCAATCGAACTGGTACTTGGACAGAAGTGGAGTGTGTAGTATCGATAGGACTGGTGCTTAGGCAGTGGTGGACTGTATCATACCAGTAGGACTGGTACTTGGTCAATAACGGACTATGTCGTATCAGTAGGACTGGTATTGTGACAGTAATGGACTGTGTTGTATGAGTAGGACAGGTATTCGAGGAGAGTGGGCTCTATCATATCGTTAGAACTTGTACTGGGACAAAAGTGGACTGTAGGGTATCTGTAATTCTGGTATTGGGGCACAAGTGGATTGTATCGCTTCAGTAGGACTTGTACTGGGGCAGAAGGGGACTATATCATATCAGCGGAACTGGTACTGGTACAGTAGTGGACTGTATCATGTCAGTAGGACTACAACTGGGACAGTAGTGGACTGTATCGTATCAGCAGGACTGGTACTTGGATAGTTAATCATTAGGACTGGTACTGGGACTGTAGGGTATCTGTATTTCTAGTACTGGGGCACTAGTGGAATGTGTCCCCGACGGCAGGACTTGTACTGGGGCAAAAGGGGACTATATCATATCAGTGGAACCGGTACTGGTACAGTAATGGACTGTAACATGTCAATAGGACTACAACTGGGACATTAGTGGACTGCGTCGTATCAGCAGGACTGGTATTTGGACAGTAGTGGACTGTCTTATCAGTAGGACTGGTACTGGGACAGTAGTAAGAGTATGCAATACAGATAAGATATATAAACAAACGTTCAGTCGCACAGACCGCAAAGCTTTTAAATAAATAAATAAAATAGAATACGGAATAAATGCTAGTTTTCAAAAGAAGAAAATACGGGAAAACTGCTGTATTTGTTCTCACTTAGTCGCTTCTATTACCTGGATAAGCATTGTTTTTTTTGTTTGTTTTTTTTTTTTTTTTTTTTTTTTTTTGTTTTTTTTTGTTTTTTTTGTTTTGTTTTTTTAATTGAGTTGGGGCTTAACGACATGTCAACCCTTGTGGGTCATTTTGTGTCGTCTCCCAGAGAAAATGAGAAAAGAGATAGAAGAGATGGTAAAGGCAATGAAAGAGAGGGAAAGGGAAGAAAGAGAAACAGGAATAAAAATGAAGAAACAGAAGAAAATAAAAACATTCCCCCTCCACCCTAACCTGCTACAAGGATAGCAGGCCTTGCCCAGCTGTAAGCCAATCTCAGTTGGACGCCCCAGCTGACGTTAGATACACAACTTCGCCACACCCGACCGCCCCTGGATATTTTGTTTTGTGTTGAGGTTTTACTGCCCAGTCAATCCAAATGGGTTCTGTCGAGCGTGGTCAATTTACCAAGCCACACTTTTACGAGCAAGCTTAGACATCTAGGCGGTTAACCAATAGTGTGCACATTCTTTCGCCAGAAACTAACAGCTGCCCTTCTTGAATCAGCGGAAGGGAGAGAATGACCGTAGAAAATATTTCATGATCAAATCTCCACGACAGAATGTTGCCGACCCGGCGGGATCGAACCCGCAACCTCCTGATCACCAATCAGACGCGCATCCAACTAAGCCACTGAGGCCGACCCCACCACCCCCTGAATAAGCGTTGTATCGGGATAATAGTACTTTATACGTAATTTGACAATTTGTTTACTCATATGGTTTCTTTGATTGGCTGAAACTGGCTACCACAAGCTTTTATCAATCCTGATGTTCGCTAATATTAGCTAGTGCTTGTTAAAAATAGCCTGGCTAAGGTTAAGGACCGGTCAACATCACTTTTACACTATAGCAAATAGCCTGGCTAAGGTAAAGGACTGGTCACCATTACTTGTCACTGTTGCCAGACAGCTAAAATAAGTTATTTAATAAAACAATTGATGAACTCTGTTGAATTAAACATTATAAAATTGTTGACTATTGTATCATTGGACATGCAAGGAGAGTAAATTCTTTCCTTTTGAGTAGACCGTTTAAGAAACGACTTAGTTGCACACCAAGTCGTTTCTAAAATGGTCTGCTCAAATGGAAGCCAACAGGAAATCACAAAAAAATGTACCAGCTTGTAGAAATCTTTCAAATGTACTCGTATCGAACCTCCTTAATAACAAGGTCGTTATACCATATTAAACTTAAATACTTGTACACATTATCTAAACTTGTCCTAAAATTTGGCCAAGTCCACTTGACTACATATGTTGTGTCCAGTTTATATTGAGGTTTTACTGCCCAGTCAACCTAGTAGGCACATATTGAATTACACTGTTTATCTGTCCTAATCCTTAAATTAAATACGGTAAGACTTAACAAAAAAAAAAAAAAAAAAAAAAAAAAAAAAAAACAACATCAACAAAAACTGCCGTTTTGCTGAATATCTTAAAGAAAAGAGGAAAATATCTGTTACTTTATACATGTAATAAAACACATGTTATTTCTTTAGTAAAACTTTTTTTTTTTCAAAAGAACACATGCAGAAATAAAACATTTCTTTCAGAATGACACTGTTTCAGGTTGGAGCTGTTTGTTACAAGGGAGTAACTATATTATATGTAAAAGCCAGGTTGATATCACTATTTACCTGACATGCGAATGACCCACATTTTGTACTTGTTTGCGGGCAATGCATACGTGCTTGCTATTTTGCATAAACGACTGTACATTAATACAACAAATGTTAATTCTCCAACGCATTTATACATATAAAGTACAGACAGGACATCTGGCTGTTACATTTAATGCACTTATCCCTTACTTTATGGTCTTTATTATTTATACTGCTCAAAAAAAATGAAACGCAACACTACTAAATGGCGAAAGGAACGAAGACTTATACCATATGGATGCATTACGCAAAATGTGCTCGTAAATCAACAATGGAGGATATATATGAATTGGCCTAAACTAGTGTGACTGCGAAACTTGACACACCAGCTGTTTTCAATTTTGTGAGTATGTAGTTGGGTTCGACTGAACCCCCCTTTGACTCAAACTTTCATTTTCATGGAAAATTGTGAATAAATCTGATAAATTTGGGATACCGTATTTACCCTAACTATTCACATCTCTTACTCTTTACCCTATACTTCCCTTCAGCAAGTCCATTTGACTACCTATGAACTTGTGTAACATTGCTGGATGAGTGGCAAACCGTGTAGATCCCGATCAGACGCCGTGTTCTTACGTGATCTGGGTCTACACGGTTTGCTCAGACCTGTCAGTCCGAATACATAGAGTATGGACGGTAATATGATTAAATCGACCCCCGTCCCCTCAGAGTCCTTCAAGATCCGCCCTGGCGTGTGCCTTGCTCTCAAAGACATTTATGCCTTTTAGACTATTAATTCCTCAATATAAACAAGTTAGTTTGAACCAACATTATTATACAGATAATTTTTTTATAACAACAGAAAACGTAAGGTATTAATCTTTTTAGTATATCGCAGCTCTTCTTGGGAGTCATCATATACGGGTTTAATAGACAGAGGCATAATTGAGACATTGGATTGAGAAATGATACAATTTTGAACCTCCGGATCGATTTATAGTGCAGCAGATTACCATGGCTCTAACACAAGACGAGAGAACAACATTTCAAGTAGAAAAAAAAAAAAAAAAAAAAGTGAAGACATTGAATCGTTATTGTAGTCATGCTGTCGGAACGTACTATATGGACAAAAACGCCCATTTCTTTTCGCATGCTGAGTAATAATTATCAGCAGATGACATTTGGATTTTTTTTTATCTTTTCCAGAAATTAGGCTTTGATATTTTATGCAAAATTGTCTCCTTAGGAAACAATTTGCATGAAATGTCGAAGCCTTTCTTTCCGAGAAAAAGTAAGAAAAACATCATTTTGCCGTCCTCTAAATTTGTCCATAGTTTGGTAAAGGTTATATAAGTATCAGATAACGTGTGTTTATTTTCTGTTTACCTTAACTACCTTTGTTTTCAAAGCCTTGATTTAAAATATGCAATACACGTTTAAAACTTCTCCTTTGTAACAAAGACTAATCTTAACTTGAATCAATTATATGTAAGCCAAGCAAATACCACTGCTCTATGTTTTATAATGCGTTAAAAACAGTAATATATATTCAGAAAGGAAAAGAAGAATATTGGCCACAGCATGGCATGACAAAATGACTTTATTGCATAAGCACACAGCCAAAGAACAGCTCGACATGTACGTTTGCAATCTGATCAGGGTCTTCCTCGTCCGCTTAAGTAATCACTGTATACTTAGAAAATGATGATGAACAGAGAAGGCCCAGACTCAAACTGCACAAGTTGATCTGAGTTTTCGGTAGAAGAACAGTCCCTAAGTTGCAAAGTTCGGTGTTACGATCTCAATTCCTTAATTTTCAAGGTAAATTTCGCAAAATAGAAAATAAGATTGCACGATATGCGCAGTCTGATCAGAGACTTCGCCGTCAACCTGAAGACGATTTGAATCCTTGGCTACCCACAGAGTACCTTACGAAGACTCTGTTCGGTCTGGGCGAATGCGCAGGCTGATCTCAGTCTTCGCTCGATTCATTTATGTGATACATTGTGGTAAAACCCGAAAATACATCATTCCACGTCAGACTGCTATGATCCATACCAGCATGCGTACTTGACAGGCTAGTCTAGACATTCACTGTTTACATTATTTTTAGAACATTCCTCAAACCTGTACATGCTCAGGACAGATTCAGCAGGCGACAAATTGCAGTAAATCCATAATTTGTCCAGAACACAGGCTTTGACATTTCCTGCAAATTGTCTCCTATGAAGATATCATAGTCCATTTTCTGGGGAAAATAAGAAAACTATTTCAAAATATCGTCTATTGAAATTTTACCCATGTATCTAAGCTTTAAAAGCGGTGTTCAACTGAATACAAACTACAAACTTTACCAGTGGATCCTACGTCCCAGTGTATAAACTGACTTGCAAACGAAGGCCATGTGTTCAATCTCCTCAGGTATTTTTTTACTTGTTAGCAGACCTTCTTCAAACTCATTCAGTGAGCCCTGGATTGAGTACAAATGTAATGGGGGATAGGATTTATAATAGATAACGGCATTTAGCCCGTCGCCTTCTGGAAAGTGTATTTAGCAGACGCGCTTTTAAAATAATTTTCATTGTTTTCGCACAAAATATAGGGCTCAATGCATGTGAACTGTCTCCTCAGGACACATGCAATGTTGAGCCCAACGTTGTGGCAAACTTGTTAAAATCTAACTTCCGTCTGCTAAATACAACTTGCAGACCTATGCAATTGGTTAGTGTGCATGGGTAAGCTACTAAACAAAGCTTACACCTGCACGCGAGCATTTACACTGCAAACTAGCGAGCATTTACACTGCAAACTAACTGAAATATCCATAAAAATGGGCTGCAAAATAGTATGGAAGACGTCCTTGTAGAACCACAATCACAGAACATAGCCTACCAATGACACCAAGCGGATGAGCAAACATACTAAGATAGACACAAGCAAAAAGCTAAAGAAATGCGGAGCAACCAGCTCTCTCTTCCCCAACAAGGTGATCATATTGCTAGACAGGATCCAAACGACAACAAGACAACGAACAGAACAAAACACGAAAAACGCTCTGCAGTGAGTAGACTCTAGGTCACACAAAGAACAAACAACACTTGAACTATCCGCTTAGAAAGGTCACTACCGGCGGCTGGGGTTGGGGGTATCAGTACTTTATGGCCTGTCACATGCATTTAGTTATTTAGTACCAACTGAAAGATATATCAGTCATTTAATAAATTGCGTAAGGTGAAACCATAACTAGTACTAAAGATGCATGCTCTGTCGATGGTGTAATTTGTGGTCTGTCAACTGTATTTTAGTCATTTAGAACCGAGGGTAAGATACAAATGTAACTATAAAGCCGTCTAATTAATAGCAACTATGTGCATTTATTATACTAAACTGAGCCATGGCTTGAGCTACTACTTCAGCCGAACGTCAATGACTCGAACATCTTAGGGATCATGGAACTCTATTCTAGACATGGATAGTTCGAGCCACTGAGTATTAATCATAGCGCCAGGTCAGAAGACAAAAAAGGTTAATTTAGGGATGCCTGTTTGATCTTCTATAAAATAATGGTATGTTGAGTGTTTTCATTATAATCGCCTCGATGAGGCGACTCGAAGTGATTCTAATTAGTACACACAACATATATTTTTATGATAAAATAAGAAAAAAAAATCCTGATAATACCCCTGGATATTTGTTTTCTTGAACTAGTGGAAGAATTTCCTAGGGATTCGAAACCTAGTTCGAATCAGCCACGGCAAACGAACTATCGGTGTTTGAGTCATTGAAGGTTTACTGTATTTTAAAGATGATCACATGCGAGTTCCGAACAAAGCAGTCGAGACCCGAGCAAGACTGTGAAAAGACGGCCGCCCACATCCTGACAGATTGAGGGGATTTCCCTCACAACGCACACTCGTACATGCGAACTAGTTCCAGCTACACTGGAAGCGACTGTCGGAAACCAAAACGAGATTATATAAAATTGTAAAGCTACCCTGTGCCTAGATTGGCTCCAGTCTAACTGATAAACTCATAACCGTGGGGCTAGTATACACTGGGCCTTATCACAGCAAACACAGAGCACTTCAACAACGTTGTTTCGGTAGCGACGACGTCAAAACGATGTTTTTGATACGTACGTTTTCGATTTACTGGTACAATTTGTTTTTGGAACAAATATGCCTCTTGAATCCTAAAGGGTTTGCACATATACTACTGGCGAAACCCAGATAAGCCTGCGCATCAGAACATCCTGATCAGGATCTTTGCATTTCGCAAAAAAGATTCTGCAATAACCAGGCGAATAGACCTCTCTGATCAGATTGGGCGGTTCTAGGCCATCGCTGTTCTCATGCAAATGTAATTCCTAAATATATTTTGTGATATGACTGGAAGATTCCCCGACCCCTCAATGTTCTTGGTTCTGTTGGAAATGCGTGCCAGAGGCATATTGTACATGTATCAATGGTTAAAAGACAACAGTATTCGTTTCTTTAGCAACACCATATCAATCCATTCCTCTTGCAGGTAGCTCTATTCTCATGAGACATGCTCACCTGAACCCAGTTGCTGAAAAACTTCGTTACCTTAAAGAAGTTGTTCAATGGAATGGATACAGTTTCAGAGGGAGGCAACTCTGTCAAACTGTTTACCTCCCTTTTGAAGAGCGGCCAAACTCTAAAAGGAAAGAATTTGTTCCCACATGGAGCAAATTATTTCATTTTAAAGTAGACATCTTTTTCAAAAGGAGTTAACGTACAAGAAAGCAAACAGGAATCTCAAAACACTGCCTCCCTTGTAAAAAAGGTGGAAAGACTGCTAAGTGTATGCAGTTCCTTTAAGATCTTTAAAAATCAATCATGACACTTGAAGCTATAGGCGTCAATGCATGGTACATGAAGCTATAGGTGTCAATGCATGACACATGAATCTGTAGGTGTCAATGTATTACACATGAATCTTTAAGTGGCAATGCATGACACATGAAGTTATAGGTGTCAGTACATGTCACATGAAGCTATATGTTTCAATGCATGACACATGAAGCCATAGATGTCAATGCATGACACATGAAGTATGTGTCAGTGCATGACACATGATAAGTGTCAATGCATGGCACATGGAACTATGTGTCAATGCATAGCACATGAAGATATAGGTGTCAGTGTATAGCACATGAAACTATAGGTGTCACTCACGGCATATGAAGCTATCAGTGTCAAAGCATGGTATATGAAGCTATCAGTGTCAATGCATGGCACATGAAGCTATAGGAATCAATGCATGGCACATTAAGCTATAGGTGTGTATGCATGACACATAAGTCTATAGGGATAATGCATGCTATATGAAGCTATAACTGCTAACGTTTAGTACTCTGGGTAATATTTTCAGCAGACAACGTATAGACCTAGTTTTCTTATTTTTCCCATGTTTTGGCATTTCGTGCAAATTTTCTCCAATGGAGATAATTTACCGGAAATGTCTAAACCTGTTTTCTGGGAAAAAAGTATATATATATATATATATATATATATATATATATATATATATATATATATACTGAAAGGAAAAAGAAACGCAGGGTAAATTTTATTCCTAAATTTCATTCAAGTTTGAAAAAGTTTGTTAAATATTTTACTATGATTACAAAACGGTACATGTATGGAACAAAAGTTCCAAATTTCATTGGTTTGTGATCAACAAGTCTCGAGTTATTGAAGTTCATTGGTAGCTACCCCCCAAATCTTGAAATCAAAATCAACTGAAAATCAATATCGGGTGTGCCTCCTCTTGCTGCCGTTGCTGCCCTAATTCTCCTTTGGATAGAGTTAACCAAAGCATTGACAGTTCGCATCGGGATGTTATTCCATTCATCGATCAACGCATTCCTTAGTTGTGCGAGAGTTGCGGGGGGGGATTTCGGCGCTTCCTAACCCTTATGTCCAGCTCATCCCACATGTGCTCTATTGGGGTCAAATCAAGTCTGTAAGGTATAGGGATAAGATCTTGCGTCCTGTTGCAGTCCCGCTTGTGCAACAACGTAATCTGATTCTGCAGCAGGACAATGCCCGACCACATGTTGCCCGAGTTTTTCAGGATTTCCTGGCAAACAATAACATCGCACCACTAGCATGGCCACCGTACAGTCCAGATTTGACCCCAATAGAGCACATGTGGGATGAGCTGGACATAAGGGTTAGGAAGCGCTGAAATCCCCCCGCAACTCTCGCACAACTAAGGAATGCGTTGATCGATGAATGGAATAACATCCCGATGCGAACTGTCAATGCTTTGGTTAACTCTATCCAAAGGAGAATTAGGGCAGCAACGGCAGCAAGAGGGGGGCACATCCGATATTGATTTTCAGTTTGATTTTGATTTCAAGATTTGTGGGGTAGCTACCAATGAACTTCAATAATTCGAGACTTGTTGATCACAAATCAATGAAATTTGGAACTTTTGTTCCATACTTGTACCGTTTTGTAATCATAGTAAAATATTTAACAAACTTTTTCAAACTTGAATGAAATTTAGGAATAAAATTTACCCTGCGTTTCTTTTTCCTTTCAGTATATATATATATATATATATATATATATATATATATATATATATATATATATATATATATATATATATATATATATATATATATATATATATATATATATTTCCTTTCAGTATATATATATATATATATATATATATATATATATATATATATATATATATATATATATATATATATATATATATATATCTCAGAGCATTGTTTTGTTTTTTTTTGTTTTTGTTTTTTGTTTGTTTGTTTGTTTTTTTTTGTTTTTTTTTTTTGTTTTTTTTTTTTTTGTTTTTTTTTTTCTCCCATTAGTTTAATGTGCACTAGTTTACTAGATTAAAGTTATTTAAGTGGGCTACGTTTTGTATAAATTTGTATATAATTAGAGGTTAATATATGGTCGAGGCATGCCCTCGGGCCATACGACTTTTCAGGGCCAATATGACTTAGAGGCACACCTCGACCATGTCATAACCTCTAATTGATTAAGGTTCCTGACGCATTTTGTAAAACGGCGTGTATTTAATGAAATTTTTTTGAATATTTTGTTTTGCGGACATTGCGTCAAATATCATGTTTGGTCTTCATACATTCTTACAAATTATATTTCGTCAACAAAGGTTTTGAAATTCAGGACATTAAGAAATGCCCGACAATTCCACTCAACATGCATGTTTAAGACTTACGTAAATACGAAACAGGGTTCTATACAGTTGTTTTTTATTGAAAAACCATAAGGATGAAAGCCTGAAAGATGTTTGGTAAAATTTAAAATATGTCATTCAAAATGGCATCATAAAATTTGCAATCAAACGTTTTCTTACAAGTTTATTGAAGCGGCCATATTGGATGAAACTCGAACATTTTTATAGGGATCAAATATGGTTTTTTGATACATTAATATTCGCCAGGTCCCGAGGGAGGTGTTAAAAATCGATTAAATGGCAGATGATAATCGTGTGTTTTGTTTCTCTGATATAATACTCATATTGTAGTGAAAAAAAAAAAAGTCTTTTTTAGAGGGCATAAACGGACTCTGTTTAAACTATGACATAGTTGACTTGGTAACTCGTCTTTCACTCTGGATATTTAAAGGAATAAAAGGAATAAAACTGCCGGTAATCTTTTTTTTTTTTTTTTTTTTTTTTTTTTTTTCATCACAGAAACACGCCTATATAATTTTGACCCCCATAAACCTCACTTTTTACAGTAAAACTGGAGTTTACAGGGGTACACATTGTTTTTTCTTATTTCTGCTCAAAAACATAGATTGTGGGTACTCGTTAGAACCGCCTTATCGAGGCGGTTCTAACGAGTACCTACAATCTATGTTTTGAGCAGAAATAAGAAAAATATCAGAGTTTTTCAGCTAAACGTTTTCATTTTTTGGTGGCAAAATTCTCAATATATTTGAATAGGCGTGTTTTTGTAGTGTTTATTATCCGACCATCGACATCTGAATAGTGCTCAGTTTGTTGACATTTGTGTCTCTAACTTTTGTTTTTCATTCAAATCTGAGAATGAATGACTATAGACGACCCATGCTCGATTATTAAAAAAGTATACTGTTCATAAAAAGTTAGTACAGTATAACTAGTATGCGCTTGGCATCAACATCTATGCAAGGCAGCAGTAAAAAGCGGGAATTGCCATCTTCAGAATACACAACTGAACTGAAGAAACACCGTCTGCAGTCTGAAACACAGTCTGATACGGAATCATCTACAATGGAGGACACCCACTCATCGTCTGAAGGTTCTGCCCGGGAGCTAAGTCAGCAAAGCCAGATCACCCTGACTGTCACTGACCTGCAGAAAATTGGTGCAGTGCTTCAACAAAATTTAACCAGCAAGTCACTCAACAAATTCAAGTCATTCCATACACAGGTCTCGCAGCTGGTTAATTCTATAATTGAAGGTGTATTGGCGGTCTTGCATTCTAAAATCGCTTCTCTGGAACAGGAGAATTCGGATTTGAAGAAACGTATAAACAATGCAGAACAGTATAGAATTCGTAACTGTTTGCGAATTTCTGGTGTTCCTGAGAGTAATGACGAAGTTACCGACAACATCGTTCTTGATCTAGCAACAGCTATTGATGCTGATATCAAAAAAGGTAAGAGAAAAGTCCAGGGAGTGCCACAATCACAAACTGCAGCCCTTCCTAGACCCCAAGGAAACCGACAAATCTAAACAAGCACAAACCGAACAAACGTACGAAAAGCACTAAGATTAGCTCTCTCTTCCCCAAGCAAGGTAATCGCAATACTAAAAGGACTGAAAAACACAAGAACAAAATGACACACGGAAAGACATACAACAAATCGCCTAGTAGAATAAACCACAAAGCAACAAGGAGTAAAACTAACACCAGGATCACCGCCTTAGAACGGTTAGTAGAGCAAACCACCGGGGGGTTTAAAGCACTTTTACAGCTAGCTAACTTCAGCCTGGATCCCGATGCTACTCATCAGTCGGGGACATCGATAGAAGCCACCGACTGGGTAAGCCCAAGTCTCAGAATTCTAGTGATGTAACTCCAACTAGACCTCGTGACATTATCGTCAAGTTCAGCACATATCGTGCCAGGCAGAAAGTTTATAAGGCACGAGCTCTCACTAAGCAGCGCGGGCACAAGGGGATTTTCATTAATGAGGATCTAACAAAGAATCGTAGTCTACTCTTGTATGAAGTGCGTCGTCGTTTTAAGTCAAAACAACTTAAAGGTGCCTGAACTTCTGATGGAATTATATTGATCAAACATTTTGATAACACTGTAGTGAAAATTACTAGTGTTAGTCACCCCCTGTATTTGTGCCACTTGAACAATCTCGAAATCAATCGGAATAATGTGCGAACTGTTAACAGTGAAGTGAAGAATTCAACAATTTAGGATAGTTTACTACAATTTCTAAACCATTGCAACACAACCACGAGGTCTGGAAAGGGCTGCGGTTTGTGATTGTGGCACTCCCTGGACTTTTCTCTTACCTTTTTTTTATATATGGATCGATATTTGTTTACTGAACATTACACGGTTAATGTTGTAATTTCTATGCCAAACATGAGAATCCCGAGCTCCGTCATAGTCAGTAAACATTTATTGGTTGTCATAAAATGTCTTAGCGTGCCTGTATTAGATCTAGTGTAGATATTCTCATTTGTTGAAATTTAACGCTTTCATTAACTGTCCGATCATTACGTGTTAGTATTTTATTCTGTTGTTCGTACGTCGAACAGATCTTATTTTCACGGACAACTTGGTATTTCTTCAACATAAGTTCACTCAATAAAAGTTTGCACCCTGGTAGGATTGTCCATCTCTCATTTGGATCTGGGTCTACACTGTTGTCCAGACCGGTCTCTCGGTGGTCCCGGTGTTAGTCTTACTCTTTGTTGCTTTGTGGTTTATTCTACGAGGAGATGTGTTGTATGTTTTTCCATGTGTCATTTTGTTCTTGTGTTTTTTAGTCCTTTTAGTATTGCGATTACCTCGCTTAGGGAAGAGAGAGCTAATCTTAGTGCTTTTCGTAAGTTTGTTCGATTTGTGCTTGTTTGGATTTGTCTCTTCCTCTTGGGTTCTGGGAAGGGCTGTGGTTTGTGATTGTGGCACTCCCTGGACTTTTCTCTTACCTGTTTTTGATGTAATTGTTGCGGTAAAACTAGTGACGTGGTATATATATCAGCTACACTTATACACGACTGAAAACTGCCGTACTTTTCCCTAAAATTAAGACATTATATATCGTGTCATCTACAGTCTGATATGAATCTTTACTGGTCGCTCATACTTTTCAGGCTCGATTCTTAGGATGACAATAGTTACAATGGTTGGCCATGAGTACTCGTCTTTGTTTATTATAGTGATTAATTTGATTTTTATGTTTTCGCTTTGATGCATTGACTGAGTTGGGAGCCTTTATGCAAACCGAATTTTTATGCGTTTCTGTATTAAGAGTAGCATCGGGACCCAGGGTGAAGTTAGCTAGCTGTAAAAGTGCTTTAAACCCCCCGATGGTTTACTCTACTGACCGTTCTAAGGCGGTGGTCCCGGTGTTAGTCTTACTCTTTGTTGCTTTGTGGTTTATTCTACGAGGCGATTTGTTGTATGTCTTTCCGTGTATCATTTTGTTCTTGTGTTTTTCAGTTCTTTTTGTATTGCGATTACCTCGCTTGGGGAAGAGAGAGCTAATTTTAGTGCTTTTCATACGTTTGTTCGATTTGTGCCGAAAGGGATACAAGAAAACCAATATCATAAAGTGTCCCCTGAAGGAACTGTCCAAAAGTAAAGGAACAGTCCAGGGCAACCCCATCTAAGCAGTGCAGATCCGAGAGCCGCAAAACACGGCGTTTGTTAAGGGTTAACACTGTTTACCAAAAATACAGATTTTTGTAAACTTACAACAAATAAAACAAACTTGACACCACTTAACTTTCAAATGAATCTGTCCAATGGATCTGTCAAAAGGCATTTTTCTTACGTTGACAAACAGTGTAGACCCTGATCAGACGACACAGAATGCAGCATCACTGTTCATTTACAGTGCAGGATTTTTTTTATTATTTTTTTTTCAAACTTACATCAAACAAATTAAACCTGACGTCCCTTAAGATTAAAATAATTTTGTCCAAAGGTATTTTGCGGACATCTGCAAACGGAGTAGACCCTGATCAGACGCCACAGAACGCCGAGTCTGATCAGGGTCACCACTGTTTGCTTACTTAATAGAAATTTGTGTAAATGTACAAAAAAGTATGACACCACTTAAATTCAAAAGAGATACTGTTATATATAAGGTATTCAATTATTTTAAGCATCATGTTTACTATGCTTC
This sequence comes from Anodontia alba, assembly GCA_964016985.1. Lineage (NCBI taxonomy): Eukaryota > Metazoa > Mollusca > Bivalvia > Lucinida > Lucinidae > Anodontia > Anodontia alba. The sequence continues at coordinate 39,001,480 of OZ024826.1, forward strand.
CATTAATAACTTTATTTACTATGTTTCCATAAATAACTCTCTGGAACAACATATTTACAATAACATGTTGTTTATGTCCTTGATTCTAGACTGAGTTATTTTGGCATGTCATAGAAAATTTAGAAGTTTCTTGACTGAACCTGGAAAATAAGAGATATCTGTAGTAAATTCTTTTTCTAGAATGTTCTTTGATTTTATATAAGGAGAAAAGATATGGGCATCTTTGTATACTTTCACTGGAAATTATTCTATACTGGATTATTTTAATATTTTATTCATTTTGGACTTAAATTCTGAATTCAGAAACTTTAAATTGTGGGATCAGAAACTGTTATTCAAAGGATTTGTTTTAAAAATTCTTGTGGATTATTTCTGACGGACTTTGCGACATAAACTTGAAAGGCACTGTTTACTTACATTCTTCTGTTTTGAATCTTGTTTTTTTTTTTTTTTTTGTGAATAAATATTGTTAATAATTTAAAGCTTGTTGCTGGTTTCACTTTCATTTTTTTTTTCTCGTTACGCCTGGCTCGTAACAATACGTTGAAATTAGGCACTTTGGGGACATTGGAAAACAGTGTAAACCCAGACCCGACGCTGCAGAATGAGTGCGGCGTCTGATCAAGGTTGTCACTGTTTGCTTAATCTACAGGAACTGGTGTAAAACTTACAGCAAATAAAATAACTCTGACACTCCTTGAATTTATGATGGCTCTTTGGCTGTTTATTATACAACATCGCCAAAGTGTGGTATATTCTTATTTGAAAAGCTATATTTTGCAAAACCAATGAGACGATAGCTTAAATACAATATATCCAAAATGTGGCGATAAAGAGTTCATGGTAAAGCAAATTGTGCTAAGTTCTGCAATGGATGATTGAAAATATCAATCAAATTAATCAAAGGAAATTAATTCAATTACAGGGAGGTAAAACAAAAGTAATTATCCCCAAGCTTAAATAGGGAGACTATTTCTTTGTGTCAAAGTCCCTACATCCTCCATGTGGTTTATTTCCCTCAGTAGAAATAGACGTTTTGCAGAAAAAAAAGCCACTCAGGAATTCAGCAGTAATTACTAGAACTTAAAGTACCGGGCTGTCGGCAGCAAATGCCATCCTTCCAGAGCCTGTTAAGAAATCAAGTCTCAAAGGTTGGCTCATTTGCAAAAGCATTGCAAAGAAAAAAGAATTGAGAGCAACTTGCCCGCCTCTCAGTACTTTCAGTACCTTGATTACTTTTACCGTTCGTATACACTCTTCGTTACAAGCGGTTTTATTGTCTATGACCATGGGCGTAGACAATCTTAGAGTTTGTCATTGCTCCGGAAGTATCTTATGAAAGGTCATGAACTGGTCTAATGCTACTTTCCATGGATTGCTCAAGTTTGTTATAACTAAGTATTAGCTTTCACAAAAAGAAAAATCGTTCTATTTTTAGCCCAGACAAAGCTTTCTATGAAAGTTGTACTTGCTGTAAATAAAATCAACACTCCAAGAGACGATAAACGCTTAGACCTCAAGGGATCCGAGTAACCACACTGTCCTATTTACACCTTCACTGTCCGCTTACAATCCCACTGTATATCAGGGCTCGGTCTACAATCGTTCTTTAATGCTACTTAAGGCGTACATGTACTTCAAAGACATCTAAAAAGAGACCAAAAGTGGTACCATTCACTGATTTCATTGCCCCTTGCTAGGCGCTATGCTAGAAAGGTCAAAGGCGTTTCATAAAGAGGTGATCATGATATCCCAGCATGGGGTGGTAAAGAGGCCTTCTGAGAGGTAATAAATATTGCTATGATTCAGATAAATAAACCAGAACTAAATTCCCCTATTGGGCCTCTACCTGTCTACGGGTTTATTGGCAGTTTACACATTTTGTTGTGCCTAGTCTCGTATCAGTAATAAGACTAATGACCGAGACACATCTTATTTTCATGTCTTTTACTTATGGTCTGGACTTTTAATACATGATAAGAGATGTTTAAAATCAACTCAAATGAAATGTTTTGTGTTTGCTGAGTAGTCGATAAGCGTTTCCCTACATCCCAAATGCATTTTGAAAAGGGCTCTACTTTAGAAAGAAAGACTTTGCTCCCAACTTGAATTTATCTTTAAGATGTACTATTGCTTCAGTCGCTTTCATGTGTGCTAAATTATTCAGTTTTATGAAATCAGGCGCCTGTCGATACTGATAAAAACATGAATGAATCACACCGCTCCGCCGAACACTAGTCAGGAGTCGAAAGTCCAGGAGGGCTCGTTCCTATATGTTATATACTGTCCACATCATTGATCTTTTTCGTCAGGTGAGGTAGCATGTCTCTTCTCTGTGTAGAGTCGAGCTTCAATATATCTTTTGTGACCATGTAAAGTTCAAGACATTTTGTAGTTCTAACCAATGATGGTTAATCACAGCCCCTGGTTAGGAGACAAATGAGGATAATTTAGGGATGTATTTTAGATACTTTATAAAATAATGGTATATTTAGTATACTCATTAGAATCGCTTCGATGGGCGAGATTTCAATGAGTACACACAACATACATTTTCGTGATAAAATAAGAAAATTTGCCCTAAAATAAGATATAAAATTAGTTATTTTTTTGAGCTATCGGAAGAATTTCCGAGGAACTCCAAAACGAGTTCTAATCAGCCACTGTAAACGAGCCATCGGTGTCCCAGTCATTAAAGTTTTACTGTAATTCTCAAATGACCCCACATTACGAAAACATGCCTATTCAAATATACATATAAATATCACCAAAAAATGAAAATTTTCAGATAAAATTCTGATATTTTCCATATTTCTGCTCAAAACAGAGATTGTAGTACTCGTTCGAACCGCCTCGACGAGGCGGTTCTAACGAGTACCTACAATCTATGTTTTTGAGCAGAAATAAGAAAAATAGTGTATACCCCTGTAAACCCCAGTTTTACTGTATAAAAGCGGGGTTTAAGGGAGCCAAACTTATATAGATGATTTTTGTCCTTTTAAAAGTTTCACAGCGACAAACCTGGAGTTGCGGAGATACCACCAATTCGGCCTAACCAAGATAGTTTCTTTTTCAATACGGTAAAAATATGTAACTTTTAGGAAAAAAACTAAATAAGCTCTTAAGCTTTCGTTCTAATCCTATTGTTGTACATTTATATGTGTTGTATATGTAAACATTTTAGATTATAAATGTGTTTAAACCAAATATGAATCATACCTTTTTAGTACGTAGTTTAATCTGTCCGCCACCCAATCTTTCCTTAACCGACTGTAAATATTATAGATAATAAAATGAGCATGCGCACAGGCCTGTACAATTCATACACAATAACCTTGACAGAAAAAAAAACTGGTTCATTGCAAAGCGTCAAAACTATTTCATCGAACCTATGTTTTCGGCGTCAACTGTTACCTTTTTGGTTTATACCGGAACCAGCTAAAAGGAAGTGACTCATTGTCTGCGTATGTCATATTCTTCGAAGATTGACCTGTCTGCTATGACACATCACTATCCTATACTGGATAAATATTAATACGCGGCGCGCATAACTCAAAACTCTACCGCTAAAAAGTTGCAAGCGGAAAACGGATATAAATAATACGTCTGTGGAGAAATCAAGCCTGTTTTTCACCCCATTTTTTTTTAAATATAATAATTTCAAACGGGAAAAATAATTTAAGAAACTACTATTGTTTACTGCAAATTTTTGTATAGTTTCTAAATATAGATTTAGGGACACCCGTCAAAACAATCATTGCATCACTCAATACAAACCTATAAACACTGTGGTATACCGGACAGTGGCTTCAAACGGAACTTGCGACTCTGTCCGACGGGTAATCGCATACTTGGGGTTTAGATTTCAGGTAGGTCACTTGTTTATTTTATTTATTTTATTGTTTTTGATAACAGCCAGCCCGTTTGGATGCTAGCAGAAACGAGATTAGATAATAATTGTTCACTCGTAAAGGCAAAGTGCTGGAGAAATGGCCTTTTAGTCGGGAGAGACTATAAGACTCAATGGACGATCACGGCGAATATTGCGTTTTCACTTCGACTGAGCGTCAAGAAAATGTATTTTCAAACAATTATCTCAGTCAAAACAAAGACTTGTTAGATCCTTAGAACGCGAAAACCTTTTCCTTTGTCATATACCATCATTATTTAGCCTAGTTTCCCGGAAATATGATTTCCAACGGATAAACAGTATAACACTGTCTTAGAGATGACTGTCCGCAGTCTTGTCTTAGATGCTTTTTTGACTGTCCGCAAACTTGTGATTATAGGAGATACAAGTAGTGAGTATTTTTCAACTGGTTTTAACCCATTTATGCCTAGTATCCCATAAAAGGGACAGTGGCAAACAGTGTAGACCCAGATGAGACACTGCAGAACGCGGCGTCTGATCAGGGTCTACACTGTTTGCATTAAATACATTGTCATGAAACATACTACTTATAAAACTAACAAGACACCTCTCTGCTGGAAATGGATCGGTCCAAAGAGATAAGGTAGAAGAGTCTATTTCAGCCATTTGTTATATGGATACTGGTCTAGAAACATACCTCATGGCATTATCTCGTCAGAGTAACTACAAACGGAGATTAACTGGCATTTCTTCGTCTGTTTTGAAAAGGAGATCCTTTTGAAGCAAGGACATTAAATAAGATATGAATATACAAGGCTAAGTTTCATTGAGTGGTTATCAAAAGTAGTTGTCGGCGACAAGGTATATTCCAAATAATCAAAAATAAGTTATTTATCCCAAAGGATCAGGAAATATTAACTGCACTATGGGAAGGTACTGACAGAGGTTGAAGGCCCCACACTGCACTGAACAACAGCTATATGTTCTGAAAATGATATCTTCTGTACAGCAAGTACACCAAACAAAATATGTTCCACACTTTGTTGTACAGACTTCAGATCTCTCCCAAAAATGAAACTAAATATATAGTTTGAATTGAGTCACGTCACGAGAAAATCTGTTTTGTCATAGGCGAACAGCAAAGGCGCAGATCAGTCCGCGCATCCGCGCAGTCTGATTAGCATGTTAAAGGAGAGCGCAGTGTAAAATGTCTGAAAACCATAAATAGTGATGCAAGATTGATCAAACTATTCGCTACGTAGAAAGTAAATACCTGTAACTGTTTTAAAAATTGAAATTTTGAAGACCCTAACTGCCTTCTGTAGCGTAGCAATCCGGTTTGTGTCTTACATAGTAACAAACCCCTGAAGCTGATGTTTTCTCATGGTTTAGCTGGATTATGTTATTTCAAGTTGTTGTTAATTTGATATATATCTCAAACATCAGAGCTTGTCGCAATAAGTCATTACAGGATCGGTGTACACTGTGGTCAGTCTCGTTATGGCACCTGTGAGATATGGCCATATAGACTATTGTGACAAATAGGTAAGTGTATATTTTTAAATTAATAGACTTGTTTGTTTTGTTTGTGTTGAGGTTTTACGGCCCAATCAACCCTAATGGGTCATATCGAGTGCATACCCGTAATGTTTACAGATACATTAAAATGTTAAATTGTTTTTGGAGACCGGGAGGAGTTTAATAATGCACTTCCCACGGATGAGTTCATTTTTTAAATCGGTATTAAAGTTATACCGTCTTTATCCCAAGTTTTGGGATACCTTGTCTACTTACCATAATTGTGAAATGGTCCGTCCATTCTACTACCTCTTGATGTTTCTGTAATAGTGCTGTGTGTATGGCAAACAATGTAGACCCTGATCAGATGCCGCGTACTGCGACGTTTGATCTGTGTCTACAATGTTAACAAACGTCTTTCTGTCCCAATACTTAGGGTTATTACGGTAACTACTTTCATTTCTAACAAACACTCATTGAATTTGAGAAAATCCTAATGTTATGCGCATTGCTTGATGAACATACAACAAACATAGTCTTGAGATTTCTTGCTACGCTCCTTTTTTTTTATTTTTCTCTCTATTATTTTACCTGTTGTTTTCAAATGGTTGAATGCCGGATAGAGAGGATAAATGTATACTTCAAGAGTCATCTCATTTATTCATTTACTTTCCTAAGAATCCTGATCCACTTGTGAAGCGTTTTGGTACTTTTGTCATTTATTATATCATTGTTTAATTTAGTTTACGGTCCAGTCAACACTGTCTACTCATCATACCATATATAATCACACCAAATCTCGTAAAACCCTACATTGGCTCAAATAGTTTTCGAGATATCTTACTGACAAGATTTAGTTATCATTATATTACAAGCGGCATAATTCCTTAAAAATCTGTGATAATTACAGGCATATAAAAAATTTACAACCGACTGCGTTAACCTGGCGCATTAGAGTGTCAATGTAATAGAAACGCTGTTCAACCAAATTTATGAATAGACTGAGCTATTTTGATAGTGATGGGCAATGTCATTTGCTCACATTTAGGCCATGCCCGGCCTCCATGAAAAACATTCACTATATTCCTGTGTTTTTCACGGGTATTTTGGTAGTATTTCGGTATTTCAGTAAGTCGTGTGACCGCCTATAAGACCTTCTAGAGCTTGGGTTTTTATTTTGCATTCATCGCTCCTGGGAACAAGTGGTGCTACTTTCACTTTTTCTGTTGTTGGTTCACTGTATATGAAACAACTATTGTTTTTTACAATAGTAGGTGTCACAGGAAAATTCCGTGTTAACCAAACTGCGGCATTTGCCGAATCTTTTCCCACAAATTTTCTTATTTTCATTTCTTCATCCGGGTGTCAGATAATCCTGTGGTCAATTATCTCAGTAAATTGACACCAAGAAAATTAATTCACAGTCTTGCACTTGTATTCGTTCACTAAGCTCATCGTGTAATCGAAATCTGAAAACAGTGGAGACAAATATTTTATAAGGCAAACACAATAGGCATGTTTATAGCAAGCTATTTTACTATTTACTGTGCAAAATAGATAACTTTTATATCTTATATCCTATATTAGATATCTTATATCCTATATAAGATATCTTATATATCATATAAGATAGCTGATTTACTAAATGAGATAGCTTATTTAATTGAATAAATAAATTATCATCTTTACTTTATAATATATCTTATATCCGATATATGATATCTTAAATACCAAATAAGATATCTTATATGTCAAACAAGATATCTTATATGGTATTTATCTGATACATTACACTATATTAATTATCTTATTTTCTATATCAGATGTCATATATCAAATGTAAGATATCTTATTTGCTAAAGAAAACATCTTTTAAAATGTTCTATTAAATATCTGATACATTTAAGCAAGTTAGATATCTTAAAGGTTATATCACATATCTCATATAAATTTGCGGGAAAATAAAACCAACAGCAAACAATTATCCCCTCAAAGCGAAAATTTCGCAGACATGGTCCACTCACAAATATCACAACATTTCCAAACCGGCCATACTCAGAAGAGAATAAATAAAACATTCAAATCCTTGGCACTCGTGTCTAAACAAAATTGAGATTCATTCGTTTCATGCAGTCGTGACGTAATGTAAACTTATCATTCACTTTCAAAGGAGATTTTATTGTTAACAAAGTTTAGCCTGCGTATAGTAAAATATTCTGGTCGAGACCGTGGATACATTCATTTTCTTAATCGGTAATTAAGTTATACCGTATTTATCGTAAGTTTTCGGAAGCTTCAACTTCTTACCATACTTGTTTAAAATTAGGAATAGTCTACCACCCCTTGATGCGTCTGTTATATTGCGTACTGTGGCGTCTGATCTGGGTCTACACTGTTTACAAAGGCCTATCTGTCTCAATACTTAGAGATTTTACGATAATTACTTCACCTCAAACAAATACTCCTTGAATTTGAGTAAAGCCTAAATGGCATTGATCTTAATCCTATACGCATTGCTTGATGAACATACAGCGGGATCTTTTAAAAGATTTCTTGCTACGCTTCTTTTTCCTTCTGCAAATGGTAGAATGTCGGACTGAGAGGATACTTCGATCAAGAGTGGTCTCTCCTGGGAGCGTATTCATTTACTTTCTCAAGAATCGTCGAGCCTCTTGGAAAATGTTTTTGTACTTTTGTCATTTCTTTTAGATTTTTTGTTTTTGGTTTAATGGTCCAGTCAACACTACTAGGGTCATGCCAGGCCGGTCGAGTAATCTACTAATCATATAAGCACACCAAGTTTCGGTTAGGCCCTGCTTTAGCTCAAATAGTTACCGTGATAGCTTGCTGACAACATGTCATAATCATTATGTTACAAGCGGCATAACCCCATTAAAATTTAGTTAATTGGGTAATTGACTCATCATTCCCAATCAGCATACCAAGTTCAAGGTTCTAAATCAAACCCGTTTCGAGATATCTTGCTGACTAGAATCTATTGTGTCGGTCAAAAAACTCAGGAACTACGTCAGACGGAAACCATGCGAGTGTTTCTTTTTTTTTCTTTTTTTTTTTCTTTATTTTTTTCTGATTCTTTACACAAAATGTCAATATCCTATCTCTATGCAAAGTGTGTAGAACGAATGAAAGAACGAACAAACTACCCAAATACAATACACTCCTCCAACATCTTGTCATTCTTTCTGTCGTTCCTTTCTTTGATTTTCTTAATTGTGTAATTCATAGTTCTGATGGATGTCTAATTCTGAATGGAATAGTCCTGAGCCCGAACTCTGCGATAGGTACTAGGACCGACACTATGTACATGAAATAATGTATTTCTAAAAAAAGAAGAATATCCCTAAAATCAGAAATGAGCTTGTCCAGTCTATAAGGAAGAAGATTTTATTTTGTAAAAGCGGGTTAATCTATATAGTCGAGGTCGACGGTGAAAAATGTCGCACACATGTATAACAAATGTATATACAAAATTTACAATGGACTGCGTCTACCGGACGTAGTCATTCATTTCGAGTATAATAACAGTTACAGTGCTCAGATTTAGGCCAAATTTAGTGAATAGTATTTTTAACGTTTCCAAGGACGTCCGTATTTCTCGTCTTCTGCAGAAGAGATTATGCAAGAGAGACTATTCTAGTTGTGTATGAAATTGTAAAATAAATGTTTAGATAGAAAACTATACAGCCTTTATTCCACAAAGGCTTTCTGCGCTATACATACAGCAGACGAAATGTAAAGAATGCCGGACACAAAGATTCCCTTTCGCTACTTCCAGGGATCGATATATTCGTATGAAGAGCTGCACATTACCAGCATTCTTGAGACTTGGTTATCACAGTGTTTCTAGACACTTCTCACCTTTTCATTGGTTCAAGACAGGAAATTTTAGCATATGGTCAATGGCCAAAGAATGGGTACTAAGTATTCGTAAACTGCCTAGTAGTCTTATGATGACAACTGACTACACCCGAAATGACTTAAAATGGGTTAATGGGTCGTAGAACATCAACATAACAACAACAAGAACAACAACAAAATCTCAACAGACCTTTCAAGAAACATTTGTATTGAGGGGTAACTGGTCGAGCTGATTGAAGCAGTACCTGAGTACGGTCTTAAATCACTTATCATGTTAGTAACATGCGTTTTGAATATGTTTGAATGTAAATTCAACCTTTGTGATCGATAGTGTTTTCGGTACTTGAAATAAAGTGATACTGCATATTTGACTGAATAAAAGCATTTTTATTTAAATTTGATTTTATGCATTTAATTGTATTTCACCGACATTGCATTGTAGATGCGACTATGTCTCTAGACGAGTATCCATAAGACTGCAGTCGCATAAAGCATTAAAATCAATTGAAAACTACTGACCGGCTGTAATTTTATAGTCGCAAGTTTGCGGACAGTCAGAAAAGCACTGGTGGCAACTATTGATTACGTACAGTAGCAAGACTGCGGACAGTCGTGTCGAAGACAGTGTGCAACTGTTTATTCAATGAAAATCATAAATCGGGGAAATTATGCTACATAGTTATTGTACAAGGCGAGGGAAATAAATTTTGCTCTCAAAAGGTCAAATATCCTTTCTTTTGACTGGGATAATTATTAGAAAACACATTTTATTGACGCTCCCTTGAAGTGAAAAAGATATATTCGCCGTGATCGACCCAGACATCTTTGAGTCTCTCCCGTCTAAAAGACCCTTTCTCCCGCATTTAGCTATTATGAGGGAACAGTTATTACCTAATCTCGTTTCTACTAGCATCCAAACGGGCTGGCTGTAATCAAAAACAATAAAAAAAATAAAATAAACAAGTGACCTACCTGAAATCCAAACCCCAAGTATGCGATTAGTCGTCGGACAGAGTCGCAAGTTCCGTTTGAAGCCACTGTCCGGTATACCACAGTGATAAAGCAGAATGGAAGATCATTAGTTGATAGAGGAAGCAAAGGCACACATAGGCTTCAACAAGTTCTAGCTGTATTACCCACAGGGTTTGGGAAAAGCATCGTGTATCAGTTAGTGCCATTTGTCATGAGCCTGAAAAACGGGATTCCTCTTACTAACACTAAATACTGCATACTAGTCATCACGCCTCTAAACAGTATTATGACTGATCACTGCACAGCCCTCTCCACACATGGAATAAGCTCTTGTGCTATTGACTTCATGTGCCATCAGGCAGAAACCTTCAATACTGATTCAGGTTAAGATTCTGACCAAACTGATGAAGATGGGTGCCTTACCTTCACTGTGTCTCTGAATGATATAGAAAAAGGCTTGTTCAGAATTGTTTATGCCCACCCCGATGCACTTCTGAAGACAAAGCATGGTTATGACTTCATGGAACCACTAGCTAGATCTTGTTGGCATAGCCTTAGATGAAGCACATATGATACTTGAATGGTAATTTTGACCATGAGAAAAATTGTATTATTCCATAGGTGGATCATTAGAATCCACCATGTGTCTATGTAGGATGGGGAAATCTCTCCCTGGTGGTCGGAATTTCAACCAGGAACGAGGCTTTGAGGTGGAGATTTACCTACAAGGACCGACTCATGATGGATTATTTTTCTCCCATTTTATCTCTACATTTACCTACAGAGGCCTGAGTCAGGATGGATTTTTTTCCGCTTTATCTCTACATTTCTGCCAAAGTCAACTGACATTACTAAGAAAGGTTTTTTACAAAAAAAAAAAAAAACAAACAAATGCACCCCCCCCCCCCACCCCCCACCCCCCACCCCCCACTACTCCGCCAGAGTTGTCATTCTTGAATGCAACACGTTATCTTGTCCTGTTCTTCATTTCTACCAAGTAGCATCAAAATATTGTGACGGATATTCGAGTTGCAGAGCGAAATCAAAATCAAATTTAAACACAAGAAGGGGAGATAAGTCCAAAAGTAAGAAATCCAACGTTGTCATTCTTGTACGTGACGTGTTGTCTCATCCTGTTCTACATTTCTTCTAAGTATCATAAAAATATTCCAAAGGGTATTTGACTTACAAATCGGACACAAAATCAATGCAAATCACTGTCAAATATAACAAAGGGAGATAACAGCAAAAGTAAGAAAGGCTGAGTTGTAGCATCAAAATATTCCCAAGGGTATTCAAGTTACAGAGCGGACAAGAAGTTTTACGCCAACACTGACGCCAATGGGATCCGTCCCAAAAACAATATGCATCCCTCTCTACCCACCCACCCCCTCGGTTGAGGGGGGGCCGGGGGGGGTGGGGGGGGCGGGGACATAATATGCAAATTTTCATTTATTTACTCTTTTCTGTACATTAATTCTATAAACAAAGCTTAAAATTGTGATTGGAGCCTTAGTTTTCCTATAAAATGCAAAAGGAAAATCCAATTAAGCCGTTAACATCAAGTTGCTGCCGAGTTGTGATGCATTACTTTTATGACATCATGTTTTTCAGTGACATCAATGAATAATTCTTAGCCTTAGATAAGTTCCACGACCAAGAACGCTCCAAGCTTTGGGCGCAGCCTTGCAGGAGGAGTGGAGGAGGATACCCCAGCTACAGATTGCCAGACACATCAGGAGTATGCGTCGTCGTTGTGTGGCCTGCATAGATGCAACAGGTGGACATACGCGATATTGACAGATTTGTGAGGTTTTATTGGTGACCCTAGTGATCTTCCATACAAATTTTCTCATTCACATCTAGTGCTACAGACTCCACCGGATGGATTTTTGTCTGTAAATGAAATGATGTAATCAAATATATCAATTTCAGATTTCAGATATGTCTAAGTTTCCTTTTATTTCACCGTACATACAAATATCCCTAACTTTCTTTGCCACGTATAATTAAAGGTCAAATGTTCATTCTCAGATAGTAAAAGCAGCAAAAATCCTCAATGACAGGGAAATGTTATCACGTATGCTAAGTACAAATGGTGATTTAGTAGCTGTTGAAGCTTGATGTATTTTATGACCTCCACCATTAATGTTGTGGGACCTCTCAAAAATGCAGTTCGAAACAGCCACCGTGAACGAGTCACCAGTGTTCTAGTCATTGTGCTTTCACTGTACAACGTGAGGATACCGTCATATCAATGTGACACTTCGGCATGATTGTTACAAATGTGTTATCTCCCGAATTATCTTTATTTAATTTCTAAATCAGGTACTTTATCTACTCTGGAAATTTGAAACTGATGTTTTTACTGATTTTTTTCTTTGAACATTATCATTTTACCCTTGCCATTTCATTTGAATCGTCCGTGAAAAAGGAAACAAAACACAACCTTAAACTGTCGTCTGCTCCAAGTGTGATTGGCACTTTAAGGGTTAAAAATGAGCAACAAAATGTAAAAATGGTGCTCCGCGCATATACAAACAGCGTAAATCTAGATGTTTTGCGCAGGGTGAGCATGACCTTCGCGAGTCGCCAGTAGATCATTTGTACAATAGTCATAATTCATGTGTCGGGCGCCATTGTTCGTATGAGCCTTTTTACCAAACGCGGTTCAAGTTTATCTGTATTACCATATTTACTCGAAATACTGGGACACCTTAACACCTTACCAGACTTGCCCTTAAACTTTAGCAAGTCCATTTGGGTACCTGGCGATATGTCTAAAAACTGCCGAATGGGTGGCAAACAATGATGACACGTCGCGTTCTGTGGCGTCTGATCTGGGTCTACACTGTTTGTACATGCCTGTTTTTCCCAATACTTAGGGTTAGTTTGGTAATATGAGCCGTGGACGTTATCACTGAGATCGGATACGATACGTGCATGTATTTGATCATACGATTTTAGATAATTATACCCAATTTTAGCACAGACCTTGCAAATGTATTTTTCAAAGTGGAATTTTGCACTGACCAAAATGATATGCATGCATCAAACTAGAGACAGACAGACGGACATACAAACAGGTACTTAAGTTTGTAGGCAGGCAGATGTTGTTCTGTCTTTCGATTCCGAGTCGATCAATTGCTGATCACGAATTCAGCCGGTGAGTGACTAAATCTGGAATTTAGCAAACTTTAAAAAAAAAACATAAAAAAAAAAAAAAAAAAAAATAGATGGGTCCCTAAAACTATTTACAAGCAGGGCATCAGAGATGGTCAAACCGAGCTGGCAGACAGATCGAGATCCAAGTCATGATATTTCGCATTGCAATTCCACAATCATGAGTGACACTATATATTGTCCATAAATTAGGGATATCCAAGCTCATGCAATGGTTAAATTACCAAATTCGAATATACTTGTTTTTTGCGTCGTTAACCCATGTTAGTCTGGAGACCATTCCCCATCCCACCCCACCCCACCCCTCCCAAAAAGTTAATCGATAGGCAGTGTATAGAAAAGGGCAAAGTTAATTAGTCTTGAATAATTTCTGAACAGAGAAGGTCCTGGAGAACAAAAAGAAGCCAAGCCGAAGAAATTACCACCCTTCACACCCCCCCCCCCCCCACTCCCCTTCCCCACCCTGAGGATAATTTTTGTTGCACCTATTGCGATGCACTTACTGGTTGCTGATTTGGAAATGATGTCTATCTCCAAAACAACAATTGCCAGACCCACTTGAATCTGCTAACGTAACTGATAGTGTGACCGGAACTCTAGTTGCACAACTGATAAACCAGCCAGTCACCCCCCACCCCACCCCACCCCACCCACACACACACCCGTTAGCTTCTGAGTGACCTTATGTGTGACTGCGCGGGTATGTGTGAAGCTGAACGTGCCTGTATATCAAATGAACAACCATGACACTCAAGCAGGTGAAAACAAGGCAGTTGTTGATGTGAATGATATATGCTTTAATGTATTCACGACCCTGGTCAGTATATCTGGGGGAATATAGTCATACATGCATCATGATAAAGCATGATGTATATTGCTTCAACATTCATCATAAAATGTATGCTATATTCATCAGACTGTATGAAGAAGTTGCGATCGGGAATATGTAAAATTGTGATTTAGTACTGATCACGAGATAAAATTCATTGGAAAATATGTATTATGTCATGTGCAAACAACAAAGTCGCAGATCAGCTTTTGCATTCACATATTGTGATCAATGTCATTGCTCTTCGCTACACAGAAAGTGAAGGGCCTATATACTTACAGATATCTAAAGTTTCCAGACTGACTAACACATGTAGCCAAGCAAGCCGGTTCGAGACTGACCTGGTCGCAGATCCCCTCAGACAGGTTTCCCCATGTTGTGGTTCATATGCTTATTATATTTTACAACCTCTTGACCTAGAGTTTGGCCTTGCCTTTCTTACATATGATATCTTAATCTTATGTTTAATCTAATAAGCGTTGAATGACCAAAAATGAGTGACTTGTATAAAGAATGACTATGCCACTTCAAAATTATAATGATATAGGCATTTTTTTTGCATTTTCATAATCAGCAATCGATGTGCATAACGAATACAAACATCAATGTCTCCGTGGTAATGAATAAAAAGACATGTATAAGCCTAAAATCAGAACAACAAACACTGAAATTAATTAAACTAAACTAAACTCTGATCTATCTAATTGGCCGGTTCGATTTAGCTTTTCTGGTTTCAGAAGGGAGACGGGAAAGCCTGCTAACAGTTCGCTTCACACCTTCTAACATCGAAAGCCTTCTGTCTTCTATCTTCTGATTGTTAGATTCACGCAGCCACCAATTTTGGAAGCGAGTTTTCCAAGTATCCAGAAGAGGTCACAGCATCAACAAGAGTGAATTTAGCAAAGTGTAATTTGTACTGACGGTGTTTGTGAGAAAGCCATATTGGAGTTGATTGCAAAAAATCAGTTTGATGTTTTAAAATGACCGTTGGCCTTCTATCGTGATTTTCATTTTAATTTTGCATTGTTCAAAGCTATTTTTAAAATGGTTAAATTTAATAAATAAAATGGTTTCTTCAGTCAATTGTCTTTTATTTTTCTGCAATAATGGGGATATAAGCAAGATTTTCTTTCGATCAGGGCTACAGTATATTCGATTTGCAAGCCAATCTTCCTTCCTCCGTTTTTCCTTCTGCCATTTGACAGACACTCTTCTGCTTCTGAAATTCCGCTTCCAGAATAGCTAAATCAAACCGGACAATAACATTCCACTTTTGACATTGATCTGATACGAACCGGAATTCCTAATAGCACAAGTATCTACCATTTTCTTGGGAATTGGTGGGATTATTGGGATATTTTGACATTTTCTTTAGGGGTACGGGATATGTAGTAATGTAAAATTTCAAAATATCCTTCCATTAAACCTGTGCCGCCTATCTGTTTAAAAGGTATGTCTTGTTTCCATAGACTTCAGTATAATTCTTGCTAAATATGGCACTTCCATAGACAAATTTAAAGCTCTGACATATTGGATATCTATTAATCAGTCCATGGATATGAAAAATATATGAGTGAAGGTACCCAGGAAATTTCACAATCACTTACCGGGAAATTTCAAAATTACGAAGACCGTGGCACCAAAAGAAGGAGAGATGAGGAACAAATAATGTGAAAGCAAACGCCACAGATGAACTGGGCCGCGCAATGCGAAAACGTGTCTTCGGGCATATCCGGACGGCGGAGAATAAGGGATCAGCTGCGCATCCACGTTGTCTAATCTTGACCTTCATTGGGTACTGTAGAACATAACGAAGGGTAACAAAGTTTTCGATCAGACTATATATCCCCGCTGGCTAATCCGGATCGTCACTGTTTGCATTAACCCCGAAGATACCTTTCCTCATGTTGCAGTTTAAATCGAAGGTGCAGTTAATGTTACCAATTCACCCCTCGCTTTACACAAAGAGTAAATTTGCAAACTTTTGTTATGATTTAATGCCAAACTAATTGTTGTAACTACCTATGCACGAAACGTTTTAATCTAGTTATTGTTTTGTGTAAAATGAATCGAATATTTTTCAATTTTCCCATAGTATAAATGAATACAAGTTATGCAGAAATTTGTAGGTAACTTGGAGGCAGATTTTCAAAACATTCCTCTTGTTCATTTATTCTAATGTTCACAGTATTTTTGTGAAACATCAACCATTTGAATTCAGCATCGAAAATTTAAAACATATTTTCTTAGACCAAAATTCTTACAATCACTTAACTAAAGAAACTGCGTAGGTCCGACTAATTTTTGGCCATGAATTTAATTTTAGGGTACATATTTAAGAACAGACTTCAGAGAAGACAAATGGTTACTGATATGATATGGTCAATCAGAACAAAATATTTCCATTTTAAATAAAACGCCAAGCAAAAGCCGTCTTTCCGAGTGATGTCGAAAGGACAGTGGTAAAATAGTATGAGAATGACATGGATTTTAACCCTTTCATCCCTGAGTTTCTGAAATGGATTCATTCAGCTCTGAATTTGGGTACATCAATTGTTGCAAAGAGGGTTTAGTCAAAAGTCAATAATAGAATGGCAAACAGTGTATATCCTGATGAGAAGCCATTCATCTGGATCTACACTGTTTGCGAAGGTATACCCCAGCTAGCATTCTTTATAAATCTAAAGCGGACCGTTATCGGCCCGTCAGCTACCCTGACGGGCCGATAACGGCTCGCTATAGATTTATAAAGAATGCTTACTGGGCCATGTTGGTCTGCAGGGATGAAATGGTTAAGATATCCTTGTCATTTTGCCGTCGTATGGATAAACGCATTATTAAATGTTTCCCGATATGCATAAATCTATCCATTATCTGAAAATCAGTTTTTAGTTTGGGATATAAATAAATCCATTTATCCCTTTTTGGATACTCTATAAAGTAATTCAAATATGGACATATCAGCACTACGGTATAATTTTCGCTGAATTAAAATAATGTTAGCTAAATATTGTTTTTCATGTGGTTTTAGAGTAACTCCTATTGCATTTATTTCAAATTTGTTGATTACTTTGTGACTAAAACCTGTCAGTAACTGAAGCGCATAGGAAGGTACTCCCATAACTGTTAATGAAAATCAACCGAATTAATCAGAATCTGGTGTGCCAACCTCTCTCGTCGCTATTGCCGCCCTTATTCTCCGTGCATGGAGTTCATTAATGCATTGATCCGCCTCATTGAAATGTTGTTCCATTCTTCTAACAATGCATTTCTCAACAGGGTCAGAGTAGTGGGATATTACTGTGCCTCCGCACCCTCCTGTCCAGTTCGTCCCACAGACGCTCAAATGGGGACAAATCTTCGAGCTTGCGGCCCGTACGATCCTTAGTCAGACGTGTTGTTGGCTGCACTTGGACCCCGGCTCACAGAATACATGTTATGATCGTTCAAATAATCTAAGCGCACCACCCAAATCACGAAATACATGTATGTTGATTATATCTCAAGAAGAATTAGCCATGAGTACTCGTCTTTGTTTATTATAGTGATTAATTTGATTTTTTATGTTTTCGCTTTGAAGAATTGACTGAATTGGGAGCTTTTATGCGCACCGAATTTTTATGTATTTCTGTATTAAGAGTAGCATCGGGGCCCAGGGTGAAGTTGGCTAGCTGTAAAAGTGCTTTAAACCCCCGATGGTTTACTCTACTGACCGTTCTAAGGAGGTGGTCCCGGTGTTAGTCTTACTCTTTGTTGTTTTGTGTTTTATTTTGCGAGGCGATTTGTTTTATTTCTTACCTTGTGTCATTTTGTTCTTGTGTTTTTCAGTCCTTTTAGCATTGCGATTACCTTGCTTGGGCAAGAGAGAGCTAATCGTAGTGCTTTTCGTACGTTTGTTCGATTTGTGCTTGTTTGGATTTGTCGGTTTCCTCTTCCTCTTGTTGTCTGGGAAGTAGGCGTTTTGTGATTGTGACTCTCCATGGACTTTTCTCTTACCTTTTTCTGCAAGAATACTACCGATACTAGTTCGGGCTCAGATATAACCAACCAACCCATCTCCTTGTTAAATACCCTTGCAGCAAAATAATATTATTCCATGTGTTATTGTTACAGGTGAAAAAATTCTATTGACCAATGCCGCTGCCGGAGATCGAACCCAGGCCACCTACGTGACAGGCCAACACTCTACCGCGTCGCTATTAATGCCAGCTTGTACCGCAAAGTAGTACGAACCTCTTCCCCTAGGAAAATGCAGTCTTAAATGTAAGCGAGAGATAATGGTAATGATGATGATTTTGATGATGATGATGATGATGATGATGATGATGATGATGATGATGATGTTGATCAACGTTGTCCTACGATATTAATACTGATAACAAATGTATACATCTGATGATAAAGTTCGCTTCGACCACTATATCAGTGATTATATTTTACTGACCCATTACTGGAACCACAGTAGCTTATATTAATGCACTCACCCCTATGTTTCTGAAGTAGATTATTCCATATTTAAATTCTGAACACGGCCATAGTTGCAGATAGAGCTGTCAGTCGAGGATGAAACACTGAATGGGAAATATTGTGAATCCTCATTGGATAGTTCGTTACGAGCCATCTAACCTGGATCTACAAACATGTATCTGCATATTAACGATTAGTTTGATTATATCTGATGTTATTTTTGTCACAAGAGTTTATTGTAGGTATTACTTGTACAAGATAACGTTGAAAGTTGTAAATGGAAAACAAAACTAGTTATAGAACTATGGTTCCCGGCATCGCTGCCATGCAGCTGTTCAAATGTTGTTACCAGCGTTTTGTTGTTTTTTTTTAACGTTGCCTTTAACTTCAACCAAGATTTTTTTCCCTTTACTTTTCTTTCTTTTTCATTTCTTCTTCTGTATTTCCTGGTACAGAGTATCATGTCGTTCGACAGCCGCACTGTATTTGTGTTGCATATGTAAATGGTAGAATCATACAGGAGGTTAAATGTATCTGACAGCACGACTGATTTAGACTTCTGTTAGTCTCTTTAAACGTAGTTGTATAAATACCTATTACTTTAATATGGATCTATGTCAGGAAGCTAATTAATTTTGCCTCTTTATTTCATAGGTAAACAAACTTCAATATACACCCTCTTGTATATAGCCAGTAGGATTATGAGTAAAGTTTTTTTCGGTGTAGCTGTATAAGCTGGCTTTTGACATACTTATTGGTATTAGTCTCGAATGAATAAATAGTAATTTGCGATTGGTTAAAAATGTGTAAACTTCTGTAAATAAGTAGGGGTAAGTATAGAATTTACCGATATTTGACGAATATATTCGTGACTGAACAATCACTTAATTATGACATTTATCTATTTAAAGTTATACAGTATGGCAATGCAGATGTAAAACAATGGACAAAAATACCCATAATTTAAATAATACCAATAAAATAGTTGCAATGAAACAAATGATTATAGACGAGCTTTTAATTCTGTACAATGTAACATGTTGATATAAGCGGCCCAAAACGCTAAGCGAACAAGGGACGTTCAAGTTTACTTCTCTCCACTGTGTCCATAATATACAGAATTATCATGTGCCTTGTATTATGTGCAAAAGGGATGTAAAATTGCATGGTTTGATTTATATAATAAGTAAACAGGAACTATGCCTTGAGCTTGGTAGAAATATTGGCAACATAAATAATATTGTTCATTCTTAACTAGGTACATTGTAATATGTTTGTTGAACACACCTTTTATTTATTCACGGTGTAAGCGGCCTATTGCGTCGGAGCGTAAACGACACGAAGAAGAAATATTACTACTTTTAACCTCCGCTTCATGTAGGATTTTTTAGAATATCTCTTCTCATACTGAATGGAATTTGTTCAAATAAAGCGCAGAGTACGTGGAAAATTAAGGTCTTTCTGGTGGTGTAAGCACTATTCTGCGATCTGGTCTAATTCTCGAGAACATTCGAAGAATGTTTTGCTGTCAATCTAGGTCACCGGAACAATGTACATGAATTTTGACGAAAAACATATGTTAACCTATGTTCTCGAGAATTAGACCAGATTGCAGAATAGCACTGACACCACGAGAAAGAGCTTGATTTTCCGCGAACTCTGTGCTTTATTTGAAAACAATTCATCAGGTATAAATCGAGATATTCTAAAACATCCTACCTGAAGCGGAGCTAAAAATAGTAACAAACTCTGTGCGCCTAGTCATTTGGTCACGTGTTTCCCACGTCTGAAAAGTCAATGTGTTGGAGGGCCGAATGATTGTTCAAAGATTATGAAAAGAGACCGTTATTTTTCGGCTGTTGGTGCGTTCAGTCACCGTGAAATTAAGCTAGATCACTATTGTTGTTTAACCAATTCATCTTTACAATAATAATCCATTGCAATTAAATTATGCAATAATATTGCAAACAGTTAGCTAAACGATCAAGAGAGAGAGAGAGAGATGGCGATGTTGTTTGCTGAAGTTTTCTTGTCCTGAATTGACTTTCTCCGTTTTCTGACGGATGCAGAATTTTCCTAGTTATTCCCCTTGAATAGTAATACAGAGGCTCAACTATTATGAGATTTAATTCCAAGTTTAATACTAAGTCTTGAACATCAAAGAGAAAAGATAATAATAACCATTTAATAAAAAAAAATGTAGAAATGTCATATTTAATGTGATTATCTATTTAGATTAGAGCACTTGGTAGGAAAAGGATCTACAACTCGATAAAAATTGAAATTTAATTGATACAATAATATATTGTGTGGCTAAATGGTCACTCTATGTGAACCAGTTGCTCGTAGCTTAAAATATCTGAACAGTCAGTCATCCAAATATTGACACACTCTAACTATTCTAAGCCAAACTATTCATGTGAAATGTCGACATTTTACAAAGGAAAAAAAATAAGTGTCTGCTACTATTGTGATACACAGAATTTTCTCTCATGGAAGAGAGGCAATCCCAATGTTCAGTCCTAAATAAAAAATATAAATTGTAAGACCCCATTTAATTTATTTCTCTGTTACCCTTACTGTTTCTTAGATCAAAAATAAAGTATTAGATCTATGTTACATGAGGCTGAATTGCACAGTACACTATAGATCATAATGGTACTGATAATTGACCATTTTAAAGAAAGAAAAGTGCCCTATTTTTTGCCTTTATAAGTATGGTTTTGTACAGAACAGGTGTCGAGTGTAACCCAGCACCCAATAGTATATTTACAACCAGCTCGGACGATGGGCGCGATTCCTCATTTTTATTCTGTCAGTATTGTTTGATAGTCCATTGCAATGTTCAAAGTCTATTGCCTAAACTCGAGCTGGTTGAATGTGAACGTATCAAATTTTACTGTATTGCTCTGACGGAAACTTGGTTGAACCATTTTTTTCCTAATAACGATAACAATCACTTGTTTACAATTCGTACAAAGGTTCAAACCACCTTATCGCTACGACAGACCGCACGATAGTCACGGTGAAGTTGCAATTTTAGTGTATGAAACTCTTTATTCTAAACGACGAAGCAACCTTGAAATACATGACGGTGAACGCGTATGAATAGAAATGTTAATCAAACACATCCCTGTTTTAGTTGGAACCTGCTACAATAAACGTCAAAAAGATTGCCTTTGGAAACAAAGAACACACTAAAGATTAGAAAATGGGAGTCTCGGTTTTATTGAGAATCTTCATAAGCAGTAATGAAGTTTGCAACACTGCTTACTCTCTCTAGAGTACACATGAGCAGAACTCCTTTTTCAAAGATACCACAGTGAGCCCAATGAGCCCTAAGGACATGAAATATAATCTGCACTATGGTGAAGTTCTACCGCCGCCACACTACACTAACACCGGCTGAAGTGTAATAAAATAATTGTCAAAAAGATTGCCTTTGGACACGAAGAACACACTACAGATTAGAAAACGGGAGTTTCGGTTTTATTGAGACTCTTCATAAGCAATAATGAAGTTTGCAACACTGCTTACGCCCTCTGGCGTAATCATGAGCAGAGCTCCATTTTCAAACAAACCACCCAATTTAGATAGTTCACTTCTTAATGATATAGAAGCATCAACAGACCGTGCTATTGATACTAGTATCAAAAATATCATAATAACTCAAATTTTAATTTAGACTTCTTGAAACCAAACACACGTGAAAAGTTCCGGCCCAGACCATCTAATGAATATAGTTTTTTTTTTTTTTTTTTTTTTTTTTTTTTTAAGTCAGGGTTATCATAGAGTCTGATCCCCGACCTACCGACGTGCAACTAAAGAGATAAACAAAGTGGTCAACCGTGACTGGATTAACCGCTAAGTTTATCACATACCTATTACCACTACATGTACATGTGCATTATCACCCACCAATTCACTGTCATCAGTTCAGAGTCACATCTAACCTGACTATACTTGATTTTTGAATCGATTGCTCGAATTGCGATTTAACCTCCAAGTCAACAATATTTCAGTCATTCAGAGACATTGCCCCCAAATTTGTGGGACTTTTACTCGACCCGATCACATGATGAACTCAGGGTCTGCATAAAGTTACCAGCAGCTCTCCCCTGTAGGCACCAGGCAGCCCATCTATTTCGCGGGCCCCGATGGGTCAAATGCCGAGAATTAGTCTATAGCAAAAAAAAAATCACGAAAAATAAACAAAGTGGTGTCGGCCAATTCTGCGCATTTAAATTACTCTACAGGTCATAATTTCAATACAGACAAATAAGTAAAATGCATTTACTCGTATTTCAGAGCCTTGCCGATGTAGAGCCAGTTGGACTTGCTTTTCCATCTCTGGTTTAAATTTGTTGTCACTGCTGGCCATCAAACGTCGCTACCGTTGTGATTGAGACATTAAAACTTTTGGCTAATTCTGCTCATCTGGAGGAATTCCCTTCAGAAATAAGAAAAATAATATATACCCTGTAAAACACAGTTTTGCTATATAAAAGTGGGGTTTAATGGGGTTAAAATTATGTAGGCATGTTTTCGTGATGGACTCCAAAAGAAGGCAAGATAAGGAAATGCCCATGTATTGCCAAGAGAACCATAAGTTCGAAAAAGATGGTGTACGCAATTTTCTTTAATTCAAGTGGGCCAGTCGTTCGAGTGCCTTGTCCATCTGGTCATACAGTTACTGGCCGATTCTACAAGAATTCTGTACTACGAGTTTTACAAAAAGAAACGACCAAGCAAAGGATGGTCAGGAGTCCACCTTTTACATGACAATGCCTCCTCTCATAAGTGTGAGGTTGTTAAGTCTTTTTTGGCTTCCGAAAAGGTGAAAGTTTTATGTTTATGTTTATGACAATGCAGCACGCGTAAGAGAAGACCAAATAATGCACGTTTTAAGGGAACTGTAATAATTATAACAGCTTTCTTCACTTGTAAGTCCTTTTAAACTTAAGAAATTTACGAGAGGTTTAGCTGTAATAATTTTAAGTGCTCTATTTGTTAAATTTTCTTAGCCAATTTAGGATGGTAAAGCTCCAGAATATACTAGATGTTTCTGTCACAAAATCAAAGATCGAACTGCCACCCTCTAAGACTAACCCTGCTTTTTTCATTCCTAGTACCCCTGCCCAGATATGTCTTCTGTCTTCTGTACTTCCTGCTAAAACTCTACCACAGAGAAAACAGGTAGGCGGAGCACATAGATTCTGGCAGTATGTATAGAACACACATACAAATAAGGCAACGGTTCTTTCTGAGGAACTCCCAACTCAACTGTACTTCCTGCTAAAACTCTACCACAGAGAAAACAGGTAGGCGGAGCACATAGATTCTGGCAGTATGTATAGAACACACATACAAATTAGGCAAAGGTTCTTCCTGAGGAACACCCAACTCAAACTTGTCAGAAAGGTCAGAAATCAGTCATAGTAATAATAGTTCAGGTGCAGCGGAAAAGGAGAGCCAGGAAATAGGAAGGAAAGGTTTAAGAAACAAAATCAGAAAAAAACAACATATGTTACAAAATACATGTACATGCATCAGAGCCTGAAGAGACACAATTAAGCGACTGCGCATGTCTATACAATAAACATGTGTCTGTGAAAATGAAAAAAAAAAATCAGATGAAAATAAAATTAAATTAAATATACGCCAAGTAAAGACTGATCAGCCTGTAATTCAGTGTAGTCTATTAAGAGTCTTCGACGACTCTCAATAACTCGTATAAGATCTAACAAAATAACATTATAACACTCAAGATAATAGATTTATAGATACATGTATTATATTCAAAATATGTAGACTCATAATCCGATCATGTTAAAACATCATTAATGATCATTAATAAATACCAGGGGCCGAGTTTGTTAGAAGCCGTGTTTATGGTGGCCGAGTTGGTTAGGGGCCGACTTTGTTAGGGGCCGAGTTTGTTAATTGAGGCCGAGTTGTCCAGTATCCAAAACTCCAGTTGGAAGGATTTCAAACCTGGAGCTTTAGTCGCACTAGCTGATAGAGAATTCCAGTTCGAGGAAAAAAGCTAAATTTATCATAGAGAAAAAGCTAAACTATTTTCAAAAAGTTGTCACCCTGATCAGCTAAGGTTAAGAAGACAGGTAGTGGTAAACTTCGGACTAAATTCGAATCTTTGAGAAGGGCAATAAAGGCTGATATTAAAACGGAGCATGACTTGTATGTGAATAACTTGGTAGTTGATGTAAAGGCAAATCCCAGAGACTTCTACAGATACATAAATAGTCAAAAAAAAAAAAAAAAAAAAAAAAAAGACAGGCAAGTTATTCCACTCCGTTAAAAAGAGGGGAGGAAATGGAGTTGCAGAATTAGACCCTGAAAGGGCAGACGAACTAATTGGTCAATTCAATGATGCTTTCAATAAAACTGAGTACAGTGAGGTTCCGTTAACCAGAAGATCGGCCCCTTTCTGGATAGTATTGCGGTGTCTACAGAAGGAGTGATTAAGTTACTCAAAGACTTGAATCCCTTAAAATCCTTAGGACCTGATGAGCTTCATCCTAGAGTTCTAAAGGAGCTAGCAAATGAACTAGGTCCAGTATTTGCACATTTGCTCCAACAATCTCTTGGTACGGGTGAAACCCTCAAGGAATGGCTTCTTGCAAACATTTGTCCCCTCTTTAAGAAAGGGGATAGGGCTTTTGCTTATAATTATCGCCCCGCGTCCTTGACATGCGTGCCATGTAAATTGCTTGAACATATAATATGTTCAAATATCATGGCTCACTTGGATGAATATCAGGTCTTGTCCGACAGGCAACATGCATTTAGGAAAAGGCACAGTTGCGAAACTCAGCTGACCACTGTTTTAAATGATTTTTGGGTAAAATCTTGGACAAAGGAGGACAGGTTGACACATTTATTCTGGACCGAGAAGGCTTTTGACACCCCGCCTCACGAACTTCTTAAAAGCGAACTATTTGGTTATGGCATTGGTGGAAAGACCCTCAGGTGGATAGATTCTTTTCTTTGCTATAGAACACAACGAGCTGTTGTAAACGGTGAAACTTCGGAGTGGGTTCCAGTTTTGTCAGGTGTCCAACAAGGAACTGTTTTTGGTCCATTATTGTTCTCTCTGTACATAAATGATATTTCCACAGACATAGACTCAGGTATAAGACTTTACGCAGATGACTGTGTTTGTTATCGTGAAATCAGTGACACAGACAACTCACTGAAACTTCAGAATGATAAAGATAGATTTAGATGTTGGGCCAGAAAATGAGGTATGCGGTTTCAGCCAGTCAAATGCAGTATAATGCAGATAACTAGGAAAAGAACAAATAAGATTGAGGCTTATTACACTTTAGAGGGTACGGTCCTCGAAATTGTGGATTCCATTAAATACCTAGGAGTAACAAACACTTGAGATGGAATACACATATCAGCAAAGAAACTCAGGTGGATAGATTCTTTTCTTTTCTATAGAACACAACGAGCTGTTGTAAACGGTGAAACTTCGGAGTGGGTTCCAGTTTTGTCAGGTGTCCAACAAGGAACCGTTTTTGGTCCATTATTGTTCTTTCTGTACATAAATGATATTTCCACAGACATAGACTCAGAAATAAGACTTTACGCAGATGACTGTGTTTGCTATCGTGAATCAGTGACACAGACAACTCACTGAAATTTCAGAATGATATAGATAGATTTAGATGTTGGGCCAGAAAATGAGGTATGAGGTTTCAGCCAGTCAAATGCAGTATAATGCAGATAAATAGGAAAAGAACAAATAAGATTGAGGCTTCTTACACTTTAGAGGGTACGGTCCTCGAAATTGTGGATTCCAATAAATACCTAGGAGTAACAATCACACATGACTTGAGATGGAATACACATATCAGCAACATGTGTACTAAGGCAAATAGAACTCTTGGTTTCCTGAGACGAAATCTTTATCAATGTCCTCAGGATGTTAAAGAAGCAGCACATAAGGGACGTGTTCGCCCCGTTTTGGAATATGGCAGCTGTGTTTGGGATGCCGGCTCAGTGCGTGGTTCTTCAACAAGAAATCGAAAAAGTTCAGAATAGGGCTGCTAGGTTTGCTACTAGCAATAACTGTTTTGAAACTAGGAGTATGAATGGAATACTGGAAAAACTAAAATGGCAGTCTCTCAAGGAAAGGGGGAGAGAGTAGACTGATTCCTTTGTACAAACCAAGATAGCATGCTAACGTTGGGCCAATGTTGAATAATGGTTGTCCATTTTGTTGGCCCAACGTAGACATTCAACGTTGGCTCAACGTAAGCCTGCTTGTTGGGCCAACGTGTTGGCATTATGTTGGGCCAACGTATGTCAATGTTAATTACAACGTTGGGCCAACTTTAGCCCTGCTCAATTTTAACGTTGGGCAAACGTAGAAATTATGTATGATGCCAACCGATTTTTGCCAGTGAAAAGGGGCTGTTCCGACAGCAAATCAAACATGTGAGTATAATTATATTATATATTCGTTTCTAATTTAGGCAGCAATAATGAATTGCATGAGGCGGATATGAAAGCCTCTTATCACTGTGCAGTTATACTGATCTTTGCTGGGTGTACATGTGACATTGTAGGTTTTGCTGTGCTCTGGCTGACTTGTGAGTTTGACATTCTTACAGTACAGTACTATACTTTATGACTGTAAAACAGTATTTCACTAAAAAGCAGTGGTTTTACAATAAAACGTATATATTTTTATAAACCGACATGGCTTTTTTCTCTCCTGAGCCCTCTAGGAGGAGTCTGATCAGGGTTTAAACTGTTTTCCGTGAGCGTGTTTTGGACCTATTTCTCTAGTAAAACAATGATTGTTCTGTAAGAATGTCAAAATCACAAATGAGCCAGAGCACAGCAAAACATACAATGTCACATGAGCATCCAACAAAGATCAGCCTGCACAACTGCACAGTCTGATGAGAGGCTTTCACATCCGCCGCATGCAGTTGGTTATTTTTGCCTAAATTAGAAACGAATACGAGTATATAATATAATTATACTCACATGTTTAAAAATCTTAATCCTTATTCTTTAAATCACATCTTGAGACCTTTATTTGTGCTTTTAATCAGAGTCAGAACTCAAATGGTATAAAAGCTAGCTTTATGAGTAGTCTAAAATGTTATAAAACTTTTGTTAGATCGTAACAATAATGAACAAGATTACTTCAAGGTATTTTGGCAACATTTTTGTCACTTCAGCAGAATCAGCAAAGGAGTGCGTGATTTGCATATTTTGGTAACGTTGAGCCAACGTTGGACCTACCTTACACCACATATAAAATAAAACATATTATTTCCAGTATTTTGCATAACGGTGGCCCATTATTGTGCCAACTATGACATTATTTTACTGACTTTGAAATAATTCGTTAGATTGATATCATGATTGGCCCAATGTTGTGCCAACATTGGACAGCCAACGGATAACCATCAGCCAACTATACAACCCAATGCCAACGTTAGGCTAATGTTGTCATGCTATCTGGGAATGTCTAAATGGTGCTGCCAACATTCCAACAGTTGATCTTATCCACCCCCCCCCCCCCCCGCCCCCAAATTATGCGCAGTTGAAATCATCACTCATTGACTTTTCAGATCCCCGCTGCAAGAACTGACGATTACAAGGGCTCATTCTTCCCTCAAACAATTAGAGATTGGAATGTCCTTCCCGATTCAGTCATTACACGTCTGTTGAGGGTATAGATGGTGTGGCTAGTTAACCTCTCTGGTGAGAGCTAGGGGCTAACTTCCCATATCAAAGGTCCTGGTGAATGAATGTCATTAGACATATCACCAGTAAAATTCTGATTCTGATCAGACGCCACATTCTGATGTGTAAAGAGACATTCAAGCGACGGTTGTGAGAGTGGCAATACTACCGGGTTTTAAACTGAAGAACCGGGTTTTAAACTGATGAAATCCGAAGAAAGCCGAAATCTTCAAAATCGATGTAAACAAAAAATGGCAGATGTCAAACGATTTCCAGAATCTGTCGTTGAAAAGATTGATTCTGCAGAAACAGTTTGTTCAGAATGTTTCTCTCTGTACGATAAAGACAGGTAGGATTGCAGGGTTACAATAATTACGTTTCGGATATTTGACTGTTTTTGTTTCGAATTTTTCATTGATTTTCAGGCAGAGCACCGTCGCAGAACAAGTCAGAGATGACTTACAGTGCTCCGAAGAACACAGTAACAGTAACAGAAGTTTTGCATTCTTACCAAATTTACGACGCATTTATTAGACTACTTGTAGAATTTGCTGTTCAAATACGGATCCTTATTGCCAAAAAATACTGTGATTGACAAAACACTGGCCACTTTCAGATTTATGGACCACCTCTGATGGACCTATTGAAAATACAGGTCGGGTATGAAAGCCACGGCCAAGCTGCCGAGCCAAGCTGAAAAAGCCGAGCCTGCTATAGTGTTTTCTTGTATTTGTTCAAACGCGTCCATGATACTTAATTCATTTAATCTTATATTACCATATATGTAAAATGCTGTATTCACAATTAAAATTTGTATAATTACATGCTTATTTATGACTTTATATCCAATTTTCCATTCAACAGGGGTATGAAAGCCATGGCGGTGAAAAGGGATAATGATTCACTGAAATCTGGAATTGTGGTACATTGAATTCTGTTCAAGTTTTTGCTTACTTCGGACTAATTTCAGACTTTCAGTATGGTTTTGTTATTAGAATTGCTGCTTCAATTTGAGCATCAGGCAATCAAATTTGAGCTAAAAAAGAACCATCTTTAATGTGGTAACGGGACATCCATTTTGATTCCATTCACATTGTATTTTGCTGTCCTCCCCACTCCTACTCTCTGCCTTACAAATAATTTAAATAGTAATCTGTAAAATACGATATTACCATTTACAAATGTCATAAACAGTGTATAAATGTCATCTGACATTCTTTTTTCATGTTTTTCCAAGATTTCCTTTGAGTCTTGTGGGACTGGGTGGGAGGGGTTGTCATTTTACTAGTGACATGATCAGAAGGCCACTACAAGACTCATAATAGATGGTGATTCATTTTAGAATAAATTATTATAATTCAAAGTTAAAAATGAGATCTATAAAAGTTGAAAACGGACTGGAGGGCAGCAGTTACTATGATGGAAGAATCCAGTTTAGAAACTACAGAATGAATAGGTTAATAAAGACTTGTGAAAGAGGAGTGTGTCACCTAAGCAAATGCTCAGGGTGAGCTGAAGTTGATCATCCTCTGTCCGTCATTGTGTGTTGTACGTCATCAACAATTAGTTTGTTAACACTCTAGAAGTCACAGTTTTGATCCTATCTTAATGGAACTTGCTCAGAATGTTTGCCATTATGAAATACAGGTCAAGATCAAAACTGAGCATAGGGTAAAAAACTAGGTCACAAGGAAAACCTTATTAACACTCTAGAGGTCACATTTTGAAGTAATCATCATGAATCTTGTTCAAAATATTTGTCTTGATGATTTCTAGGTAATGAAACTGGGTCACTTTGGGTCAAAAATTACAAATGTAGGTCACCAGGTCAAATCAAAGGAAAACCATGTTAGCACTCTAGGGGTCACAATTGTAAGTAATCATCATGAATCTTGCACAAAACATTTGTCTTGATGATTTCTAGGATAAGTTTAAAACTGAGTCTCTTATGACCTATATTTCAGGGCCCAGTGACTTTGTTATATGTTTCTGTTTAAGTCAGATTCTTAGTAACTATTTGTCATACAGCATTAATACTTGGCACTTCCATACATCTTAGCATGACCTCTTGAATGCAGTCATCCATATTTGACTTTGTCCTGTGTTTCACAGTCCATTAGGCATGCTACATTGTCTTAGTTGTTTATGTGATCATCATGAATCTTGGTCAGAATGTTTGCCTTGATCATTTCTAGGTCAGGTTCTCGAAGTGCTATGATACTCATGTGAGGGATACAGGGCCATTATAATGGCCCTCTTGTTTGATAATTCTTGGACAATTCTCTCCAGTTTTCCATAAAAATACTTATGTTGTTGGTACTCATTAGAAGCCCCTCAGACTACCCAAACCATATCTTTTAAGGAGAAATGAAAAATTATCCCACAGTCATGGCCAAATACTCCTTAACAAATCCTCATATTAACTTTTATTTCAGGGATAATGCATTATCAATGGAAGAATTGTCTGAGTTGTTGGAAGATTTATTCTGCACCAACTCACATTCACTATCAGAAGACATGACCCAGAAGATATTCAGCCTACTGGATGAAGATAAGGTATTAACTCTTTCAAAATACATGCAGAACTTTATTTAATCCATAGCCCCAGATAAGATAGAGTATCCACATATTGTTTTTATTTCTTCACAAAAACATATGTTGTGGGTACTCATTAGAAGCACCTCAGTAAGGCACTTCTAATGAGTTCCCATTACATATATTTATTATTATTTATTTATTTATTATTTTTTTTTTGTTGTTTG
Organism: Anodontia alba; assembly: GCA_964016985.1. Lineage (NCBI taxonomy): Eukaryota > Metazoa > Mollusca > Bivalvia > Lucinida > Lucinidae > Anodontia > Anodontia alba. The sequence continues at coordinate 39,032,693 of OZ024826.1, forward strand.
TTTTTGTGGAGAATTAACCCATTGTAATCAGAATAAATACAATAACTCATCATATTAAGTATGCAAGTTGCATATGGCAGCAACGAGTTTACCCTTGTGCTGCTGAATAAATTAAGATGCCATGCCTACTTCTAATTTTCAGCCAATCAGATTACTTGATCATGATTGTTGCTATAAATTTGTATACTTAATGGCAAAGCCAACTGATCTGGATCTACACTGTTTGCAAAGGCAGGGTACATGTATATCCTGGTTCAACAGGACTAGTTTAAACACATCACTCCGCATACATGTAGCTCCACTTAGCTATAAATAAGACAATATCCTGGTAAGTACTATTTTCTCCATTAAAACATACGCTATGGGTACTGTACTCATCAGAATCCCATTGTTTGTTTGTGTTGAGGTTTTACGGCCCAGTCAACCCAATGGGGTCATGTCGAGCGCAGTCAGTTTACCTAACCACACGTTTACTGGGCAGGCTTAATCCTCTAAGCGGTTAACCAGTATTGTGCACATTCTTTCGCCAGAAACTGACAACTGCCCTTCTTGAATCAGCGGAAGGGAGAGAATGACCGTAGAAAATCTGATCAATCTCCACGAAAGAATGTTGCCGACCTCGGTGGGGGTTGAACCCGCGACCTCCTGGTCTCCAGTCGGACGGCGCATCCAACTGAGCCACCGAGGCCAGTCAGAAGAATCCCATTGTTATGGTACGTCTAATTAATGAATACCCAAACATATGTTTTCAGGAGAATCCCATTGTTATGGTACATCTAATTAATGAATACCCAAACATATGTTTTCAGGGAGAAGTAAAGAAAGGTCAGTCTTTTAAAACAAGGGCCATATTTATTATAGCCCTGCTTTGAAAAGTGGGGCTATACTGGATTTTCCTTGTCCTTCTGTCATTCTTTCTGTCATTCCTTCCTTCCGTCCAGTTATCAGATAAATTTTCGTCCAATTTTTCTCCAGAATTGCAAGGATTGCAAAGTTGAAACTTAGTACACACATTCCCAGTGGGTTGATGTATCGTGTATATCAGAATCAGGGGCAAGGGTCCTTAACTCTTGGAGTTACATCCCTTGATAGGTTTTACAATTTATCATTAATGAAAAATTTGCGTTACAGATTTCTCAGGAACTTATAATGAAAGTTGTAAAGTTGAAACTTAGTACACACATGGACAATGGGCTGATGTATCATATTTACCAGGATCAGGGGCAAGGGCTGATAACTTTTGGAGTTACATCCTTTGATAGGTTTTACAATTTACCATTAACGAAAATTTTTGTTACAGATTTCTCTGGAACTATGGAAGCCGTAAAAGTGAAACTTGGTACATACAATCATGAACAATAGGCTGATGTATTGTGTATACAAGAATCAGGGCCAAATGCTTATAACTCTTGAAATTACATCCCTTGATAGGTTTTACAATTTGCCAGTAATGAAACATTTTTGTCACACTTTTCTCAAGAACTGTATCAATTACAAATTGAAACATGGTACACACATGGACAGTGGGTTGTTGTGTTTACTCAAATCAGGGCCAAGGGCCCATAAATTTTTTAGTTGAATTCCGTGATAGGTTTTACAATTTGCCATAAATGAAAAATTGATAGGTTTTACAATTTACCGTCAATGAAAAATTTTTGTTATAGATTTCTCAGGAGCTATGAAAGCTGTAAATTGAAAACTGGTAAACAAATGGACAGTGGGCTGATGTATCCTATATACCAGAATCAGGGCCAAGGGCCTATAAGTCTTAGAGTTACTTACCTTGATACGTTTTACAATTCTGCCATTATTGAAAAAAATTTTGTCACACTTTTCCCAAGAACTGTAAGGGTTACAAAGTTGAAACCTGGTAAACACATGGGCAGTGGGCTGTTGAATCCTATATACCAGAATTAGGGCCAAGAGCTCATAATTCTTGGAGTTGAATCCCTTGATAGGTTTTACAATTTGTCATAAATGAAAAATTTTCATTACAGATTTCACAGGAGCTATGGAAGCTCTAAAGTTGAAACTTGGCGCACACATGGGCAGTGGGCTGTTGTATCCTGTATACCAGAATCAGGGCTAAGGGCCTATAATGGAGTTACATCCCTTGATAGGTTTTACAAATTTTCATTAATGAAAAAAAATTGTCGCACTTTTCTCAGGAACTGTAAGGTAACAAAGTTGAAACCTGGTACACACATGGAGAGTGGGTTGATGTATCCTGTATACCAGAATCAGGGCCAAGGGCCCTTAACTCATGTTGTTAAGTCCCTTGATAGGTTTCGCGTTGCCATGTTACCAGATCGGATCTGATCCTATAGTGATGTTTCTGGTAAGCATGAATTAAAAAAATATTTCAACATTTTGGGTATTTCTCCTCTGATAGCCCTGCAGCTGGGCTATAGTCAGATCCTCTGACAGCTTAAGTTGGTCCAGAAAAGAGGTAAATTATAAAAATTTTTTTTTTTTTATTTCCCACCCTGAAAACACACATTGTGGGTACCTGTTCAAATTGCCTTGCTCTTGTTTTGGCACAGAGTCTGTACTGTGTACTCTTCTATATATACTGTTTTCACAATACATGTATATATTCAGATCCCTTAACTCCTTACCACGCTTATTCTAAAAGAACAACTCCATTATACTAAGCTTTTGCATCTGACATCTGGGTCTTTATGGATTGCTCAGGACAATCTGTCCGAATACTTAACCCTTGTCCTGCTGGTCCTGGATATGTCCTGCCTTATTAAACAGTGTAGATTCAGATCAGTTGGCTTCTGAGGAAGCCAACTGATGTGGATCTGTACAGTTTGCCATTCAATATTTGAATTTGTATCAACAACCTGGATCAAGTAATCTGATTGGCTGAGAATTAGAAGTGGGCCTGGCATTGTAACGTCATGCCAGCCTATCAGACTGTGGCTGCTTTTGGTATTTACCTTAAGAATTTCACCCCTAAGTTTCTAAAATGAAAGCGTCCATCTCTGGACACATCCATTGTTGCAAATAGAGGTTTCAGTCAAAAATCAATAACAGAATGGCAAACAGTGTAGATCCTGATGAGACGGCTCATTGTGATCTGTCTCATCTGGATCTACACTGTTTGCATAGGTATCTGTGTTGGTCTGCTGGGTTCAACAGTTTGGATCCAGATCAGGCCCCAGGTTTTGTCAGACCTGATCTGGGTCCAAACTGTTTGCAAAGGTTATCAGCAGATGACAAAAGTTGCCACTAGCGGGGAAAGAGTTAAGACACAACAGATCTGGGTCTTTTGCTGTTTGCACATATCTCATAGTCATACTCAAATATATATATATATATCACACATATTCAAACACAGCTGTGTCATGGCTGACCTATATTTCACTGTAAAATGACTTTGTCATTTTTTTTTTTTTTTTTTTTAATTTTTTTTTTATGTATTTATTTATTTATTTTTTTTTTTTAAATCTACCCTAATGATATATATATTTCTGATTAAAAGTATCAGACCTAGAGTACATATCCCGTGTAGGGACTCAAACACAAGGATATCAGTATGTTACCATGACCTACATGTCACAGTCCAGTGATATTCTCTACATGAATTTTTAACTTTTTTTATAATAATGGCAGGTGCTGGCAGATTGGACGCTTCTATCAGAGGAGTTCTTGATTATTTTTTCTGTTCAGTTGTTTCGATTACTGGATACTGAAATAAAAATCTGAAAGGCTGCCTTTGGAAACTTTAGAACACACAAAATAATGAAAAACAAAGACTTGATTTCATTAAGTCTCTTCCAATGCAGTAGTGTAGTTTGTGAGACTACATATGCCCCCTAGAAATGGCTTAAGCAGAATTTGATTTTCAAAGTAACCGAAATGGGCTCAATGATCCCAAAGAAAATAAACATATAATCTGCGCTATGGTGACGTATAGGGAGATGTTTTACGGCCACAACACAGCACTTCACATCAGTTACACTTAACCCTTGTCCTGCTTAACCAAGATACACCCTGCCTTTGCAAACAGTGTAGATCCATATCAGTTGGCTTCTGAACTGATCTGGATCTGCACTGTTTGCCATTAAGTATGTGAATTTATAACAACAATCCGGATGAAGTAATCTGATTGGCTGAAAATTAGAAGTGGGCATGGCATCTTAATTTATTCAGCAGGACAATCCGGATGAAGTAATCTGATTGGCTGAAAATTAGAAGTGGGCATGGCATCTTAGTTTATTCAGCAGGACAAGGGTTAATAGAATAAAAATCTAAAAGACTGCCTTTGGAAAAAAAGAACACACAACAAAAGAATGAAAATCGGAGACTTTGTTTTATTCAGTCTCTTTATATGCAGCAGTGTTACGAGTTTGTGAGGCCACATACGCCCCTTAGAACGGCAATCAAGTTAACCCTGGTCCTGCTGAACCTGGATATGTCCTTGTCTTCACAAACAGTGTACATCCAGATTAGTTGGCTTCTAAAGAAGACAACTGATCTGGATCTGCACTGTTTGCAGTAAGAATGTGAATTTATATCAGTAATCTGTATCAAGTAATCTGATTGGCTGAAAATTGGAAGTGGGCATGGCCTCTTAATTTATTCAGCATGACAAGGATTAACAGTTTATAGCTGTAAATGAGAGGGGTATCTAGATAAATATTTTTCTTTCACTCCACAAAGAAAACTTTTGTAGTGAATACTCAGATAAGAAAATGGATAATAACTGCAAAAAAAAACTTCTTTCATGGGGAAATAAGAAAATTATCATTAGTTTTTATTCAAGAAAGTGTCTTTAGTCTTATTCAGAACTGTGTAATAAACTCTGTATGTTTCATAGCTCCAGGTAAGGCATTTTTATCAACTGAAAAGTTCTAATATTTTTCTTATTTCTCCATGAAAATGTATGGTACGGTACTCTTTAGAAGCCCCTTGCTGAGGCGCTTCTAATGAGTATCCACAACATACATTTTCATTGAGAAGTAAGAAAAATATTATAACATAAGAAAAATAATATGTTAATACCCCTTCTTATCTGAAACTCTGCATGTTTAATATTTTGTAGGATGGCAAACTCAGTGAAAATGATTTCCGAAGATGTGGATATTATTGGTTGAAACAGGTAAATATGTGTCTGTTTGTTCATTGTATTTCTCTTAGAAGTGAATGTCTAAATTCTATTACAGAGTGGGCAGTTTTTGTAACATTTTCATTTCATAAAGATTTGTCCCAGAGTATACATTTCTTGTCTTCTACTTGAAGAAATTGAAGAGCAGTGATCAGGGTCATGGGATTATGAGTTTAACTGCACAATACATTAACCTATAGATAATGTGCTATATTCTATTCTGCCCATACCTTCCACAGAAAAAAAACGACAGAAACGTCGTCCCATACAGTCTTTATCCAAATTTCCCTTAGGCAGTCACCTGTGTGACGTCACTCCCGCTCTTTGGGTCACGTGTCAGTTTCTTTTCTGTGGAACAAAGAAAGTAAACAGGGATTTTTTCTCCGGGTGAAAAAAATTCTTTTTCTTCCTTTTCCTCCAATTGAAATTTAATTCTTTGTTCTTTCTTTTGATCCTCTATCATACCTTTCACTTTTCATGCAAAAATTTTGAAATTCGAACCGTACGATTTCTTGAAATTAATTCACTCATTTGACGTAATGAGTTTTCACGACTTTCATGACTATTCATCGCGGTGATTGTGGTCATATTAAAACGCACTGGGATAATCACAACAAATGTATTAATTGCTCTCGTTGTTCTAGGGAATCCACCTGTTCTACATGCAGCAGCTGGTCCAACTCCGTCTGGATTCTAGCAGAAAGTAGAAGAATTTTAGCAGCCAGAAAGAAAGCTATGACGGCGAGGAAGAAGTCTCAAGATCCTTCTGTTTCCTCAGAAGAGAGGACAAATAAACATGGGAGCACTGCCCCACATGGCGGTACTAGCCAGGGAAAGACCCATATTGGTGGCAACTCCCTGGGTACTTGTACCCAAGGGAGTACACCAGCCACAGGCCACCGGGCAATGGTCACCGGGCTTCCCACGACCAACCCACTGACCGCCGGCCAATCGCCCAATGGAGAAGAAGACACATCCAGCCGGCCGGGCATGCCTGGTCACAAGCCACCAGGTATGCCAGGTCACCGGGCACCAGCAACCGGACAATCACCGTCCACCGGGCAAATGGCGAGAAAGAGACTTCCAGTCTACCAATCACCGGGCACCGACCATTCTGTCACCAGTCATTGGAACTAGACAGGCTGAATTCAAGGGAAATTCAAGAATCACCGTCCACTGGGCATGCCTGGTCACCGAGCAACCGTCCACCGGGCACCGGACATCTTCTCATACCTTTGGTGTTGAGTTCACTAGCAAACAACAGAGTACACCTAGGGTACTTCTTCCCCTGGAACCGGACTTTAGTAACATGTCCGACCCCAGTGTTGTGATAGAACCACCAGGCAAAAACTGGAGGTTGGACAACAATGGACAATATCAGATATCTCTCTCTGATCGGAGATCCAAGAGGGATCAGTCTAGAGAAAGAAATAGACATAAGAAGAGGAGGAGACGAAGATCGTCCTCTTCATCATCCTTCTCATCCTATTCATCTCCTGACTCTCCAAAGAGAAAGTCTAGGAGATCGAAACATTCCCATAAAAAGAGAAGAAGGAGATATACATCTCCTTCTTCCTCTTCGTCAATATCCCATAGTCGAATTCGTGACTATGGCAGATACCAGAGAAATAGATAGTCCTCAGGCTGTACAGGACCCGCAAGTCCCACAGCCTAAGGAGGAACCTAATATCCAGACTATGACACCGGAGCAGGTTATATTCCGCCCCTCAAGGGATTCAGGTTCTGACAGTGAGTCAGAAACCTGGTCCTTTGATAGGGCAATTAACGAGGTTTTTAGGCTTCTACCGCCGGAGCTATGCCCAAGGCAAACCAAGGAGCATGCTCCGGCAAAGCCCTTATCTGGTATTGAGTTATTAATGGAGTCACAGTCAGGCCTCCACCGAGGGGGCGATCCGGGCGAAGAAGTCGCCGAAATTCTTATGACTTCGCCCTATCGGTCCGGGAAGGAGAAGACGACTTCGCCCCGTTTTTCGGCGATTTTCGAAACCTACTTTCGGTTTTGCTTGCGCCGGTGAGTCGGTTTTTTGCTTGTTTACAGCAGACACTGACAGTTGCTTTAATGATCGCTAACGGCGATACACCTACAACAACGTTGTTTACAAAAACATGATATAATTACCTTGATTGGTAATTATCCATAACCGTCCATATTCCTTTGATTAATCCAGTAATCACTAGTGTTGATGTCATCAGATACCATGCAATCACCCGTGATGATAACTGACCAAAACGATTGGCCGAAAGCACCACGTGGACAATGTAAGAGTGACAATTTTACCGTTTAGTGGGCGGGGCCAATGTGTCAATAACCGTCAAAAGGATTGCCTGGATGACACGCTTCTGTGCTCAAACAACAGTACAAACAACTAAAAAACTCTTTGATCTCTTTAGGCAGCGACTCTTCGGATGCAAATTGTAATGTCAGATTGTGGTGATAAGCGGATTAACGTACCGATTAATAGATGCTAATTGAATAGTTTGTCTTTTCTTTGAATTTAATTGAAAACTGTTTGTTTGTTTTTCAAATGAGTGTTTAATCAATTTAATCATTTTTTTTCTCCTCTTCGTATATCAGCTCGTAAACGGCAGTCATGTCGCTCACATCTTGGCTGAAAATTGGGTCTCCCAAACCCAGTAGCTGTGAATGTTGCTATAAATTTACATACTTAATGGCAAATTGTGCAGATCCAGATCAGTTGGCTTCCTGATCTGGATCTACACTGTTTGCAATGGCAGGGTATATCCGGGTTCAGCAGGACAAGGGTTAAACAAGGGGAAATGGTGACAATTTAGGGATAGTTTTTATTACTTCTTTAAAAAAATATGTTGTGAGTACCTGTTAGAATCAGTTCAAGTCAGTTCTAATTATGAGTACCAACAATGTATATTTTTAAAGAGAATCACAGAAAATTATTACTGAATTATCTGGAGCTGTGTGAGAAAAAAAAATAACCATTCGCCAAAGAGCTGAATCAAATAATGAAAAGTTACACGTACATGTTCTTTACCTAATATTTGGATAGATAGTTTTAAAATGTTTAAGGCTTTAATAAAGCAATAAATTAGTTTTTGATTTTTTTTTCATTCATAATATTGCATCATCCACCATTTTGCATGAATGGTCATAGTCACTTCTCCCTCTGGTCCTTCGCTTCTCCCTATTTGTGCTGGAGGGAGAAGTCACTTCTCCCTACTTGTTGGGCCTAGGTTGGGGCCTGGTCACAGTCAACTCCTTTAATGATCTTACCACAATCAAAATTAATAGAAAATACAACCAAATTTCTCAAAGACAGAATTAACTCGGAGAAATGTGGTAAAGAATGGGTATGTCCTCCTAATTTAGCCTCAGCCTTAACTCAGACTAAATACTATAAAAGTCACAGCCAGTTCTTTCCAACAGACAACATTCCTCAGTTGGATCTTTCCAATAAAGGGAAATGCTCCATTTCGATGAGGAATCTGGAAAATTGGGAAAAAAGAGCCCGTAAACTTGTGGCTATTAATTCACATGCGGACCTTTTTTCCTTTTGCTGCATACTTATTTATGCAGCAGCAGTCAATGTCTACACAAGCACTGTCAAAACTTTTGGAAGCCATAGCCAAATCGATAAGACATGCTACTGCCATGTCTACGATGTTGGCTACGGAAATTCTCCAAGCCAGATGCAATGCGGTTCTAGATTCATCAAAAGTGCTATTGGAGAATTCCTGCCACGAATTGTGGAACTCTCCAATAAACTCTAAGACTCCAATAGGATTAAAGAATTTGCCAAGACCAACTTTGAGGCTCAGCAGCAAAAGTTCCTGGCAACTTCCTCAGCTGCCTCTACAATACAACAACAGAAAGTGACATACCCGGCTCCTCCAGCCTTTAAGAGGCCGAAGCAGCCATCTAAACCCTCTAGGCCTCAACAGTCTTCATCATTCAGGCCTAAAGGTCAAATAAAATCATACCCATCAAATAGGAAAGACTATGTGAAGAGAAGCAGGAATCAAAAGCACTTCTCCTCCTCTAAGCAAGCCTCATCTTCCACTAAATTTTGAAGTCCAACCCTTTCCACTGCCGGTCCTACCACGTCCAGATATTCCAGTGTGAGGAAGGTTGGCCCATTTTGTGGAACAATGGGAAGAACTGACGAACAACAAGTGAGTCCTCTCTATCGTCCGAAACGGGTTCAAGATCCCATTCAAGTCAGTTCCTCCCATATCGGTTGTTCCGATAAATTTGAGTCAATCTTCCTCCCCGTTGTTACGAGAAGAAATCGTGGAAGTTCTCAAAAAACGGGCAGTGGAAAGGGTTCGGAATCCGGGAACTCCAGTTTTTATTCCCGGCTATTCCTGGTACCCAAAAAGAACGGAAAGTTATGTCCCGTGATAGGCCTGTCCTTACTAAACCATTATATGTATACAAACAACACTTCAAAATGGAGACAGTCAAGTCGGTAAGGCTGTCTCCATAGATCTAACAGATGCATATCTTCACGTTCCGATACATCCGACTTCCAGGAAGTACCTACGGTTCGTTTACGACCACCAGGTATTTCAGTTCACGGCCTTACCATTCGGAATGTCTCTAAGTCTGTGGGTTTTCATGAAGCTAATGAACGTCATAGCAACACATTTATGTCTACATGCAGTATCCCTATTTCCATACCTAGACGATTGGTTGATAAGAGATCTGATGCGCAATCTACTTGTCGCTCACACCAGATCTACTCTTCAAATGGTTCAGAATCTAGGCTCATTCCAAATCTAAAGAAGTCAGATTTAATTCCAACACAACAATTCACATTTATAGGTATGGAATTTCTAACTCAACAAAAAATAGTCAGAGTTCCAGCGGATCGAGTAAGAGCTCTTATTCTGACCATCAAAACAATTCTCTCACAAACTCAGGTGTCGGCACAGACTTTCCTTTCTCTTTTGGGCAAACTAAGTGCAGCAGCAGACTTAATTCTTCTGGGCAGATTGCATTTATGACCCCTGCAAATGTGCCTACATGTATTATCAGTCTGGAAACCTCACATACTTCCTCTAGATCATCAGGTTACGATCAACAGTGTGATCAGATTTCATTTAAAATGGTGGATGAACTCCAATCGATTTGTTCAGGGAATGCCCATTCACCCTCCAGACCCCCAAATTTACCTTTACACGGATGTCAGTCATTTCGGTTGGGGAGCTCATCTAGAACCAATGAGTCTATCCTTTCATGGTCGCTGGTCGGAAGACCAATCCCGGCTCCATATCAACATGTTGGAAATAATGGCCATTTGTTTCGCACTGATAAAAACTTGAAATATATTCGCCATTCTTGTGTCATGATAACATGTCCACCGACAACACAACAGTGGTCTCATATATCAACAAGCAAGGGGGAACGCATTCTCCCGACCTATGCGTACAGGTATGGAAAATTCTCCTATGGTGCCTGAAACATTAAATTGTCGTCAGGATTTGTCATATTCCAGGCAGATTCAATGTTTTGGCAGACAAGTTATCGAGAATAGACAAAGCAGTCAAAACAGAGTGGGCATTCCAAATGTTCAATTATCCCAATCTGGATCTGTTTGCGACTAGTTTCAATCACAAACTACCACTGTATGTATCCCCAGTTCTGGACAATCAGGCCTTCGCAATAGACGCTTTTTCCATGAACTGGAATCATATTCATGCTTATGCCTTTTCCCCAACAATACTGATTCCTTCTGTCCTGAACAAGATTCGCCAATCTCAGTGCAGAATAGTTCTGATAGCCGCTCTTTGGCCACAACAAGCTTGGTTCTCAGAGGTCCTACAACTACTTGTCTCAGCTCCAGTTTGTCTTCCTCTTGTTCCAAACTTATTAAATCAGGGAAAGCTCCATTATCAGAACCTCCCGGCTCGCAGTCTTCACGCATGGGAGTTATCAAACAATCAATTAGAGATAAAAAATTTTCGAAAAACGTTGCAGATTTTGTCTCCAAATCAAGACGAACATAAAGATGAACATCAACTCAGAAAGTATATGATGTGAAATGGATTGTTTAATTATACCCGTTGGTGTCATCCAAAGAAAGAAGGTTAATCCGGTCTCGGCCCCTCTTACTGTAATAGCCCATTTCCTAATTTACCTTTTCTCTGAGAAAAAGTATCAAATTAGTACTATTAAAGGATATAGGTCTATGATTTCTAATACTCTCAAATTTAAGACTGGTAATAGAATCGGATCTAACCCTGTCTTGTCGGAATTAATAAGATCTTTTGAATTACAACGTCCTGTACAAAGATCTCTTACTCCTAAATTGGATTTATCTTGGGTCTTAATCTGTCTACAGAAAGCCCCATATGAACCCTTACATTAAGCCTCTAAACTCCAGGTTACGCTTAAGACAGTTTTTCTCCTAGCCCTAGCTACTGCCGAGGTGTAGTGAAATTCACCCCTTGGCAATGCATTCAGAGCATTTAAGGTTTAATCAATCTGACGGATCTGTACCTCTCATGGTCCAACCTGGGTTTCTGGCTAAGAATCAACTTCCATCCATTTGCCCAGATCCTATTGTGATCCCTAATTTAGCCCGTATATCTAACAGGGAACACCCGGATAGACTTTTATGCCCGATTAGAGCCTTAAAATTCTATCTTAAAATGACTAAACCTTACCATCGAAATAGAACTAGACTTTTTCTACCTATTAAAGGCAAACAAGATATTTCTAAATCCTCTGTCTCGAGATGGATATCTTATACTATTAAGCTTGCCTATAGGAAACTCACCCATAAAGACTTTCCCTTCTTAAAAATCAAAGCCCATGAAGTTACGGCTCTATCTTCCTCTTGGGCCTTTTTCGATAATGTTCCGCTCAATGAGATACTTAAAGCAGTAGTATGGAACCAATCCTCTACTTTTGCTAAGTTCTATCTAAGGGATATGTCTCAACAACTACACAATCTACAAGATTTGGGACCGATTGTGGCAGCCCAAAAAGTGGTGGGGGGCCAAGTCAAGAGTGCCTTGGATGCCTAGAAAGTTTAACAGCCTCCAAAACACTACAGTGCATATAATAAGGTAATTAATATCTTATATATGTGGAATAAGCCTATTCTAGGAATTTTACCAAGACTGGGCTTGTTCTAGGAGTTTCCTCAGCCTTAATCCAAAGGAGTAGGATTTTAATTTATTGTGTTAGAATTGGGAGCTCCTTCTCACCTAATCTGTGAATTCTAGCACATTATCTATAGGTTAATGTATTGTGCAGTTAAAATAAAGTTTTTAAAAGTAAAACATATTTTAACAATCAATACTTAACCTATAGATAAGATAATCCCTCCTCCCTGTCCCTGCTCAGCTCTATCCCTTTAGGGATCTACATCAAAGAAACTGACACGTGACCCAAAGAGCGGGAGTGACGTCACACAGGTGACTGCCTAAGGGAAATTTGGATTAAGACTGTATGGGATGACGTTTCTGTCATTTTTTCTGTGGAAGGTATGGGCAGAATAGAATATAGCACATTATCTATAGGTTAAGTATTGATTGTTAAAATATGTTTTACTTTTAAAAACTTTATTTTTTACTACTTGTCTACAGACAAGTAAATGGTCAAAATCCACATGTTCAACCAAGATTTACGTGTCTGAAAATGGATATTTTTCTTATTACTCAAAGAAAACATGTTGTGGGTACTCATTAGAAGTACCTTACTGACATGCTTCTAATGAGTACCAACAACATACCATATTTACCCTAAGTATCGGGACACCTCAAATTCTTACCATATTTGGCCTAAAATTTGTAAAAGACTATTTTACTACCTGTTGATGTGTCTAAAATAGTGCTGGATGAGTGGCAAACAGAGTAGACCCTGATCAGATGCCACATTGGAGACAAATTGCATGAAATGTCAAATCCTGTTTCATGGGAGAAATAAATAAAATACATTGATCAATATGTCATCTGCTTGAAACTTTTCCAAGAGTGCTAAGCATTCAAGCACCTGCTTGTGTACCATATGGATTTGTTCAACTTCCAAGATGGAAGAACCACTACCAGTATATGCATATGTCGTTGTCCAAATAGGAATATAGCCAGATGGGGAATCTGACTAGGCCAAATAGGAATTCTTATTTGGACCTTTATCTCATCTTCCAGGAGGTTGTTTTTCTCCCTAGTAATTTCACAACTGTACATACTGTGCAATAAATAAATGAGTTTATAATACTCAAGTATGAAAATGTATCTTTTTAATGAGCTTACCACATTAAATTTGTCTGTTTTACCTACTCAACTAATGATAGCAAGCAACTTTTATTAGATAAGAGGGGTTATTGAGTAAATATTTTTCTTACTGTCATAAAAACTCAAGTTGTTGGTACTCAAAAGCATCTCAGCATTGCACTTTAGGCCAAATAAAAAAAAATATGTGTGTTTAGGGTAACATGTTAGAAAAAAAAAATAGGTAGGATAGGTAGGTATTCTTCTTTTTTTTTCTTAATTCTTTTATGAAGATTAATACCATAATTGCCAAATATATTTGGACTTCACACATAATTCACAAAAAATTTTACCAAGTCTGTTTGATTATCCTTAAATGTTTCTAAAAGTACTGACAGAATGGCAAACAGTGTAGAGCCAGATCAAATTGCTCCTTTAGGAGCAGTTTGATATGGATCTACACTGTTTGCTCAGCCCTTGTTGTCCGAATGTTTAGCATATATACTTTTTGTTTTTTTTTCTTTTGAGAAAACATGAAAAACATTGCTAGGTTTCACCAGGAAAATTAGGAAGGGTAGGGTTACCCTAAACACACATATTTTTTATTTGGCCTTAATGAGCTCCACTAACATATGTCCTTGTTCCGTAAGAATATCAACACTTTTTAGTTGAAAAAAAAAAAAGAAAGAAACAAACAAAAGAAAAGACTGTCGAGACTAAGAATTTTATAATAACTGTACTGTCCACAATATTTGACCCTTCTCTAATCTGGTACTATAATGTACAGCATAGACCTTGATGTGAAGGTTGAACGAGTTTTGTACTATTGGCAAATGTGCTAAAGGGCTTTGCCTGCTATGCCATACACCTGAAGAATGAGATCTGTGCAAGGTAAATACTGACCATGAATTGTTTGGAATGTGAACTATAGGGGAATGGATTTTCCATTTCAAGGGATATAACTCTGGCAGTATTGTTATATGTCCCTTCTGAAAAGGTGTCCACTCCAAAAGGATAGAATTTGCTCCCAAGGGGAGCAAAATTCTTTCCTTTTTAGAGTGGATGCCTTTTTTATTTGTGGGAAACAGAAAGGAAGTCACAGGTTATCTCCCTTGTTAAAATGGCAAAAATCTGCCAGGTGTATCCACTTCCCTTAATTTGATTTTGTGCACTAACCATAAATGATGGTGAATCTGTGTGAATTAAATATATAAAAAAAATGATTAGGCGTGATTGAGTGATCTCACTTTAATTTTGTGCACTAACAGTGAATGTGAATTTGTGTAAATGATTTGCATGAAATGGGCTGGGAGTGTGTGGTTGTTATCGTTGGATTTTAATACTGTGTGCAAACATTGTGGACCCTGACTGAACTGGGCATTTAATTTTGTACATGGATTGTTTGTTGTGTGAACTTATTTGGATTTTATGCACTAACTTGTGAAAGATTGTGAGTTTTTGTGAATAATCTACATAAACACGGCTGGGGTGTTCAGATTGCTTTCCATAGATTTCAATACTGCATGCAAACATGTAGACCCACCCAAACAAGAATGAGCGTTAAATATTGCACATGGATTGTTTGGATAGTGAACTTAACAGAACTTTGTGCACTTGCTGTGAATGAATGTAAGTTTCTGTAAATGAGTTACATAAACAGGTTTAGGAATGTGTGGATCTTATTACTGTGTACAAACACTGTATCTAGACTACACTTGGGCTTCCATTACGGAAACATGTCTATTCAAATAATTACAAAATTTCACCTCCAAAAACTGAAAATTTTCAGATAACAAAATCTCGGATATTTTTCATATTTCTGCTCAAAACATAGATTGTGGGTACTCGTTAGAACTGCCTCACTGAGGCAGTTCTAATGAGTACCCACAATTTATGTTTTTGAGCAGAAGTAAGAAAAATAATGTGTACCCTTTAAACCCCAATTTTACTATATAAAAGTGAGGTTAAGGGGGTCAAAATTACATAGACATGTTTTCCTGATGTGCACAATTTTGTGGTCTCGATCTTGTTTACCTTTCAAATCTGAGCCTTTCAAGAAACAATGAAAGTAATATGTTTAATCATTAACTTGCTGAATTTAAATATCTGCAGATGACATTTTATAATATTTATTCTCAATTTGAGTGAAATCTCAGAGTCTCATATTTTATGAAAGAAAATTAAATAAAATGTCACAAATTCTTGTCTGTTCATTTATCATTTTCCTGTAGCATTCTCTTGATAAATTCAACGAATAAAAAATCATAATACATGTTTGTTGCTTTTTTTCCCTGAAAATAGTATTCAACATTTCATGCAAATTGTCTCCATAGGTAGGAGATGATTTGCATAAAATTACAAATCTTGTTTTCTCAGAATATACTTAAACAGTCAAAATATCTACAGAAATGTTTGCTTAGCATGCTAAGTATTGTCGACTAACTAATAATAACCCAGCCACAGCTTCAGGATTTTATGGTATTACAAGTAATAGCTTTCAGAAAAAGCTTGGTCTACGTGTTGAGCAATTCATGGAAAAATAAAATTGGACCAGTCATAAAGGGCTTCCAGAGCAATATCAAACTCTAAGATTGTCTACGCCCATGGGTGTAGGTAAAAATTTAGTCAAGGTAGCATTTTGGAATAAAGATGGTAATTTGTAGCAGAACATTGGCTTTGATAGCCTGTATTATTTCTTCCCTGTATTAATTGTTCCTTTAATCCTTAAACCATGCACTAATCACAACTACAGCATACAACATTTTGATTTTTTTTATTTTTCAGAGAAATAAGGCTTGAGATGTCATGCGAATTTTCTGCTTTGGCAAGGCCCTTATATTGAGTACCACAACATAAGTTTTGATGGAGAAATAAAAATATAAATTATTTTCAGTTGAAATAAAAAATGTCTTATCTGGAGCTGTGCAAAAGGAGACCCTTTGCCAGATTATTAAACAAAGCACTGTGTTGCTTATTTCATCCAATAAATGTGAATATTTTTCTTATTTCTCCACAGCATGTTATGGTACTCATTGGAAGTGCCTCACAGAGGTGCTTCTAATGAAAACCCGCAACATATATTTTTAAGGAGAAATAAAGAAATATTATGTAGCTACCGGTGTATTGTTCAGATACCATATTTAACTTAAATTTATCTGGACAGAAATATTCTAGCAAACAGTGTAAACCCAGATCAGCTTGATTCAGGGCAGTTTAGTCAGAGTCTTCCATCTGAATTTTTAAGACGCTTCACAAAGTGGTCAAGTCAGACTCACACTTTACTACTTACTCATACTTTAAGCATAGCAACAGATAAGACACTTTTTTTTTCAAAAACTGCTGATATCTTTCCTATTTCTCAATAAAAACATACATTTTGGGTACTCATTAGAAGTGCCTCACCGAGGTGCTTCTAATGAGTACCCACAACATATGTTTTCGTCAAGAAATAAGAAAAATATTATGTGGATACTCCCTCTTATCTGTAGCTATGTTTAAGTGGTCTTTTTCAGTTGTTTAGGCTAAGTATGGTGTGAGGTTATAGTGTCCAGATATTTAATGTAATTATGGTATATTATAATGCTTATTAATCTTTACCACTCTCTTGGCTAATTTAGCAGACAACAAATTTTTATTTATTTTTTTTTTTTTTTCCCAGAAAACAGGATTTGGCATTCCATTGGGGACAATTTGCATGAAATGCCAAATCCTGTTTTTTTGTTTGAAAAAAAAAATAAAGAAAAAATATTTTAAAATGTTGTCTGCTGTAAATATATCCCAGAGTACTAAGCGTTAAGTAGTCTTGTTTAGTTGTTTAGGCTAAGTTTGGCATGGAGTTCTGGTGTGGAGTTCTGGTATTCATATATTTAGAGTAATTACAGCACATTGTAATGCCTATTTAAAAATAAAGGTCATAAGTATTTTGTACATGTAACAGGTGATTGGATATTTTTAGTGGCAATTTTCTGTTTATTTTGTTTTTAAATGTAGAAATGTACAAGGCTTATATTGCTCAAATCAATGTAAGTACAGGGAGCTTCTGATTGGCCACAATTTTAACGCTTCTAAGCACTCTGGGAAAAAATTTCAGGAGATTGCATTTGGGAATATGTTTCTTATTTTTTCCAGAAAACAGGATTTGACATTTCATGCAAATTGTCTTCTGAGTCTCAGAGACAATTTGCATGAAATGCCAAGTGCTGTTTTCTAGGAAAAATAAGAAAAATCTCATCAGTTAGTTGTCTACTGAATTTGCCCAGAGAGACAATTTGCATGAAATGTCAAATCCTGTTTTCTGTCAAAAATAAGAAAAAATACGTCCAATTTGTTGTCTGCTGAAATAGCCCAGAGAGTTATGGTTAGAGATAAGGTCATAAGTATTTTGTACGTGTAACAGGCAATCAGTTATTTTCAGTGCCAACTACATGTTTATTTCATTTTTTTTTTAATATAGAAATGTACAAGGCTTATATTGCCCAAATTAATGTAAGTACTGAGGGCTTCTGATAGGCCACAACTATAATTCTTAGCACTTTGGGTAAAAATTTCAGCAGATGACATTCTGAAATATTTTTCTTAGTTTTTTCCAGAAAACAGGATTTGACATTTCATTCAAATTGTCTCCTGAGGAGACAATTTGCATGAAATGTCAAATCCTGTTTTCTGGAAAAAATATCACCAGTTTATTGTCTGCTGAATTTCCCCAAAGAGTGGTAAAGGTTAAGTTGATTTTTTTAGTTTTGGGTATTATATAAGAGGACTTGTTAAGGAAGATTATTTAATGATAATTCTATGATAATTCTTATTTTTCCTTAAAAACTACATTGGTACTCATCAGAAAAGCCTCAATACAAAAATGTAAGAATTGGGTGCTTAGCAGAAGTGGATAAGGGAATATTCGGATAATATTTTTTTCTTATTTCTCATTGAAAACATGTTAGAAGTGCCTTGCCACTTCTAATGAGTACCCACACTTTATGTTTTCCACAGAAAAATAAGAAAAATATTGATATATTTTGGTTGTAACGTGCCTTATTTAGAGTTGTACTAAATTGGTATCATTCTGCGGCATATGTTTTCATGGAGAAATTTTTTTTTTTTGTTCGTCTGTCATTACTGACAATGACCAATCCTAATCAACTTTGTGATGTGTTATTATATGTGTGTTCTAAGATGACTGATGAGACCAATCTTAAAACTGCCTGTTGCAGATAGAACAAGAGAGGTCTGAGGAAGACAGCTCTGTTGATGATGCCTTAGCTCTGTTTTTCCGTTGTGCATGTTTCTGCTAGGCTTAGCTGATTCTTTTTGCTTCATATTCACCAGCTCCCCTTTTTATGAGGCCTCGCCACTTTGTACGATCCTGTGCAATCTGTTCCCATGACTCTGTTGGTATGTTAAAGTCTTTAAGGGAGGCTTTGAGGGTGTCCTTGTATTGCTTCTTCTGACCACCATGGGAGCGTTTTCCTACTTGAAGTTCTCCATAGAGGATTTTCTTCACCGTGTATCATAGAATCCGGAACTTGGTACCACTTCAGTCGATAAACAACTCATAAACAAACGAATTGGATTATGTCCAGGGTAAGAAAATCCTTTATCATAATGTTCTGTCGAGGTATTGTGCACTAAATAAACATTCCTCATTTATCGAAGACATTTTAGTTTTAAATGCACCCCCTGAAATCGCATGAAAATGGTTTAAAGTTCATTTTTCAGTGCAAAACGAGCAGCCTGGTACCACAAAAATATGTGTCATCTTTGTAACACGCCCGTTTATCGCACAAACAACTGCGATAAATTCCATTTCATTATGTCCCACATGCATTGCAATGCCTGCTGTTCATATTCATTCAACATTTTTCTCCGAACTGTTCTGGAACTCGATGAAAACAGGAAAAATCGCGAAGCGCTTGAGTACGGCAACTTGCGACACTGCACAGAAGTACAGGACGGCGACTTTTTCACTAACTGTACGGCGATTAGCATTGACAAGAAACAAATAATACGTCAAATAGTGGGCGATGCGGTTCAGGGAACGCCACAATCTGCAAATGAGGCCAACCCAAGGCACCCAGAAGCAGCGCTCCCCCTCCAGCCACCACCGACTCTTCAAAATTTCAACTCTGAAGCAAGTTATGCCTAGTCTTATCTAAAATCAACAAAAGAACTGGACCCATTGGACCCATAGCCCTCTGAGTGACTGAGCATGCGCATTTGAATTTTGATTGATTGAGGGCTCGCAGACACCTTTTATGCTTAACGGAACTCTGTACAGTCACACTACGCTCCCTACAAAATGTGCTCCCTCGAGGAGCATATTGTGCACCCTGCATAAACATAATTCTTATGGGATCGGGGATTTTGTTGTGGATGGCTTTGGAGAAAGCATAGCTGATTACAACTTTTGAAAAGATATTTTAACAGATGCTAAACCTCATCAAATGTACAGAATGAAAAATATATTTTTGATATTCAGCTGTGCTTGTATTTAATTTTTGAAAACGTGCTGTAACGAGGGGAATTCAGGCCAAAAAAACTCGATTTCACAGGATTTGGGCTACTTCGGCGGCCATTTTCTGTTACCATAGCAACCACAAAACCTGAATGTTAGTGAACTTAGACAGAATGATCATTGATCTTATTTAAAAAAAAAAAAAAAAAATCAGCTCAAAGAAATTTCTTGACTACAACTTTGATTTGTTGGCATCACAAGACCATCCTTAAAAATATTTTTTGTTTGCTGTCACCCTACCCAGAATTCTCAGGGTGGGTCGGTAGGTAGGTGATTTTTTTTTTTATAAACTTGTGATGTCAAATAATCTTCGTGGATTCAATGCCTAGTAGTTAATGATCTATTCTCCGCTGTTAAGTAAAACATTTGAATTATTGTCAGAGTGATGTTCAAAATTAAAACAAACATTGAATCATAAAGACTTTTCCCAATAAAAATGTGTGAAAAAATCGCCAGATCTCAATAAATTTTTGAGTGGGGGTAAAATAGTGAGTCGGTCGGGGGACAGCAAACAAACAATTTTTATGGATGGCCCAAGGGGCCAAAAAGTTCTATTAATGCACGTTGTCCTTTGTAACTGGTGAAAGGGGTGGAAATTCCCCATTTCTTATAGTGCTCTCACACTATGGCTAATGTGCTTGCGAATGTTATTCGTCGCCAATTCGTAATGATCGTAAAATGATTGTCAAATATTCACAAGCGTTCATAAGCATTCGCTGACGTTTTGGGGGTGTTACAAATATTAGAAACCTGCTCCTTATATTCGCAAGGAAAGCACATTCTCCTTTTTTCGCAACGCATTGTTTAGAATTGACAAGCTGTTAGTATTGATTGCACGTTACACTTGTAACGTTGGTAAGGCATTTGTAGAGTATTCATTAGCATTTTCCCTGTATTTTCAGAGCGTGCATGCACGCAAACGAAGCAGCACGTATTATGAGTAATTGATAGAGAAACTGGAGAAGAAAAGTATACTCATGGTGAAATTTTCTAGAAAACATCAAAATAAGAAACGCGTAGCGTATAAATGCGTGCCACAAGAAAATGTATACCTATGTCGGCTTATTTAATGCTTAAGCCAGTTATCTTGATCAAATATGCCATCTAAAATACAACTTTACTCTTGGTAAAATGTGAAGAATAACTGCCGATAAGCGAATATTGGCAAGCAATCGTTGTGTATTAACTTTATTCAAAGGCGTTTGAAAGCATTGGCAAGGTTTGCATCAGCATTTGTAATTATTCTTATCATTCGTAAAAGATTCACATGGCTTGGAAAATGGATCATTAATGAAACGTAAGCTTCTTTAGAAATTCGCAAGTATTAGTGATGATTCATCACGTTTTCGCAAGCATTCGTAAGGGCCTTAATTTGTTCAGTGTTTGTCTCGACCAATCGTATCATTTTCGGCTATTCTGCCGCGAATTTAAAAATTTCCACATTCTTTCATATTCGTAAGGATATTCGCCATAATGTGAGTGCAGCATTAAAATATCTTGCATAACAATGGCTGCTAATCAATATTTTTGATTGTTAGTTTATGATATTCACCCACAGCCTCGTTTTTGACTCTGGATGGCCAGTTTTAAAACATTTATAACTCCTTATCTTGATCGATTACCATGAAACATATTGCAAAATGTTCGGAAATCGCACACATTTCTTCCATATTTCATGTACTAGTCTGTGGGTCATTCTCTTAAAACCGCGGTCCGCCTTGACTTTAGGACATTTTTCCTTGTAATATGAGATATTACCAAGTGATTAATTGTCTCTTTGAACTGGCTGGAAGATGTAGGGCAATAGCCACATGTGAAAGGCATTAAACCTGCAAAGAGACAAGTTTAACAAACATAATGCATGGAAATTGGACAGTTTTGATGCGTTATGTCGACGCAAGTTGCCGTACTATAAATTTATTATGTTTTTCAAGCTGCCATACACAGAACTTCCAAATTGCCGTACTCCCAGAAACTCGTGTTTTCGAGAATAATTTGGTCAAATCATTGTCGTTGCAAATGAAACTTATACCGAAGGTGATTCTTAATATGCTGAATGTTTTGACATTGAAAAAGAACAGGAAAATGCTTTGAACAATGCCGAAACGATCATGTTTCCGAGGAGACACGTTGTTTTGAAAAGTACCAGCTCGCAGGATTCCAAGTGTTTTTAGCGAAATACAGAAATATTTTTGAAAAATCACGGACATGGACAACAGTCAGATGTCTCTAGGAACTAATACTTTTCATTTCAAAGGATGACACTCATTAAAAGGCATCGAAAAAAAAGTTCTACTGACCTGGCTACGTGCCTTTCCAGCCATTTTTATAGTTGTTTATCGACTGAAGTGGTACCAAGTTCCGGATTCTATGATACACGGTGTTCTTTGGCAAACGTTCATCAGGCATTCTGGTAACATGGCCTATCCCTCTTAACTGTGCCAATTTCAGAAGAGTATGTACACTCTGCATCCCTGCCATTTTCAGGACTTCTGTGTCTGGACTCCTGTCTTGCCACTTGATCTTTAGAAGTTTTCTAAGACAGCTTGTATGGAAGTGGTTCAGTATTTTGGCATGCTGTTGGTAAACTGTTCAAATTTCTCATGTGTATAATAGTGTTGGCAGCACTACCGATCTATATACTTACAGTTTTGTGTCAAGTCTGATTCCACTTGGTCCAAAATACTTCCACGAAGCCGGCCAAATGCTGCACTAGCTTTGGCAATTCTAGCATTGATTTCATCATCAATGTGCACAACTCAAAGGTAGGTGAACTTGTCTACCACTTGCAGTCATTGACCTTTCACTGTGATGGTAGGCTCCTTGTAAGGCTTTCCAGGTGTTGGCTGATATACTACCTCAGTCTTTTTGATGCTGATTGTGAGATCATAGCTGTCACATGAATCAGATACTTGATCCACACCTTTTTGCATTTTCTCTTCTATTGGAGCACCCTTTGCCATGTCATCAGCAAAGAGGAACTGGTCTAGCACCTCTGTCTGCACCTTAGATTTAGCTTGCAACCTTCTTAGGTTGAAAAGTTTCCCATCAAAGCGATACCTAATAGGTATACCATTGTCACCATCCTGGAAAGCATCTGTAAGCATGGCAGAAAACATCATGCTGAACAGTGTTGAAGCTAGTACACAGCTTTGCTTAACTCCATTTGTCACAGGAAATGGATCAGAAAACTCGCCATCCTTTTGGACCCTTGCAAGCATACCATCATGGAACTGCCGCACCATTGCTATGAATTTGGCAGGACAGCCAAACTTTGCCATAATTTTCCAAAGTCCCTCACGACTGACTGTATCAAATGCTTTGGTAAGGTCGACAAAGGTCATGTAGAGGTCCCCATTCTGTTCCTGGCATTTTTCTTGAAGCTGTCGTGCTGTAAAGATCATGTCTATTGTTCCTCTGTTTTTCCTGAATCCACACTGGCTTTCTGGTAGAAGCCCTGATCGTTTGAGGTGTTCATTCAATCGGTTCAGTAGGACCCTAGCAAGGATCTTTCCAGCAATTGACAATAAAGAGATGCCTCTATGATTGTCACAGACTTGAGGATTTCCTTTCCTTATGAATAGGTGGATAATTGTTGCATCCTTGAATTCTTTAGGGATGGCTTCTTTTCTCCACATAATGTGAAATAACTCTGTCAGTTTCTCTGCAACTGGAGGACCTCCTGCTTTGTAGATTTCTGCAGGTATTGCATCTGATCCTGAAGCCTTGTCAGATGACAGGAGTTTTATTGCTTTCACTGTTTCAGAGATGGTTGGGAGCTCATCAGGCAGCAGATTACATTCCACCTGTGGTAGTCTGTTGATAGCTTCATCATTGATAGATGATGGCCGATTAAGGACACCATCAAAGTGTTCAGCCCATCTTTTCAAGATAGCTTCTTTGTCAGTCAGAAGACTAGTTCCATCTGCGCTAAGGAGTGGGGTGATTCCTGAGCTCTGGGGACCATATACTGTCTTGAGTGCATCAAAGAATTTTTTCATATCCTTTCTGTCTGCAAAGGATTGGATTTCATCAGCCTTTTTTCTCAGCCAGGAGTCTTGCATGTCTCTGAGCCTCGTCTGAACTGTCTTGCATATGTTTGACTAGGCAGTCTTGCTAGATACTGAGCTGGTATTTCTGAGTTGAGCCTTGTGTTTTTGGTGTTTCTCTTCAAGGAGTCCCTGAATTTCTTTGTCATTCTCATCAAACCAGTCTTGGTGTTTGCGAGATACTGGTCCTAGGGAATCCATTGCTGAAGAGTGAATGTCTCTGAAGACTGTCCAGCTCTCATCTACATCTTCTGAACTGTGTTCCAGTGCATCGAAATGGCTGCAGAGATCGTTGACGAATGCTTGCCTCTTGCTGTCTTGTTTCAGCTTGGAGACATCTAATTTCTTTGGCACCTTCTTGCCTTGTGGTCGTCGTACAGGCTGAATGCGCAGGTTGAGTTTGCTGACAACAAGCCTGTGATCTGTCCAACAGTCTGCACCACACATAGTTTTAGTCACTCTGACATCCTGTCTGTCCTTCCTTTGCACTATGACATAGTCAATGAGATGCCAGTGTTTGGAGCGAGGGTGCATCCATTTGTCTTTCTGCTTTGGTAGACCAGGGCTTCCATTAACTTCCAGACTCAGGAAGTCCCAGACTTCCTACCCCTCAAATTTGGAAGTCCCACAGGAAAATCTAGGAAGTCCCACTTTTTTTCCGTGCTGCGGCGGTCTGCCCTTTCTTTAGTAGAACATAGGTTCTTATTTCAGTGTCACACAGAATCATCATGATACACGCTTCTCTTAGATGTGTTTTAAAAATGTCCTTAACGCTTATTAAAATTCGATCGCATCTTTTTGGAAAGCCTGTACTTGTATGTCGGACCTTAGAGAAAGCATCAACATTGGTACAACTTCGCATTCGTTTCAAAGCCCAGAGAAAGAAAAAAGAAAAGAAAATACATGAGAGAAAACACCCAAAACATGTTTTCTTAAAAATAAACTATGCTGAAATTATTTTGCAGAAATGTATTTAATGAAATATTTGTTCGGATTGAAGCTGATCAACACGAGCGAACGAGTTGCTTACTTCACAAAAATTGCGGGAAAACGGCGCCGACTTGTGCAGCAACAAACAAATTAAAGGCAGCTCTCGATGAAATACCAACAGCAAAACGTTCGTTCGCGGAGAAAAGCAAGCAAAAACATCGCAAATCGCCTATATTTAGACTTACTTTGCGTCTTTTCCGCGCTGGTAAACAGCGCAACCGGAACAAGGCTACGCATTTAGAAACGGGTTTTCCGAAAATTTTGACGAAAAATATGTTTTCTTTTCATCTGAAAAATTGCTTTTGTTGTCATGACAAACGTAAGCTTCTAAATTCGAATAGATTTTAATTTGCGTTCTGTGCATAATTGTTATTTATTTATTTATAGAATTTCACTCGGCAATTCCCGGAAGTGTTGCAGACGACACACGTTCTTAGCAAAATAATAATTTAAGATTTTAAGACGTGAATATTAAAAAATAATAATTACTTCATATAATTTCAACGAATATTTTCGGGGTCGCAGTAGAAAATTTAATTATAAAAACATCAATTAATCAACTCAGTACGCGTGACAAATACACGCAGTGATCACGCAGCCATCAAAAGGGTGCCGCGACGCTTGACACGGCTGTCAATAAAACTCCCGCAAGCGGAAAGTGGGACGTCCTTAAAGCTCAGTCAACACAGGTAGCGAATTTCCGGTAAGTAGGCGGGGCAAACTGGTTAAAAGTGGGCGGGCCTTTTGACAATTTTTGGACGTCTCGGGTATCGATTTCGGACGGACAAAAGAAATTTCGGAAGTCCGCGGTACGTCTTTGAAGTTCAATTTGGACGTCCGGTGGCAATCTCAGGGCGTAATATACGCCGTACGTCCGCTTAACGGAAGCCCTGGTAGACAGAAGACTGTGTTGGTGATCAGTAATTCATGCTCTGCACACTTCCTTAAAAGGAGGAGTCCATTGCTGTTGCACTTCCCTACACCTTCAGATCCAATCACTCCTTCCCAGGCCTGGTGGTCTGTGCCCACTCTGGCATTGAAGTCCCTGAGGAGGATGAGTTTGTCTGTCTGGGGTGCTGCAGAAATCACATCATAGAACTTGTCTTTAACCTCATCTGGGTTGGTCATTGTGGGTGCATAGGCACTTACAATTGTTGCATGCTTCTTGCCAGATAAGGGAAGTCTCAGCATCATCAGGCGGTCATTTATGCCTTTGGGAAGTCCTGAGAGCTTGCTGACGAGGTGTGACTTGATGGCGAATCCTACTCCTGCTTCACGCCGCTCTTCTTTCTTGGGTCCACTCCAGAAGTAAGTATAGCCAGCACCAACTTCTTTTAAAAGCCCTTCTTCTGCAAGGCGAGTCTCACTCAGAGCTACAATCTTGACTTTGTATCAGTCAAGTTCTCAACCAATTAGAGCTGTTCTTCGCTCAGGTCTGGCAGAACCAGAACTGTCCATTAGGGTGCGCACATTCCAAGCGCCGATGGTTAGAGGTATCACCTTCAGAGAAATATTAAGTAATACATGAATATAAATACTTATTAAAAAGAATCTCATCAGATTCTGATTTCTCCACAGCAACAAATATTTTATTTGTAATCATTAGAAGTGCCTTGCCAAGGCACTTTTAATGGCAGAGAAAGAGACTAACTCTCACCAACTTGCCAAAACAGTCAGAAATTGTCTTGGTGAGAGTAGACCTGAAATCACTCTCCAAAGCTGGTGAGCACCAATAGGAGGAAATTATGGGTAGTTATGTTAGACATACTATGTGCATTTAAAAGATGAAAAGTATATACAGTCGAACCTCAATGGCTCGAACATCTTTAGGACCATGGAAATTCGTTCGAGACATGGGTAGTTCGAGCCACTGAGGGTTAATCATGGCACCAGTTCAGGAAGCAAATAGCGATAATTTAGGGAAATCTTTTCGATTTTCTACACAATGATTGTATGTTGAGTGTAATTAGAATCACCTGGATGAGGCAATTCTAATGAGTACACACAACATACTTCCATGATAAAATAAGAAAAAATCCCTAAATATTTGTTTTCTTGAGCTATTGGAAGGATTTTGTAGAGACTGAAAAAAAAGTTTGAATCATCCACGGTAAACGAGCCATCCTTGTTCGAGCCATTGAGGTTATACTGTATACTTTCTTCTACATGTACATCTGTCTCAAATAAAACAAAAGGTCAGTATTCAGTTTGATGTGGACTAAGTTGATTTTTGAAGCACATACCAGTACATCTGGACAAGTGAAAATTTAGTTTGGCAAGTGATGTTAAATTCCACTTGCCAAGATTGGCCAAGATTGGCAAGAATGATTTTTTCCTAGCTTTTTCTCTGATTCAGTGAAAACCTATGTCCCACAAAATATTTTGATACCCCTTCTTATTTGGAGCTCTATTAACTCTGATCCTGCTGAACCTGGATATGCCCTGCCTTTGTAAACAGTGTAGATCCAGATCAGTTGGCTTCTTCAGAAGCCAACTGATCTGGATCTGCACTGGTTATCATTAAGTATGTGATTTTATGTCAACGACCTGGATCAAGTGATCTGGATTGGCTGAAATTGGAAGTGGGCATGATATCTTAATTTATTCAGCATGGCAAGGGTTAATCTTCTTGTACCATTTGCTAGTGACAAAGCACATTTTGCACAATGACTCATACATAGAAGATAAGTAATTTGTAGTAAAAGTCGGTACCATAATTATTTACTCTAAATAACTCTGAATAACTCTAAATAACTCCTTACCATACCTATCCATAACTCCAAATAAGTCTGTTTGACTACCTGATGATGTGTTTGTTAACTGCTGGATGAGCAGAAAATATTGATGACCCTCATCAGATGCTGCATTAGTTTTTATGTAAAATTTCTGTAAATGACAGGACTGGATACACTTGGTAGCTATTCTGCCATTTTTACAAGGGAGACAACTTTTGAAACTTCCTGTTTGCTTTCCTGCAAACCAGGTCCCTAAGGGATCTACTGTAAACAGGGGAGCAAATTCTTTCCTTTTAGAGTGGACCTCTTTTCAGAAGGGAGACAAAAATATTTTGATAGAATTGCCTCCCCTGAAAGTGTATCCACTCACTTTAAGTTAGATATGTCCTGAATAGCTGGGCTCATTTGTATCATCACCTGTCCAATACTTAAAATTGTACTGTATTATTTACCTTAAGTATTCGGACACCTTTTAAAACTCCTTATACTACTACCATGCTTGTCTAAAAATTAGAACAAGGTGATTTTATTCCCTGTTGATGTGTTTTTAAAGGACTAGCTCGCAGCTGGATAAACAGACAATAGTACGGTGTTGATAGCCTGACTCTAGCACTGTAGATAGCGTGACTGACTGCAGATCCAGGCCTTACAGGTTTGAACCCCTTCTTGACTACATAACTTTAGTGAAGATTGATCATGAAATCATTTCTACGGTCATTCTCCTCCTGACTCAAGAAGGACAGTTGTCAGCTACTGGCAAAAGTGTATGTACAAGTACTTGGTAGCCACTTAGAGACCATGAAAAGTGTGAATACTGGTATGTAAACTGACTGGCTTGACATCTGTGACTGAGCTGTAAGACTTCAACTCAAACCAACAGTTGATGACAGCAGAGAGCCTGATTAGACCTTGTGAATGTGCAGGCCTTCGTTCTAAAAAAGACATTGTGTCCCTTTTCTCATGGTGTGATCACGAGTCACTTGTACATTGAATTTGATTGTTGGAATTTGATATTTGGACTCTTCTTAAGTGTTACTAAGAGCTCTAGATAAAAATCATTTTTCATACAGAACAAAATAATAACAGAAAACTGTTGATATTTTTTTTATTTCTCCACAAAAACATATGTTGTGGGTACTCATTAGAAGTGCCTCAGTGACGCACTTCTAATGAGTACCCACAACATATGTTTTCATGGAGAAATAAGAATAAACTATTTTTTGGATACTTTCTTACCTGGAGCTCTCTGGGCTGCAACATGAGAAAACCTATCTTAGCGAACAGTGTAGATCTGTGCCATACCAGCTACACAGTCTGGTCAAGGGCTTCCTTGGTGGCTATTCAGCATAACACAAAATTTATATTTTGCTTTAACTGTAGAGACCTTGGCCAGACTGTTCAATTGTCGGGGCTCCTTTTGGTCTTTATTAGTATTTGCATTGCTTACAATAAAGCCCTTTTTTTTTTTTTTTCAACCAGAAATATACAATATATTTTTCTTATTCCTCCATGAATCCAATCTTTGTGTCCTGTTAGGTACTCTATAGAGGCAACTTACCAAGTAACATCTACGGTAAATGTCCTCAAATTTCGACCACTTTATTCCATACTTTTTTGGCCAAAATTTTGCTTTTTGTGTATTTTTTTTTTTTCTGAAAATACATAGTGGATTGGCAAAAAGTGGAGACCCAGATCAGACTGCTCCTTTAGGAGCAGTCTGATCTGGGTCTGTACTGTTTGTATATTCCATTTTATCAGAAACTATCGTGTACGAAATTTTAGGACATTTAACGTAAAGAGTACCCAAAACATGAGCCACACTGTCAGAAAATGTGCCTATGGATATTTACACCCATCAAAGATTCAGATCAGCCTGCGCATTCATGTGGTCTGATAAGAATCGTCACTGGCACTTATTGAATAGACAAGGATGCAGAGTTTATTTTTGCGTACAAAAAAGACTACAGTATGATCAGACTGTACATTAGGAAAAAATGTCAGAAGTTATGTTTTCTCATATTGCGTCTGCTATGTTTTTGTGGAGAAATAAGAAAGAATAAATCTGGATAGTCTCTTATCTAGCAAACAGTGTATGATTAACTTTCTCTTGATATCACTTGTTCAAAGGATAGTGTGTGTCAGCTTATGTGTACCATAGCTACCATATTTTCCGTATGTATTTGAATAGACAGGCATGAGCAAACAGTGTAGACCAAGATGAGATGCCACCGAATACGGCATCTCATCAGGATCTACACTGTTTGCCACTCATGCAGCAATTTTTAGACACAATATCATGTAGTAAATTGTACTTGTTTAAATTTTAGAAAAAGCATGGTAAGGAGTTGAGGTGTCCAAATATATAGGGTAAAATGCTCACTCAAGTGATCGGATGCTATAGTTCCTTACTAATTTGAACAAGACAGTTTGACTATGATACCTGATGGTGTCAGTAAAATTTTGTCTGAATGGAAAACAGTACAGATTCTGATCAAACTTTGACTGTATACTGTTTACCGAGACTTAACTGTCTAAAATTATTGAGGGTAAATAGGGTAATACATACACAAGCAAAGTTTCAGTCTGCTTGGTATAAGTTTAGGTTGGTATTAAAATATATGTATCTGAGATTAGTTATAAGAAGAATGTTGGATGATTATAATTCTCTAGCTGAGGTAAGTGATATAATTAACTCTTAAAGCGCCAAGCAAAATTTGTAGTAAATGACTTTTTAGAGAATATAAGTCTTGAAATTTCCCGTGAATTCACATGCAGTGTCAAGACTTGTTTTCTTTGAAAAAAAAAAGATTGTCATCATTGTCATCTGATAGGTAGTATTGTCTGACAGAATGAGTCTTTAAACTGTTATAAATTTATTGCTGATGATTATTTTAGATTTAGTATTTCTCTTAGCAAATTCAGCTGACAAAATGGTGACACTTGTCTTTTTACCTCAGAAAATAGAATTTCATGCAATTTGTCTATTTAGGAAAATAATAATAATTATAAAAAAAAAAAATGTATTTCATGTCTTCTGCTGAAAGTTTTAGCCAGCATGCTATACCTTACTTGTTTGCATGCTAGAGATTACTAGGTAGATGACAAATGTTTAAACCTTAAACTGCCAATCACAACAATTGTTGTCTGCTTTGTCATCTGCTTGTGATTTTAAAAGTCATTTTTGCAAACAGTGTGGACCCAGATCAGGAGCAGTCTGATCAGGGTCCACACTGTTCGCCTGTATGCAAAAAAAGGTTTGAAAACTTTGCAAGAATATTCAGCAGAGACATAAACAGATGACATTTTCAGATGCAGGTTTTCTTGGCATCTCAAGAGTTAATGTTGAGTTATAATCATTTAAGGGGAAGCTCATAATTTCACAGATGAACAATAAAAAGAATTGGCCTTTTTTGCTGCATTTGCTGGATGAGTAGCAAATAGTGTAGACCCTGATCTGACACAGTTTTCTGTAATATCTGATCTAGGTTGACACAGTGTTTCTTCAAGCCTGTTTGTCAGAAAAGAAAGGACTAATGTATATGAACCTTTAACTTGCTGAACTTAACCCTGGACCTGCTGAACCTGGATATGCCCTGCTTTTTGCAAACAGTATAGATCTAGATCAGGTTGCATCTGAAGAAGCCTGATCTGGATCAGCACTGTTTGTCATTTTGTGAATTTGTATCAAAAACCTGGATCAAATAATCTGATTAGATGAAAATCAGAAGTTGATGTGGTATCTTAATTTATTTAGCGTGGTAAAGGTTTATTAATGTCTACATACAACATTTAAATATACATGTACCTTTTTTTATTTTTTGCCAAGAAACAGAGTCCATTGGAGATAATTTTAATGAAATATCTGACTCTGTTTTTTTTGAAAAATGAAAACAAAATCACTCAACTGGCATCTGCTTATTTCCACAAACATGTGCTAAGTTCAATGCACCATTGAACTTGTGTGGCACCCAGCTTTAGCATCATTTTACTTATAGGGGTCCCAGTTTAGGTTCCATTTTGCTTACCTGGCTCCCAGTATTTGCCTTAACCCATTGTATACTGAATAAACTCTCCCACACTATAGATTGGAAGGATCCAATTTCAATTTTAGGTACGTCCAGCTATGAGATTTACATATTCCTAGAGAGAAATGGCGAAACTATTTTCAAACAGTGGAGATCCTGATCAGATGCCACGTTCTGTGGCATCTGATCTGGGTCTGCACTGTTTGCCAGTTACCCTTTTACGGGTCTCCCGACTACAATGGGTTAATATAAAGGTGATTTCTGTTCCTGTTTTCAGACACTGAAGCCTGTATCAGCACTGGTGGTGGTAGATGTTCAGAATGATTTCATCGTTGGTTCCCTGAATCTCCAGAATTGTCCCGCTGGTCAGGACGGTTCCGAGGTGATCCCAGTCATCAACTCTCTCTTAGACACCGTACCCTTTGATCTGGTTGTGTATTCAAAAGATTGGCATCCCGAAAATCATATCTCATTCATAGACAATGTGAAATCCAGACCCATTACAGAAAGATGTAAGGTATGGATTACGTTGTTTTTTCGACATTTTCACATGATGTGCACTGTGTGAAAACTACTCTCCCTCCACCACACTACCTGCATTTCTGCAAAAAACAAATATGGTCATAAGGGGGATATACAAGTCTCTCTTATTACCTTTAATTTAACTCTTGTCCTGCTGAACCTGGATATGCCCTGCATTTGCAAACAATGTTGATCCAGATGAGTTGGCTTCTGAAGAAGCCAACTTATCTGGATCTACACTGTTTGTTACTAAATATGTGAATTTGTATCAACAAGCTGGGTCAAGTAATTTGATTGGCTGAAAATGGGAAATGGGCATGGCTTCTTGATTTACTCAGCAAGACATGGGTTAATTCAATAATTATATCTCAGTTTTTAAAAACAAATTTGCAAAACTTATCATTATTTTTGGTCATTTTCAACAAATATAGTCTCTGTGGGGACTGAAGTATGGATGGAGTATTTACAACAAGCCAAGGATACAGTATCTTTGTAGCAGCTGGAAAAACAATAATAGAGAAATCATTGAACGAGCTTGAGACACCCTTAATTAATGGCAAATTTTGGCATTTAGGTGTTTATTATTTTTTAATTGAAAAGTGCTTCTGAAAAGAATACAGGAGTACAAGTTCATCTCACTGCAAAAATGTTTCACACAGTTATAGTGCAATACATGAAAAATTCACAGTTGCAATACCTAGGCTTTTGTTTTTCATTCTGATGACTGAAGCAGTTTGGGATTCAAGGCAAACTAAAGAATTTGCAGAGATTTTTTTTTACCCACTTGTCACATTGTTTTCAGCAGTAATACTGTATTTACCATATGTATTTGGACAGACATGCCTGTGCAAACAGTGTAGACCCAGATGAAATGCCGCAGAATGCGGCATCTCATCAGGGTCTACGCTGTTTATCACTCGTCCAGCAAATTTTAGACACAACGTCGGGTAGTAAATTGTACTTGTTCAAGTTTTAGAACAAGTATGGCAAGGCATTTTGGTGTCCAAATACTTACGATAAATACAGTAATGTACAACATGCAACATGCAACCCAAATGTCACGATGACTCTGTCCTTCAAATAATAGGTTATTTAAATAAAAAAGGGTT
The DNA here is from genome assembly GCA_964016985.1 of Anodontia alba. Classification (NCBI taxonomy): domain Eukaryota; kingdom Metazoa; phylum Mollusca; class Bivalvia; order Lucinida; family Lucinidae; genus Anodontia; species Anodontia alba. The sequence continues at coordinate 39,065,964 of OZ024826.1, forward strand.
TCCAAATTAAAATTGCCATTCAAATAACTTCTTTTTCTTATTTTCCTCTTGAGAATATATGTTATAGGTACTCAATGCATTGCTTTACTTGAGACAATTTACTTGAGAACCACATCATGAAGTTTTAGAGATTATAAGTACATGTAAAATCCTTTTTTGTGTGTAAAAAGAAAAAAAATAAAATGCCTTCTTATCTAGTAATTTAGAGTCAGTACGTTTTCTCATAAATATTCTTCTTCAGATGGACACAATACAATAGTCTGGCTCTTCACCATTGATATTTAAGAATTAAAATTCTGGGCCCAGTTTTTCAAAACTTACGATGTCGTTAGTTAACGTATCGTTAAAACTTTGATCATTACAGATGGCATATGCACTAATATTTTTGCTGAAAAAATGTGAGTAGCTTTTTCATTTGCAAAAGCTACTCACATTTGTTGAGCAAAAGTACCTTTGAATTAGATATTGTACTTATTAGAACGATTAATATTTTGACCACTAATGAGCCCGTTAAGCTAATGACACTCTGAACAACTGGGCCCAGATTTTAGCTTGCACAGGATGATGATAAACATTAGACTATTTTAATGTCTGTGAAGCTCAAAGGGCTTCTTGGAAAAAATAAAATACTGTCTTTATTGTTTAATGATTATTTTTTATTTATATACATTGTTTTCCTGCTTTCTGATTGGTGGAAAAAATTCTTTCACTTCTCAATGAAACAAAAAACATCTGATATGCACTACTTGGGGTAAAAGCCAACCCCAGACGTACAACAAGTCACCAGTAATCTCTCTCACAATCAAAAGTATAAAACATTATTTCTTGGCTTAATTGAGGTTTTCTATTATGTCTAATATAAAAATAAAGTATATCTTGAATATTGTTTGGTCTTAATCCTCCTACTTTTATATAAATGTCATCTTGAATTCATATAATATACCGTTTTTCCTGACATATGGATCATTTCAGATTAAAGCAGACACAGCTAAAGTGATGGACACGGTTGAGTTTGATTTATCAACAGAAACAGAACAAAGGCTTTGGCCGAAACATTGTGTTCAAGATACATGGGGCTCCGAACTTCATCCAGATCTCAAGGTATGTGATGTATTTGCCCTAAATATTGGGACGTGTTGTGTGTGTGTGTGTGTGTGTGTGTGTGTGTGTGTGTGTGTGTGTGTGTGTGTGTGTGTGTGTGTGTGTGCTGGGAGGAGGGGGATGGTGCTGCGCAAATATTGCAGAGCCAGCCTAGATCAAACTAAGGGTCTACACTGTTTTCCTTTCTCTCAGTAATGTTTAGAAACACTAAGTGATCTTAACTTTCAAACAAATAAAAAAAATGACAAAAGGAACAACAACAAAAAAAACAAAAAATGAAAAACAAAATAAAAAAAAAAACAGTCTCTTATTTATGATCTCTCCTACCACTGAAAAAAATGGGAAGTAACTGTTTGCAGAGGGAGGCAATTTTCTCTGTGAAAAATTAGTTACTTCCATGAAAGAATTATGATTTTTTTTTTTTTTTATTTATTGAAATTAAGTTTATACTGTTTAAAGTTTGAGAACATTTACCACAAGTGAAATGAGCCAGTGCAGGACAAAACTTACAATATGACTTGTGTGATCAGTGACGACTCAGATCAGCCTGTGCTTCTGCACAGTCTGATCAGGGTCTTCACTGATGGCATGTTCCATCTACTGCCTTTGGGCTATCAAAAGAGGGATAAACAAGAATCCTTGCCATACTGGGCGGATGTACAGGCTGATCTGAGTCTTGTAGGTTTTATCGTGCGCTGGCTCATATATTATTAGGTAGTCCAATGAGCTTGTTAACCTTAAAGCGCCAATCACAACAATTGTCGTCTGCTTTGTCTTCTGCTTGTGATTTTAAAAGTCATTTCTGCAAACAGAGTGGACCCAGATCAGACTGCTCCTTTAGGAGCAGTCTGATCTGGGTCCACACTGTTTGCCTGTATGCAAAAATAGGTTTGAAAAGTTTGCAAGAATATTCAGCAGACGACACAAACAGACGACATTTTCAGATGCAGGTTTTCTTGGCGCTTTAAGGGTTAAAAATTTGTGAAATTGTTGATGTAGGAATCTAATGAAACTTGCAACATTGATAGAGAGTACAGGGAGGAAGTGCTGAACACAAAGAACCTCAACCATGTCTTGATTACTTATATAATTATCTCCCTTATCTACTTGTTTTTTTTTTTTCTTTTGATAGAATATCACAAAAAAGTATATACCTGGGATTCAAAGGAAAAAGTATAAAGGAAACTTGAAATATTGATAGACTAAACTGCAGAGTTGTCAGAATTCAAAACTAGATGGCCGTGAGCTCAAGAGCCATGCATTAAACCAATTGGAGACACCAACTCTATCTGCATTAATCTTATAGAGTAGAATCTAGCATTAATTTTGAGGTGCCTCCATCAGTTTTGCCAATACGCTTGTGATTGTTTCTGCGGAGTACTATGACTGCAACACAAAATCATTGTTCAGGGGAGTTGTATGTGAGGTCAGGTAATACCATTTTACTTGTAAATGTAGGTAGCAGAAGGTTCCGTGGTTGTTTACAAGGGATGCCACCCTGAAGTGGACAGCTACTCTGCATTCTGGGACAATAATAAGATGTCACAGACAGAACTCGTCAGTATCCTTGCCAAACATCGCGTCACCGATGTGTTCTTGTGTGGAGTAGCTTATGATGTCTGTGTGGGTAAGGAAACTTGGAAGCACAATAAAGGGAAACTATCCACATAGCTACAGATAAGAGGGGGTATCCACATAATATTTTTCTTATTTCTTGACGAAAACATATGTTGTGGGTACTCATTAGAAGCGCCTCGCCGAGGCACTTCTAATGAGTACCCACAACCTATGTTTTTGTCAACAAATAAGAAAGATATCAGCATTTTTCGGATGAAGAAAGCGCCTTATCTGTTGCTATGTATCCACATTTCATATGTGAACAGCACAGACCATGGCCAACTGTACAGATGCACATTTGGCTTAAGTGGACTGCTCATATAAATTTTAAGGAAAATGGATCCCTGTCCAAGAAAAATAACTCTGACAGTGAAATATTTGCCTACTTTCTCAATGAGGTACGGTAAAGGTCCTAAAATTTCATACATCAAAGTGTCTGACAAAAAGGCATGTGCAAACAGTGCAGACCCAGATCAGACTGCTCCTGAAGGAGCAGTCTGATCAGGGTCTACACTGTCTACCATTTCACTAAGTATGTTAAGAAACAATTGCATAAAAAAAATTAGGCCAAAAAGATATGGAATAAAGTGTTCAAAATTTTAGGAGATTTACAGTACTCTTGAAAAAAAATTGCTCCCTAAGTTCTTTACTTTAAGAGTGGTAGCCTCCATTTTTGAAAGGTTTCAAGTACCAGGTTGCAACTCTCTGCAAAAATTGTCTTTCTTTACAAAAAGGTGGCAAGGTCTTTCAGGTGTGTCCATTAGCCTTAACCCAAAAATTTATGAATATTTTTACGTACTGCACCTAACTACAGACAATCCTCTTTATACCGACACTCGATATTATGACAAAATTCATTATAATGACAATTTGACAGTCACGAAACCTTCGCTTAAAAGGTAACAGTTGGTCACAAATTATGCAAGAATATTGTATTTAATGCTCTAAAGAAACATATGTTTTGGATATTTGTTAGAATTGCCTCTCTGAGGCAATTTTTACAAATATCCAAAACATATGTTCTCTGAGGAAATAAGAACAAAACAAGAACTTTCTTTCAAATCAATCTGCTCATTAAATATTCTGTACAACAGCAAATTCATTTTGCTGTCGTTGTAATGAGGGTTCACTGTACTGACTTTTTTTTTTTACCAACAAAATACCAGTTGGTGCCCATGTTCAATCGCAGATTAAGCTTCTATCAAATAAAAATGCATAAACCCTTTATGTATTACTCATTATTTTATGAAGGTATGAATTTTATCAGTGTTTGCAGCGAAACCTTATCATAACAGTACCCAAACAATATACAGAATATATAGTCCAAAAAGGAAGCCCTAACCAAATCTTAGGTACAAGATGTTGTAAGCCAATACAATTTACCACTTCACAGCAGAATAAAGATGAATATATCAGTGATATTGTTGATATTTTATTATTTATATGAGCTACGAGAGTTGACTCTCATAATCTGAAACACTGATAATTCAAACATCTGCTGAAGTCAAACCTAAAGCAGATGTGTCCCATAATTTCATTTTTGGTGGCTGGCAAATCCATCGGTGGAAACCCCATTGAAATATTCTACATACTTACTGAGCTATTGAGATGTAAAGATTTTGCTGATTTGCATCTCATTAATATTCATGAGGAACCAATGAGAAATTATCAGATGCAAGATACTAGTATGTTACAGCTGTTGCTTACAGTGGATTTTATGGAGAATCATTACAAAACATACAAATGTGACTACATCAGGAAATCAATCTGTGGATTTGGATGATCAGTTCAGATTTTATTTACATTCATTTATGCTGAGATTGTTTATTGATTTAATGGAAGAAATATTTGATCATTTTCTTTTTTTTCTTCCAATGTAAAAAGCATAAGAAAATTTTCCACACTAGGATAATACCATATGTGTTGTTTCCCAAAAATGAAATATAAGTTAACTGTTAATATCCGGTACTGTTGTTCTGGTGCTGACCATTACAAAAACTAAAAATTTTTCAGCCCACATTCATGACAGTTGAAATACTCTTTTAACCTAATAGATTTGTGTGATACCTACCCTAGTACACTTTTTCCTGCAACAGCCCTTGTCTAGAGCTATAATTTTGGTGAAACAATTTGAGCCACAATGTTAGAAAAACATACCTTCGGTAGTGCACCCATTGAAGATTCAGATTACTCTGCACATTCACAGTCTGATCAGAATCTTTTATGGACACATTTTGGATTGTTTCTTCTTGTTGACAGTGAATACTCTGATTGGACTGCACAGATGCGCATGCTGATTTGAGTCTTCATTAGGAGCACATGTCACAAGGTATGCTTTCCCATATCAAGGCTCATTTTAAATGGTCTTAATTTAATGTTTCCATGCAGAAATCACATATTTTTTATGCCCCCACCATTTGGAGAACGGTGGAAAGGGCATATAGTGTTACCCCTGTCTATCCAGCCATCTCCATCTGCATCTGGCGTTAGCAATTTGCGTTTTTTTTAGGCAGGGGCATCCATGTACTTTGGACATATTTCTAGTTTTAAGAATCTTATTTGGAGCTCTGGGGCTAACGACATCGTTAGTTAACAATTCGTTAAAATTTACATCGAGTGATACGCAAATATGCTGAAATTTTTTGCTGAAAAAATGTGAGTAGCTTTTGCAGTGCAAAAGCTACTCACATTTTTTCAGCAAAAAATATCAGAATATTGTGTATTGAACCCGCTAAAACAGTTAATGAAATGACTCTTAACGAGCTCGTTAAGCTAACGATTTGAACAACTGGGCCCTGACCTTTATTGCAGGTTTTACAGCATTTCATTCGCTGGAGCATGGGTTTAAAACAATACTTATAGAAGATGCTTGCCGTGGGGTAGATGCTGCTGCAATGGATCAAACAAGAGAAAAGTTAACAGCATCAGGAGGAGTTGTAGTCAATTCATCAAAGGTAAGCTGTAGGTGATAAGTTATAGTCAATTCATCCAAGGTCAATTTTTGGTTGATAACAGTGTTCATCAAGGTAAGCTGTAGGTTGAAATGCAATGGTTGATAAGTTGTAGCCCATTCATTAAACGTAAGCGGGCCTCTGTGGCTTTGTGGGATGCGCATCCTTCTGGTGACCAGGGTTGCGGGGTCGACCCCCGCCAGGCCGGCAACATTCTTTCAAGGAGATTGATCGTGAAATATTTTCTAGAGACATTCTCTCCCTTCAACTAATTCAAGATGGGCAGTTGACAGTTCCTGGCAAAAGAATGTGCACAATACTGGTTAACTGCTTAGAGGACTAAACCTGCCCAGTAAAAGTGTGTTTAGGTAAGCTGACTGTGCTCGACATGACCACATTGGGTTGACTGTCCTGTAAAACCTCAACACAAACAAACAGCAAAGGTAAACTGAAGCTCAATTAAATTAGGAAGGATTGTACTTTAGCTGATTATACTTCATTCAGCAGGTAAGCTGAAGTGTGATATCGTCTGAGTTTATGTAGTCAGGTAGTTATATGTATTCTGAAAGGTTGTAAGGTCAGGAGGGGGTGCAGTGGGGTATTCAGATTCAAATGAAAGGGTGATAGCAGAAATGAACTTAATTTGTATCCAAAGGTAAGTAAAAGGTTAATAATAGAAGGCCATGCCATAATTGTAAAGGTCACTGGATTTTCCCTGTATCTGTTCCTTTACCAAAAATTATCTATCACAGCTTTATTTCAGGTTTAGTTAATTTGGTAAATATTGTTATGTAGCTGATACAGTATCCAAGTAAAACAAAAGCACATGATAATGACAAAACAAAGAAGAAAACAATAAATAAAAAAGCATGTTTGCCAAATCCACACCAAAATTCAAAATGTGGACCCACTCTTAAAGGGATGTAAAGTCATTCATAGTATGAAATCCAACACACAGAAAACAAACATTCTTAAGAAAGCAAACATTTAGACCAGTCTACACATTTTTAGTGCAATCTACACAATTCACAGTGTAGACCGCATCAAGTTGTCCCTTGTCATGTTGAATAAATTAAGATGCCAGGCCCACTTCTAACTTTCAGCCAATCAGATTACTTGTTTCAGGATTTTGATACAAATTCACATACTTAATGACAAACAGTGTAGATCCAGATCAGTTGGCATCTGAAGAAGCCAACTGATCTGGATCTACACTGTTTGTAAAGGCAGGGTATATCCTGGTTCAGTAGGATGACGGTTAAAAGGTTTCTTCCTGTATATGTGAAATATGCTTTTCAGGTTTTATTGTGCATCCATATAGACACCTCAAGATTTTGCTGTCTATTAGTGCATTTTGAGGGTTGAGCGCAAGACTGGCGTAAGTCAGATGGTTGTTTTTCCCCAAACCTAATCTCCTCACCATGAAGGTGTTATGAAGATTACAACATTTCTTTCTGTAAACAATGAAAATTTAGGTGCCATTGCTCGTATGAGCAATGGCACCTAAATTTGCATTGTTTACAAAGGGGTCCAAGTTGCCCCTAAACAAAGGTTTCAAAAATATGTTTGAGTTACCATAGTCTTGCGCTCAACCCTCGATTTGTTAATAGCTATTGTTTTTCTTATGTTTATCCTGTTTAATGTTTATATTCTATATTTCATGTGAATGGAGAACATCTCCTGTGTATGTAGGTTTTCCAATAAATATTATTTAAATTTTATTCTGTATAAGTAGACAGTGAATGCCTGATCAGACTGTGTAATTGCACAGGCTAATCTGGGCCTTTGTTTTCCACATATCGAGGGTTGAGCGCAAGTCTGACGTAAGTCAGATGGTTGTTTTTCCCCAAACTTAATCTCCTCACCATGAAGGCGTAATGAAGATTACAACATTTCTTTCTGTAAACAATGAAAATTTAGGTGCCATTGCTCGTATGAGCAATGGCACCTAAATTTGCATTGTTTACAAAGGGGTCAAATTTGCCCCTAAACAAGGGTTTCAAAAATATGTTTGAGTTACTACAGTCTTGCGCTCAACCCTCGATATTATGCTGAGAGAAACATTTTTGTTTGGCTTGGCTTTGAACTGATTGGACCTTATATACATGTATATGTAGGCCAGTGTTGTTTTTCTTTTCACCTGTAGGAAAAAGTTGACTGTCAACTAAGGCGGTCTAATCAGAGCTGAAAAGGTAATCGATTATCAGTTCTGCCATTGTGATTGATAATAGATTAATAAGCATTGAAGATTTGGTCATAATTTTACCTGTCTGTCGGAGCATGATTCTTACCATGTTATACTTTACTGTATGTATTTGGTCAGACAGGCGTGAACTAACAGGGTAGACCCAGATGAGATGCCGCAAAATGCGGCATCTCATCTGAGTCTACGCAGTTTGCCACTCGTCTAGTCATTTTCAGACACAACATTGGTTAGTAAATTGTACTTGTTCAAATTTCAGATAAAGTATACTAAAGAGTAGAGGTGTCTGAATACTAAGGCTAAATACTGTAAAGTATCAGACACAGAAATCAAATGATCGGTTATTAGCAAATCTGTAAAGATAATCATTTTTGTGGAATTTATCGATAAATTAATCGATTAGCCGATTAATTGTGCCATACTATCAACCTGCTTGAACGTCTCAATAGCTTTGGATAAAAGGGGTATTCTGGATGAATATTTTTCATATTTCTCCACAAAAGCACGTGTTGTGGGTGAGATGCTTCTTAAGAGTACCAGCAGCATATATTTTCATGGAAAGTTTTCAGATAAAAATTCTGATATTTTTCATATTTCTGCTCAAAACATAGATTGTAGGTACTCATTAGATCTGCCTCACGAAGGCGGTTTTAACGAGTACCCACAATCAATGTTTTTTAGCAGAAATAAGAAAATGAATGTATACCCCTTAAACCCCAGTTTTATGATATAAAAGTGGGGTTTAAGGGGGTCAAAATTATATAGGTATGTTTTTGTGATGCTAGAAAATACATCAATACTTTCTGGCTAAATGAATCATCTTATAAAAAGCTGTGGTCTTTTGACATTGACCCAGTGAGTCTTATTTTATCTACTGTCTAGGTGAAAGCCATGGTTAATGGTGAGGACAGACCTCCAGTCCTGGGTCTTCAGTCTGCCAAGAATGTAGCTCTTGCTCGAGAACTAGTCAACAGAGGAATGGTGAAATAACCAGCGTGGTGTACAGACAGCTGCGTGTGACAGTCGCTCAGGAATGGAGATTGTTGGATCTGTTGTTTTGTATCAAATATTGATGTGCGGATGAGAAAAGTGCTCTTATTTCATAAAAAAATTAATTACCAGGGCCCAGTTGTTCTAAGCATTATAAGCTTAAAAAGTTCATTAATGGCAAACTCGTTCACCATTGAAGATAAGGTATTTTCAAGTGCATTGATATTTTTGCTGCAAAAATAAGAGTAGCTTTTGCATTAGCTACTCACATTTTTTTTTCAGCAAAAAATACCAATGTATTTGCCATACTTCAAGCTCATTAAAGGCAAACTCGTTAACAGTTGTCACAATTTTTCAACAAAAAATATCAATGGATTTGCCATACTTCAAGATAGAAATTTTAAGGGCATGTTAGCTGACAACTTTGTCAAGTTTTTTTTTTACAACTGGGCCCAGGTCATTTGGCTCCAGGTAAGCTTTCTCCAGCCAGAAAGCATGGATATATATTTTTTTTTATTTCTCTGTGAAAACGTATGCTATGGGTACTCATTATAAGTGACTCACTGAGGCACTTCTAATGAGAACCCACAGCATATGTTTTCATAGAAAAATAAGAAAAATAGTAATCTAGATACTCATTATCCTTAGCTATGATCTGATCAGACTGCGCATCTGTGTAGTCTGATCATGTCCTTCTCAGTTCATCAGTATTTTTTTACATAATACAGTGATTCTGGGAGTGGTCAGCAAAAGCCCAGGACCCAGTTGTTCAAAGCGTTGTTAGCTTAACGAGCTCGTTAAGGGTCATTTCGTTAACTGTTTTAGCAGATTCAATATACAGTATTCTGATATTTTTTGCTGAAAAAATGTGAGTAGCTTTTGCATTGCAAAAGCTACTCACATTTTTTCAGCAAAAAATTTCAGCATATTTGCGTATCACTCGATGTAGATTTTAACGAATCGTTAACTAATGACATCGTTAGTTTTGAACAACTGGGCCCTGATCAGACTGTGCAAACATGCAGGCTGATCTTGGCCTCCATTGTTTGCATATACAATAAGGACACTTTTCTCACATTGCATCATACATTCATAATCAGAAATTTATTTTGACTAATAAAACCAGGTCTTCAGATAATCCAAGTATCAAGGTGCATACAGTTGAACCGCAATAGCTTGAACACAGATGGCTTGTTTACCATGGCTAGTTCAAACTCATTTTTTAGTCCCTACAAAATTCTTCTGATATATGAAGAAAATTAATATTTAGTGAATTTTATTATTTTATTATGAAATTGTATGTTGTGTGTACTCATTAGAATTGCCTTGATGAGTACAGTCGACATGTTATTGTATAGAAAATAAAAAGAATTCCTAAATTATCGCTATTTGCTTCCTGACCTGGCACCATGATTAACCCTCAGTGGCTCGAACTACCCATGTCTGGAACTATTTCATATGGCCCCAAAGATGTTCAAGCCATTGAAGTTTGACTGTATTTGTTTTCATGAAAATACATATAAAGTGGGCTGAGTGCATACAAACTGCAAAGGTCGGGATCAGCCTGCATTCATGCAGCCTGATCAGGACTTTTTATGTCCAGTGAAAGTCAACAGAAACAGGTTCCATCTGTCTGTAAGCTTTATGCTTTTTAACTCCAGTGTCCCTGGATATATATTTTGATGATGCTTGGTAGAAATGTAGACTGGGCCAAATAGGTGTGTTATGTTGAAAAAAGGAAGGCAACTGTTTTATTCTTTTCTGGGAAAACTAAATAAAATATCTTTCACCTGTTGTCATTATCTCAAACACTGATAACTCAAACTTCTTTTTAAGTCAATCTAAATAGAGGTTTAGCATTAGTGTTCCTTACATTTGAATGCTTTGTCACAAACTATCTTGGAGTTTGATAAAATGAGAGTTCACTGTATTTCTTATTTTCCTAAGAATACTCATTCTCATGGAAAAAAAATATATATGGAGCATGAAAAAAGGTTTTGTAATCTCGGGGCCAGGTATGAGCATAGCTCAGGATCAGGTGATAAATGAGGGTATTGTTATTTTTGTCCCAAAATATTCTTACGGATAGTCTCTGGAATTGTCTCAGCAAGGCATTTCCAGTGAGTACCCATGAGAAATGTTTTGGCATTGTTCTGCTTTTATCAGCACCTATGTTCAGTGATTAAGTGTAGAATCTAAGATATTTTGGTAATATGCATGAAAAAGGAATTAGTTGCATCAAAAACACACATATATACATACACAAAATGTAATAGCATATCGTCTACAGATTAAGGTGACTTGTTTAGGGAATACTATGATAATTCTGAATGTTTTATGTGACATTTTATTAATTTTATTATATTGTTTTTATCTCAAAATTATCCAAGTTTGATAGATTTCTTATGAAAACTGATATACAGTCGAACCTCGTTATCTCGAACTCGCTTATTTAGAATTACCGCTTATCTCAAAGTGAAAATCTGGTCCCTGTTTTAACATGAAACTATGACAACAGGTAACAAAATAATGTGGAAAAGAGGAGAAATTACTCCTAAGGAGCAATTTCTCCTCTTTTCCACATTATTTTATATATATATTTCTAACTTTAGGAGTCAAATTACATATTCATTTGTTAGATGTGGTTGTTCAATTTATTCTTTTCCTCACTCTCTCAACTCTGATATGTCGAAGTACGGATATCTCGAAGTGTTTCAGCGAGTCCCTTGGAATTTGAGATAATGAGAGTCGACTGTAAGTTAATTACTGATAAGCTGCAATTGGCAAAAATAAAACAAAGCAATGGATACACCTTATAGTGCTGTGCAACAAATGCAGCAGACATTTTGAAATAATTTTTTCTTATTTTTCCCAGAAAATAAGAAAAACACATTTCAGTCAAATTGTCGTCTGCTGAAAATTTTACCAAGCATACTAAGCATTAAGGAAAGAACAATGAGTTAATGACCTATATCCTTACAAATTTACCTATCATATTTGACCTATTTACTGCACATACCCTTATACACACACAGTCTAGCAACAGTATAGTCTTCAGATTACAGCCAGTGTACTTTTTGTCTATATTTTTTTATAAAGGCATATGTGGGTACCCATTTGGAATTGATTTGACTTGTCGATGCCATTTAAATGAGTACCCACAAGGTATGCTTTTATAAAGAAAATCAGAAAAAAAAATACAAAAACATTGTAGAGGCATCATTTTACTGATCTTTATTTTTTTTAAAGTGTACCCTTCAAAATAGTAGGTGCATATTTTACCATAAGTTTTCTCAGTATTTTTGAAAAGCCTAAGCACACAGTGCAGTAATTACGTCCAGTATGGTATGTACAAATTCTCTTGTTCTTTTGAATGAATAAATACTAATTAAAGAGAGAGAACTCCAAGTTGAAAATTATACCTTAATGGAGTCTACTGTAAAGAACAAAAATAAAGAAAATTGCTTCCCAGGATAAGACGGCAAAGACTTTCCTTTAAGACAGCTTACATTAAGAATTGTTAGATACTTTCCAATCAGAGTAACCTCCCTTGTACAGTAAAATTCTTCTATTAAGACCACTCGAAAATAAGACCACTCCACTATTAAGACCAGCTTTTGCCAGTCCAAAATGGGTTTTGGTATTTTACATAGCTACAGATAAAAGGGGGTCATATGATCCTAATATTTCTCTTATTTCTCCACAAAAAAAATATGTTTTGGGTACTCAGAAGTGCCTGGCTAAGGTGCTTCTAATGAATACCCACAAAATATTTTTTTGTGGAAAAATAAGAAAAATATCAGTACTTTGTGGTTGAAAAATGCACTTTATTTGGTGCTATGCTATACATTCAATATTAATACCCTACCCCCCCCCCCCCCCCACACACACACACACACACACACACACTAATAAGACCACTTTTAGCATTACCAAAGGTGGTCTTAATAGGAATTTTTCTGTATTTGTATCCCATTACCTTAAAAATATAATGAGGCTTATGCATTTGATCTGGTCCTGATCTTCACTGTACATGTTGGATTCTGTTCAAATGTGAAGGCAGTGACTAGATTGCATAGATATGTGAATTGGTCTGGGTTTCACTTTTTGCATAATCCCAGATAAGGCACATTTTATCAACCAGATATATATTGTCAGATATTTTCCTTATTTCTCCACAAAAAAAAACAAATGTTGTGGCTAGTCATTAGAAGTGCCTTGCTGAGATGCTTCTAATGTGTACCTACAAAATAGGTTTCTTTTTAGAAATAAGAAAACTATTTATCTGGAAATCCTCTTATCTGGAGCTGTAATAAAGCTTTTTCAAAAATCCTTACTTATACTGTACTAGTTCAAATTGAAATGCCAGCCTGAGTGACTCAGTCAGATGTGCATCAGACTGGTGATCAGGAGGTTGTGGGTTTGAACCCTGCTGAGTCTGGTCACTTTCTTTCGTGAAGATTGATTATGAAACATTTTCTGTGGTCATTCTCTCCATTCTGCTGATTCAAGAAGGGCAGTTGCCAGTTTCTGATGAAAGAATTAGCACCATATTGGTTAACTGCTTAGAGGAATCAGCCTGTCTAGAAAAAGTGTGATTAGGTAAACTGACTGTGCCCCACATGGCACTAATGGGTTTTCTGGGCTGTAAAACCTCAACTCAGTTAATCAATCAATCAATCATATTGAAACACTATAAAACTATTAGATTCATAGCTCTAGATAAGACCAATATTTAGATAAATATTTACTTATTTCTCCACAAAGACATGTTCTGTGTGCTCATTAAAAGTGCCTTGTATTGGTTCTTCCCATGAGTACCCACAACATAGGTTTTCATGGAGAAATAAAAAAATCAACTTCCTTGTTGAAAAAATAAACAGCACCTTAACTAGAATAATGTTAATCCTTGCCATGCTGAATAAATTAAGATGCCATGCTCACTTTTAATTTTCAGCCAATCAGATTACTTGATCTAGGTTGTTGATACAAATTCACGTACTTAATGGCAAACAGTGCAGATCCAGATCAGTTGGTTTCTTCAGAAGCCAACTGATCTGGATATACACTGTTTGCAAGGGCAGTGCTTATTCAGGTTCAGCAGGACCAAGGTGAATTTACGAGGGCGAGCGAATAAAAAAACAGCCTAATTTATTTCTGGGTGAGATTGATCTCTTCTTTTTCGATGTAATTGCCCTCTAGAATGATGCACTTGGACCAACAGTGTTCCAGTGCCATCAGCCCAGAACTGAAGAAGCCAGGGTCTTTGTCTCTGACCCACTCCTCAACTGCCGCCACGACTTCTTAGTTGGATGGGAAATGACGTCCACGGATATCCTTTTTCAAGTTTGGGAATAGGAAATAGTCACTAGGAGTTAAGTCTGGAAAATAGGCGGGGTGCCGTGTTCATTTGTACCCATTCCGCTCAACAGCATCCATTGCAATTTTGCAAGTGTGGACACTCGCATTGTCCTGTTGGAGCAGAATCCCTTTGGAGAGTTTACCTTGCCGTTTTTAACGGATCACAGTTCTCAGTTGGTCAAGCAAATTTGCATAATAAGCAACTGTTATTGTACTTTTCTTTGCTAGAAAGTCCAACATAATAACGCCTTGTGCGTCCCAAAATACAGTTGCCATCACCTTGCCGGCTTAGGGTTGCGTTTTGAACTTTGGTCTCGGAGACCCCGGCCCTACACTCTGGCGACTTTGAGCTTTATTCTCTGGCTCATAATAATGGACCCAGGTCTCATCTACAGTCACCAGAGGTGAAAGGAAATCATCTTCCTTTGACCTATACTGCTTCAACAATGCGCTGCATACTGATGCTCTGGTTGCCATTTGCTTGTCGCTAAGGGATTTTGGAACCCAGTGGACTGTTAGCTTGAGCATACCCAAGCAATCATGTAAAGTTGTTGAAACACTACCATGTGAAATGTGTAATGCATTCGCTATTTTGTCCACCTTAATTCGCCTACCAGAGTACACCAGATCCCGTACTTTGTTACACATTTCTTTATCAGTGGCATCTGATGGGCGTCCAGACCTGGTTTCGTGTTCTAAAGACGTTCTACTGCGTTTGAATTCCCCAACCCAGAATTTTACTTGTGCATACGATGGTGCAGAAGACCCATAAACATTGGTCAACTCACAATGTATTTCCTGACCTGTTTTCCCTTTCAAATACAAGTACCGAATTACAGCACGGTACTCAACTTTTGACGAAAAGCTTACTTTTGCATCGCTAGCCATGTTTGACATTCAGTATCTTATGAGTGAATGACACGATAAGGGTGCAATTTTGCCCTCAGGCCTAAGTCATGTATTGAAACAAGGCATGAAAATTTTGGGTGTCTCGGTCAATTGGAAATGGGATAGGCTGGTTACTTATTGACTTGCCCTCGTGGTTGTATTTCTTTTCTTTTCTTGCTTTTTAATGCATAACTGTGATAATATACAAGATATTTTCTACTCTGCTTTCGACATCTTTCAGAAAATTGTTTTTGTTTAGCGCTTTACGCAGAAGAAGTAAATTTGCAAATTTTTGTCATGATTTAATGCAAAACCGTTTGTCGTACCTACTGATGTACAAATGGTTTTATTCTATTCATTTTTTTTTTTTTTTTAAAACTCAAATAATTTCTCTTTTTCCCGTTGTAAAAAGTGCTGCAAATTATGCAGAAATCAGTAGGATAGGTAGATTGGATGCAGGCTTTCTAAAAGTTCAGTTTGTTCAAATTTTCTGAAATTTTCACAATCCTGTTGTGAAATATCAATAATTAAAAATCAAGAAGAAAAGTAAAAAAAATATTTTCCTATATACAGTATAAACAAATCATTGTACTATAGAAATTACATAGGTCAGACCAATTTTTGTCTATAAATTTAATTTTAGGGTAAATATTTACCAACAAAACACAGAAATAGAAAAGACAAATGGTTTCTGATAAGACGTGGTCAGTCAGAACAAAATAGTTCAATTTAAAATAAAGCACCAAGCAAAGCAGGGCTTTCCGAGTGATGTCGAAAGGATAGTAGGATGCTTATTTTATAATTTTACAGATCTTAAGATGGCAGTTTATAAAATAGATATATATCTATATGTAAGTTCACATTCCATGTCCAGTGGCTTTCATGTTCACATTAACCCATAAACTCCTCCCATACTATATATTGGAAGAGTCCAATCCCAATTTTAGGTTTGTCAGGCTGTGATATTCCTAGAGAAAAATGACAAATCTGTTTGCAGACAGTGGAGACCTGATCAGACTGCATCCTGCAGCTTCTGATCTAGATCTGCACTGTTTGCCAGTTACCATTTAAGGGGTCTCTGAACTAAAATGGATTAAACTCTACCACTTTGTGGGCAGATTCAGCAGACGACAAATTGAGAATATTTTTTTATTTTTTTCCCAGAAAATAGGCTTTGACATTTCATGCACATTGTCAACTAAGGAGACCATTCACATGAAGTGTTATTCTCTGTTTCCTGGGAAAAATAAGAAACATATTTCAAAACATCTGCTGCAGTTTAAGTCTGGCCCAAAGGGGCAATAGTTGGCATTTCATATTTATTAGCAGAGAAATTTTCATGCTCAGCTATGTTTTTCAAGAAAGAAATTGCAATTGTTAGTAATTTGAGATTTGTTAGCAGGTCAAAATTCATGCTCTGCTGAGTTGAGCATGAAAAATATTTTATAACCTATGGGCCTGATCAGTTGAAGGTTTAAGAGGACTAGGTACACTTGGCAGATCTTCTGCCATTTTTAGCTTGCCTGTATGAACGCACAGGTAGCGCTTTAGCAGTCACCATGTCGTCAAGTGGCGGCGTTAGTTAAAAGATTTTAACAGCTGAACCTCTTGACCGAATTAGTTCATACTAGCCCTGATGTTATATATTGGTCTGAAATTCTATGCTGTACCATTCAGACCCACATGAATGATCTTGAGGTCAAGGTCACGGACTTAGAAAAAAAAAAATATGTTTTTTTTTTTTGTGTGGCAAAACACGATTCAGATGAGCTTCACTGTCTTGTGACAACTCTTATTTACAAGGGAGACAATATTTGTAACTTCCTGTTTGCTTTCCTGCTCTTAAGTCCCCTGATAAAAAGGGCTCTACTCTAAGAGGAAAGACATTCTTCTTGTAGATCAGGAGGTAAAAACAATTTACTTCCCCTGAAAGTCAATCATTTCCCCTTAGAGAACTTGATATCTTTATTCTGGAAATGTTTATCTTTTAATTCAACATCATTGTGCCTGGAGTAAAGCTTACTGTAATAACCCTAAGTTTTGGAACAGATAGGCCTTTGCAAACAGTGTAAACCCAGATCAGATGCCACAGAAAGCCATACATAGAGCAATATTTTAGACACATCAACAGGTAGTAGAATGGACCGTTTCAAGTTTTAGGACAAGTATGGTAAGTAGATAAGGTGTCCCAATACTTAGGCTAAATATGATATCCTGGAATTTGGTGATGTGTCTACAAAGTGCTGGCTGAATGGCACACATTATAGACCCAGGTCAAACTGCTCAGGAGCAGTTTGGTTTGGATCTACACGGCCTGCTCAGTCATGTATACAGTGTACCTGAATTTGTAGGGTTTATAGAGCATTTGCATATGGCATAAATAAGACTAGTTTTTACCTGGCATGACTGAAATAGGTAGACTGTTGAATATGTTGACATGACAGAAATACTGTTGGCTGTGATGTTAATCCTCAACATATCAAACATATTCGGCGTGGATGGTTCAAATACTGGTCAAAAGGTTATAAAAGTTTTTTCATGCTCAATTCAGCTGAGCATGAATCTTGTCCTGCTAATAAATCTCAAAAATTACTAAAGGTGCAAATTCTTTTTTGCTAAACATAGCTGAGCATGAAAATTTCTTTGCTAATAAATATGAAAATGCCAACTATTGTTGGCATTTTCATATTTATTAATGGAGCAATTTCATGCTCAGCTGAGTTGAGCATGAAAAAACTTTTATAACCTTGGTCCCATGCTTTAGAAAAAGATTATGCATGTGTGATATAAGAGCTCTTTTTTCATGTTGTACATCTTAAAGAATTTGGTAATTCTTTTACTAAACAGTGAAGATTTTGAACAGAGGGATGGATGCATTGATCTTGGCCTGAACCAACTGCTTAAGGTCAAGAGCTATTTGTGTTGGGGTCATCGTTGGCGGTGGTGTTGGCTTTGGCGGCCGTGTCCACAAATGTTAAAGTTTTTGTTTAAGTTTTTAAGACCTCATTATTTCCTAACCTTATCACCGATTTGATTCATCTTTGGTATGATTAAACACATTGCTCCAAAATTTTGCGCAGTACCATCTCCTTCACCCTTGGTCATGTCAAGGTCAAGGTCACAAACTTAGAATTTTCATGTTAAAATTTTACGTCAAAGTTTTTCGGATCTCAGTTTTTTTTTATTTGATAGACAAGCACAAGTTCAGGCAAGCTATCCTGTCTGGCAACAGCTCTTGTTATTCATCACTCAACTACATTATTCCTGTCCTGAAAACACCAGATTTTAAATATTAGATGACATTTTTAGCTCACCTGAGCCAAAGGCTCAAGGTGAGCTTTTATGACTGGTCTTCGTTTGCCATCCATCGTGCGTCGTGCATCGTCCGTCGTGCCTCTGTCAACAATTTACTTAAAAGACATCTCCTCCTAAACTGGTGACTGGATTTTGAAATAATTTTACAGGAATGTTCCATGGGTGACCCTCTACCAAAATTGCCTAAAGGTTTTGCTCCACTGAACAAAATGGCCACCAGAGCTAAAAATAGAAAAACCTTAAAACGACTTCTCCTCCAAGGCCACTTGCCCAATTTCAAAATAAATTCACAGGAATAGTTCTTGGGTGACCCTCTACCAAAATTGCACAAACCGTTCTGCTCTGATGAACAAGATGGCAGCCAGAGCTAAAAATAGAAAAACTTTTAAATGCCTTCTCGTTAACAGAATTTTGAACTGATTTTAAAATAATAACTCTTGAGTTTTGAGAGTTACACAATCACATCTTGCTTTTTTAAATGAGTATATCAAAATAAGTTTTACTGCTGTTCTAGTAAACATTATAACTAGTCTTTTATTTTAATCTTTAAAGCACTAAGCAAAACTATAACAGATATTCTTGTTTTGTATTATTATTTTTCAGAGAAAATAAGAATTCATTTCATGTGAAATGACAAGTCTTATTGTCTCAGAAAAATAATAATAAAAATAATCAAAATGTCATCTGCTACTGTTTTGGTTAGCACTTTAAGGGTTAGTTTTATTTTTCGTGTGGTTAAACATTGTGTCCAGATATACATGTACAAGATGAGTTATGTGTGTATGATGTGAGCCTGCAGCTTTTAATGAAATTTTTAGCAAAGAGTTTTCATGTATTTATGATGTCCAATGTTAAATATCCTATTTGTTAGTAGCTAACCTTAGCACATTGAATTTGTCAGTATGCAACATTTTTTATTAATTTTTCCTTAAAACTGAACTTGACATTTCAGTTCCAGTCATCTTCATTTTTTATGTGTATATGGAGAGGGAATGAAGGCTTAAAATATCAAGCTCCATTTTGGAAGCCTCAGAGTATGCCCTACTTTCAAGGGAGATAAATGATGATGCACTGATTAAAGTGACAAAGAAAAAAAAAGATCAAGATTTGTTAATTCAGAGGCTTCCCAGCTAGCATTCTACGTAAATCTACATCGGGCCGTCATCGGCCCGTCAGCTACCCTGACGGGCCGATGACGGCCTGATATAGATTTACGTAGAATGCTGACTGGGTTTCCATTGCAGGGTTATGAAATGGGTTATAAAGTAATAATACCGGGAAAAACAACTTTTCATGTTTTGAATGATGTCCTTCATGACTGCATTTAGTTAAAAATAAAAACAGAAAGAAAACAAAAATGATAACAAAATTTACATAAAATGTACCCTTTCTGTCTTATTTGAAAGAAGGAACTTTGAAACATAACAAGACATGTATTTCTGTGATGAAAACTGATAGTTTCCTATTTTCCAAGAAAACTTGCTTTGACATTTCATGCAAGTTGTATCCTTAGTAGACGGTTTGCATGGAATGACAATGCTATTTGCTGGTAAAAAAAAAAAAATAAGAAAAATATCACAAAATCATCACTAAAACACGCCTATATAGATTTGACCCCCTTAAACCCCACTTTTATATAGTAAAACTGGGGTTTACAGGGGTATACATTAATTTTGTTATGTCTGCTCAAAAACATAGATTGTGGATACTTGTTAGAACTGCCTCTTTGAAGCAGTCCACCCACAATCTGTTCTGAGCAGAATTATGAAAACTACTACAAATTTTTCATCTGAAAATTTTCATTTTTTGGTGGTAAAATTCTCAATATATTTGGATAGGCGTGTTTTTGTAATGGGGATCGGGTGAGATTATTACCCAGCATGCTATTATTAAAGTGTTAAATTATATAATTATGTAATATCATAGCTACAGATAAGAGGGAGTATCCACATAATATCTTTCTTATTTCTCAACGAAAATATATGTTGTGGGTACTCATTAGAAGTGCCTCGCCGAGGCACTTCTAATGAGTACCCACAAAATATGTTTTTGTTGAGAAATAAGAAAGATATCAGCATTTTTCGGATGAAAAAAGTGCCTTATCTGTTGCTATATTAAATACTAGTTTTCAAGTTATTACAAGTTTTACAAGTTAACCATTACCACTCACTGGGCTAATTCAGCAGGCGACAAACTGATGATATTTTTCTTATTTATCCCAGAAAACAGGAATTGACATTTCATTCAAATTGTTTCCATTGGTATTTTTCATCACTACATATAACGAATTTCAAACACTTAAGAATTATTTGCTATTCCTGTTTTCTTGAAAAACTATCGTTTGTAAGATTTGATTCATCTTTTTATGAAGACTGCTATATGTTGTTTTCATTTCTATAATCCACCTCTCATAATTATATCTCTGAACCAATTAATAGAAAAAAATATATAATACACTACATGTTTGTGCCTACTTTATTTCTAAACATATCCAATTCTGTGATAAAATATATTTTTAGTACATTATATACTAAATTCTTTATTAAATGCTTGTCATGTACACGTAGTTGCCTCCCTTTCACCTGGATAATAGTTTAGCATAAACATTAGGAAAAACTCCCACCGTCATTCAGAATATTGCTTGTTGAGTTGAACTTCAATGGCAGAAAACATACCTTCTGACATGTGCACCCATCAGAGACTCAAATCAGCTTGTGCATCTGCTCAGTTTGATCAGAATCTTCATTATCCACAAGAAACAAATTGCATCCTTGGTTAACCAAAATGTGCCCAGTGAAGATTTTCATCAGACTGCAGAAATGTGCAAAGGTATGTTTTCTGACATTGCAGTGCATTATATTATAAATGACCAAAATATATACAGTTGACTCTTGTTATCTCAAAGTCCAAGGGACTCTCTGAAATAAATGTACATGGAGATATCCGTACCTCGATATATTAGATTTGCAGAATTGAGGAAAAAGTAAACAACCACATTTCACAAATGAATATGTAATTTTACTCCTGAAGTTAGAGATTTATTGAAAATATTGTGGAAAAGAGAAGAAATTGCTCCTTAGGAGCAATTTCTCCTCTTTTCCACAATATTTTGTTACCTATTGTTAGATTTTCATGTTTAAACAGGGACCAAATTTTCACTGCAAGATAAGTGGTTATTCCAGATAAGTTAAGTTGAGATAATGAGAGTTAACTGTATAGATATCTTTGAGGTGTAGTCCAGAAATCCATAAAAATTCATATTCTTTGATAGAAAATTTTACATTATTCCGCTTTCATACTATATAAAAATGATGGAGACATAGATGTAATTGAAGTACAAATGGCTTTTCATACAAGGTATATGTTGGGCACCTGGATTTTTTTTTTTTTTTTTTTTTTTTTTTTTTAATTCTTCTTTTGACGTCAGTGACATGAATATTCTGGCATCTCAGTGCCACAACAACGGTCTTTTCTCAACATACCTCCTGCCACATAAGATTTATTTTATTTTATTTTTTTTTTTTTTTAACCAAAAAATAATTATATTTTCTTATTCTTATTTCTGCACCAAAAAATTTGTTGTGGGTACTCACTAGAAGTGCTCCAGTGAGGCATTGTTGGAAACATTGTTAAAACTGTGAAAATAGTGCTACATGTATTCTTATTTGTTGTTAATTGTAGATGAAAAAAAAAAAAAAAAAACGTTACCAGAAAACGCAACAATAAAAGCAAAACAAAACAAGCATGTTAATCTCACATTTCCATACATTTTCAGATTTTGTGAAAGATGGATGGATGTAGGATGTTAACTCTTATAGGGCTAATTGCAACTACAGGCGACAACACTGATTTTTTTTGATTTTTTTTTTTTTCAAAGAAAATAAGATGACATTTCATGTGAATTGAGTGCTTAGCAGATGATTCACATGAAATGACAAGTCTTATTTTCTCTGAAAATTAACAAAATCAGTTTTAGAATGTCACCTGCGACAAATTTGTTTTAATCCTTCATATCATCATCATAATCGGATTTTTGATTAACATGCAGGTACAAGGGCAACATCCACATCAGTGGACCCCCTTCCAAATAGCTGGCTTGCTGCACGTATGGCTGATCTCACACCAGATCTCCAGGTACGTCTATCATGAGGGTTGATAGCCGAGAGCTTCCACTCTCTGCAATCCCTCTCTGTCAGCTGCTTCCATGTCATTTTGGGCTCCAGGCCCACGCTTTCCATCAACCTGTATGTCAAAGGCTGTCTTGACTGCACCATTGGAGCATTCCACATGTCCATACCATTAGAGTCTTCTCTCCTTCAGAATGAGGTCCAGATCCTCAATGCCAAGCCGCACAAGTAGCTCATTGGACCTGGTGGTGACAATGTCTTGCGGCCTGAAATTGCAGATCTGTCTGATCATTGCCCTGTCATTTCACTGCAGACGCTGGAGGTTCGGCTTTGTCAATGGCCAATTCTCGCTGGCATGGAGCATTGCGCTCCGCACACAAGAGCTGTACACACGACCACGTGTTTTGAAAGAGAGGTGGCGTGAAGAGAGGACTGGTAGCAGATCCTTGAACTTCTTCCAGGCAGTTTTCACACGTGTTGTGGTTGAAAGTTCACAGCCACTTGCTGCTGAGAGCATGTCTCCTAGGTAGCAAAGGAAGCTACCTCCTCAAGCTTGTCAGGTCCGACCTGGACTTCCTTCTGTGGTCTGCCATCCAAGGGGCATGCAGTTCCCTGGCACCATGTACATCTGTAGTCAGGGTCCCTTTTCAAGCACTTGAGCCCACTGCATTTCTTGTGCACCCAGTGCTTGCAGCCATTGCAGAAGATGCTGTTGCCGCCCACTCCAGTGCAACAGACGGCGCACGGAAACTCGCCTGAACTCTGCAGGAGGTCCAGTCCCGTACCGCAGATCATGATCTTTGTCTTTCCTGCATTTACTTTCAGTCCTTTCTTCTCTATTGCTTCTTTCCAAGTCAAGAGCCTCCTGACACATTCCTCAAGCGATTCAGCTATGATAACAAGGTCATTGGCATAGAGGTCCTCCCAGGGGACCCCAGAGCTGAACTCTTGTGAAGACTTCAAGCACAATGATGAAGAGCAGCGGGCTGAGTACAGATCCTTGGTGAACACCAACCTTCACTTCTGATTCTTCACTGTACCCCTCACCAACACGGATACGGCTCCGCGCATTTGCATACATCCCCTGCACCAGTCGCACAATCCACTCCTCCACACCAAGTTTTCTCAGCGCCCACCAGATGACCTTCTGAGGTACTCGATCAAACGCCTTCTCCAGGTCTACAAAAATGTCCTTAAATTTTGAACACTTTATGCCAATACCTTTTGGGCCCAAATTTTGCTTTTTATGCAGTTGTTTCCTAAAATACCTTGTGGAATGGCAAACCCAGTGTAGACCCCGATCAGACTGCTCCTTCAGGGTCTACACTTTTTGCATACACCATTTTGTCAGACATTTTGGTGTACGAAAATTTATTACATTAATCTTAGTTTTACATGCAAACAGCTATATGTAACTGTGCTGATCAGATCTGATCTCGTAATTCCAAATATGAGGATATTCAAAAGATATTTCTTGTTCTTTTTTGCGCCAAAAACTTACTTGTGAGTTCTCATGGGAATTGTCTGAGAAGTTTCCAGTGAGCAACCAAAAAATACTGTTTCCTCAAGCATGCCTGTCCAAATATTTATAGTTACTATGGTATATATCTATTACAGTTATCTTCTATTTGTATCAGTAGGGCTGTATAAGATTTTTGTGTTCAGAAAATACTTAAGGTGACCAGTAAATGTCCTAAAATTTCATACACTAAAGTTTTCTACAAAATGGCACATGCAAACAGTGCAGACTCAGATCAGACTGCTCCTGAAGGAGCAGTCTGATCAGGGTCTACACTGTTTGCCATTCCACCAAGTATTTTAAGAAACAACTGCATAAAAAGCAAAATTTAGGCAAAAAGTATGGAATAAAGTGTTCTAAATTTTAGGCCGTTTACTGTACACATGACAGATTTTCCTCTCTTATTAGCAAGCTGACAACTTCTGTGACTCCTATTCATTTTGCTGCACACCAGTTCCCTTCTGAAAGATGTGAGGTCTACTTTAGAAAGAAAGAATTTGCTCCCTAGGGGACAAATCTTTTTCTTTTATAGAGTAGACCCATTACAGAAAGGAGGTAAAAACAAACAATTTGAACAGATTTGCCTCCCACAAAAGTGTATCCAATCCCCATAAGTTAATTTGTCTTTTTTCTCCTTTTTTTTTTTTTTGTTGTTGTATAAAATAATACAATATTGACAATAGATGTATTTCATTTTTAGGAAAATATTTACAGTAGAGGGCATTACTGCACTAGGAGAAAGGGTAATAATAATAACAGCAATAAGAATGTTTATTTATGTATATACAGAGAGGATATACTTATACAGTCGACTCTCGTTATCTCGAACTCCAAGGGACTCTTTGAAGCACTTCGAGATATCCGTACTTTGACATGTCAGAGTTGCTGAACTGAGGAAAACAATTAATCGAACAACCACCTTCAACAGAATGAATATGTAATTTGACTCCTAAGTTAAAGATATATTGAAAATAATGTGGAAAAGAGGAGAAATTGCTCCTAAGGAGCAATTTCTCCTCTTTTCCACAATATTTTGTTGCCTGTTGGAAGATCTCTTTGTTGAAACAGGGACCAGATTTTCACTTCGAGATAAGCGGTTATTCGAGATAAGCGAGTTCGAGATAACTAAAGTCAACTGTACATGTAAAAATTAGTCACTGCAGCATATTGTTTCTATTTGTACAGCTGGGCTCTGTAACGCAGTCCGTAGCACATCTGACTGCAGAGACAGGAGTCGCAAGTTTGAATTCCAGCTCAGCCATATCACTTTCATAAAGATTGATCGTGAAATTATTTCTGTGGTCTATTTCTATGGTCATTCTTCCAGTTCTGCTGATTCAAGAAGAGCAGTAACTGTTGTTAGTTAGTATGTACACAAAGTACTGGTTATCTACTTAAAAGAATAAGCATGCCAAGGAAAAGTGTGAGTAGGTTAACTGACCGGCTCAACATTACTTTAACAGTGTTGACTGGACCATAAAGATCCAACTCAAACAATGTCTTTTGCATAGTATAATTTTTTCTAAAACTAATTTTTGAGATAATCTGCAGGGTCAAGTAGAGAAAAAACTGTAATCTCAAGGCTAAAGATCTGGGCATACACTTTTGCTCAGGCCTGTCTGTCAGAATGCTTAGGATATTAAACCATTTATGCCAAGTGAACTCTACTACCTGAACTCTTTGTACCAGTCCATGTTTTATATGAATTCTTGTTTTTTAATGCAAACAGTGTAGACCCTGATCAGATGCCACATTTTGCAGCATCTGATCTAGGTCTACACTGTTTGCAAATGTACCATTTATGGGACGCTAAGCATAAATGGGTTAAATTCCTGGGCCAAGTGATGAAAAAAATGTAATCTCCCAAGTCCTTGCTTTGGGAGAATACATCAGCTTATAATGCTCATACAATGAGGGTCTTAAGGGCATATGCAACAGTGAAGGCCCCGGTCAGTCTGCACAGCTATGCAGTCTGGTCCGAGCCTTGCTTTTTGTCCATTATCAAATGATTCTGTAATTAACCCTTAAAGCTCTAATCACAAGTGCAGCAGTAAACATTTTTATTTTATTTTATTTTTTAAAGTTGTTTTATTATTTCTTTTTCTTTGGTTATTTTTCAGTGAAAATAAGGCTTGACATTTCATGTGAATCATCTGCTGAGCAGATGATTCACATGACATGCCAAGTTTTATTTTCTCTACAAATAATAAACAAAAACTAAAATGTCATTCGCTACAATTTTGCTTTGAGTTTTAAGGATAAAGATAGTGAAGATCCTGAAAGACTGCACAAATGTCATGCTAATTTAGGCCTTTGTTCTTCAGCCTAGTCTGGGTCTTCAGGATGGTCTTTATTATCTGCAAATAAGAATCAAAGGAGAAAAATTATCAGGCAAATCATACATACTCATTATTGATATTGTTATTAATTGTTAATGTTCAGTTTACAAGATTATTAAAGCTATGGACCAGGGCCAACGAAAAAATTACATAATTACCTAAATGTTGGAACACAGTAATTCTTACCATGGGCCTCTGCCTTTCATGACCAAAGAATGTTTGGTGTTTCTGCAGCAGAGCTGCTAATAATTTTAGGTAGGACTTTATGTTGTTTATCTCATACTGGATTAAAATCCCACAAATTTTTAAGCAACATCTCGACATGATTGAAATATTGCTGACAAGTATATTAAACTTCAACTCATTTCAGCAATTCTTATAACAGCTATCTTAACACTTACCATGCTATGGTCAAATCCAGCAGATGACAAACTGATGATATATATTTTTTTTTTTTTTTCTTATTTTTCCTCAAAAATAGGATCAGACACTTCATGTATAATTATGGTCTTCTAAGGAGACAATTTGCCTAAAATATTGCACTGGCCTTGGTGGCTCAGTTGAATGCGTGTCAGACTGGTGATCAGGAGGTTGCTGGTTCGATTGCCACCAAGTCCGGCAACATTCTGTTGTAGAGATTACTGTCGTAGAAATTAATTATGAAATATTTTCTGCGATCATTCTGCCCTTTGGCTGATTCAAAAAGGGCAGATGTCAGTTTCTGGCGAAAGCGTGTGCACAAGTACTGGTTCACCACTAAAAGGACTAAGCCTGACCAGGAAAAGTGTGGTTAGGTAAACTGACCCTAATAGATTGACTGTGCTGTAAAACCTCAACTCAGTCAATCAAATGCATAAAATGTCAAATCCTACTTTCTTAGGAGACAGTTGATATGAAGTGTCAGATCCTATTCTCTAGGAGAAATAAGAAAAATATTTCAAAATGTTGTCTGCTGAAATTTCTAACGACCATGAAAAGTGTTAATTAAATTAGAACAGGTCTATTTTGAGTGCCTGGTGATGTGTCTGAAAGGTGCTGGCAGACTGATCAAACTGCTCCTTTGATCTGGGTTTACACAGTGAGCTCAGACCAGTCTATCCAAACACTTATGGAAGATACGTAAATCTGTGAAAGATTTGCCATGTATGAACCACATAATGAGAAAATGGCCCTTAAAGTAGCCGTGAACTGCAAGGGTTCAGATCAGACTGCTGTTCTGACTTAGGCCATTACCGTATTTATCCTGTTCATCCTAGATATTCAGATGGAGTAACCAGAGCAAACAGTATAAAGGTAGATCAGATGGCTATTCAATCACTGCCATATTTACCCTAAGTATTGGGACACCTTATCAACTTACCATACTTCTCCTAAAACTTTTTAAATAATCTATTCTACCACCTGTTGAATGTTTAAAATATTGCTGTATGTATGGCAAACAGTAGATCCTGATCAGATGCCACATTCTGTGGCATCTGATCTGGGTCTACACTGCAAAGGCCTATCTGTCCCAATACTTAGGTAATCATTAGATTATCAGGGCCCAGTTGTTAAAAACTAATGATGTCGTTAGTTAATGTATCGTTAAAACTTTGATCATTAAATATGGCATATACGCTAATATTTTTGCTGAAAAAAATGTGAGTATCTTTTGCATTTGCAAAAGCTACTCACATTTGTTCAGCTAAAATACCTGTGAATTAAATATTGTACTTACTAGAATAGTTAACATTTTGACCACTAACAAGCTCATTAAGCTAACAATGCTTTGAACAACTGGGCCCAAATTGTCAAATGGACTTGTTCAAAATTTAGGATAAATGTGATAAAGAGGTGTATAAATATTCAGGGTAAATATGGTACCTTATACCAGTAGTTTCTGCCGTATCCAGGATTCTCTTTGTTGAACAGATAATGGTAATGTCCTAAAGTTTTGTATACCAAAGTTTCTGACAAAACAACATATACAAACAGTGTAGACTCCTTCAGGAGCAGCCTGCTTCTAGTCAGGGTCTACACTGTTTTCCATTCCACTCAGTATTTTAAAAACAACTGTCTAAAAAAAACAAAATTTAGGGGGTAAAAATGTGCTGGCCTCAATGGCTCAGTCAGACGTGTGTCTTACTGGTGATCAGGAGGCTGTGGGTTTGATACCCGCTGCGTTGGACAATATTCTTTCATGGAGATTGATCATGAAATAATTTCTATGGTCATTCTTCCCTTTTCACTGATTCAAGAAGGGCAGTAAATATTATCAGCTACTGGCAAAAGGGTGTGTACAAGTATTGGCTAACCACTTAGAGGACTAAGCCTGTCCAAGAAAAGTGTGCTTAGGTAAACTGACCAGCTCAACATGACCTTAATAGTGTTGACTGGGCCGTTAAACTCCAAACGAATCAACCTTTGCCAAAAAAGTATTGAATAATTGAATAAATAGTTCGAAATCTTTGGATATTTTGTTGGCTCAAGCCTGAAATAATTGCCCTAAATATTTATATAATCTGTATTTACTCTAAATATTGAAACACTTTGACTCCTTACCACTCTCAACCAATAAATTGAACAAGTCTATTTTGCTACTGTCAACCCTCTTTATACCGACACTCGATACAATGACAAAATTCGTTATAATGACTATTTGAATGTAACAAAACCTTTGCTGAAAAGGTGACAGTTAATGAGAAATTATGCAAGAATATTGCATTAAAACTTCAAGTAACATATGTTTTGGATATTTGTTAGAATTGCCTCACTGAGGCAATTCTAACAAGTATCCAAAACATATGTTCTGTGAGGAAATAAGAATAAAACAAGGTCTTTCTTACATATCATTCTGTCCATTAAGGATTCTTTACAACAGCAAATTCATTTTAATGGCAACATCGTTGGCAACAAATGCTGTCGTTGTAACGAGGGTTCACTGTACTTATGGATGTGTATAAAACTGCTGGATGAGTGGCAAACAGTTTAGACCATTATCTGATGACATGTTCTGTGGTGTCTGATCTGGATATAGAGTTTGCTCAGGCCTGTCTGCTTCGGTACTTAGGGTAAATAGGGCATTCTTAACCCTTATCCTGCTGAACACGACAAACCCTACCATTGCAAACAGTGTAGTTCCAGATCAAGCCATCTGATCAGGATATACACTGTTTGTCATGCAGTTTGTGAATTGAATGAATACATTATATCAAGTGATCGGATTAGTGGATAGTCAAAAATGGGTGTGGCTAATTTAATTTATTCAGTAGGATAAAGGTTAAACATACTGACCCTGAAATTTGAACAAGTTTATTTGATTACCTGGTAAAATGTGTCTAAAATGTAACAAAGGAATCTCAGATTGTGCAGAACAAGGTCAAACTGCTCTGTTAGGAACAGTTTGATCAGAGTCTTCAACATTTGCGCTGGCGTATCGTTTCCATATATTTATGGTAAATGTGGTATTCATGTTCTATAGTTAACTATTTGGTGATTCTGTGGAATACATTATTAACTATATATATGTGTTGTACTTATTTTTTCTGTAGCCCTATATTGTTTTGAAAAATGTTTTGGAAAATGTATCTTTGAATCCAAAATATCCACACAAAAACAGTGCAGTTTAACTTCAGTGGCTCATGCATCTTTGGGACCATAAAAATTTGCTCTAGACATGGGTAATGCGAGGCACTGAGGGTTCATCATAGCGTCAGGTTATGAGGCAAATGAGATAATTTAGGAATATCTTTTTGATCTTCTATAAAATAAATGTATGTTGAGTGTACTCATTAGAATTGCCTCAGTGAGTACCACAACATACATTATTATGATCAAATGTAAAAAAAAAATGCTAAAATATTTGTTTTGAGCTTTCATAAGAATTTCCTAGGTACTCAAAAAACGAGTTCGAATCTGCCACGGTAATTCGAGTCATTGAAGTTTTACTATACCCTTGTCCTGCTGAACCTGGATATGCCCTGCCTTTGCAAACAGTGTAGAGCCAGATCAGTTGGCTTCTAAGAAGTCAACTGATCTGGATCTACACTGTTTGCCAATCAGTATGTGAATTTATATCAACAATCTGGATTAAGTAATTTGATTGGCTGAAAATTTGAAAAAGATGTGGCATCTTAATTTACTCAGCAGGACAAGGGTTAAGAACTACTAAAGAACAGTGTTGCCTAGCCAAGCAGTCTGCAAAAGAAAATCTTTGGGAATATTAATAGTCTTCAGTACTTTACATCACGTGTGCTGCACCAAGCAAAAAAGTGTCTTCGAGTGTGCGCAAAATGTGCAGATTCAGATCATCCTGCCCATGCATATAGTAACATACAGGGGCATTGCTCTCCATTCTTATATTCTGTAGTATCCGATGATTTTGTTAGTGGACAGAGAAGGCCCTGATCAGACTGCATGGATGTGTGTTTGCATATGTCCTGTTTTGCATGGTGTGGCCCATACATATAACGGGTGTAATAGCGAGCTGTGACACACCGCACGAAGCGTGTCGCAAACGAAGTGAGCTCTACGGTAAAGAATATGATCAAGGAAAAGTAACATACAATGGTATATACTTTCAGCAGAAATCGCTCTGACCAATTTTCTTCCTGTCTTCTTCCCGGAAGTTGTCACCGGAAGTTGACAGGACTGGAGCGGACTTGATGCTAATAAGCTTCACGAAGTGACAAGAAACAAGTGTCAATAAGTGTCACAAACATATATTGCTGATTATTTATATTATTTATTATTGATTTACATATATTTTTTATATACTGATAGTCATTCTTTTATGATGCTGTGAAGGACTTTTGACGAGACTACGGATAGGTCTATGCTGTGCTCGCATTTAGGCTAAGCCTATTTTCATATAAGTGAGCACAGCTCGCAATGCGTGAGCGCCCCACAAACGAAGTGAGCTCTACGGTAGAGAATATGATCAAGTAAAAGTAACATACAATGACATATACTTTTCAACAGAAATCGCTCTGACCAATTTTCTTCCTTTTTCTTCCTGGAAGTTGTCACTGGAAGTTGGCAGACTGAAAATTTAGGTGTCACTAATATGTGTCACGAAGTGACAATAAATGAGTGTCAATAAGTGTCACAAACATATTTTTTTGATTATTTTTATTATTTATTATTGATTTACATATATATTTTCGTATATGACCAATTTTCTTCCCGTCTTCTTCCCAGAAGTTGTCACTGGAAGTTGACAGGACCGGAGCAGACTTGATGCTAATAAGCTTCACGAAGTGACAAGAAACAAGTGTCAATAAGTGTCACAAACATATATTGCTGATTATTTATATTATTTATTATTGATTTACATATATTTTTTATATACTGATAGTCATTCTTTTATGATGCTGTGAAGGACTTTTGATGAGACTACGGATAGGTCTATGCTGTGCTCGCATTTAGGCTAAGCCTATTTTCATATAAGTGAGCACAGCTCGCGATGCATGAGCGCCCCACAAACGAAGTGAGCTCTACGGTAGAGAATATGATCAAGTAAAAGTAACATACAATGACATATACTTTCAGAAGAAATCGCTCTGACCAATTTTCTTCCTTTTTTTTCCTGGAAGTTGTCACTTGAAGTTGGCAGACTGAAAATTTAGGTGTCACTAATATGTGTCACCAAGTGACAATAAATGAGTGTCAATAAGTGTCACAAACATATTTTTTTGATTATTTTTATTATTTATTATTGATTTACATACATATTTTCATATATGACCAATTTTCTTCCCGTCTTCTTCCAGGAAGTTGTCACCGGAAGTTGACAGAACCGGAGCGGACTTGATGCTAATAAGCTTCACGAAGTGACAAGAAACAAGTGTCGATAAGTGTCACAAACAAATATTGCTGATTATTTATATTATTTATTATTGATTTACATATATTTTTTATATACTGATAGTCATTCTTTTATGATGCTGTGAAGGACTTTTGACGAGACTACGGATAGGTCTATGCTGTGCTCGCATTTAGGCTAAGCCTATTTTCATATAAGTGAGCACAGCTCGCGATGCGTGAGCGCCCCACAAACGAAGTGAGCTCTACGGTAGAGAATATGATCAAGTAAAAGTAACATACAATGACATATACTTTCAGCAGAAATCGCTCTGACCAATTTTCTTCCTTTTTCTTCCTGGAAGTTGTCACTGGAAGTTGGCAGACTGAAAATTTAGGTGTCACTAATATGTGTCACGAAGTGACAATAAATGAGTGTCAATAAGTGTCATAAACATATTTTTTTGATTATTTTTATTATTTATTATTGATTTACATATATATTTTCATATATGACCAATTTTCTTCCCGTCTTCTTCCCGGAAGTTGTCACCGGAAGTTGACAGGACTGGAGTGGACTTGATGCTAATAAGCTTCACGAAGTGACAAGAAACAAGTGTCAATAAGTGTCACAAACATATATTGCTGATTATTTATATTATTTATTATTAATTTACATATATTTTTTATATACTGATAGTCATTCTTTTATGATGCTGTGAAGGGCTTTTGACGAGACTACGGATAGGTCTATGCTGTGCTCGCATTTAGGCTAAGCCTATTTTCATATAAGTGAGCACAGCTCGCGATGCGTGAGCGCCCCACAAACGAAGTGAGCTCTACGGTAGAGAATATGATCAAGTAAAAGTAACATACAATGACATATACTTTCAGCAGAAATCGCTCTGACCAATTTTCTTCCTTTTTTTTCCTGGAAGTTGTCACTGGAAGTTGGCAGACTGAAAATTTAGGTGTCACTAATATGTGTCATGAAGTGACAATAAATGAGTGTCAATAAGTGTCATAAACATATTTTTTTGATTATTTTTATTATTTATTATTGATTTACATATACATTTTCATATACTGATATTCATTCTTTAATGATGCTGTAAAGGACTTTTGAAGAGACTACAGATAGGTCTGTGCTGTGCTCGCATTTAGGCTAAGCCTATTTTCATATTAGCGAGCACAGCTCGAGATGCGTAAAGCACGTCGCAAACGAAGTGAGCTCTAGGGTAGAAAAAGTAACATACATTGGTATATACTTTCAGCAGAAATCGCTCTGACCAATTTTCTTCCTTTTCCTTCCTGGAAGTTGTCACCGGAAGTTGGCAGAACTGATTGGGGCGGACTCTAATAAGCGTCATGAAGTGACAAGAAATGAGTGTCAATAAATGTCACGAACATATTTTGCTGATTATTTTTATTATTTTTTATTGATATACATATATCTTTTATAAACTGATATTCATTCTTTAATGGTGCTGTGAAGGACTTTTGAAGAGACTACAGATAGGTCTGTGCTGTGCTCACATTTAGGCTAAGCCTATTTTCATATTAATAATAATAATAATGACTTTATTTAATGAGGATGCCCAGTTGGATCTAGTCCAATCTTCCCTGGGGTCCTCCTTCAAAACTTACATACAATTGTTTATAATGTTAACAAAATATATGGTATCCATGACATATGCATCTAAGGCATAACAAACACATATACATTATAATACATAGCATATAAGCATAATTACATAGTCACTGACAATATACAAAAAGCATAAGTGGAAAACATTTTATACACCCGTTTGAAAAACGGGACATATTGTGTTACGGGGTATGGCGTCTATCTGTAACTTTTTCATTTCCGGCTGACTCCTCCTACAGTTTATATCCGATCAAGCTGAAACTTGGTATATAGTTAGATCATGATGTGGAGCAGCGCATATTATTTCGGGATTACAGCCCACCAAATGTTTGCAGAGTTATGGCCCTTTGAAAATTTCTCTAAACTTTTCATTTCTGGTTAACTCCTCCTACATTTTACATCCAATCAAGCTGAAACTTCATTTATAGTTAGACCATGATGTAGAGCAGAACATATTATTTCAAGGTTACAGTCCACCGAACATTAGCAGAGTTATGCCCCTTTGAAAATTTCTCTAAACTTTTCATTTCCGGCTAACTCCTCCTACAGTTTACATCCAATCAAGCTGAAACTTGATTTATAGTTAGACCAAGATGTGGAGCAGCGCATATTGTTTCAAGGTTACAGTCCACCAAATATTAGCAGTTATATCCCTTTGAAAATTTCTATTAATTTTTCGTTTCTGGCTAAATCCTCCTACAGTTTACATCCGATCAAAGTGAAAGCTTGACTAATATCAAAACTTATAAACATAATTCTTTTTGGATTTTTTTTTTTTTTTTTTTATTAATACTCTTCTGCGTGGGCTACCTTGAAGAACAAAAAAAATAAAATCAGTATAAAACAAGTTAAAGCTTTACAAAAAATTTTCTTGCAGCATTTTTTTTTTTTTTTTTTTTTTTTTTTTTGGTTGTTTATTTTTGTTTTGTTATTGTTTGGTCCGATATTGAAGTATAGGAAAAACAAATCAGTCAAACACTCATATGAGCTTATAATATAGCCATGCTTCTGTCGTGTGTCCTCTGTCTGAAGGCACTTCTCCCTAGAAGCAACAAACTTCTCCCTATTTTCCCAGGAGGGAGAAGTCACTTCTCCATTAATTTCAGGGCCAGCTTGGACCCTTAGATTACAGTTCACCAAATATCAGCAGAGCTATGCCCCAATGAAAATTTTTAATTTTTTTTTTTGTAATTCCACTTACAGTTTATATCCAGAGCACTGAATTATACAGGAGCCAGTTTATGTGCTACATCTTATTACTTGCCACGAGCTTGGCGGAGCTCTTGTTCAAGATAGATTTGCTAGCCATTCTAAGTATCTTAGTTTGAACTGTAGAAGTGAGCTAGCCAATTTGATGTTTTAGGAATAGAATTCTATATTTTAGATCCAGAGTAGGCTTCAGTATTTCTGTTAATTTCATAATTGGGTTTTGGTACATACAAGAGATTTTCAGATGTTGATCTAAGACTGTGATGTATACTTTATGTGAAAATTGAAAGGTTATGCTCTATATTATACATTTGAATTACCTTTTAGTTTATTCTTTCTGGAAAAGTCATATATACAAAGTAAAAAGCTGTATACTGTGTGAGACCCTGGCTGTCATGCCTGAAGCCATACAGTGGACATATCGGTATGAATATTAAAATGTAAAGATGGAACAAATAGGTCAGTTTGGTTGATATACCTTTTTGTCCTGTAGGAGGCTGTCATCCTTATTTATTTGACTAGTAAGAAAGCTTTCCTCTGACTGGACAAACAGCTTTGACATATCTCTATGATAGTGTACAACTAGATATAACTTGTCTCTCAGGTTAAGGGAAAAAAGAAAAAAAAAAGATTCCAGAACAAATCAGTTCCCAGAGGTTAATATTTTTTGACAGATTTTTTTTACTTCAGACTTCTAGACAGCTAAAAATAGATGAGTGATGAATGAACTTGCTGTCAAAATGAAATGTACATGGTTTTGAGTCAACTGTCAGCCAATCACTGTGAATTAAAACACATGTTCTTAGCCAATCAGATTTCATGCTACCAACAGTTCTCTAGCAGGTGTCTTCTGGTAAAAAATGTCAACAAAACACAAAAGAGCTACATGTATTTGCTTCTCATGACGAAATCATACCTATCTAATGTTGACCCCTTAAACCCCACTTTTATATAGTAAAACTGGGGTTTACGGGGGTATACATTATTTCTTTATTTCTGCTCAAAAACATAAATTGTGGGTACTCATTAGAACTGCCTCGCTGAGGTGGTTCTAATGAGTACCCACAATCTATGTTTTAAGCAGAAATGTGGAAAATATCGGAATTTTTATCTGAAAATTTTCATTTTTTGGTGGTAATTTTTTTTAATATGTTTGAATAGGCATGTTTTTGTAATGTTGATTCCAAGGATTTAGAGAAAATTCTAACAGAAAAGGGCTTATAGAGATGCACCTGAATTTAAATTAACAATATATAATTTAATTACACATATATAATTTAGAGTACAAAAGCCAGATTAACCTGGTTCAGGAAGTATTTCAGATATACCATATTCAACCTAATTACGGCACTTACCCCTATAAGTGCACAGTCAAGCAATTCTGTAGTCTTCAGATTACAGCCAGTGTACTTTTTGTATACTTCTTTATAAAGGCAAAAGTTGTGGGTACCCCTTTGAATGACATCAACTTGGTGATGCAATTCAAACGAGTACCCACAATATATGTTTTTATAAAGAAAATTGGAGAAAATAAATCGCATAAACATCATCAAATCAGTCCTTTTCTGATTCTTTTTTAAAGTACCCAAATAGTAGACATATTTTACTACGTTTTCCCAGTAATTTTGAAAAACATTAGCGCTTAGAGCAGTAATTAGATTGAATATGGTAATTAAAACTTAAAAAATGTCTGGTTTGTTTCCATGTAAGAATAATTATTTCAGTTTTGATCATATAAAAAAGACAGTTATTGACTTCAATTTGGTCGATATGAGGATTTATCAACCTTCACAAGTGATATTCACCTCAGCCTTTGACCTCAGTGAATATCACTTTTTTTATATCATCCTGATATTGACCTCATCAATAACTGTCTTGTTTGATATGAGGATTCATCAACCCTCGAAAATGATAGTTACCTTGGCCTTTGGCCTCAGTAAACATCACTTTTTGGTTGATAAATTGTCGTATCGACCCTCATTGTACTCAATAATTATGTAAAGTTCTGTTTTTAATTCTAAAAATTTTACACTTCAAGTTTTTAAAGAATATGTTTTCTGAATACTTTGATAGATTTAGTTTAGACTGTCCAAAGTTCTGTACAGTGCAATCCCCTTCCTCATTAATAACACTGAGGTCATGGTTATGGACAGCCTAATGTTAAAGTTTTACATGAAGTTTTTTGAAGAGCTATATCTCCTGAATGCTTGGATGGATTTAGCTCATACATGCAGGGACAGATGTTCTTATCCAAGTTTGTATGTTGTGCAACCTAAACCCCTCACTAACCTTGGTAACAGTTGTAGCGTAATGTTAAAGATTTACATTCAAGTCTTCCTAGATGTATTATTTCAAAGAAAAAGCGGGGATATTGTGATACCCCCTTCTGTCCATCTGTAATGTCACACCATTGCTCCTAGACCATTTAAGCAAGAATCTCACAATGTTCACAGGTGATAGCCCTATGGATGAGGACTAGAGGAACACATTCAGAATTTTGATATATCCCCTGGGGGCAGGGCCAGGGGTGTGGCCCCGAAGGGTCTCAAAATCCATTTTGTACAAACATAGTCATGTTGCATTTCAAATCAAAGGTAATGAAGAATAGAATAAGTGGTGCAAAATATTTGCCCTGGGGGCATGACTGGGGTGACGTCACCATGCAGAGGTCAAAAAGTAGGACTTGGGGTCCTTTTTTTATTGTCACACAACTCCTCCCTGGCTTTCTGAGCTAGAACCTTGAAACTGTCACAGGTAATATCCCTATGGATGAGGACTGGAAGAACGCATTTGGAATTTTGATGTGACCCCTGGGTGCATGGCTGGGGCCCCTGCCCAAGGGGTCCAAAATCCTTTTTGTACAAACATAGTCTTGTTGCATATCAAATCAAAAGTACTAAAGAAAAGAATGCATTTTTGCAAAATATTTGCCTGGGGGGCATGTCTGGGGTCACCAGAGGTAAAAAAACAGGGTTTTGGGTCCTTTTTTTCGATTTCCACTCAACTCCGTCCAGGCTTTTTTAGCTAGAACCTTGAAACTGTCACAGGCAATAGCTCTACATTGTAACATGGTTTTCAAGGCACGGGGATATGCAATGGCCGCCATCGACTTGCTCCAGTATTATACTTATACTTGGTCTGATGTTACATACCGGTTAAAGTTTTGCACATTATCATCCCCTAGCCTCCTGAGTGACATTGATGTCAGACATGGAAATTTTGTTACACTTTTTGGTTAAACTCTTTCCCTGCTAGTGGCGACTTTTGTTGTCTGCTAATAACCTTTGCAAACAGTTTGGACCCAGATCAGGCCCGACAAAATGTCGAGCCTGATCTGGATCCAAACTGTTTGACACTCTGATGGTATTCCTGAAAGATTTTTTTAAAAAGGTTAATTTAAAAAAAAAAATCCACAGACTACAAAAAAGCATGCAAAGAGTTAATACCTCGGCATATTTAGCTTGTCCATTACAGGTCCTACATTGCCTCAATGATTTTAAGGTCAGTGTCACACCTGAAGGAATTATTCATTAAAATTTTTGGCTTTTGGGCAGAAAGTTCTTTCCTCACGAAGCAAGTTCAGGGAAATGAGTCCCTTTCTCATTTTTTTTCTTCATTTCTCCTTATTTCTGTGCAAGGGCTTAATTGCTAGAAATGATGGAAAGGCTGAGTAAATGTCCATGTAAAAAAAAGATAAGAACTTGCACTTCCTTAGTTTTGGGTTACCTCCAGTTTTATTATTCAGTAACTAAACCTTATGAGCTGTATAACTGAAATTAATCATATTAAACCTTGGTTATCTTGGGTGGAATTAAGTTACTTGACTTGTGGCCATTTTGCTCCACATCGACCAGTCAAATTTATCGCTTATTGATATACTGACATGGCCCAGATGTTAGGGGACATTTTACCTTAAGGGGGCTACATACATTTGGTTATTGTTGAGGTTTTTGCCATTTTTTTACAAGGTAGGCACATTTTGCCACTTTCTGTGTGCTTTTCTGTGCGTCAATTCCATTCTGAAAAGCAGGTCTTATATTTTTCAAGCATCTGCAGGATTTCAGGCTTTTAGAGTTTGACTTTTTCTTTATTTTATGCTTTTAGATTTTAATGTTACCATGTATATTCTGTTTAAAAGAACTATTTAAGGCTGCAAAAGCTGGCCTTTCAGACATGAGAAAGCTTGGTCAGTAGAGGCCTGGAAAAGGGGTATACTCCGAAAGGAAGGAATTTGCTTCCAAAGGGAGCAAATTATTTCCTGTTAGAGTAGACCCTTTTTCAGAAGAGAGGCAAAACAATTTTGACAGAGTTGCCTACCTTAAGCATTTTGTCTTCTGTATTTTTTTTTTTTTTTTTTTTTTGTTAATTTGTTTCTGAAGTTTATTTTCCCCTGGCATAGTCAGTGGTAAATGAATGACACAAAAGAATTAAGTAAAATTACCACACAGGATGCAGTATACTGAAACATTGAACTGCTAAGTTTTCAACCCTAAAGTGCCAAGCAAAATTGTAAAAGACTACATTCTAAGTTAGAGAAATAAGAGTTTGCATTCCTTGTGAATAATCTGCTAGGCAGATGTCAAGCCTTATCGGTGTATGGCAGTTTATAAAGATAATGAAGAAAAAAAATAAAAGAAGGAAGATTTTTGAATGTCTTAAAGTAGAAGAAAATGCCAAGATAATACTTAGAAAAAAAATGAGAAAAAAAAAAAAAAAAAAGTCAGGTTCTACCGAGATTTGAACTCGGATCGCTGGATTCAGAGTCCAGAGTGCTAACCATTACACCATAGAACCGGTTGATGACCGTTCACACATATTATTATACATAATACAAATTGTCCGTTCGTCGTCGGTTTATTTTCTTTCAAGGATTTTTAATAACGTTAGTTGATGTTTAATTGCCTGCCAGTATAATATTTCGTTGTCTGTATATATTTTCTAGTTATACTTTCATTTCAAAAGCATAGAATCTGTGTCATAGATAATGTCTCATTTGGGAAACACCCTGGGAGTGGGAAATCCAGCCAGTCGTCCGTGATTCCGTTGATTGGCTAGCTATATATAGCCGCCGACTCGTGGTCGCGTGACGGAATGTGTCATTTTGCGGTTGAGTCAATACACAACCGAAAGTATAGTCTATATTGAATACACACGACTTTGGCAACAACCGTGTCTTCAAGGATTTGACGTTTTACTAAGTATTGTATTCGACGCACCAATATTTTTTTGCAGACCTTAAATTTCCGGGTACAGGTAACATTTAGACTTTGTTTAGCATTTTGGAACAATTGCAGTCACGTGACATTTGTCATTTGTTTATCTCTATTTGTCAACAAAGCGAAAGGGGTGTGTTCATAGATGACAGTTCGCAATATCTCGGACTTCGCATTACTTTTTATGCAGTTTGTGAATTGATATAACATTTTTTTTTATGTACACAGGTAAAGACAAGTGTATTCGTGCATTCTTCTAAATGTGATCAGATCTGGATGATTATGAATGCGTCAGGTATTTTTTCCACAAGGTTGATTTTGACATGTGCCTGGGGCATTTAATTGGGGGAATTCCTTTAGTTCAGATTTGTGTATTGCATTTGGTGTATTGCATTTCAGTTACTGTTGTTGGCGGATTTTATTCTTTTTATCAATGTATCTTGCAACAGCTCTCAAAATTAAAGGTAGAGGATCTATGTTTCATGGTTAAGGTACATCAGATTACTGTATTTACACAAAATATTCAGACAGGCAGGCCTGAGTAAACAGTGTAGCTCCTTATCAGACACCACAGAGTACATAGTCTAATCAGGATATACACTGTTTGCCACACATTCAGTAGTCTTATTGTGGACACCCTAAAAGGTAGTAAAATGGATGTCCAATTTTTCGGAGCCATATGTTAAGGGAATTTTGGGTAAATATGGTATGCTATTTTTTTATTGCAACAAAATCACTGCGGATACATGAAGGTGAAAATGATATCCAATCAGTAGTATTTTTTTCCTTTCTTTCTATACCTTAGCTGCATACAGTCAGTATTGAGGATTGATGACTAAGAAAAATTGATATTGATGACAATTTCTCAGTTTAACCTGGACAGGGGATATCTCTCCCCGCACATTCAGAATCTTCACTGGGGGTGTTTTGGGCCAAGGGTGCAAGGTTTCTTCATTCAGACAGTGAAGACTCTTATTATACTGCACAGATGCACAGGCTGATTTGTTAGTTGGGTGCACATGTCAGAAGGTACATTTTCTCATGTTATGCCACAATTTTATGTCTGTATATAATGTACGGTAATAACCCTATATATTGGGATAGATAGGCCTGTGCAAACAGTATAGACCTAGATCAGATGCCGCAGAATGTGGCGTCAGATCAGGATCTACCAGTGCTTGCACTAAATGTCAAAATTAGGAAGTCTCAGGACTTCCTTGCTCCAATATCTGAAGTCCTGGCAGTCAAATTTTTTCACTCACTTTCTGGAATTATTCTTAAACTCTCATTTATGGAGCGAAACTGCCATTCTTAAGCTAAATAACACATAAATTCATTCTAAATTTTTGTTATAAATGACTAAATATCTTTAAAAGCTGGGAGTCCCAGACTTCCTGGCATTGACTTTTGGAAGTCCCAGGGCAATATTTGGGAGTCTCTGACTCCCAGACTTCCCTTAATGCAAGCACTGGTCTACACTGTTTGCCACTCATCCAGCACTCTTTAACACACATCAATTTAGTAGTAAAATTGACTATTTCAAATTTTTGGACAGGTCTGGTAAGGAGAAGGTGTCCCAATACTTTGGGTTAATATGGTAAAACAAGTTCCTGTATCAGGTTGTATGCTTTGCTGGCTGATCTGGTCTTTACTGCTTGCATATGCCCCAAAGAAACCTTTTCTAATGGCTCAAATTTGCTGCATGACTTAGATCACAGTGACAGAATTGCCAAGTGAAGGATACCATATTTGCCCTGAATATTGGTGCAGACATGCATGAGCAAATGGTGTAGACCCAGATCAAATGTCACTGACTGTGGCATCTGATCAAGGTCTATACTTGTTTACACTCATGTCAGTCTTTAGACTGTTAGGTTCTGAAACATGTCAGCAGGTAGTGGAAATTTGAGATCAATATGGCAAAGAATCTGAGTATTCCAATATTTAGGGTAAATATGGCATTGTATAAGGCAAGAGCGCCTCATGTATCAGATAAAACACCCATGCATTCACTTCAGTCTGTCTGGTTTTATACGAACCTCTTCAAGTCAAAATCAACTTTATGGCTTATGTAGGACCTGCATCTGCAGTCTAATTAGGATCATCACTTTTGACCCTTGAAATGCTTATCACAACTGCAGCAGACAACATTTTTATTTTATTATTTTTTTTTTATTTTTATTATTTTTTTCAGAGAAATAAGACTTTGCATTTCATGTGAATCATCTGCCTAGCAGATGATTCACATGAAATGCCAAGTCTTATTTTTCTCTGAAAATAATTAATGATAAAGAATTTAGAATATCATCAGCTACAATTGCTTAGCACTTGAAGGCTTAAGGCCAGTGCATTGTTTTTCAGGAGCATGCATAGATCTTGGTCATACTACACAGACTAATTTGGATCTACTCTGGTTGCATAGACAATGAAATTGATTTTAACTTACGTAAAAGGTCTTGTATGGTAATTTGTTCACAGGATTGGAGAATTGCTTTTTTAGCACTTAATTCTAGATAAATGACAGAATGTCAAATATTTGCATACATGGATATTGAATCTAATAACATTTCTTCAGGCAGACAAGTATGACTAGGAGTACTGAGTCATATAATAGTCAACTCGTTTTCTGCTCAGTTACTCCATATAAAGGGGAGCATTCAGAAAATTATTTTTTGCTTCAAAATCGAAATGTATCTTGTGGCTCGGCATCACCTTAATGGGTTAACTGTCCCTTAAAACCTCAACTTAATCAAACACCTCAAAATGAGTAGTCCTATGAGTGCATGTGAAAAATGACATGAAAAGGGGAGAGACAAAAGATCAGGGCCCAGTTGTTCAAAGCGTCGTTAGCTTAACGAGCTCGTTAAGGGTCATTTTGTTAACTGTTTTAGCGGATTCAATATACAATATTCTGATATTTTTTGCTGAAAAAATGTGAGTAGCTTTTGCACTGCAAAAGCTACTCACATTTTTTCAGCAAAACATTTCAGCATATTTGCGTATCACTCGTTGTAAATTTTAACGAATCGTTAATTAATGACGTCGTTAGCTTTGAACAACTGGGCCCAGATTTTGTTCCATAGTTTTCCTAAGTATTTGGATACCTTATTACTCCTTATCATACTTATACTATAATTTGAACAAGTTCCTTTTACTACCTATTGATGTGTCTAAAAATTGTTGGAGTAACAGTGTAGGCCCTGATTAGATACTGCATTTTGCACCATCTGATCTGAGCATACACTTTTGCTGAGGCCTGTCTGTCAGATTACTTAGGATATTAAAAATACTATAAACTTGTTTTGAAAGAAATTTAAATTTGCATTATCATTTTTTGGGCCATGACTGTCAGGTTTTACTCTGGAAGACTATAAGATGATTTAAGTGTATGTGCATCTAAGCAGAAATAGTCTTCTTACAAATACAAATAAAATGTATAAACATGTTTATACTGTATTTAACTTAACCTTTACCATTCGCTAGATAATTTCAGCAGACACCAAATTGATGATATTTTTCTCTCTCTTTATACCCTGCCACCACACGTATCACGTTGGTTGTCCCTGTGTCCGTTCGTCTGTCTGTTGTACGCCTGTCCGTATTTTTGTTTCCTGTTTCCAGATGATAACTTGAGTAAATGTTAATGGATTTTCATCAAACTAGGTGTGTGCATGGATATTGTGGAGATCTGCTTTGAAATTGCTATTGGGCAAATTTTGTCAATATTTGACACAGTTATCTGCCTGCATCAGTATTTTAGTTCCAGGACAATAACTTGACTGAGTAAATCTCAATAGATTTTTCACCAAATTTGATATATGCATTGATATTGTGGAGACCAGGTTTGGGATTGCTCAGTGGCAAATTTCCTCAATTTTTGACAGAGTTATCTGCCCACGACATGATAATGGTGGGTAATATCTTTTCACCTTTTCATTTTTTCCAGAAAAACTTGATTTGATATTTCATGCAAATTGTCTCCAGATGATTCACACAAAATGTCAATTCTTATTTTCATTGAAAAATAAAAAAAAAATATATAATAAATACATATTCTGCTGCAGTTATGATTGGCACTTTAAGGGTTAAAAACAATTCAGAGCACTCCTTTTATTTAGACTGACAAAGACAGCACATGTTAACCCTTAAAGTGCCAATCACAAATGCAGCAGATGACAATTTTGATCATTTTTTT
Organism: Anodontia alba; assembly: GCA_964016985.1. Lineage (NCBI taxonomy): Eukaryota > Metazoa > Mollusca > Bivalvia > Lucinida > Lucinidae > Anodontia > Anodontia alba. The sequence goes on from OZ024826.1 coordinate 39,110,421, forward strand.
TTTTTTATTTATTGTTGTTTTTTTTTTTCAGAGAAAGCAAGTTTTGACATTTCATGTGAATCATCTGCTCGTTTAGATGATTCACATGGAATACAAAGAGTTGTTTTCTCTGAAAAATAAAAAAAATAATAAAATGTCATCTGCTACGGGATAGAATGAAAAAATATATAAGTTCATGTTAAAATGCAACCTTCCTATACATGAAGGAGTGACCGTGTGTTCATTAGCATTAATCATTGATCACTGATCCAGAGATATGCATCTCTAATGGGACATTTTGTCATAAAAATGATACCTTAGGCTAATTATACCACAGTCACGATTGTAAACAATACCTTTTAAGGTAAATAAATACCTGTGCAGAGTAACGTCTATAAATACAGGTGATTTTTGTAGAACGAAACTTCAAAGAGTGAAATTAAGTCAGCAGAGTTAAATTTAAAGACCCTATAAACCAGATAAAATTAAAGTAATAAAGGTTTAAAAGTTGATTGGGGAGGACTTTATCGGGGTAATTTATTACGAAGTTTCAATTTGTTCAAGGTCCTCAATGTCTTGTCACTCACCTAAATAGTTCTAGATAAATAGAGTGGCTAGATAAATATAGTTTTTTTTTCTCCACAAAAACATACATTTTGGGGCCTCACTGAGGAACTTCTAACCCTTAAAATGCCAAGAAAACCTGCATCTGAAAATGTTGTCTGTTTATGTCATCTGCTGAATATTCTTGCAAACTTTTCAAACCTATTTTTGCATACAGGCAAAACGTGTGGATCCAGATCAGACTGCTCCTAGTGGAGCAGTCTGATCTGGGTCCACACTGTTTACAAAAATGACTTATAAAATCACAAGCAGATGACAAAGCAGACAACAATTGTTGTGATTGGCAATTTAAGAGCTAATAGTAGGTGGTGGTAAGAGGCTGCTGTACTTGCAGAAGGTATTTTACTACCAGGACCCAGTTGTTCAAAGCTAACAATGTCATTAGTTAACGATTCATTAAAATTTACATTGAGTGATACGCAAATATGCTGAAATTTTTGCTGAAAAAATGTGAGTAGTTTTGCACTGCTACTCACATTTTTTCAGCAAAAAATATCAGAATATTGTATAATGAATCCGCTAAAACAGTTAACAAAATGACCCTTAACGAGCTCGTTAAGCTAACGACGCTTTGAACAACTGGGCCCAGTAGTATAATTTCTTCTGTTTCTGGACACTTTGGCCCTTTCACTCTTTCCTCCTCTCTACCAATTCTTCTGTCACAAAAAAATAGCTGTGTTTCCGCTTACCTGACCGACCCTGTTTCAAATACTCGACTCTGCTATTTTTTATCAGTAAAAATATGCAAAATAAAAAAGTAAAGCACTGACCGACAACAAAATACCTGTATTTTCATAAAATTAAAAGCCTGACCCCTGTTCTTTTTCAGAGAAAAAATAGAAAAATAAAAAAAAAGTTTCTCCTATGAACCGACCAAATTTTTTTTTCAGCATGTTAGCGGAAACACAGCTAATTTTTTTTTTTTAGGCCTAATGGTATACACTATGTTTTGTTGCAAAATAAAGAAAATATTGTATTTATTGGGTTTGGAGTCAAATGGATGCAGTTTAGAGATGTCTTTTCAACCTTCTATAAAGTAATGGTACATTGAGAGTACTTAGAATCTGGATACCTTTCTTATTGTTAGCCTGGGCCCATTTGTTCAAAGCTAACGATGTCGTTAGTTAACGATTTGTTAAAATTTATGTCGAGTGATACGCAAGTATTCTGAAATTTTTTGCTGAAAAAATGTGAGTAGCTTTTGCAGTGCAAAAGCTGTTCACATTTTTTCAGCAAAAAATATAAGAATATTGTATATTGAATCCGCTAAAACAGTTGATGAAGTGACCCTTAACAAGCTCGTTAAGCTAACGATGCTTTGAACAACTGGGCCCTGCTTGTACACCCAGTAGCAGGAATTTGATGTACCATATTCATTCTAAATATTTGGACACCTATATGTACAGGACACTATCGTATTCGATCTAATTACTGCACATACCCCTATAAGTGCACACCCATGAAATTCCATAGTCTTATTACAGCCAGTGTACTTTTTATTTACTTTTTTATAAAGGCATATGTTGTGGGTTCTCATTTGAATTGCATCGACTTGTCGATGCAATTCAAATGAGTACCCACAACATATGCCTTTATAAAGAAAATCAGAAAAAAAAATCGCATAATCATCAGCAAATAAGTCCTTTTAGTGTATCCTTAATAGGTAAGGTACATATTTTATCACATCTGAGTGTTCCCAGTAATTTTTAAAAACCTAAGCGCACAGTGCGGTAATTAGGTTGAATACAGTATATAATATATTGATCATACTTGCATTAAAATTTGAGTAATTAAAGTGAACAAGCTGTTGTGTATCTGAAGGAGACTTGATAAACTTGGTAGATTTCAACTGTTTTTATGAGGGAGATAACTTTTGTGACTTCTTGTTTTCTTTTCCTACACATTTAGTCCCCTTATGAAAAAGGGTCTACTCTAAAAGGAAAGAATTTGCTCCCCTTGGGAGCAAATTCTTTCATTTTAGAGAAGACCCCTTTTAAGAGAGGAGACAAAACGATTTTAAAAAAGTTATTTTCCCTGAATGTGAATCCATTCACCTTAACGACTGCTGAACGATTGGAAAATGGTGTAGATGCTGATCAGATGCTGTATTCTGGGGCATCTGATCTTGGTCTAATGGTATACTGTTTGCTCTGAGGCTTGTCTGTTCAAATACTTAAGGGATGTTACTCTAAGTATCCAGATAATTATAATCACACTTGAGCGAACTTTGTTGACCCTGATCAACCAGCCCTTTATGGTATACATGATAATTATGTTGTAATGAAAGCACCATGTGAATGTTATACTTTCTACTTTTTGAATTCAGTGTCAGGTATATAATAGAAATAATTTATTACACAGAAAAAACTTCTTCAGGTCTGATTATAATTCATATGTGCTTTTATATACAATGTATACTGAAACTAAATCTTCTTTGTGAGTGAATCTGGGGTATAGAAGATGTAGATTAATGCTCAGCTCTCTGGGTAAAAATTTAAGCAGATGTCATTCTGAAATATTTTTCTTTATTTTTCTAGAAAATAGGCTTTGATATTACATACAAATTATCTCCTACAATTCGCATGAAATGTCAAAGCCTATTTTCTGGGAAAAATAAGAGAAATATCAGTTTGTTATCTGTCAAACATGCCCAGAGAGTGGTAAAGGTTAAGATTACTTCACCATTGGCCTGATGCTGATGTCATTAATACTTGGCATGATGAGTTACAACTTTCAGCAGACAACATTTTGAAATGCTTTTATGAATTTGTCATTTGCTGAATCTGCCCTGAGAGTGGTAAAGGTTAAGGTGAAAGGTTACATTTTCAACACTGTTTTGCCTCACTTCTGAAAAGGGTCAGCTCTAAAAGAAAAGAATGTGCTTCAGTATTTCCTTTTGGAATAGACCCCTTTTCAGAAAGGGATTGCATGGTTTGTTGGAAAACAACCAGTAAGTCACAGAAGTTGTCTCCTTTGTAAAAATATGGCAGAAATTTTCCAAGCGTACAAAGTCCTCTTAAGATGACGGGATACACCTCAAAGTAAAAGCAGTCTCTTAAGTTAAAAGTTGTCTCACTTCTCAAAGTGAGGGCATTATTTCCAGAAAGGATTTGGCAGGGGTGGGGGGGGGGTGTGGGGGGTGGGGGGTGGGGGGAGGGGAAGCAGATTTTTTAAATTGAAGTGTTTTTGTTTTTTTTGTCCCCTGCCTTTTTCGAAGAAAAGCAGAGGGACACTGTTTTTGGTTTTCCATGTTGCGTGGTTCCGAATTTTTAGTAGCTACTTTGTCCCCTTAACTCCTTGCACAGTTTTTGTCCGATTCTTTTGAAACTTTACAGGTGTTTTAAGGATGGTCTGAAGATGTGCATGTGCTTTTTGCAGAATCGTGAAATTATTTTTTATCAGTTTTTACACATTTTGAACTTAGACATTTTTTTCAGTTCTAATATTACAGGTCTATAGGGAGTAGGTACCTTGTCCCCTTAACTCCTCCCACAGTTTTTGGTCAGTCCTTTTGAAACTTTACGTGGGCTTTTAGGATGGCCTGAAAATATGCAGGTGGATTTTTCAGAATCCTGAAATAATTTTTTATCACTTTTTCCGCATTTTTAACTTAGACATTTTTTTAGTTCTAATATTACAGAAGTGTATAGGGTGCAGGTACCTTGTCCCCTTAACTCCTCCCACAGTTTTTGTCCGATCCTTTTGAAACTTTACAAGGGCTTTTAGGATGGCCTGAAGATATGCATGTAGTTTTTTCAGAATCCTGAAATAGTTTTTATCACTTTTTCCGCATTTTTAACTTAGACATGTTTTTAGTTCTAATATTACAGAAGCGTATAGGGAGTAGGTACCTTGACCCCGTAACTCCTACTACAGTTTTAAGCCGATCCTTTTTGAAACTTCACAGGTGCTTTTAAGGATGGTCTGAAGATATGCATGTGGTTTTTTCGGAATCTTGAAATTATTTTTTATCACTGGTTTCCTGCTTCAATACTTAGGTAAGTGATACAGGACCAATGGTCCTCTGGTTAACTTTACCATTTTTAACACCTCAAATAAAAATAAGGCGGGGGACATAAATTCCCCATGGAATTTGCTTGTTTTTTTTTTTTTTCTACCTTTCCACTGGAAATAGGGTATGTTATTTCATGTTGTTAGTCTCCAAGTTAGTAGATGGTTTGAATGAATTGACCAGCCCTGTTTCCTGGGAATAAGAACCACTCATTTGTTGTCTGCTAACTTCAGTTAACCCATTGTATAGTGAATAGACTCTCCCACACAATATATTGGAAGAGTCCAATTTCAATTTTAGGTACGTCCAGCTATGAAGTTTACATATTCCTAGAGAAAAATAGCTAAACTAATTGCAAACAGTGGAGACCCTGATCATACGCCGCATTCTACGGTATCTGATCTGGGTCTGCACTGTTTGCCAATTACCCTTTTACGGGACTCCCGACTACAATGGGTTAAATCTCCACAGTCGATGACCTTGTTTCCCCTACATGTGAGTATTCAGACACTTTAACCCATGACCATAGTTGTCCTAAAATTTGAAATACATCTATTTTATCATATGTTGATATTCCTAAAAATTGCACCACTCAGTGTAGACTTTGATCAGATATGCTGTCTCTTATCTGAGTCTACACTATTTATTCAGACTTGCCTGCCTGAATACTTCGGGTACATAGTATGGTGGGGCCTAATTGCTGCTCACAGATTCATTGATCATGGCCCTATTTTTACTTGTTACATCCACATAACTCTATGAAGCATTCATTACTTACTGTCTATGTCTTTGACCTCAGTTAAACTTAAAAATTCGGCTGTGACCAGAAAGAAAAAGTACCTTCTTATGCTGGCTGTAGATAAGTGTGGTAGCCAGATTAACGCCTAAGTGGCAAATACATGTACAACAGCAACACATGGCATTTTTTTTTTTTTTTTTTTTTTTTTTTTGTTGTACTTTTCAGAGTAGATAAGACTTGACATTTCATGTGATTCACATGAATTGTCAAGTTGTTTTTTTCTGAAAACTACAAAAAAAAATTGAAAATGTTGTATGCTGCGAATTTGCTGGGAGTTTTAAGGGTGAATAGTTTTCTTGTATCTGCATGAAAATATATACGAGGGATGTTCGAAATGAATTGCTTATTGTCCTCTAGCTCGATATCCACGTGGGGCACGATAAAAACCAATACATACCTGTATAGGGCTATTCAGTATCTACACAATGGTGTATAAATGTACATGTTAGACTAAGTGTAAGACATAAAATTTGCCATTTGAATACACACAGTCATTGACCACTGCAGTAAAAATGGGTTGGTAGAAGCATCGACAAAAAAGATGAAATACGGGCTTACATCAAAGCTCGCTCAAAATATGGTTGTTCTTTGAAGAAGCTGATGACTGAAATTTCTACTGCTCTTGGACCTTCTTGTGTGTCTTATGACACAGTTCGGCAGTGGAAAAAGAAATTTGAGTCTGGTGTAGTCCATCAAAAATGCACCGAAATCAGGTAGGCCAAAATCTGCATCTCGTAAAGAAATCGTTTCCAAAATAAAGGAAATCATTGAAGGAGATGCCAGATTTACAGTTTGTGATATTGCACGAAAGGTAGGCATATCACTATCAACGGTTCACCTTATTTTGAAGAAGCATTTGAAAGTTAGAAAGATTTCTGCTAGACAGGTGCCACATCTGTTGACTGACGAGCAAAAGAGGCAACGGGTTAAAGTGGCCAAAAAGCTGCTTCAAATGTTTCCAAAATATGACAAAAAGCAGTTTGCCAATGTCGTCACAGGTGATGAAACCTGGGCCCATTATTTTGAGCCCGTCAGAAAGGTTAGCAGTAAGATCTGGGCCACTAAACACAGCAAACGCCCAATAATTGCCAAACGTTCTTTGAGTACAAAGAAGGTTTTGTATGCAATCTTCTTCTCTGGTGAAGGAGTCACAAAAAAAGTGCCAGTGAAAAAGGGCAAAAGCATCACCGGAAAGTACTACAAAGACGTAGTACTGAAGAAACTGAAAAAGTATTATCAGAAATAACGCCCTGCCACTGGTTTTAAACATGTCCGTCTTCTACATGACAATGCCCCAGCTCATACCTCCGCAATAGTTACGACGTTTTTAAAACAAGAAAAAGTAACTGTTTTGCCTCACCCCCCGTATTCCCCAGACCTTGCCCCATGTGATTTCTTTTTGTTTCCAAAATTGAAAGCATTCCTTGCTGGGCGGAAATACCAGTCCCGACAGGCACTTGGATCTGCCATTCATCAGTACCTTATTACTGTGCCCAAATCAGCGTACCGTGACGCCTTCAAGAAGTGGATACATCGGCTGAAACTATGCATTTCTAGCCACGGGGGGTACTTCGAGCGTATGACATTAGTACTTTTGGGCTAACTTGAAATTTGAAGTCTCCAGATAGAAATAAGCAATTCATTTCGAACATCCCTCGTATGTTGTAGAAAATTGCCATTATTGAAGTAATTTTAGTTGGACACACAATACATGTTTTTTTTTCTTGGAGAAAAAAGAAAAATAAGGTTAGAATTTCTTTGAAAAAAAAAAAAATTAAACATCTCGTCTAGAGCAGTGACTAATATTAGTGACATGTTTACTTGGTTTAGCAGTAATGCACAGCTGGGTAAATTGAACTGACAACATTGAAATGGAAGTGACATTTGTTCCAGAAAATAGGGTTTGACCTTTCAGTCAGGTTTTCTTAAAGGGACAAATTTTCCGTGAAGTATTGTGTGAAAATGTATATAGGAAAAATAAAAAATAAAAAATTAAATGTCCTCTGCTGATATTTTTAAATTCAGTAGGATGAAGATTAAGGATCAAATGAAAATGTACCAGACTGCATTTACTATTGTAATTGGGAAGCTCTAGATTGGTGTGATTTTTAAACATACTCTATGGTAAATTTGTCCTAAAATTTTAAATAGCAACTTGTCTGATAAAATAGAATTTGCAAACAGTGTAGATCCAGATCAGACTGCTGCTCCTTCAGGAGCAGTCTGATCGTGGTCTGCACTGTGTTTACCTAGTATTTTGTTGAACAAATGTATAAAAAGGCAATAATACATGTAGTATGGCATAGAAATTTTAGGACATTTACCATATTTAGAATGTGTTAAACATCAGTGGATGCACAGGCTGATATGATATACCATATTTACCCTAGATATTCAGGTACCTTAGCTTGAATAGAGCATCTGATCAGGGTCTTTATTGTTTGCCCAGAGGGGGTGGTCGGGTGGTGTGAAGGTGTCATGTATCTTGTGTCACCGGGGCGTCCAACTGATATTGGCTTACAGTTGGGCAAGGCCTGCTATCCTTGTAGTAGGTAAAGGTAGAGGGGGAATGTTTTTATTTCTTCTGTTTCTTCTCTTTCATTCCTGTTCCTCTTTCTTCCCTGTTCCTCTCTTTCATCTCTTCTACTATCTCTTCTATCTCTTTTCTCCCTTTCTCTGGGAGATGACACAAAATGACCCACAAGGGTTGACGTGTCGTTAAACCCCAACACAAAGGTTATTGTTTGCCCAGACCTGTCTATTCTGATAGTTAGGATATATATGGTACTTGAAGAAGAAGCAGGGGTGGATTCAGAGGAGTTTCGGTAGGGGGAGGTGGGGATCGGGGAGAGGGGAGGTTTCACTTAAGCCCCCTTTTGAGTCAAAATTTGATTTTCCTGGGAAGTTTTGTATAAATTTGAGATATCATATTTACCCTTAATATTCACATACCCCCTCCCCCTTACTCTTTATCTTCTCATCAACAAGTCCATTTTACTACCTGTGAATGTGCGTAAAATTGCTGGGTGAATTGGAAACAGTGTATAGACCCTGATCAGAATCTGATCTGAGTCTACACTGTTTGTTCAGGCCTGTCTGTCTGTATACTGAGAGTAAGTATGATAAATTGATTCAGTCGAACCCCGCTCAGAAATTATTCTGAATCCGCTCCTTAGAAGAGTGATTTAAGCCGGGTTGAAAAGTACATTTTGCTAAGCAAAGCACAAATATGCCAGCAGGTATGTGGTTCATTGGTCATTGGTCTCAGGCTGACTAGGGTAAAATTGCTGTTTGTTCAAATAACAGTATTAACCCTTGTCCTGCTGAATAAATTAAGATGCCACGCCTACTCCCAATTTTCAGCCAGTCAGATTACTTGATCCAAGTTGTTGATACAAATTCAAATACTGAATGGAAAACAGTGCAGATCCAGATCAGTTGGCTTCTTCAGAAGCCAACTGATCTGGATCTACACTGTTTGCAAAGGCAGAGTATATCCGGGTTCAGCAGGACAAGGGTTAAATGAGCCACTCCAAAAGAAAAGATAACGATTCTTGGATCATATGTACACAAAAAACCTCAGATCAGCCTGTGCAACCGTGCAGTCTGATCCTGCACTTGTGCATCATTCTCACTGCACAATCATTGGCCACAGCTGTAGATAAGAGGGGGTTTTGTTTGTTTGTGTTTGGGTTTAACCCTTGTCATGCTGAATAAATTAAGATGCCACACGTACTTCCAATTTACAGCCAATCAGATTACTTCATCCGGATTTTTGCTAAAAATTTGCATACCTAATTGCAAACAGTGCAGATCCAGATCAGTTGGCTTCTTCAGAAGCCAACTGATCTGGATCTACACTGTTTGAAAAGGCAGGGTATATCCGGGTTCAGCAGGACAAGGGTTAACAACACCTCAACCCTTGTGTGTAATTTTGTGTCGTCTCCCAGAGAAAGGGAGAAGAGAGATAGAAGAGATAGTAGATGAGATGAAAGAGGGGGACAGGGGAGAAAGGAAAATGAATGAAAGTGAAGAAACAGAAGAAATAAAAACACTCCCCCTCTACCCTTACCTGCTGCAAGGATATATAGCAGGCCTTGCTCAACTGTAAAGCCAATATCAGTTGGACACCCTGGTGACATAAGATGGTGACACAACACCCTTGCCTCACCCAATCACCCCTACCCCCCATCTCCCACCCCCCCTCAATAAGAGGGGGTATCAGGTAAAAAGTTTACTTATTTTTTCCAATAAAAAGGTATGTAATCATTAGATGTACCTGGCAAGGCACTTCTTTCTGAGTATCCACAACATATGTTTACATGGAGAAATAAGAAACAATGGCAGTACATTTTTGGTTGGAAAAAAAAAAGCGGCTTATTATCTGGAGCTATGAATAGTATCATTGGACATGAGGCACGCACTCTGACCTTTTCACATATGTTGAAAGATACATTTTCACTTAATGCAGCTCACAGGAGTATTAAAAATATTTTTGTTGTGAATATGAACCACACACGTCTTTAATCTTTATGGCAATTATGAAGTTTTCAATGAGGGTTGAAAGATCTATATGAAGTAGCTAGTGATGTTTTGACATTGGTAGAGGTGATGTTTTGGGATTTTACTGTTCTATGCATGCCCTGCCTGTGTGGCAGCCTCAGGGGAGGGGAGTGGGGGGGGGACTCGGAAAAGTATTTTGGGCAGGGATGTGCTGCTGGAACTTTGAACACACCCTTTATTTATATAATTTCCAGGGCCCAGTTGTTCAAAGTGTCGTTAGCTTGACGAGCTTGTTAAGGGTCATTTCGTTAACTGTTTTAGCAGATTCGATATACAATATTCTGATATTTTTTGCTGAAAAATGTGAGTAGCTTTTGCATTGCAAAAGCTACTCACATTTTTTTCAACAAAAAATTTCAGCATATTTGCGTATCACTCGATGTAAATTTTAACGAATCGTTAAAAACGATGTCGTTAGCTTTGAACAACTGGGCCCAGACTGACAAAACATACCTATTCATATAAATTGCAAGATACTCTTTTCATATAATAGAAGAATATTAGTAAACACCAGTAGAACCAAAACAGACAACTTACTTGGGAATTATATACAAGACATATGTGCAGTTTGCGTTTTGTTTTGATTATGTATGTGGTCAGGTAAGTTGTCTGCCAAAATTGGAAACCAATGGGCTATTGATGTAATTCTGCTTTAGAAATGCTGTGTATTGATATAATTTGGTGCTAAAATTGATACCGTACCATATAATCTCAGGCATGAAAAGTATCGTATATCTATTCCAGTGGCACGTCCCTGAACTGCTACCTGTAGGAAGTGACCCCTCCTCTCCTCATCCCCGCCCCTCCCCCACCCTACCCCACTTTTGAAATGGGGCCTATTGATATAATTTGGTGCTAAAATTGGTCTTATCATATAATCTCAGGCATGAAAAGTAATGTATATCTATTCCATCGGCACATCCCTGAACTGCTCCATATAGGAAGTGAACCCCGCTCACCACCACCCCAACCCCACAAGGTATCAGCTATGATATCAAAGGAATCTTTCTATCCATCCATCTCTCAATTGGACTTTCGTATCCTTAACTTAGTCTCACATTAAACCATATCAGCTGAAAGTGTCAAATTTGGCATGTATCTAATTCTTAACATGGCCTTGAGAATTGCGACCTGTGTTTTACAGTCTGTTGAATTTGTTTCATGGAGAGTACCACACCTGGATGCTAGTCAAGTAACTATAGATCAGATCAGGAGCTCAAACAACTAATGTAACCTTTTGCAGCCCTTTCTTGGTAAAAACTTCTTTCTTAACCCATTTTATTCGGGAATTTACCTCTAAAAGGGTAATTGGCAAACAGTGCAGACCCAGATCAGATACTGCAGAATGCAGTGTCTAATCAGGGTGTATTCTGTTTGCATTAAATACAGGCATTTCCATTAAACAAAGTGATAATAAAAACTAACCAGACACTCTGCTGTTATAAGCAAACTGGTCCAAAGAGTTGTGGTAGATGAGTCCACTTGACGTACATGGGTCAGTTAGGATGGACTCTGACATTGCTTGATGATTTTGTGACCTCTGACTATTATCTTGTATGTCAGCCCTCAGCATTAAGTACATGTATACATGTTATGCACCTACCAATGTTTTCCCTCAGGTTGGGTAGGGCTTCCCTCCCCTCCCAAACCCCACAACCATCCCCCTCCCCACCCCACCTCACCACCACATTTGTTAGGTGTATTACCACTGGCTTCATTTTACTTGCTTTGAAATGAATATTTTGTCTTGGGCTGATACGTACCTTGGAGTTCAAAGGTCACAAAGCCATCAAGCAGATTTGAATAATACCATATTTACCCTAAGTATTGGGGATCTTAACTCCTTACCATACTTGTCCTAAAATTTGAACAACAGTCTATTTTACTTCCTTGATGGGTCTAAAAAAATGCTCGATGTATGGCAAATAGTGTAGACCCTGGTAGAGCACATTCTGTGTGACTGATCTGGGTCTACGTTGTTTGCTCAGGTCTGTCTATCCAAATATTTAGGGTATTATGGTATCATCATCGTCACCACCAGATGTTTGATTAACATGCAGGTACAGGGGCAACCACTACATCAGTGGGCCCTCTTCCAGGTAGCTGGCTTGCTGCACTTATGGCAGATCTCACACCAGATCTCCTGGTGTGTCTGTCATGAGGGTCGATAGCCGAGAGCTTCCACTCTCAGGGATCCCTCTCTGTCAGCTGCTTCCATATCATCTTGGGCCTCATCTTGGGCCTCCTAGGCCCACGTTTTTGCCTGCCTCGGTTGCTCAGTTGGATGCGCCGTCCGACTGGAGACCAGGAAGTCGCGGGTTCGACAACATTCTTTCGTGGAGATTGATCATGAAATATTTTCTACGGTCATTTTCTCCCTTCCGCTGATTCAAGAAGGGCAGTTGTCAGTTTCTGGCGAAAGAATGTGCACAATACTGGTTAACCGCTTAGAGGAATAATAAGCCTGCCCAGTAAACGTGTAGTTAGGTAAACTGACCGCACTCGACATTACCCCATTGGGTTGACTGGGCCGTAAAACCTCAACACAAACGAACAAACATCCATCAACTTGTATGTCACAGGCTGACTTGATTGCACCGTTGGAGCATTCCACATGTCCATACCAGCAGAGACTTCTATCCTTCAAGATGAGGTCCAGGTCTTCAATGCCAAGCTCATTGGACTGGATGGTGACAATGTCTTGCGGCTTGACATTGCAGATCTGTCTGATCATCGCCCTGTCATTAATTATGCCCCCAACTTCAAAGAAGTTGGAGGGGCATATTGCTTCTGGGTTGTTCGTCCGTCCGTCCGGTCCGTCCGTCCGTCCGTCCTTCCGTCCGTTCGTCACGCTTTTTGATGCATCGCATAACTTTAAAACCGCGAATGCTACTGTTTTGAAATTTCATATATGGATTCCTCATGAAAAAATAGCTGACACATATTTTTTTTCTTGACAGGATTGTGCCCCTTTTCTGAGTTATGGCCCTTTGAAAAAATATGGATGCAATCTTGTCAGCAAAATATCTCAAAAACTATTAAAGCTAGAGCCTTGAAACTTGATGAATAGACTGGTAGTGATGAGTAGACAACCTGATTAACTTTTGAAGAAATTTTGAAAAATACTTCTTGAGTTATGGCCCTTTGTAATTTTGGGCAATTTTACCTTGTCAGCAAAATATCTCAAAAACTGTTAGAGCTAGAGCCTTGAAACTTAGTAAATGGATTTGTAGTGATGAGTAGATGACCTGATTAACTTTTGGAGAAATTCTGAAAAATACTTCATGAGTTATGGCCCTTTGTAATTTTGGGCATTTTTATCTTGTCAGCAAAATATCTCAAAAACCGTTGGAGCTAGAGCCTTGAAACTTAATGAATAGACTGGTAGTGATGAGTAGACAACCTGATTAACTTTTGAAGAAATTTTGAAAAATGCCTTTTGAGTTATGGCCCTTTGTAATTTTGGGCATTTTTACCTTGTCAGCAAAATATCTCAAAAACTGTTAGAGCTTGAGCCTTGAAACTTAGTAAATGGATTTGTAGTGATGTGTAGATGACCTGATTAACTTCTGAAGAAATTCTGAAAAACACTTCATGAGTTATGGCCCTTTGTAATTTAGGGCATTTTTAACTTGTCAGCAAAATATCTCAAAAACTATTGAAGCTAGAGCCTTGAAACTTGATGAATAGACTGGTAGTGATGAGTAGACAACCTGATAAACTTTTGAAGAAATTTTGAAATATACTTCTTGAGTTATGCCCCTTTGTAATTTTAGGCATTTTTATCTTGTCAGCAAAATATCTCAAAAACTGTTAGAGCTAGAGCCTTGAAACTTAGTAAATGGATTTGTAGTGACGAGTAGATGACCTGATTAATTTTTGAAGAAATTCTGAAAAATACTTCATGAGTTATGGCCCTTTGTAATTTTGGGCAATTTTACCTTGTCAGCAAAATATCTCAAAAACTGTTGGAACTAGAGCCTTGACACTTGATGAATAGACTGGTAGTGATGAGTAGACAACCTGATTAACTTTTGAAGAAATTTTGAAATATACTTCTTGAGTTATGCCCCTTTGTTATTTTGGGCATTTTTATCTTGTCAGCAAAATATCTCAAAAACTATTAGAGCTAGAGACTTGAAACTTGGTGAATTGATTGGTAATGATGAGTAGATGACCTGATTAATTTTTTTGTAAATTCTGAAAAATATTTCATAAGTAATGGCCCTTTGTAAATTTGGGCATGTTTCCCTTGTGAACAAAATATCTCAAAAACTATTGAAGCTGGAGCCTTGAAACTTGATGAATAGATTGGTAGCGATGAGTAGATGACCTGATTATGCCCCCAGTTTCGAATGAAATTGATGGGGCATATTATTTTGCCTTCATTTGTCCATCCGACTGTTTGTCCGTTCATCAAGCTTTTTTTGTGCATGCCATATCTTAAGAACCCTGCACGCTAGGGTTTTGAAATTTTATATTTGGGTTCCCAATGAAAAAATAGCCGACCCGTATTTTGTTTCTTGTCTAGCATGTTTATTTAAAGTTATGCCCCTTTGAAAAAAATCAGAATTAAATCTTGTGAGCAAGATATCTTGAAAAGCATTTAAGCTGGGTTCTTGAAATTCGATACAGTGAGTGGGAATGATGTGTACATTACCCGATTATATTTTGAGAGAATTCCATGAAAATATTGATAAAGTTACGGCCCTTTGCAGTTCTGCTCATTTTGACCTTGTCAGCAAGATTTCTCGAAAAGCACTTAAGCTAGGGTCTTGAAATATTATATGCTGATTGGGGATGATGTGGAGATTACCTGGTTTGTTTTTTAGGGAATTCCATGAAAAATTGATGTAGTTATGGCCCTTTGTAGTTCTAGGCATTTTGACTTTTTCAGCAAGATATCTCAAAAAGTATTTAAGCTAGAGCCATGATATTTGGTATACTGATTGGGATTGAGGAGGAGATCACCTGAATAAATTTTGAACCAATTAAATGAAATGTTGGAGTTATGGCCCTTCGCAATTTCGGGCCATTTAATGTCGTTGCTTTATTGTGTATAGCATAAGTTTAGAACCATGTATGCTAATGTTTTGAAATTTCATGTTTTGATTCCTCATGAAAAAATAGGTGATCCGTATTTTTTTCTTATCCCAATCATCTCCTATTTTAGAGTTATTTCCCTTTGATAAAATAACATTGAAATCATATATTTGTACTGTTGTTACCGTCATGGCTAAGCAGTGTTGGAGTCAAACAGTGTTAGAGTCAGGCAGTTGGGGGCATAGTGTTTTACAAACACCAGCTCTAGTTTTGTTGAAGGTTTGGCTTTCTCAGTGAAAAGTCTCACTGGCATGGAGCATTGCACTCCGCACACAAGAGCTGTACAAGCCGCCACTTGTCTTGAAAGGGAGGTTTCGGGAAAAGAGAACTGGTAGCAGCTCTTTAAACTTCTTCCAGCAGTTTTCACTCATATGTTTTGGTTGAAAGTTCATAGCCACTGGCTGTAGAGAGCATGTCTCCTAGGTAGCAAAGGATTTAGCTACCACTTCCAGCTTGTCAGGTCTGACTGGACTTTCCTCTAGATCAGTGGTGTGCCGTCAAAGGGACATGCAGTTCCCTGGCATTTAGTACACCTGTACTCAGGGTCCTCTGTCAAGTGCTTCAACCTACTGTATTTCTTGTGCACCCAGTGCTTGCTGCCATTGCAGAAGATGCTGTTGCTGCCCACTCCCCTGTGACAGACGGCACATGGAAACTTGCCTGAATTCTGCAGAAGGTCCAGGCCCATACCACAGGTCATGGTCTTCGTCTTTCCTGCATTTACTCTCAGCCCTTTCCCCTCCATTGCTTCTTTCCAAGTCAAGAGCCTCCTGACAGATTCCTGGAGCGATTCAGCAATGATAACAAGGTCATCAGCATAGAGGCCCTCCCAGGGTACCCCAGAGCAGGCTGATATAAAAATAATTAAATGTTTTTTGCAACAATTTTGTATGGTGCTTAAAGGTTAAGCAATTTTTCTTCTTTCAAAAAGTTTACACTTAATATTACAGATTAAGATGTATCACTATAATACCATATTTTACATTAACGCTTAACATGCCAGGTAAAATTTTCAGCAGATGACATTTTGTAGTGTTTTTCTTATTTTTCCCAGAAAGTAGGCATTGTCATATCTTGCAAATTGTCTTCTGATGTCTCCTGAAATGTCAAAGTCCATTTTCTGGGAAAAATATAAAATATATAATCAATTTTCATCTATTGAATTTGCCCAAAGAGTAGTAAATTAAGCCCTGAAATGGCAAGCAAAATTATAGCAAACAACATTCTACTACAACATGTAATTTTTTAATATTATTATTTTCAGAAAAAAAAAATCAGAAAAAAATAAGGGTTGACAATTCTTGTGAATCATCTGTGTAGTAGAATAAAAATGGTAAGGAGGTAAGGAATCTGAATATTTAGGATAATTATGGTAGAGCACTTCATCACATGTTCATATGTCACTGCATGGGATCAAAGCATATTGGTTAACTCATTTATGTCAAGTGGATTCTTCTACCACAATTCTTTGGACAGGTCTATTTTCAACAGCAGGGTGTCTGGTTACTTTTTATTATTACTGTGCATTATAGAAATTCCTGTAGTTAATGCAAACAGTGTAGACCCTGATCAGATGCCACATTCTATGGCATCTGATCAGGGTCTTAACTGTTTGCCAATTACTATTTTGGGTCTCTCCCGACTAAAATGGGTTAATTCTCATGTGAAAAAAAAAAATCATTTTGTACCAAACCAAATCATTGCAAAGTATGTACATAAAAGTATATGAAATAATCATATTTACTGTAAATATTAGTACTCTTTAACTCATTACCATACTTGTTCTTAAATTTGAACAAGCCCATTTGACAACCAGTGGTAAATGGTGTAGACCTTGATCAGTTGCTACATATGGAGCTGTCTGATCTGGATCTACACTGTTTTCTCAGGCCTGTCTCAGTACTTACGATTATTACCGTACCTGTATTTTTCTAATAAGTCATTGTCAGAAAACATACCTTCTGACATGTGCACCCAATGGTGACAAATCAGCCTCCGCATCCACACAGTCTGATCAGAGTCTGTATTGTTGGCAAGAAGAACCTTTTCATCCTTTGCTATCCAGTGAATATTCTGACCAGACTGTGGGTATATATTCAGGCTGATCTAAATTTTTGCTGGGCACATACCGTATTCGACTTTATTACCGCACCATGTGCTTAGGTTTTTCAAAATTACTGGGAAAACTTGTGATAAAATCTGTATCCACCTATACTAAGGGCACACTTAAAGATCAGAGAAAGACTTAATCAAATGATGCTTATGTGATATTTTTGTGTTTTCTTTGTCTGATTTTCTTTATAAAAGCATATGTTGTGGGTACTCATTTGAATTGCATCGACAAGTCGATGCAATTCAAATGGGTACCCACAATATATGCCATAATAAAGAAGTAGACAAACAGTACACTGGCTGTAATCTGACAACTATACGGAATCGCTTGACTGTGCGCTTATAGGGGTATGTGCGCTAATTAGGTCGAATACGATTTGTACAATGGCACATTTTCTGATGTTGGGGCTGAAATGAATATTTGTGTAACAATGTTTGATGACACATCAGGTTTTTTATAATAGTAGGTAATGGTGGGTCAGACATTATAGTTTGGCAAAGCTGTATATTATCATCCCACACTAAAATTTATGGTGTCAATTTTCAAATGAAAAGTAATATGGTATACAGAATGATTTAAAATACCCTTGATATAGTTTCACATCCTTCTCCCTCCCAGTATAATTATGGGCCACAGCTCATCAGACCTCTGAGCCCATCTGGTCCAGGAAATAGGTGATTTACCTTTAAGTGCCTCTCCGGCAGAGTTGCTAATAATGTAAGATAGTATTGTCTGAGATCAATCAGCCAAGTCCGGAAGGAGTCGTATTTTCTTTAAGTATTTGGACACCTAAACTTCTTACCATACTTTTCCTAACATTTAAACATATGTGAGAGTGGCAAACAGTGTAGCCCCTGATCTGAGGCCATATATTGTGGCATCTGATCTGGGTCTGCACTGTTTGGTCTGAGACTTATCTGGCCAACTACTTAGAACAGATATCGACATTATTGATCACTAATAAGATTTAAGCTAAAATTTGAAAAAAAAAAAAAAAATGATTACCATAATGATCCTAAGTATTGGGACAGACAGGCTTGAGCAAATAGTGTAGACTCAGATCAGATGCCTCAGAATGCAGTGTCTGATTGCGGTATAAACTGTTTGTCGCGCATCTAGAAGTTTTTCAGACATGTACGTCAACTAGAAGTTTGTGTTGAGGTTTTATGGCCCAGTCAACACAATTCATGTCAAGTGCGGTGATTTGACCCTTTTTAGCTCACCTGAGCAAAAACTCAGGGTGAGCTATTGTCATCACCCTTCGTCCGTTGTCGTCCGTCGTTCGTCGCCAACAATTAGTTTGTTAACACTCTAGAGGTCACAGTTTTGACCCAATCTTGATGAAACTTGGTCAGAATGTTTGCCTCTATGAAATCTAGGTCAAGTTCGATACTGGGTTACTTGGGGTCAAAAACTAGGTCAACATGTCAAATCAAAGGAAAAACTTGTTAACACTCTAGAGGTCATAGTTTTCACCCAATCTTGATGAAACTTGCTCAAAATGTTTGCCTCTATTAAATCTAGGTCAAGTGTAAAACTGGGTCACGGGGGTCAAAAACTAGGTCACCAGGCCAGATCAGCAGAAAACCTTGTGAACACTCTAGCGGTCACATTTTTTAAGCAGTCATCATGTATCTTGCTCAATATGTTGGTCTTGATGATTTCTAGGTCAAGTTCAAAACTGGGTCACTTGGGGTCAAAAACTAGGTCACTGGGCCAAATCAGCAGAAAACCTTGTTAACACTCTAGCGGTCACATTTTTGAAGCAATCATGAATCTTGCTCAAAATGTTTGTCTTGATGATTTCTAGGTCAAGTTCAAAACTGGGTCACTTGGAGTAAAAAACTAGGTCACCAGGCTAAATCAGCAGAAAACCTTGTTTACACTCTAGCGGTCACATTTTTCAAGCAATCATCATGAATCTTACTCAATATGTTTGTTTTGATAAGTTCTAGGTCAAGTTCGAAACTGGGTCACTTGGAGTCAAAAACTAGGTCACTGGGCCAAATCAGCAGAAAGCCTTGTTAACACTCTAGCGGTCACATTTTTGAAGCAATAATCATGAATCTTGCTCAAAATGTTTGTCTTAATGAGTTCTAGGATATAGTTGAAACTGGGTTATGTGGGGTCAAAAACTAGGTCACTGGGGCAAATCAGCAGAAAACCTTGTTAACACTCTCTAGTGGTCACATTTTTGAAGCAATCATCATGAATCTGGCTCAAAATGTTTGTCTTGATGATTTCAAGGTCAAGTTCGAAACTGGAATACCTGGGGTCAAAAACTAGGTCACCTGGCCAAATCAGCTTAAAAAATCTTTTTATCACTCTAGCGGCCACATTTTTCAAGCAGTCATCATGAATCTTGCTCAAAATGTTTGTCTTGATGAATTCTAGGTCAAGTTCAAAACTGGGTCACTTGGAGTCAAAAACTAGGTCACCGGGCCAAATCAGCAGAAAATTTTGTTAACACTCTAGCGGTCACATTTTTTAAGCAATCATGAATCTTGCTCAAAATGTTGGTCTTGATGTTTTTTTAGGTCAGGTTTGAAACTGGGTCACCTGGGGTCAAAAACTAGGTCACCTGGCCAGATCAGCAGAAAACCTTGTTAACACTCTAGTGGTCACATTCAAGCAATCATCATGAATCTTGCTCAACATGTTTGTCTTGATGATTTCTAGGTCAAGTTTGAAACTGGGTCACTTGGGGTAAAAAATTAGGTCACCTGGCCAAATCAGCAGAAAACCTTGTTAACACTCTAGCGGTCACATTTTTGAAGCAATCATCATGAATCTTGCTCAAAATGTTTGTCTTGATGATTTCTAGGTCAGGTTTGAAACTGGGTCACATGGGGTCAAAAACTAGGTGACCTGGCCAAATCAGCAGAAAACTGTTAACACACCAGAGGTCACATTTTTGAAATAATCATCATAAATATTGCTCAAAATGTTTGTCTTGATGATTTCCAGGTCTAGTTTAAAACTGGGTCACTTGAAATCAAAAACTAGTTCACATGGCCAAATCAAAGGAAAACCTTGTTGATGCTCTAGAGGTCACATTTTTGAAGTGATCATCATGAATCTTGCTCAAAATGTTTGTCTTGATGATTTCAAGGTGCTGTATAGTTTTCTGTCCAGTGACTGTCGTAAGTTTTTCCATTTAGGTCAGTTTCTCAGTAATTATTGGTCCTATAGAGTGATATTTGGTACTTGTGAAGTGTTTGTGTTTAGGTCAGTTTCTCATTAAACTATTGTTCCTACAGCCAGTGATACTTAGTACATGCATACATCTTAGCATGGCCTCTTGAGTGCAGTCATCCATATTTGACCATGACCTTTATTTCACAATCCATTAGACATGCTACATTGTCTTACTTGTTAATATAATCATTTTGAACTTTGATCAGAATGTTTGCCTTGATCAGTTCTAGATCAGGCTCTCAAAGTGCTATGTTGCTCAGGTGAGCGTTACAGGGCCATCATGGCCCTCTTGTTTAACCCTTGTCCTGCTGAACCCGGATATACCCTGCCTTTGCAAACAGTGTAGATCTGGATCAAATGGCTTCTGAAGAAGCCAACTGATCTGGATCCGCACTGTTTGCCATTAAGTATGTGAATTTATAGCAACAATCCGGATCAAAGTAATCTGATTGGCTGAAAATGAAAAGTGGGCATGGCATCTTAATTTATTCAGCAGGACAAGGATTAACTTTTCTTATACCTTTTTTTCACTCACTGGGCAGATTCAGCAGATGACAAATTGATATTTTTTATTATTTTGCCCAGAAAAATAGGCTTTGAGATTTCGTGCAAATTGTCTTCTAAGGACACACTTTGAAATCTCAAAGCCTTTTTTCTGGGTAAAATAAGAAAAATCTTTCAAAATGTTGTCTGCTGAAAATGTCACCCGGCATGCCCAGCATTAAATGCACCAGTATCTTTGAAGTTCAGGTTCCCATAGAATATGATACAATAATTGCAATGCAGACAAATATAATGGCCCATTTGGGACTGAAGTGTAAAATGTTAATTTTTACCTGCTGAATTTAAATATTACCTGATGGTATTTTCAGTATTGTTCTCTTATTTCCCCTAAAGTAGGGTCAGGGGATTCATTTTACCTGTCTTCTAAGATGATTGGAATAATATATTTGCCTACCGTATTTACCATATATATTCGGACAGACAGGCCTGAGCAAACAGTATAGACCCAGATTAGACGCGGCATCTCATCTGGGTCTACACTGTTTGCCACTCATCCAGCAATTTTTAGACACAACATTGGGTAGTGAATTGTACTGGTTCAATTTTTAGAACATATATGGTAAGGAGTTGAGGTGTCCAAATACTTAGGGTAAATACGGTATTTACTAACGACAAAAAATACTGCCCTTCTGTCAGAGTGTTCATTTCCTACACTATGTGGCGGTTAATAACTTAAAATGTTTATGCATTGGATTTCAGCAGGCATCATTGTGAAATGTTTCTTCTGAATTTCCCCAGAAAATAGGGTTTGATGTTTCATGAAGATTGTCTCAGTTTGCATGAAATGTCAATGAACATTATTTAATTTCCTGGAACTGATTTTGTTAAGACACTGTGCCTACCTTACCTTAATTACCTTAAATAGTTGGTCATCTTAACCCAGCACCAAGACTGTCTCCAGTCTCCAGCGATTAAATATTGTTTTCTTATAATTCTGTTTGATAGTCCACTAAAATTAAACCAAAATAATATCATAACTATGAAGGCTGGTCACTACTGACCAGCCTTTATAGTCATGATATCATTTTGGTTTTATTTGGATTATATAAAAAAAGTTATAAAGAATTATAAGGAAAAAGTCACTGTGTACTGGAGCCAGTCTATCCAGCACCCTTCAGAAGTTTTATTTATGTTTTCAAGAAACTAAGGCTTGACATTTCATGTGAATTGTTCAGTTTCAGATTTTTAATGCTGCCAGGCAATTGAGTCACATAGAGGCAGCGCACAGATAAATCTGGATTAGTTTTACTGGACTACTGGGTTGGCTTGAAACAGTGCCTAGTTATAATTCATAACTAGGTCACCTCGCCCAGACACGGAGTGCGTGCATGTCCAGACCTCTTGCGTGTCCAGACCTTGTGCGAGAGTAGTAGTCCAGCCTGTGTTGCAGAATTTTGACAATCGGCCGAAAAATTAGAGCTTTTAATCTTGTACCTAATGTGTGTCAATTCCGACTGCGTAGTGCATTAGGTACTCAGCTCGAGTTGTGCGAAAGTTTCAGACACTAGCCGAGGAAGGGAGTTGCCAGAGGGGTGTCCTCACCCAGGCTGCCGAGGGGGTGTCCTCACCCAGAGCACTGATAGGGTGTCCTCACCCAAGTTAATAAGTATAGAAGGGTGTCCTCACCCATGAGCCGGAAGGGTGTCCTCACCCGAATCTCTCGCTTGGTGCTACTCTGATGAACCGATACTTTCCCAATGGGTCGCTGCAGGCACGCTCCAGGAAACTGAACCAGGATATGATGTTCGTCTGTGACTTTCCTGATTCAGCTAGCTCTTCGATCTTGTTGTAAAATTCCTCATGGTAGTACTTTGGCGTTGGTCCCTTGATGAATAGCCAGTCCTGTTTCCAAGGTCGATGTAAAAAGTAGGCCGGCAGGTTGATATTCATCTCGTCTTCTTCTCACGGGAGTCTTTGAGCCTTGATGATGGCAACGTCTTTTCCATGGAGCTTGTTGCTGAGAGCATCCTGGAGGTCATACTTCTTGTGGATCGGGAAAGGTTCTTCATAGGCATCGTAGTAGCAGAGGATTGGGCAATCTTTCACTGTTTCTGGAGACTCTTTTCTGGCCTTCTTCGATAGCGGTGACTCGGGAGACGCTGGTGTTGGTGCTGGTCTGGTGATGATAGGCGATGCGGTGAAGCTAGCTGTATTCTTGTAGTGTGGTCTGATGATCTGTTGCGATGTCTGTTGTATGGTCTGTGTCGTTGGTGGTAGCGTCTCCCTCTCTATCTGCGTCGGTTCTCTGCGTGGCGGCGGTCTTGAAGTTGGAACAGGCTGGCGAGGACACTCGCCAGCAGAGGGTGCAGGCTGCCTCCTGCTTTCAGCCCTCCTCTTGTAATAAGGCTTAGTTGGTAGAGCCTTATGGAAGGTTAGTTCAACGCGAACTAGATCCTTCCCATCGGACATCCTCCAAAGTGGAGTGCCGACAAACTTGTACTGGCTCAGGGCCCTGAGGAGTACACCAGGCATAACGGACATGGTTATTCATTAGTTATGAGATGTTAACACTTTGAAGGTCGAAGGTGAATATGTGAATTGTTTGCTATGACCTGTTTATGTGTCTAAAGACTGCTGGATTAGTGGCAAACTGTGTAGACTGTGCCGAGATGCCACAGAATCATCTAGATATACCGTATCTGCTTGAGCCAGTCTGTCTGATTTTACTGAGGTTACTGTATTTATCAAATATTGGGACATCTCAACTCCCTGCAATACTTGCCCTAAAGGTTTCAACAAATCCATTTGACTACCCACTGATCTGTATAAAATGTGCTGGATGAGAAGCAAACAGAGCAAATCCCAAACTGACTCTGCTTTGTATGGCATCTGATCTGCATCTACACTGTTTGCTCAGGCCTGTCTGTCCCAGTACTCAGAGTAATTACTTT
Organism: Anodontia alba; assembly: GCA_964016985.1. Classification (NCBI taxonomy): domain Eukaryota; kingdom Metazoa; phylum Mollusca; class Bivalvia; order Lucinida; family Lucinidae; genus Anodontia; species Anodontia alba. Next base: position 39,134,267 of record OZ024826.1, read on the forward strand.
AGGATTGTGCCATGTGAGTCATGAAACACCTTTCATGATGAGACTGTAAGCTAATACTTAGGAACTCAGCCAACCAAGATGACATGTCAGTTCTTAAAGTGCAAGATTATAGCAGACAACATTCTAATTTTTATGCCCCCAACTTCAAAGAAGTTGGAGGGGCATATTGCTTCTGGGTTGTTCGTCCGTCAGTCCACCCGTCCGTCCGTCCGTCCGTCCTTCCTTCCGTCCGTCCATCCGTTCGTCACGCTTTTTGATGCATAGCATAACTTTAAATCCGTGAATGCTACTATTTTGAAATTTCATATATGGATTCCTCATGAAAAAATAGCTGACACGTATTTTTTTTCTTGACAGGATTATGCCCCTTTTCTGAGTTATGGCCCTTTGAAAAAATATGGATGCAATCTTGTCAGCAAAATATCTCAAAAACTATTAAAGCTAGAGCCTTGAAACCTGATGAATAGACTGGTAGTGATGAGTAGACAACCTGATTAACTTTTGAAGAAATTTTGAAAAATACTTCTTGAGTTATGGCCCTTTGTAATTTTGAGCAATTTTACCTTGTCAGCAAAATATCTAAAAAACTGTTAGAGCTAGAGCCTTGAAACTTAGTAAATGGATTTGTAGTGATGAGTAGATGAACTGATTAATTTTTGAAGAAATTCTGAAAAATACTTCATGAGTTATGGCCCTTTGTAATTTTGGGCATTTTTATCTTGTCAGCAAAATATCTCAAAAACCGTTGAAGCTAGAGCCTTGAAACTTAATGAATAGACTGGTAGTGATGAGTAAACAACCTGATTAACTTTTGAAGAAATTTTGAAAAATACTTCTTGAGTTATGGCCCTTTGTAATTTTGGGCATTTTTACCTTGTCAGCAAAATATCTCAAAAACTGTTAGAGCTTGAGCCTTGAAACTTAGTAAATGGATTTGTAGTGATGTGTAGATGACCTGATTAACTTTTGAAGAAATTCTGAAAAACACTTCATGAGTTATGGCCCTTTGTAATTTATGGCATTTTTAACTTGTCAGCAAAATATCTCAAAAACTATTGAAGCTGGAGCCTTGAAACTTGATGAATAGACTGGTAGTGATGAGTAGACAACCTGATAAACTTTTGAAGAAATTTGAAATATACTTCTTGAGTTAAGCCCCTTTGTAATTTTAGGCATTTTTATCTTGTCAGCAAAATATCTCAAAAACTGTTAGTGCTAGAGCCTTGAAACTTAGTAAATGGATTTGTAGTGATGAGTAGATGACCTGATTAATTTTTGAAGAAATTCTGAAAAATACTTCATGAGTTATGGCCCTTTGTAATTTTGGGCAATTTTACCTTGTCAGCAAAATATCTCAAAAACTGTTGGAACTAGAGCCTTGACACTTGATGAATAGACTGGTAGTGATGAGTAGACAACCTGATTAACTTTTGAAGAAATTTTGAAATATACTTCTTGAGTTATGCCCCTTTGTTATTTTGGGCATTTTTATCTTGTCAGCAAAATATCTCAAAAACTATTAGAGCTAGAGACTTGAAACTTGGTGAATTGATTGGTAATGATGAGTAGATGACCTGATTAATTTTTTTGTAAATTCTGAAAAATATTTCATAAGTAATGGCCCTTTGTAAATTTGGGCATGTTTCCCTTGTGAACAAAATATCTCAAAAACTATTGAAGCTGGAGCCTTGAAACTTGATGAATAGATTGGTAGCGATGAGTAGATGACCTGATTATGCCCCCAGTTTCAAATGAAATTGATGGGGCATATTATTTTGCCTTCATTTGTCCATCCGACTGTTTGTCTGTTCATCAAGCTTTTTTTGTGCATGCCATATCTTAAGAACCCTGCACGCTAGGGTTTTGAAATTTTATATTTGGGTTCCCAATGAAAAAATAGCCGACCCATATTTTGTTTCTTGTCTAGCATGTTTATTTAAAGTTATGCCCCTTTGAAAAAAATCAGAATTAAATCTTGTGAGCAAGATATCTTGAAAAGTATTTAAGCTGGGTTCTTGAAATTCGATACAGTGAGTGGGAATGATGTGTACATTACCCGATTATATTTTGAGAGAATTCCATGAAAATATTGATAAAGTTACGGCCCTTTGCAGTTCTGCTCATTTTGACCTTGTCAGCAAGATTTCTCGAAAAGCACTTAAGCTAGGGTCTTGAAATATTATATGCTGATTGGGGATGATGTGGAGATTACCTGGTTTGTTTTTTAGGGAATTCCATGAAAAATTGATGTAGTTATGGCCCTTTGTAGTTCTAGGCATTTTGACTTTTTCAGCAAGATATCTCAAAAAGTATTTAAGCTAGAGCCATGATATTTGGTATACTGATTGGGATTGAGGAGGAGATCACCTGAATAAATTTTGAACCAATTAAATGAAATGTTGGAGTTATGGCCCTTCGCAATTTCGGGCCATTTAATGTCGTTGCTTTATTGTGTATAGCATAAGTTTAGAACCATGTATGCTAATGTTTTGAAATTTCATGTTTTGATTCCTCATGAATAAATAGGTGATCCGTATTTTTTTCTTATCCCAATCATCTCCTATTTTAGAGATTTCCCTTTGATAAAATAACATTGAAATCATATATTTGTACTGTTGTTACCGTCATGGCTAAGCAGTGTTGGAGTCAAACAGTGTTAGAGTCAGGCAGTTGGGGGCATAGTGTTTTACAAACACCAGCTCTAGTTTTTTTATTATTATCATTTCTTAGAGAAATAAGAATTGGCATTTCATTTGAATTGTCTACTTGGCAGAAGATTCACATGAAATGTCATTTCTGCTTCTCTCTGAAAAAAAAGTAAAAATGTCATCTACTGCAGTTGTGATTGGTGTTTTCAAGTTTAACCCATTTATGTTTAATGGACTCTTCTACCACAGCCCTTTGGACCAGCTTATCTCTAATAACAAAGAGTATGTTTTTATAGAAATTCCTATATTTGATGCTGAAATATTCCTGTATTTCATGCAAACACATTATAGACCCTGTTTAAACACCACCTTCTGCAGCATCTGATCTGGGTCTCAGTACACGTTTTTTTTTGCTGATTACCCTTTTAGGAGTTGCCAACTAAAATGGGTTAATCAGATATATCATGTATGTGTGTGAAAATTGGCATGCAGTCAATATCATCCCAGTATAAATAGATAACCTTTACCTGGCCATCCACCCACAGACATATATTTACCAGTATTTAATTAAATAATTTAAATATGTAATATGTTTGCCTGTTTTTTTTACTAAAAAAAATGCTGAAGGATTTAATGGCTTAAACCCCATTTGACACCTACCTACAATTGCTGATGTTCAATAATTTTAACCAGTCTATTTTAGCTATCTAATTTACTACTGCACTGAAGTAAAATAAATCTCATAAAACTTTTTTCTTAACTCTGTTATTCTTAACACTGACAGTACCATGGGGAAATTGACAGCAGACAACAGATTGATGATATTTTCTTATTTTTCTAGAAAATCCTATTTTCTAGGAAAAATAAGAAAACTGTTTCAAAATGTCATCAAGTTTTTACCCGGCATGCAAAGCCTTAAAAGCCAGGGCTCAATTGTTCAAAACTAATGATGTTGTTAGTTAACATATCGTTAAAACTTTGATCATTAAGTATGGCATAGATGCTAATATTTTTGCTGAAATAATGTGAGTAGCTTTTGCATTTGCAAAAGCTACTCACATTTTTTTTCAGCAAAAATACCTGTGAATTAAATATTGTACTTACTAGAACATTAACATTTTGACCACTAATGAGCTTTTTAAGCTAACAATGCTTTGAACAACTGGGCCCTTGACCAACATATTCATTACTAGCACTGGGAATATGTTTTAAAAGTTAAATGGCCATTAGATGCAGAAACTTTTTTTACTTGTTTTAAAAGTAATGGCCATTAGATACAGAAACTTTTTTTTACTTGTTTTAAAAGTAATGGCCATTACTGAGATACATAAACATTTTCACTTGTTTTAAAAGTAATGGCTATTAGATACAGAAACTTTCTTTACTTGTTTTACAAGTAATGGCTATTAGATACAGAACCAGTTTTACTTGTTTTACAAGTAATGGCCATTAGATACAAGTAATGGCCATTAGATACAGAAACAGTTTTACTTGTTTTAAAAGTAATGGCCATTAGATACAGAAACTTTTTTTTTACTTGTTTTAAAAGTAATGGCTATTAGATAAAGAAACTACAAATGTACTTGTTTTAAAATTAATGGCCTTTAGATACAGAAACATTTTTTACTTGTTTTAAAAGTAATGGCCATTAGATACTCAATTGATTTTACTTGTTTTAAAAGTAATGGCCATTAGACACAGAAACAGTTTTACTTGTTTTAAAAGTAATGACCATTAGATAAAGAAACTTTACTTGTTTTAAAATTAATGGCCATTAGATACAGAAACTTTATTCAGTGGAAATGATACAGTTTCAGGTCAAAATTGTTAAGTCTCCTTTTTGAAAAGGGGTTTACTGTTAAAGGACAGGATTTCAGAACGAGCTTGATTTGCAGCAAAGCAAACAGAAGATGAAAAAAGTTGCCTTCCTTGTTAAAAATGGTGGGGGAAAAACAATAACAACAAATAAGTGTATCCTGACCCTTAACTGCTACAGCAAGATCTGCAAGAGGGTCAGATTTATTTTGGAAAGCATGTTTATTTGACAAAGTATGGTAAAAGATATTTCCAGATATCTATAGAATGCTAGTAGAATAAAAAGTATTTGTCTTGGTCAAACATACTAGAAAATATCAATATAAAGAATAACATGGACTGTGCCATGTGCAAACATGTCCAGATCAGCCTGCACAGGGCAGCAAAGGCCTATGCAGTCTGACCATGACCTTCACTGTCCACTTATAGAATGACTGGGTTCTGTAGAACATAAGAAAGTGTAACAAAGTTGCTGATCAGACTATATATTTGCTGGTTGATCTGGATCTTTACTGTTTGCATTTACTCTGAAGAAGTGGCTCACATGATATTTGAACAAGGCATACATTACATGTTATCACAGCACAGGTTCAAGACTGGCTTCAGTCTCCAGTGACTATTTTTTTCTTATAAATGCTGGTTGATAATTTTACCACTGAAATAAAACCAAAATAATATCATGACTATAAAGGCTGGTCTAGTGACATCATCATCATAATCATAATCGGATTTTTGATTAACGTGCAGGTATAGGGGCAACATCCACATCAGTGGGCCCCCTTCCAGATAGCTGGCTTGCTGCACGCATGGCAGATCTCAAACCAGATCTCCAGGTACATCTGACCAGCCTTTATATTCATGATATCATTTGTGGACTATCAAACAGGATTATAAGAAAAAATACATTTTGTCACTGGAGACAGGAGCCAATCTACACAGGTTCTTGAAAATGTCCTAAAACTTCTTACAACAAAGTTTCTAACAAAAAAAAGCATATGCAAACAGTGGGAACCCAGATCAGAATGTTTTTGCTCACCTGAGCATAAAGTTCTCAAGGTCAGTCAATGTCCCTCGTCCGTCGTGCGGCATGCATCATGCAGCATCAACAGTTGGCTTTAAACGCCTACTACTCCTACACCCGTGGGCCTTTTGACTCGAAGCTTGGTAGGAAGCATTGGTGTGACTAAATGTAGATCAAAAATAGCTAAAATCGTTCTGATCAGAAATCCTAGATGGCCGCCATGGCCGCCATCTTGATAATCTATTTTGCCTTTCTTCTCCTGAACTGAAAGGCCAGTTAACTCGAGACTTAGTAGAAAGTATCAGGGCAACTTGCAGCTCGAGAATAACTAAGATTGTTATGATCTAAAAATTATTTTGCGCTTCTTTCCTTGACCCAGAAGGCCAATTGACTCAAAACTTAGTAAGGAGTATTGTGGCAGCTCGTAGATCAACAGTAGCTAAAATTGTTCGAATCAGAGATCAAAGATGGCCACCATTGTTGCCATCTTGAAAATCTCTTTTGCCACATATCTCCTGAACCGAAAGGCCAAGTGACTCGAAACTTGATAGGAAATATTGCGGCAACTTGTAGATAAAAAATAGCTAAAATTGTTACGATCAGAAATCCAAGATTGTCACCATGGTGGCAATCTTGAAAATCTATTTTGAGCTTCTTCTCCTGAACAGAAACGCCAACTGACTGGAAACTTGGTAGGAAATATCATGGTGACTTGTAAATTTAAAATAGCTAAAATCTTTCTGATCGCCAGTCCAAGATGGCTACCATGGTGGCCATCTTGAAAACCCATTTTGCCCTTCATCACCTGAAGAGAAAGGCCAATTGACTAGAAACTTGGTAAGAAGTATCAGGGTGACTTGAAAATCAAAAAATAGCTAAAATCATTCTGATCTACAATCCAAGATGGCTGTCATGTCCACCATCTTGAAAATCTATTTTGTTCTTCTTCTCATAAACCAAAATGCCAATAGACTCGAAACTTGGTAGGAAGTATCGGGGGCAACATGCAGATCAAAAGTAGCTGGCATTGTTCTGATAAAAAATTCAAGATGGCCACCACTACGGCTGTCTTGTAAATTTATTTTGCACTTCTATTCTTTAACCGAAAAACAAATTGACTGGAAACTTGGTAGGAAGTATCTAATTGATTTGCAGAGCAAAAATGGCTAAAATCTTTCTGATCGCAAAGCCAAGGTGGCATCCATGGCTGCCATCTTGAAAATCTATTTTGCACTTCTTCTCTTGAACCCAAAGGCCAATTGACTCAAAACTTGGTAGGAAGTATTTGGGCAATTTGTAGATAAAAACTAGCTAAAATTGTTCCGATCAGAACTCCAAGATGGCTGCACAGCCGGCATCTTGAAAATCTATATTGAACTTGTCCTCTTGAACCTAGAGGCCAATTGACTTGAAATTGGTAGGAAGTTTCAGGGTGAGTAGCAGATCAAAAATAGCTAAAATAGTTTGGATTGGAAATCCAAGATGGCTGTCATGGCTGCTATCTTGAAAATCTATTTTTTAACTTCTTCTCCTGAACCAAAATGCCAGTAGACTTGAAACTTGGTAGGAAGTATTTGGGTGACTTGTAGAACAAAAGCAGCTAAAATTTTTCTGATTGTAAACCCAGTTTGGCCACCACTGATTGTAAATCCAATATGGCCACCACTGTATATGGCCACCACAGTGGCCATCTTGAAAATCTATTTTGAACTTTCTTCTCCTGAACGGAAAGGCCAGTTGATTTGAAACTTGACAGGAAGTATTAGGATGACTTGTAGATCGAAGATTGTTAAAATCATTCTGATTGGAAATCCAAGGTGGCCGCCATTCTTGAAAATCCATTTTGCCCTACATCTCCTGAACCAAAAGGCCATTTGACTCTAAACTTGGTAGGAAGTATCAGAGAAACTTGCAGATGAAAAATAGCTTAAATCATTTCGATCAGAATCCAAGATGGCCACCATTGCCATCATATTGAAAATCTATTTTGGGCTTCTATTGAACTGAAAGGCCAGTTGACATGAAACTTGTCTTTTAAGCGGGTGAGCGATACAGGGCCATCTTGGCCCTCTTGTTTAGGAATCGTCTACTTCTAGTCAGATGATTCACAGGAAATTTCAAGCCTAATTTTCTCTGAAAAATAAATAAAATAAAAAAAAAAATTAATGCCATCTGCTGCAGTTGTTATTAGCATTTTTACCCTTGTCATGCTGAATAAATTAAGATGCCATGCTCACTTCTTATTTCCAGCCAATCAGATTACTTGATTCAGGTTTTTGATAGAAATTCACATATTCAATGACACACAGTGCAGATCCAGATCAATTGGCTTCTTCAGAAGCCAACTGATTTGGATCTACACTGTTTGCTAAAACATGGCATGTGGTGTTCAGCAAAAGAAGGGTTAAGGGTTCAATCAAAAGTTAAAAGGCTCTGGCCAGATTTGATGGATAGGATAGGTTATGCCTGTAGCTCTCAGTGTTTGCATGTGAGACTGCCCTGGGCTGTGTTCAGAAGTGCATAACACTCACGTTTTACCATGGATTTCTCTAACCAACAGGAGCAGGAGGCAAAATGTTCCTATTTCTCATGATTGTTATTCATTGTCTGGAGTGAATTTTCTTTGATTCTGCTGAGTCATCCAGTAGTGTTACTAACAACAGCAGACAGCACAGGGCCCCTGATAAGAAGTCTTTACAATGACTAAAAATTTCAGCAGACAACAGTTTCAGATATTTTTTTTTTATTTTTCCCTTAAAATAGGATTTTGCATTTAATGCTAATTGTCTCCCTAAGGGACAATTTGCATGAAATGTCAAAGTCTATTTTCTGGGAAAAACAAGGAAAATATCGTCAAATTGCCATCTGCTGTTAACTTGCTATGAAAAATATATTCTATAGCTGATCTCTCATTGGAATTGTCTCACTTGATATGTGTCAGAAGATTTTATTTTCACAAGGGAAGAAGAATATTTTTTCTTGAGTTACACTAAGTGTATTTATTCTTTTAGTATTCTGACACCTAAATTAGCTCCTCACCTTAACCTAATATTTGATGAAGTCCACTTTTACAATCAGTACTGTTATTGTGTATTAAAATTGGAGGATGAGTATAACACAGTGTAGTCCCTGATTAAATGCCACATTCTGTGGTGTCTGATATGGGTCCACACTGTTTGCTCTGACACCTGTCAGTCCGAGTACTTAGCGTAAATAGGATAGTTATCTGGATAACAGATTGACAACAGTCAATAGAATCAAGCATTCTATGGATCATGATTCAGTAGCTGTTTTTAGAGCTCAATCAGAAATTAACCTCTAGCTCTCTCCTGGAAAACTACAGCAGATGACAAATTGGTAATATTTTTTTTTTTTTTTTTGGCAGAAAGTAGGATATGATATTGCATGCAAATTGTTGGAGACAATTTACCGGTACATACGATTTCAAATCCTATTTTCTGCAAAGAATAAGAAAAATATTTCAAAATGTTGTCTGCTATAATTTTTACCCAGCATGCTACGCTTAATTGTATCTTGGTAAAACATACCTTCATTAAAACCGACTCATTGCCTGCATATATCATTTCAGCCTGCATGGACATGGTTTTTAATTTGTGTCCATAATGAGGGATACTACCTCCAGAATCTTATGAAAGAAAGTGATTTTTAAATAGAGTCTGCTGATCACAGTCTTCATTTTTGTGCATTTTCGTATTGAGAAAATTTTCCCTGAATCTGCACATCAAAATATTGAATGGTTTTGATGCCCGTGAAAGAGTCATATATTCTTGTTATCTGGCATTTGACTTGCAGAGCTGTACAGCTCAATGTCAGGCTGGTGTTGATGCTGTACGTCAGTATTGGTGCTAAGTTTGTTACAACTATACATATTGAAGTGAAAAATGCTCTATTTATCCTAAATATTGGTAAAGAAAGGCCTGAGAACAATATGGCATCTGATGAGGTTCTTCACTGCACCTCTGTAGGAAAACTTAGCAGTCGAAAAATGAATCTTAATTTTTTCTTTTTTTTTTCTGGAAAGTAACACTGGGCTTTTTATTTGAATTGTCTCCCTTTCAGTGCAAAAAGTTGTCTCCCTTTGGAGATAATATAAGACAGAAAGGGAAAGAAAAAGGGACAGCATTAGAATGAAACTTGCAGAGAAAAAAGAGAGACACAATTTGAATGAGATGTCAAATGATGTTTTCAGGGAAAATGGGAGACAATATGAAATTTCAAGTGCTATTTTCTGGGAAAGAAAGGGATAATTTAAATGAACTCAAGTGATTTTGACAGTGAGAAACAGAGACAATTTGAATCAAGTATTAGAGTTAATTTCAGGTAAAAGTGAGAAAATTTGAATAAAATATAAGGTGATCCATTCAGAAGAAGAAGAGAGACAAGTTGAATAAAATATCTAGTCCTACTTTCAGGAAAAAGGGAGACAATTTGAATGAAATATCAACTCGTGCTTTCAGGGAAAAGGGAGACAACTTGATTAAAATATAAAGCGCTATTTTCAATGAAGAAAGAGATAATTTGTGAGATTTCAGGTGCTGATTTTCAAGGAAACTTTAGATCAGTCATCTGTACATCATGCATTCTGACCAGTATCTTTGTTCACTCCATAATTAGCTCCAAGTAATAGGAGTACATGTCTAGATAAAAAAAAGTTCTTACCTTCTTGAAAACATGTTGAGGGTACTCTTTTGAAGAGCCTTGTCAGTGTCTTGGTAAGGCTCTTCTAATGAGTTCCCACAGCATAATTATTATTTCATGGAGAAATGAAGAATACCTTTAACCCTTGTCATGCTACATAAATTTAGATGCCACACCCACTTCTAATGTTCAGCCAGTCAGATGACTTGATCCAGATTGTTGATACAAATTCACATACTTAATGACAAACAGTGCAGATCCAGATCAGTTGGCTTCGATCTTCAGAAGCCAGCTGATGTGGATCTACACTGTTTGCAAAGGCAGGGCAATTGTCCGTGTTCAGCAGGACTAGGGTTAATTTAGGTTTGAAAAAAAAAACACCTTTATATCTCTGGAGCTATGCTATATACATTCTAAAGATAGGACAGTTTGAAGACACTGACCAGAGTGAGTGCACAAAATGACCAGTCAGTTTGACCTTTACCACTCTCTGGGCTTATTCAGCAGATGTTATTCAGGAATTAGCCAGAAACGAAAAGTTTACAGAATTTTTCAAAGGGGCATAACTCTGCTAATATTTGGCAATATTTTGAAATATTTTTTTCTTATTTTTCCAAGATAATAGGACTTGATACTTCAAGTTACTGGGAAAATAAGAAAAAAAATATAAATTGTTGTCTCCTGAATTTTCCCATTAAATGCAGTGTTCAAAGAGACAAGACTATAAATCTGTGAAATTAGTGATATTTTTCTTCTTTTTTTTTCCTAAAAAACAGGAATTGACTTTTCATCCAAATTGACAATTTGAATGAAATGTCAAATCCTGTTTTCTGGGAAAAATATGAAAAAATATTTCAATATGTCGTCTGCTGAAAATTTTACTCAGAATACTAAGTGTTAACCATGGTATGGTTTCTTTTCTTCTGAGGTAATTTTTTGCTGTCAGTCCTTAATTGTATCTTGGTAAAACATACCTTCATTAAAACCAAGTCCATGTGCACTTCAATCCATCAATGTCAAGCTTTAACCCTTGACCCTTCTGAAGTGGACTCTTCCAACCTTGAATTTGGATATGTACACTGATGCAAATAGGGGTTTCAGCCTACAATCACAATAGAATGGCAAACAGTGTAGATCCTGATGAGATGGCTGAGATCAATCACTACAAGCCATAGTTTTTAGAAAGTCAAAACACTAATCACAATAGTAGCAGGCAACTTTCTGATTTTTTTTAATTGTATTTTTCAGAAATAAAAAATAAGGCTTGACATTTCATCTTTTCATGTGAGTTGCCTACCTAGCAGACAACTCACATAAAATGTCAAGTCTTATTTTCTCTGAAATAAATAATTAAAAAAAAAAAATAGAAAGCTGTCTGCATCAATTTTGCTTAGTGCTATTTAGATTAATTAACCTTATTGCATGCAGAAAGTGAACAGAGCAGATGACAGACAAGATGTATATATGGCCTATTTTTTCCCAGAAAATAGAGTTTGACATTTTTTGCAGAATCTCTGTAAGTGAGGTACTTAGTTGGTATGAAATATTTAAATGTCATTGGCTGATACTTAATGTTTAGCATACTTGAAAAAAATTTCAGCAGGCAATATTTTGAAATATTTTTTTTTTATTTTTCCAAGATAATAGGACTTGATACTTCAAGTTACTGGGAAAATAAGAAAAAAAAATAAATTGTTGTCTCCTGAATTTTCCCATTAAATGCAGTGTTCAAAGAAACAAGACTATAAATCTGTGAATTTTCAGACTGTCCAGAGATTCAAAAACAAACTTTGGATATTGAGGGAGTTACGTATTAATAGAGAGCTGACACCCAAGTTTTAGCTAGGTAAGTAAAATTTTAGTCCACTTTCAAAATGTATTTTGTCCTGTGGGGATGGATCATACTGTGGTTAAACCTGTAGTTTAGTGGGGTCCTGTCATTTCTGTTACAAGTAACTGACCTGGAAAAATCATGCAAATTGGGGTTGAATGACCTTGAAAACCACACAGAATATTTATTTGTATTTTTGCACATTTTTTTTCTGGCTTAAACCCATTTTACATTGAGTGGACTCTTCTCATAACCACATCTCTTTGGACCAATCTATTTCCTATAGCAGGATGTCTGGTTTATAGTTTTTATTATTATACGCCCGTTTGAAAAACGGGACATAGTTTGTTACGGGGTAAGGCGTCCATCCGTAAATTCGTTTCAGGCTAACTCCTCCTACAGTTTACATCTGATCAAGCTGAAACTTGTTAAATAGTTAGACCATGATGTGGCACAGCGCATACTGTTTCGGGGTTACAGTCCACCAAATGTTTGCAGAGTTATGCCCCTTAGAAAATTTCTATAAACTTTTCATTTCCGGTTAACTCCTACTACATTTTACATCCGATGAAGGCGAAACTTCATATATAGTTAGACCATGATGTGGACCAGAGCATATTGTTTCAAGGTTACACTCCACCAAATATTAGCAGAGTTATGCCCCTTTGAAAATTTCTGTTTTTTCGTTTCTGGCTAATTCCTCCTACAGTTTACATCCAACCAAGCTGAAACCTGATTTATAGTTAGACCGTGATTTGGAGCAGCGCATATTGTTTCAAGGTTACAGTCCACCAAATATTAGCAGAGTTATACCCCTTTGAAAATTTCTATTAATTTTTCGTTTCTGGCTAAATCCTCCTACAGTTTACATCCAATCAAGCTGAAACTTGATTTGTAGTTACATGATGATTTGGAGCAGCGCATATTATTTTGAGGTTACAGTGCACCAAATATTGGCAGAGTTATGCCCCTTTGAAAATTTCTGTAAACTTTTCCTTTCAGGCTAACTCCTCCCACAGTTTACTTCCAATCAAGCTGAAACTTGATTTGTAGTTAGACCATGATGTGGAGCAGCGCATATTGTTTCAAGGTTACAGTCCACCAAATATTAGTAGAGTTAAGCCCCTTTGAAAATTTCTATTAATTTTTCGTTTCCAGCTAAATCCTCCTACAGTTTACAGCCGATCAAGCTGAAACTTCAGAAATAGTTACACAATGATGTGGAACAGTGCATATTATTTCGAGGTTACAGTGCACCAAATATTTGCAGAGTTATACCCCTTTGAAAGTTTTTGTAAGCTTTTCGCAGCATATTGTTTAGAGGTAATAGTGTGCAAATTTTATTTTATAATAAGTATATTTTTTGCAAATATCTAAAGTTATGGCCATATGGGCATGTTATTTATTTTTTTTTTTTAACATCTTCTTTTATTAGATTTGCAAGGAAATGTTGTCATAATTAAATCTTTATAAATACATTTATTAAATGATACAGAATTACAAGAAGCTTGACTAATATCTTATAACCATTATAAACATAATTCTTTTTGGATTTTTTTTTTTTTTTTAATACTCTTCTGAGTTGGCACTTTTACAAAAAGATTTCTTGCAGCATTTTTTTTTTTTTTTTTGGTTGTTTATTTTTGTTTTGTTATTGTTTGGTCCGATATTGAAGTATAGGAAAAAAAATCACCCAAAGGCTCATATGAGCTTATAATATAGCCATGCTTCTGTTGTGTGTCCTCTGTCCGAAAGCACTTCTCCCTAGACGCAGCAAACTTCTCCCTATTTTTCCAGGAGGTAGAAGTTACTTCTCCCTTAATCTCCCTTAATTTCTGGGATAGCTTGGACCCTTAGGTTACAGTTCACCAAATATCAGCAGAGCTATGCCCCAATGAAAATTTTTTTAATTTTTTTTTGTAATTCTTCTTACAGTTTATATCGGGAGCACTGAATTATATAGGAGCCAGTTTATGTGCTACATCTTATTACTTGCCATGGGCGTATAATGCCCTACTTGGCGGAGCTCTTGTTACTATATTTTATAGAAATAATTTAATGCAAACATTGTAGACCCTGATCAGATGCTACACTTTATGATGTCTAATATGGATCTACATTGTTTGCCAAACTCAAATATTTCAAATATGTTTAAACACATCAATAGCGTTTGTACAAATTGCCAGGCTGCCTACGTCATGAAAAGGAAAAACCAATATCTTAAAATAGCCCACGCGGTCACGTGACGATTTTCGGACACACAATCAATACACAATGGCAGCGAGTTTAATTTTTTCCTTTCATAAAACTCTAATATATTTTTCTTATTTTTTTTCCGAGAAAACAGGATTTGACACTTCATGCAAATGGTCTCCTTAGACTTGCATGAAATGTCAAATCAGGATGACATTTCATGCAAATTCTAAGAGGAGACAATTTGCATGAACTGTCAAATTCTATTTTCTCGGAAAAAATAAGACAAAAAATTCAAAATGTCGTCGGCTGAAATTTAACTCAGCATCACGAAAACACGCCTATATCATTTTGACCCCCTTAAACCCCACTTTTATATAGTAAAACTGGGGTTTATGGGGATATATATTATGTTTCTTATTTCTGCTAAAAACATAGATTGTGGGTACTCATTAGAACCGCCTCTCTGAGGCGATTCTTACAAGTACCCACAATCTATGTTTTGAGCAGAAATATGAAAAAATATCAGAGTTTTTTATCTGAAAATTTTCTGTTTTTGGAGGTGAGATTTTCTTTATATTTGAATAGGCGTGTTTTCATAATGGCATGCTAAGCGTTAAGTTTTAGTCTAGGCTTGATTTTTTTTTGTTTGTTTGCTGTATTTTGCATCAATCCCCCAAAAACTTCCATAAACACATGAACTGCAAGTATGTCTAACCAATGTAAAACTTGATCATCTTATCATCTTTTTTTGTCGACTCAACATTGAAGTGATGTAGTGTTTTAGGTTTAGAAGAACTTTCACGATCTCGAGGAGGGTGTGTGTGTGGGGCGGGTGCGGGGGGGGTGGGGGGGGGAGGGGGGGGCGGTGGTAATTTCCTATATATGTCACAGTACCGATGTGCATGCCGAATGGCCCTTTTTTCAGCGCTGCCAGTTATATGATTGGCCCCCTTTTTTTCAACAAAAAGTATATGCATGACCCGATTTTTCAAGATTCCTATGTGAAAGGCCCCATTTTTCTGACATCCTGGTATATTCACATATTTTTCGCTCAGAGATTTTTCGAGGCTGCTTGTTCTCTTGGTATTCAATGAATTGACTGTGATATTTGTCTGACAACCAGCAATAAATGGGTACAAAAAATCAAAGGTCAGTATACGAATAGGTCAACATTTCAGACGATTTAGTATATCAATGGGTCCGTGTTTTCAAAGGCCAGGTATATGAATGGGGTAGGTTTTGAAATACTGATTCGCACACTCGTACCACAATCACCCCTAAGTTCCCCCCTACCCTCCTCGCCCCCTCCCTACACCCCTCTCCACCACCCCCCGAGTTCAAGAGATGGCTGTTTCACAGGTTTTTTTGAAAAGGCTGATATGAAATTTTAATATTGTTAACATCAGTCAGAGCATGCATGTTGCTTCCAGTTTTAACTGGGCTTTCTCCGGTTCCTTGTATGGTTTAGGCCGAAAAAGAGAATTTCGCTGTTTTTCTCCAGTGTCCGAGAACCACTCTTACAGTCGCCGTAACAGCAATGTTTTGTAGTCACCATGATGGAATTTTAACTTCTGAACATTAGAAAAGCTCGTGAAATTTGCAACAATTTACTGGTTTTGCCTGTCAGATAACGCATTAAACACATTTCATACAAGAGTGTTTGTCCGAAATCGATGACGTCACAGCGATGCTGCAGGATGCTAAAATTAGTAAATCTATAAATAGTGCATTATTGGAATTCGTATAAGCGCTATTGCAACTCAGATTCAGTGAGATATGTGAGAAGCAAGGTGCTTATGGGTATCCACAACATACCTTTTCATGGACAAATAAGAAAACAAAAGTATCAGTTAAATACTGTTTTATTGAAAACAAAAACATAGGCCATATAGCTATGATCACTGATGGTCTGTGCATGTTGATATACTTAGTATTTAAACTAAATATTCAAACACCTTAATTCATTGCTATACTTTTCAAAATTTGAAAAAGTCCATTTGTGTTCAAAAACATCTGGGCCCAGTTGTTCAAAGCGTCGTTAGCTTAACGAGCTCTTTAAGGGTCATTTCGTTAACTATCTTAGCAGATTCAATATACAATATTCTGATATTTTTTGCTGAAAAAATGTGAGTAGCTTTTGCACAGCAAAAGCTACTCACATTTTTTCAGCAAAAAATTTCAGCATATTTGTGTATCACTCGATGTAAATTTTAACGATGTCGTTAGCTTTGAACAACTGGGCCCTGGATAAGCAGCCAACAGTATAGACTCTGATCAGATGCAGCATTTTGCAGTGTCTAATTTGGGTCGTTAGGTTTGCTCTTGCCTCTGTCGTAATACCTTCTTAAGTAACTGTGGTAATATTCTCAAAACTGGGACGACCAATTATGGTGACCAATAAAAGGACATCAAGGCCTTCCCATAAGGGTCAGTAAGATAATTATCTCTGCATAAATTACCATAATTACCCAAAATATTTGGACACCCTCACCCCTAACCATATTTTGAAATTTGAATAAGTCCTTAAGACAACCAGCTGGTAAATTCGGACTCGTATGTTGTAGGGAAGTTGCAAACTGTGAAGACATGAAACAATATGCTCCTGTAGGAGAAATTTGATCAGGGTCTGAACAGTTTGGTCAGGCCTGCCAGTCCAGATATTTAGCATGACTGTCCTTAGCTTAAGATAAAGATGATTTTTTCAACCAAAAATATTGATACATGCAGTTTGCTTATATCTCCATACATTGTGGGTACTTAATGAAATCACCTTATTGATCAGGCAGTTCCAACTTGTACCCAACACATATGGTTCTGTGGAGAAATAAGACTTTTGGGCTTTTTTTTCTGGATTTAACCCTCTTATCTGTAGCTATGTTGTTTATTACTAAGTGATCATTACAAGTGTACTTAATATGCATCCTGATCAATCTTCCTGTCATCTGTCCTATTGATATTTTATGATAAACACAGCTTTAAAAAAGAGAAATCATACTGTAGGTACACCACAACCTCTTTATAACACTATTGTTGGGGTCCATAGCATAAACCGTGTTAACCGTCAGTTAAACAACCATGTTATATCCAAACAAAAATGTATAGATGATATTGAAAAATGACCATTTATGGTCATTTTTCAATATAATCTATACATTTTTGGGATCCGTCTTTGAACCGTGTTATATACAAACCGTGCTATAACGAACCCTGTTATAAAGAGGTTGTGGTGTATCATACTTACACTAAGTATCTGAGCAAACAGTACAGACCCATGCTGATCAGGTTCTACACTGTTTGCCGCTCATTCAATAATTTTTAGAAGGTTCATTCCCATTTTGTCTATTCCTGTTTTGTCTGCTATTTTGACAATTTTTCCCGTTTCATCTACTCACACATTCCCATTTTGTGTACTTGGGACATTTTCACATCTCTGCAGCCTGCTCAAGATCACAATGGTGGTATAAACCTATATCATATATTTTGTATGGAAAACATGGGAGTCAGGAATAGCAACCAGTGTAGACCCAAGACCCAGATCAGACTTAAGAAAACCAGTTGGTTATAGTATCTCACTGCAGTACTGAAGGTTGTGGGTACAAACCTTCTTTAGTAAGCACTCAGGGCCCACTTGTTCAAAGCATTGTTAGCTTAAATGACAAACTTGTGAACTGTTGTAGCTAAGGGATTTTCAAAAACATTGATACTTTACCACTCTCTGGACTTAATTCAGCAGACAACAAAATGATATTTTTCTTAGTTTTCCCAGAAAACAGTACTTGACATTTCATGCAAATTGCATGAAATGTTAAAACCTGTCTTCTTGGAAAAAATAAGAAAAATATTTCAGAATGTTGTCTGCTGAATTTTTTACCCAGAGTGCTAAGCCTTAAATAATGTTGAAAGAGAAAACACCAAGTCATCATCATTAGCTTACCTTTTTGCACGCTTTCTGTACAATACCATATTTACCCTAAATATTGGGACACCTTTACTTCTTACCACACTTGTCCTTGTTGATGTGACTAGAAACTGCTGACTGGGCCGTAAAACCTCAACACAAACAAAGAAACTGCTGGATGAATGTCAAACAATGTAGACCCTGGTCAGATGCCACATTCTGCGGCATCTGATCTGGGTCTACACTGTTTGCTCCAATACTTTGGGTAAAAAATGTGGGACCAATGTTAAAATGACATAGAATATTGATTATGCCGTAAAAAATCAACTTTGATTGTCAGCACAACTAAGTAATTGTCATGAATATTCATGAGTGCTTTTGGTAATATTGGATATTCCTGTCCAGATCTGAGATATTTATATGTTGTCAAAGATTTATGATTGTCCAAGATGACCGTGCTTGAACTTTGGATTGGTGACAAACATACAGCACAAGACTGGTTAACCTCTAGCTTGCTGGGTAATAAGTTTAACAGATGACAGTTTGAAATATGTGTTTCTAATTTTTTCCAGAATTTAGGCTTTAATATTTCATGCAGATAGTCTCTCCTATAAAGACAATTTGCATGAAATGTCCAAGGCTTTTTTTCTGGGAAAAATAAGAAAATATCATCAATTTGTCTTCTTCTGAATTTTCAAGGTCACATGATGGCTTAGAAAATGGCTTGACTGCACATTATCTCTTGAATGAATGAATGGATTTTGACCAAACTTGTACAGCTATATTGTTGAGACATGGAAGCAAACTGATTAGGTTTTGGTGACCTTGACCCCATTTTCAAGGTCACAGGAGGGCTCATATTGTTGGAAAATGGCCCAGCTAGCATTCTACATAAATCTACATCGGGCCGTCATCGGCCCGTCAGCTACCCTGACGGGCCGATGTCGGCCCGATATAGATTTACGTAGAATACTGACTGGGGGCTTGTCTGCACCCTATCTTCAGAATGAATGGATGGATTTTGACTAAACTTGTACATCTATATTGTTGTGACATGGAAAAGAACTGATTAGATTTTGGTGACCTTGGCCCCATTTTCAAGGTCACACAAGGGCTTAGATTGTTGAAAAATGGTTTGTCTGCACACTATCTCATGGAGGAATGGATGGAGTTTGACCAAACTTGCACAACTATATTGTTGTGACATGGAAAAGAACTGATTAGATTTTGGTGACCTTGACCCCATTTTCAAGGTCACACAAGGGCTTAGATTGTTGGAAAATGGCTTGTCTGCACCCTATCTCATGAAGGAATGGCTGGATTTTGACCAAATTTGCATAACTATATTGCTGTGACATGAAAAAGAACTGATTAGATTTTGGTGACCTTGACCCCATTCTCAAGGTCACAGGAGGGCTCAGGTTGATGGAAAATGGCTTGTTTGCACCCTATCTCCAGAATGAATTGATGGATTTTGACCAAACTTGTACAGCTATATTGTTGAGACAGAGAGAAGAACTGATTAGATCTTGGTGACCTTGACCCCATTATCAAGGTCACAGGGGGGCTCAGATTGTTGGAAAATGGCTTGTCTGCACCCTGTCTCCAAAATGAATGGATGGATTTTGACTAAACTTGTGTTGTGACATGGAGAAGAACTGATTAGATTTTGGTGACCTTGACTCCATTTTCAAGGTCACATGATGGCTTAGATTGTTGAAAAATGGCTTGTCTGCACCCTATCACATGAAGGAATGGATGGAGTTTGACCAAACTTGCACAACTATATTGTTGTGACACGAAAAAAGAACTGATTAGATTTTGGTGACCTTCACCTCATTTTCAACGTCACAGGAGGGCTCAGATTGTTGGAAAATGGCTTTTCTGCACCCTTTCTCCAGAATGAATTGATGGATTTTGACCAAACTTGTACAGCTATATTGTTGAGACAGGGACAAGAACTGATTAGATTTTGGTGACCTTGACCCCATTTTCAAGGTCACACTAGGGCTTAGATTTTGAAAAATGGCTGCCATCGACCACACACATGCAAAAAAAAAAAAAAAAAGAAGATAAATTATAGATACAACCTTTTTCAACAATAGGTCTGTTCAAACTGGTGGGAGATATACGTTTGCCTCTGAAAACACTGTTCTAGTTTGCTCAGCTCTTTGATGCTTTGCATGCTGGGTAAAAGAAAAATCAGCAGACAACAGATTGATGATATATTTCTTATTTTCCCTAGAAAATAGGGCTTTGGCGAGGAGAGCTGAGCAGTGGCACATTACTGTTCATAAACTGATTCAGGAAATCAAGTCATGAATAAATTATTCATGCGTAAATGCTATAAAATTAAGTCTGTTATTTTCATTCTTGTTATTGACATTTCCTGTGATCATCTCCTAATATGTTACCTGCTGATTTTACCCACAGTGCTAAAGATTAACTTAAGCATTAACATGTAGCACTCTGGGTAAAATCTTCAGTAGACCACATTTTGAAATATGTTTTCTTATTTTTCCCAGAAAACAGGATTTGATATGAAAAGTCAAATCCTGTTTTATTAGAAAAATAATAGAATACCACCATGTTGTCGTCTGCTGAATTAATTAGCCCAGAGAATGGTAAAGGTTAAAGTGTGGTCGCCAATGTGGCAGATGACATTCTGAATTTTTAGCTCACCTGAGCTACGGTATGCTCAGGATGAGCTGTTGTGATCACTTTTTGTCTGTCCTTTATCCGTCTGTCCATCCATAATAGTAACACCTTAAAATGACAACTCCTCCAATGCTGCTCAGATGTGATTTGTCCCTAATTAGGCAGGAATGTTGCTTGGATAGTGTGATTTAAAAATTGCTAAAATTATAATGATCTGCTTTTTGTTTGGTTGGTAGGACACCTGAAATGTCCCTTAGACTTATAATGGGAAAATGGTTAAATTGCATTTTCTCAGCTCCATAACACCTGAAGTGATGTGAACCATATTTGGCATTTAGATCATTTGATGATTGTCTACCCAGTTCATGTGTTTTATGACCAGTGGCCATTTTGTTTGGTTGCCATGGCAAAATTTTAAAGTAGGAAATTTGTAAACGGACAACTTGCACCAGCAGGAAAAAGTAGACCCTGTTCAACACCAGCACACCAGCAGGGAAAGAAGACCCAGTTTATTGAGATTGTCTCTTGTCTGGCATTGTAAAGAGACATAGGGGGTGTAGTGCAGGTGGGAATAGCAACACGTACTGATCAGGGTCTGCACTGTTTGCATATGCCATTTAGTCAGACACTTTGGTGTACGAAATTTTAACCCTTAAAGCGCCAATCACAACTGCAGTAGAAAACAATTTTACTTTTATTTTTTCAGAGAATAAAGTCTTGACATTTCATGTGAATCATCAGCCAAGCTGATGATTCACATGAAATGTCAAGACTTATTTTCTCTGAAAAATAAATAATAATAAATAAAAAAAAAATTCAAATGTTGTCTGCTACAAATTTTGCTTAGTGCTTTAAGGGTTAAGACACTTACCTAACCTATAGATGTTTTATGTGGAGAAACAGAGTAGGAGTACTTTTTTTATTAGCTCACCTGAGCTCTGCTCAGGATGAGCTATTGTGATCACTTTTCGTCCGTCGTCCGTCCGTGCGTCCTTCCGTCCGTCCGTGCGTCTGTCCGTTAACATTTTCAAACGACTTCTCCTCTGAAACCGCTGAGCCAATTTTGCTCAAATTTCATATGGAGCCTCCTTAGGTGGGGGAACGAAAAATTGCTAAAATGGTTGCGGTCCGTTGACCAAGATGGCCACCACGCCCATATATGGTAAAAACCTTTAAAAATCTTCTTCTCCAGAACCGAGAATGCCTTGGGGCTGAACCTTCGCAGGAATCATTGGGGACAGGCGGTCTACCAAAATTGCTAAAAGAATTGTCGTACGTTGACGTTTGACCTTTTTATGGCAAGGTCAAGTTTGCTTCCCTATGCATTTGTATGGGAAAAACCTTTAAAAATCTTCTTCTCCTAAACCGAGCATGCCTTATGGCTGAATCTTTGCATATATTTTTGGGAACAGGAGAGCTACCAAAATAGCTAAAATAATGGTCGTACATTGACATTTGACCTTTTTACAGTAAGGTCAATTTTGCTTCCTTATGCATTTGTATGGGAAAAATGTTCAGAATTTCAAACAACTTCTCCTCTGGAGCCTCTGGGCCAATTTTGTTCAAATTTCATATGGAGCCTCCTTAGGGTGGGGGAACGAAAAATTGCTAAAATGGTTGCGGTCCGTTGACCAAGATGGGCGCCATGCCCATATATGGTAAAAACCTTTAAAAATCTTCTTCTCCAGAACCGAGAATACCTTGGGGCTGAACCTTTGCAGGAATCATTGGGGACAGGCGGTCTACCAAAATTGCTAAAAGAATTGTCGTACGTTGACGTTTGACCTTTTTATGGCAAGGTCAAGTTTGCTTCCCTATGCATTTGTATGGGAAAAACCTTTAAAAATCTTCTTCTCCAAAACCAAGCATGCCTTATGGCTGAATCTTTGCATATATCTTTGGGAACAGGAGGGCTACCAAAATTGCTAAAATAATGGTCATACATTGACATTTGACCTTTTTACGTTAAGGTCAATTTTGCTTCCTTATGCATTTGTATGGGAAAAATGTTCAGAATTTCAAACAACTTCTCCTCTGGAGCCAATTTTGCTCAAATTTCATATGGAGTCTCCTTAGGTAGGGGGAACAAAAGATTGCTAAAATGGTCACGGTTTGTTGACCAAGATGGGCGCCATGCCCATATATGGTAAAAAC
Organism: Anodontia alba; assembly: GCA_964016985.1. NCBI lineage: Eukaryota > Metazoa > Mollusca > Bivalvia > Lucinida > Lucinidae > Anodontia > Anodontia alba. The sequence goes on from OZ024826.1 coordinate 39,157,147, forward strand.
CTTTATAAATCTTCTTCTCTAGAACCGAGGATGCTTTGGGGCTGAATGTTTGCATAAATCATCGGGGACAGGGGGTCTACCAAAGTTGCTAAAATAATGGTCATACATTGACATTTGACCTTTTTACGGCAAGGTCAAGTTGCTTCCTTATGCATTTGCATGGGAAAAAACATTTAAAAATCTTATTCTCCAAAACCGAGGATGGCTTGTGGCTGAATCTTTGCATATATCATCTGGAACGTGCGGTCTACCAAAGTTGCTAAAATAATTGTCATACATTGACATTAACCTTTTTACGGCGAGGTCGAGTTTGCTTCTGTATGCATTTGTATGGGCCCCATATATTTGTATGGAAAAGATGTTGATAATTTCAAATGGCTTTTCCCCTGAAGCCTCCGGGCCAGTGTTGCTCAAATTTCATGCGGCGCCTCCGTGGGCAGGAGAATGAAAGATTGCTAAAATGGGTATGGTCCATTGATCAAAATGGCTGCCATGCCCATATATGGTAAAAACCTTTAAAAATCTTCTTCTCCATAACCAAATAAGCCCTGGGTCCTAATCTTTGCACAAATTACGGGGGACAGGAGATCTACCAAAATTGCTCAAATGATGGTTCTATGTTGACATTTGACCTTTTTGCCTCCAAGGTCAAATTTGCTTCCCTATTTATGTGGGCCATATGCATTTATATTGAAAGTATCGAAGTGACTTGTAGATCAACAGTAGTTAAAATTGTTCTGATTGGAAATCTAAGATGGCCATCATCTGGTTTATATTTATAATATGTCCCTGCCACTGTGCTGTTTACATGTATAAAATCACGATTCTTCAGAAACCACTTAGCCAATTTCCACCAAATTTCACATTGATCCTTCTGTTGAAATGTGATTGATAGTTTATTCAAATGATCATGCTCCATTGACTGTCAGGCCCATATATTCTTCTTCAAATCTAAGAACTGCCCAAATGATGATATTTTCATTAGTTGCGATGATAGGATTGGAAAAATGTTGCATAACATCTGCATGTCTGCAGTGGCTATGTCACTCAGGTGAGCGAATCGTGGCCCATGGGCCTCTTGTTGAAAAAGAGCTTTGAAAGTTCTTATTAGTTTTGGTCTGTATGTGCCAAAATGATTTCAGTATATATTTGTCTGTCTGATTTCCTGATTGATTTGAGCTGCCAAATTGATAAAATCCATTTTACCAATATTTTAAGGCATTTGTAATATGCATGATGACTGATGCAGTCACTTCAGTTAATCAATAAAAATCTATCAGCCAGAGAGAAATATTTTTTTCTTTTTTTGTCATTTTCCTCCCTCTCAAAAAAGTGTTAGAATGAGAGAGAAAAAAAACAGAACAAAAGAAAAGCAAATCCCAAATATGGACCCTTAATGCATAACCACTCCCTGGGCAAATTCAGCAGACAACAAATTGATGCTGTTTTTTATTGTTCTTGCATGTATTTTCCCCAGAAAACAGGATTTGACATTTCATGCAAATTGTCTCCAGTGGAAACAATTTGCATGAAATGTCAAACCTGTTTTCTGGGAAAAGTAAGAAAAATATTTCAATATGTTGTCTGTTAAAAATTTTACCCAGAGTACATATGTTAAAGCATCAAAATTAAAAGCACTGCAACTTCTCTACAACAGCCAATGTCGGAAACTGTAAAAGTGGCTGTTGTAGGGAGGTAACTGCTTTTGTTTGTGTTGAGGTTTTAGGGCTCAGTCAACCCAATGGGGTCATGTCGAGTGTGGTTAGTTTACCTAACCACACTTTCTCTAATCAGGCTTAAGTCCTCTAACCAGTTAATCAGTACTGAAGGAACTGTGAAGCCCTGTTCGCTAGAAAGTTTTTGTTTGTGTTGAGGTTTTACAGCCCAGTCAACCCGATTGGGTAATGTAGAGTGTGGTCAGTTTACCTATTCACACTTTTACTGGGCAGGCTTAGTCCTCTAAGTGGTTAATCAGTATTGTGCACACTTCTTTTGCCAGAAACTGACAACTGTCCTTCTTAAATCAGCATAGAAATATTTCATGATCAATCTCCACAAAAAATGTTGCTGACCCAGCTGGTGTCGAACCTGCAACCTCCTGATCACCTGTCAGACACATCCAGGCCGGCAAGAAGGTGACTGCAGTACATCTGAAAGCCTGAGCAAACAGTGTAGACCAGATCAGATGCCACAGAATGTGAGTGCATCTGATCTGGGTCTGATCAGTTGCATTCACATCTGATCATCTGATCAGATGCATTCACATTTTTTGGCATCTGATCTGGGTCTACACTGTTTGCCACTCATTCAGCAGGTCTTACACACATCAGCAGGTAGTCAAAGGGACTTGCTTAACCATTGACATGCTGAATAGATTAAGATGCCACACCCATTTCTAACTTCCAGCCAGTCATATTACTTGATCCGAGTTTTTGATAGAAATTCACATATTTAATGACAAACAGTGCAGATCCAGATCAGTTGGCTTCTTCAGAAGCCAGCTGATCTGGATCTACACTGTTTGCTAAGACAGGGCATGTCGTGCTCAGCAAGAGAAGGGTTAAAGGTTTAGGTTAAGTATGGTATAGAGTTAAGGTGTCACAAAAAATTGGGGTATATACGGTAATTATATAGTAAAAGTAACAATACTTTGGGAATTCAGAAAAGTGAATGTTAGTAGGTGGTGGCTGTTGTTGAGCAATGATTGGTAGTGAAAGTTTTCCATGTATCAGCAGAGAGCATTTTAACCCTTGTCCTGCTGAATAAATTAAGAAGCCACACCCATTTTTACTTTTCAGCCAATCAAATTACTTAATCCAGATTGTTGATACAGATTCACATACTTAATGGCAAACAGTGCAGATCCAGATCAGTTGGCTTCTTCAGAAGCCAGCTGATCTGGATTTACACTGTTTGCAAAGGCAGGATATATCCGGGTTCAGCAGGACAAGAGTTAACCTTTAAAGTGCTCAATCACAAAGTCAGAGATGGAAGAGTCCATTTAAGAAGTTCAGGGGTGAAAGTGACTTTTTTGTAATTTTCAGAGAATATAAGGCATTTCATGTGAATCAATTCAGATAAATGCCAGGCCTTATTTTCTTTGCAGAGTAAAGTGTAAAAAAAAAAAACATAGCTGTGTTTCCAATATGCTGAAAAAAAATTGGTTGGTAGGTAGGAGAAACTTTTTTTTATTTTTTCTATTTTTTATCCACAAAAGAACAGGATCAGGCCTGTAATTTTATGAAAATGCAGGTATTTTGTGAAAGGTTGGTGCTTCATTTTTTTTATTTTGCATGTTTACTGATAAAAAATAGCAGAGTCGGGTGTTTGAAACACTCAGGGTCGGTTGGGTTAGTGGAAGCTTACACAGTTTGTTTGTTTTTTACACCTAATAAAAACAAAAATTGAATGTCATACTTAATAGTGCTTTCTTTAGGTCAAAATAAGAAAAAAAAATCGACACTTTTTGGTTGAAAAAAGTGCCTTATCAACAGCTTGAAATAATACATGACACAGTCATGTATTATATGAATCATTTACAAATAAATTCCAGAAAAAAATAAAGCTTGAAATTTTAAGTGAATCATCCTTCAGAGTGCCAAGTCCTATTTTCTTGAACAATTAACCCTTGTCCTGCTGAATAATTTAAGATGCCATGCTCACTTCTAATCAGATTACTTGATCCATATTGTTGCTATAAATTCACATACATAATGGCAAACTGTGCAGATCCAGATCAGTTGGCATAGAAGCCAACTGATCTGGATCTACACTGTTTGCAAAGGCAGGGTATATCTGGGTTCAGCAGGACAAGGGCTAAGAATATTGTCCAATTACATTTTGTCATAAACCCTCAAAATGCTGAATAAAATTGTAGTAGACGTCATTATTATTTCTTTATTATTTTTCTGAAAAATAAATATGACTTAGCATTTCATGTGAATCATCTGCTGGGCAGCTGATTCACATGAAATGTCAAGTCTTATTTTCTCTGAAACACACACACACACACACACACACACACACACACACACACACACACACAAATCAAATGTTGTTTGCTGCTGTTATGCTTAGCACTTTAAGGGTTAATGCACTTATTGTGCATATTGGTTTATAGTTTCCTGCTTTATCTGAGGATTGAATATTTATTTTCTCAGTTTCATGCATTTTGCAAGTTTTAGCCTTAATTGCCAAATCACTGACCACAGAATTAAATCAGACACCATATATTCATTACCAGTGATTGATTCAGTACTTTGTAACAGGTGTGGCATATTATACATTGCTCATCAATGTTGCATGTGAGGGTTGATCAATAGCATTTACACTGCATGTGATAAAGGGCTTATGGTTAATAAGTTTATTGCATTGTGTATGATGTGGCCATACTGTTGAATAAATTTATTACACAAATTATGATAAAGGGTTTGATCAGCATATGTTTTTACACCTACCAGTACAGGCATCTATCCATCCGTCCAGCAATAGATCCATCCATCTTTCTTCCATTCATGAAGTAATCCATCTGTCCATCCATCTATCCATTCATCTATCTGTCTGTCTGTCCATGATCCATCCATCCAACCAAACATCTGTCCATCCATCCTTGTGTCCTTAGCATTTAAGTCTGATTCCCTGCAGCCATAAAACCTTGCATAAGGTTTCTTCTCAAGGTGGACTTCAGCCAAAACTGCAGTACTATTTTATGTGACTGATCTATACTGCATGCTTGTTGACATTATAATATGTTGTTTGCACTCTGGTGTCTTAACCCTTGTCATGCTGAAGATTTTAAGATGCCACGCCTACGTCTAACTGTCAGCCAGTGAGATTACATGATCCAGCTTGTTGATACAAATTCATATACTAAATGATAAACAGTGCAGCTCCAGATCGGTTGGTGTCTTCAGAAGCCAAGTGATCTGGATCTACAGTGTTTGCAAAGGCAGGGTATATCCATGTTCAGCAGGACAAGGGTTAAACCTTAGTAACCATGAAACCTAGCATAAGGTGATGCACTCCTTACTGCAGTACATGTACCATCTTGTGACCTTGACCTATATATTTCATACTCTGATAACATCCTATTAAAGTTTTTGAGACCCTGTTACTGCAATGATCAGTGACGTATAGGAATCTTACCTTTCTTCTTCAAAGTTCTAAATATGATTGGAAATTGGGCCTTAATGCTTATGAGAGATGATTCAAACTATTACAGCCTGCATCTTAGAGCAGCCATAATGTGTTGATTTTTTTTGATTTTTTTTATTTCAGTATTTTCTGCATGAATATATATACTGTTGTACTCAAGTTTGACAATGTTTGTGGAAAAATAATAAAAACATTATGGGTACAACTGAATTTGATTTTCACTTTCATTTCTTACAAAATTTGTGTAAACCCTAGCATTTACATTTCTCTTAATATACAGCACCTTCAATATTGACCTATATTTATGGTCTGTTGACATCATAAATTTGTATGGTAACCCCAGAGTTATCCATAGCTTTTGTTTCACCTTCAACAATGAAACTTTGTCTATATGTACTTCAGTACTGCAGTAGCATCACCTGTATTTACACTGTTGTCTCAGTAAAGTTTATGTTGACTTGTCCTGTTGAACCTGGATATGACCTGCCTTTGCAAACAGTGTAGATCCAGATCAGTTGGCTTCTGAAGAAGCCATGTGATCTGAATCTGCACTGTTAATGTCATTCAGTATGTGAATTTGTAAATACAATCTGGATTAAGTAATCTGATTGGCTGACAATTCAAAATGGGCATGGCATCTTAATTTATTCAACATTACAAGGGTTAACCCTCACAATTTGAGCCTGTTTCTTTTCAACTACAGCACTGCAATCAACCAGGAAACCTTGCTGAAGGTGTACTCTAGCAACATTGTGTGCCATTAACCCACATGGTTTGTTAACTTTATAAATTTTGTGTCTGTCTTAATATCAACCACATGCAGCTCTTGCTCTTCTTCAGATATAGCACTTGCAACCAACTTATCTTACCTATGGTTTCTCCTCAATATGTACTCAAGCACAACTGTATGTTTATGTCCTTGACCTATATTGACCCCTTTGGCCTTGAGCAATTTTGCATCATCCCTCACATTTAAATCTGTTTCTTTCTGTATGTCTAGACTATAACATCTGTAGCCTTTAAAATTAGTCTCCTAAGAATTCTTCACAGGCCTGGGTGGCTCAGTTGGATGCCCATCTGACTGATGACCAGGAGATTACCAGGGTTCGACCCCAGCCAGGTCGGCAACATTCTTTCATACAGAGATGAATATGAAATATTTTCTACTGTCATTCTTTCCCTTCAGCTGATTCAAGAAGGGCAGTTGCCAGTTTCTGGCGAAAGAATGTGCACAATACTGGTTAACTGCTTGGAGGACTAAAAAAGCCTGCTGAGTAAAAGTGTGGTTAGGTAAACTGACCTTGCTTGACATGACCCCATTGGGTTGACTGGGCTGTTAAACCTTAACACAAACAAACAAATCACAAGCTGTACAAAAGTACCGCAATATATTTTGTCTTTTTGTCCTATATTCCTTTTTCTTTTGAATTCATAAAGTCTTTCAGCTGATCTACAGGAACAATCTGTAATAAATTGGTGAATGTTTGCCAACCATTATGTCCATGGGGAATATCCAAATTTAAATGCAAAATGTGGGAACCCCAAGCTTAACCCATTGTAGGCGAGAGACCCCTAAAAGGGTAATTGGCAAACAGTGCAGATCCAGATCAGACACTGCAGAACGTGGTGTCTGACCAGGGTCTCCACTGTTTGCAAATAGTTTAGTCATTTTTCTCTAGGAATATCTAAATCTCATAGCCAGACATACCTAAAAATGAAATTGAACTCTTCCAATATATAGTGTGGGAGAGTCTATTCAATAAACAATGGGTTAACATGGGCAGTAAACAGCCACCAACTGAAACAGTATGAGCCAGTGCATGACAAAATCTACAATAACACCTATGCAATGAGGTGCTTCTAATGAGCACCACCCCATAACGTTTTCATGGATAAATAAGAAAACTGTCAATAATTGTTGGATGAAAACGTCTAATCTGGAGCTATATTAGATGATTAGAATTTTTTAGGCTCAGTTGGATGTGTGTCCGACTGGTGATCAGTTGTGGGTTCGACCCCCGCTGGGTCGGCAACATTCTTTTGTCGAGATTGATCATGAAATGTTTTCTACGGTCATTCTCTCTGTTCCGCTGATTTAGACGACTAAGCCTGCCCAATAAAGGTGTGGTTAGGTAAACTGACTGCACTGGACATGACCCCATTGGATTGCTGGGCTGTAAAACCTGACAAGACAAACAAAAACTTCCTAGCAAACAGGGCTTCACAGTTCCGTCAGACCATCTTAAAGTAGATGATACTTAGGTCTTGATAAGAGTGGGTATCACGTAAATATTTTTCTTATTTCTCCATGAAAACATATGTTGTGGGTACTCATTAGAAGCACCTCACCAAGGCACTTCTAATGAGTACCCACAACATATGTTTTTGTGGAGAAATAAGAAAAATATAATGCGAAGCACCTTCAAGTACTCACAAGATATATTTTCGTGAAGAAATAAGAAAAAATATCAATACTTTTCGATTGAAAAAAATCTTCTTGTTAAGAGCTATGTCATGTGAAGAAAATGTCATTCCCTGTTTTTCTAGAAAAATAAGAAATCTTTTTTAAAATGTCAGATGCTCATATTAAAATTCAGCCTCTAAAGTTAATACATACAGCATAGGTATGTTACCTGGGTTCACAAAGTGAAAAGGGTGCTTTTACTGCCTGTGTGAACAGAGACACTGAGCCCAGATCAGACTGCTTATTTGCACAGTATATGCAAGGTCTTCATTGTTTACCAGTATCCCTTGATACAGTAAACAGACACAGATGAGCTTGATCAGACTGCAAAAATGCACAAACTGATCATGGACTTCACTGATCACATGCACTTTAACACTTTTCGTGTGGTTCTTCTACTAAATAGGTGAAATCAATGATGAATCAGAGCAGATGTACATGTAGTCTGGATGTATTGACAATCTCTGTTTCATGTTTCTGGATTAATTTGAATTTTAATACAATTTATCTCTAACTGAAGTTTTAATTCTGCATAATTGCTGCATTTCTCAGTAATGCTTCGTCTTGGATAGTATTCATTTGGTGAAATACAGGTACAGTCGAACCTCGTTATCTCGAACTCGCTTATTTCGAAATCTCTAACTGAAGTTTTAATTCTGCACAATTGCTGCATTTCTCAGTAATGCTTCGTCTTGGATAGTATTCATTTGGTGAAATACAGGTACAGTCGAACCTCGTTATCTCGAACTCGCTTATTTCGAATTACCGCTTATCTCGAAGTGAAAATCTGGTCCCTGTTTTAACATGAAACTATGACAACAGGTAATAAAATAATGTGGAAAAGAGGAGAAATTGCTCCTCAGGAGCAATTTCTCCTCTTTTCCACATTATTTTTTATATATATTTCTAACTTCAGGAGTCAAATTACATATTCATTTGTTAAATGTGGTTGTTCAACTTATTGTTTTCCTCACTCTCTCAACTCTGATATGTCGAAGTATGGATATCTCGAAGTGTTTCAGTGAGTCCCTTGGAATTCGAGATAACGGGAGTCGACTGTATATGCTTATTCTTAATGCTTAACACTTTGCATGCTTGGTAAAAATTTCAGCAGATGACATTTTGAAATATTTTTTCTTATTTTTCCTAGAAAATAGGATTTGACACTTCATGCAAATTGTCTCCTAAGTGTTACATCCTATTTTCTGGGAAAAAATAAGAAATATATCACCAGTTTGTCGTCTGCTAAAACTGCCCATAGCATGGTAAGTGTTAACATCCAGCAGACAGCATCTTGAACAATATTAATTTATTTTTCCCAGAAAATATACAGACATATCATGTAACTTTCTACTTAGGAGACAGTTTGCATGTAATGTCACAGCCTATCTTTTGGAAAATAAAAATGGAAAAATGTAATCAATTTGTCATTTGCTGAATTTGCCCATAGAGTGTTTTAGCTTAAAATGCTAATATAAATATTAACTGTTGACCATAAGGTCCAGAGGGTATCCAGATTATTTTTAGTATTTGTTTATGCCAAATTGCATGAAATATTAAGTCTTAATTATGGTATTAATTTGCATGAAACATCAAGCCTTTAAGTTAATGATGGAGTTCATTTGCATACAATGACGAATTGTTTTTTCTGAGGAAATCCAGAAATATGTCTCTCATTTGTTATCCGCTACTTGTTTATCAGCTTTCAGATAAAGAGAAAAAATCATATTGGACATTCTGTTTTTGGGTCGACTTTTTACAATCAAGCCATAGTATACAAATGCCAAAATTCCCTTAAGGTAGTTGTCCACGTGATTATCATTGATCACTTCAGACAAAATCCAGGTAACTGTTATTTATAGCTGCACTGTTCTTTTTGCTGTGAGATCAGAGTGCTGTTGACAGAGGGTTATCTGTAAAACCTAGACCATGACATTTGAGACATTGGCAAACAGTGCAAACCCAGATCAGATGTCACAGAACACAGCATCTAATCAGGGTTGTGCTGCACTATTTGCTTAAATTAAGGATGTTACGTACAGAATGAAACAATCATATAAATTCCCCTTTCAGGTTGATTTTCTCAGGGATAATCAACTCACTAGTGCTTTGATTACTGTTTTCCTAGCACTGACATTATAAACTCCTAAAGCACCAATGACAACTGCAGCAGATAACATTTTGAATTTTGAAAATAAATCTTGCCATTTCATGTGAATTGTCTGCCAATCAGACGAGTCATATGAAACATCAAAACTTTTTTTTTCTGAAAATTAAAAAAAAAAAATAAATTAGAATGTCCTCTGCTACAAATTTTGCTTGGCACTTTAAGAATTAATTATGAGCTGCAACATGATTTAAACACACCCATTGATGACTCGGGTGAATTTGTGCATCTGCACAGTCTGATCAGATTCTTCCCTGTGTGCTCTAGTTGTGGATAGCCAATGGTCCAGTGCTTTTTTAGGTTGATATAGCAAAACTTTAGGATAAGTAAAGTAAAGCATTATAGTGTTCTAAAGCAGCAATCTGGTCCAAGTCCACAGTTTTGCGATGAGAATCTAAAAATCTATTTGGTATTGCCTAATAGAAAAATAAGAAATTTTAAAGTATTTTATTATCTGGATACACCTCTTTTTCTGGGGCTATGATAACAGCTGGGCAAACCTTACAAAACCATGTAGCCATCTACTCATGTGATGTAAAAATTATTTACTTAAAACTTAAAGATAAAACTAACATGAAAATTTGTGCATTCTACATTAGGTACTAAATGGTACTACAGTTCCAGATAAGGTTATTTTTTTTCAACCAGAACCTATTAATATGTTTCTTATTTCCTGACAAAAACATGTTGAGGGTACTCATTAGAAGCAACTTGATAAGGTGCTTCTAATGAGTGCAGTTACCCACAACATATGTTTTCGTGGAGAAATAAGAAATTTACTATTTACATGTACAGTAGAACCTTGATAATTCAAACTCCAATAATTCAAAATTCTCAATAATTCAAACTCACTTTGAAGTCCCGACTTAAATATATGTATGCATTTTAACCTTCAATTATTCAAAGTCTCAATAATTCAAACAAAACTGTTCTGTCCATTGGACTTTGACTTATCGAGGTTCCACTGTATTTGGATATGCTTCTTATCTTGAGCTATGAACTATACTTATCCATATTTCAAAATTGACAGCAAAAAATATATTTTGAGGTCTGCAGTGGGGATTACCAACATTTTCCTATCAGTAATAACCTTAAGTATTGGAACAGACAGGCCTGAGCAAACAGTGTAGACCCAGATCAGATGCCACAGAATTTGGCATCTGACCAGGGTCTACACTGTTTGTCACTCATCCAGCTGTTTTTGGACACATCGAAAGGTTGTTAAATGTTGTTAAAATTTTAGGTGGAATAAAGTAAGGAGTTAAGGCACCCCAATATTTAGGATCATCTTGAAAATATATTTTGTACTTTAAGTCTCCTGGACCGAAAGGCCAATTGACTCGAAATTGGTAGGAAGTATTGGGAAGTCATTCAAATCAGAGTTCTAAGATGGAGGCATGGCCAAGGCTACCATCATGAAAATCAATTTTACGCCTCTTCTCCTGAACCAAAAGGTCATTTGACTCGAACCTTGGTAGGAAGTATAGGTGTGACTTGTAAATCAAAAATAGCTATAACCGTATCAGTTGGAAATCCAAGATGGCTACCATGGCAGCCATCTTGAAAATCTTATTTGAGGTACTTCATCTTAATGGAAAGGACAGTTGACTTAAAACTTGATAGGAAGTATCAGGGTGTTGCTGATAAAAAAAACTTTAAAATAGTTCTGATTGAAAATCCAAGATGGCTGCCATGGTGGCCAGCTTGAATATCTATTTCCAACCACTTCTCCTAAACAGAAAGGCCATCTGACTCGAAACTTCATTGGAAATATCAAGTTGACTTGTTCAAATGACAGCCCTGAGGTAAAGAATAGCCCCACACAGGGGTTGCTTGTCTGGTACTCATGTGAGCAATACAGGGCCATTTTGGCCCTCCTGTTTTTATTGCTACATGAACACATACATTGTGGGTGCTTATTAGAAGGGCCGTGGCTAGGTGCTTTAATGAGTACCACAACATATTTTTGTGTAGAAATAAGATAAAGATCAACAATTTTAGAAGAACAGTGAGTTTCATGTAAACAATGCTGTCTGAATGGCAAAACTGTGGACTTGGACCAGATTGCTGCTTTAGAACACTGTAATGCTTTACGTTACTTATCCTAAAGTTTGAACAAGTTCATTTAGGAACCTGGGCCCTGTTGTTCAAAGCATTGTTAGCTTAACAATCTGCTTAATGACAAACTTGATATTTTTGCTTCATAAATGTTGGTTACATTTTTGCAGCATAAAATGTCAATGTATTTGTCATATTTCAAGATAGAAATTTTAAGATCATGTTAGCTAACAACTTCATTAAGTTTTTAACAATTACTGAGTCCTGGTAAGTTGCCTCAAACAGTGCTGGCAGAATGGAATAATTGTACCCTTGGAACAAAAGGCTATTAGGACTTTTGAGTGTTAGGACTCTCAGGATTAAAGTTAAGATTTAACCCTTGTCCGGCCGAACTCAGATATGCCCTGCTTTTGCAAACAGTGTAGATCCAGATCTGGATCTGCACTGTTTGCCATCAACTTGGCATGAAGTGTGTGAATTTGTATCAACAACCTGGATCAAGTAATCTGATTGGCTGAAAATTAGAAGTGGGTGTGGCGTCTTAACTTATTCAGCATGGCATGGATTAAAAACATGTTTAAGCCCCATACGGTTTGGTTGATGATCATTGAATCATTCCAGGGTGGTATTTTTCCAGTGGTCATTAAAATTTTACTCATTCAGTTAAGTGTTGTTGCTTTTGATTGTTTGCATTTTTTTTGTTTTTTTTTTTTTTTTGTCATTATTTCATGTCTTTTGACCTTTATCTGGATGCTTCAGAGAGCTGTGTTCCATAATTGTACTAGCCTTCCATTTGTATATCCATTTAAACTTTTAGCTTTACTGAATATTTACAGTAAATATTTAGTATAATGTGGGTGTAAGTTTTACAGGCCATATTTACAGGCCATGGCTCAGTTTCACTGATACAAGAAATTATAGCCTGTAACCCAAATATATATGTTTGTGCAAAAGAAAAAGAAAAAGAAAAAAAAAACAACATTCTGAATACTTGCTTTATCATGGACCCATGGTAGGTTTGTAATAAAAAAGGGATTCTTTATTTCAGATAAACATTGTGAATCAACCAGGAAGTGCTTCTGTGGCCATATATGGTCTATATCATTTGAAAAGTGAACATAGACTGATGATAGTCATACAAAAAGGACATCAAGCTTAATATTGCCCAAATATTGGGACACCTAAGTCTATACTGTATCTGTCCTGTAATTTGAACATCCATTTTACTACCCTGTATGTCTAAAAATTAGTATATGAGTGGCAAACAATGTAGACCCAGATCAGATGCTGTGTTTTGCCACATCTGATCTGAGTCTACATTGGTTGCTCAGACTTGGATGTCCCAATAAGTAGGGTAGAATCCATCCTCAGTAACCCAGGTGTGACCCATTACGTTACACTTCATTCATCACCCCTGGGACAACTCGCTTACGTTTCTTCGTCCTCATGAATTATTAATGAGGGCATCTGATTGGTGATCTCAGTATTTCCATGAGAAATTTTAATCCATTTTTATCTGGCGTACTCCGCAAATAACGTCATCGTTCTATGTTTGTTTTGCGAATATCCAATCATATCGTTCGTTGCAATCCAGGCATGGTATTAATTGCTGACGAAAATGTTTATCGGGTTTTCCTGAGTTATTTTTAGTAACGGAAGAAGGACAAATGAATCTTCCGCAGAAGAGAGTAGCGCTATGTTAGCGACATTTTGATTAGCTATTGAGGTATTCCCCGGTGTTATGAATATTCATAGAAAACGACGTTTCGTCAGTCAGTTGTCCTAGAGGTGATGAATGAAGTGTAACGTAATGGATCACACCTGGGTTACCGAGGATGGGTAGAATCAGTTTTTTCCAAACTACAAAGGACCATTTCAGATTGTACACATGAACTGTCTAATCAATACTTTTTTGTTAATCTGGAAAAAGCTTGAAAACAGACTGCAAAGGGCATACTGGAGTGCATTTACTTTACACAGTTCATATTGTGTTGATCTTGACTTGCCTTTGTATCATTACTGTGAAGTTAGGGGTTTTCTTCTTTGTTGTTTTGTTCTTCCGTCTTCTGTGTAGCAGACAACATTCTATCCTTTTTTTTATTATTTTTCAGAGAAAATAAGACATGGCATTTCATGTGAATCATCTGCTAAGCAGACAACATATAATATATAAAGCCTTATTTTTTCTGAAAAAAAAAAAATCAAATTGCCGTCTACCGTAGCTATGATTGGCACTTAACCCTTGTCCTGCTGAGCCCGGATATACCCTGTCTTTACAAACAGTGTAGATCCAGATCATTTGGCTTCTGAAGAAGCCAAATGATCTGGATCTGCACTGTTTGCCATTAAGTATGTGAATTTGTATCAACAAAGTAGATCAAGTAATCTGACAGGCTGAAAATTGGAAGTAGGCGTGGCATCTTAATTTATTGAGCAGGACAAGGGTTAAAGGGCTGCAGCCTGTGCCTTGCTAATTGGCATTACAGTAATGGGTAGATGCACTATGGAGAATATGCTGGACCCTATATAAATTTTAAAGGGACATAAAATTAAAATGTCAGACAAACAGAAGCATATTCAGTTACTATTTCAGTGAACTATTTGTTTGATTAACATGTCACTGAACCTTGCCCTGGACTTTACCTATTGTTAAAAGAATTATCACCTTCTTCTTTTTCCACATCTTTGAGAAAGCTGATTTTTGTATGGTGCTGTTCTCAGATGACTGATGTCATTGTCCAGTGCAAAATCTTTTGTCATAACTACATATACAGCAAAAGTTTTATTGTAATTCTATTAGTTTTAAAAAGTTCAAAGTGGTAAGTGGAGGCAATGGTTTCATAAATTTCAACTTGATTGACAATGTGATTGTCAATTCTAACACAGCACACCTATATAGGAAATGGAATTGAACTGTGTTTTACTATGCAACAAATCACTGGGCAGACGAGCGTGGTGCAAAGAGCTGCACTTTAATGACGTTTTTAAGAATTTGTCAAATGTCATTAAATTTTGCCATTTCCTGGATGTTAAACTTGGTATTTTTTTTTTTTTTTTACACGTCAGATATGTTACAAATAGACATAAATGCAGGTGCTACTCCCAAGGAAGTTGGCGGGATTTTGTCAAACAATGGCATTTTTGTTGATTTTCAGTGTCTTAGAATCAGAATAGGACAACTCCAGTATGTGACTTGTTTAGTACTAAATCACAGTTACACGCTTGTGATCTGATCTGCATTACATAATACAACTGACCTCCAACCTGTGATTTATTACTCAACAATTCACAGCTAGAGCTGTTATATTTTTATAATATTAATAATTATAAATCTATTGAGAAAAGCCAAAACATTTTCTTATTTAAATATTCTGAAAATTAACTTTACTATAGAAATTGCATTATAGCACCATTAGACCAATTTTATTTAATTTAGTTTGAGTATAAATATTTGAGAACAAAGCACATAGATGTCTGACTGGAGACCAGGAGGTCGCGGGTTCAACCCCCGCCGAGGTCGGCAACATTCTTTCATGGAGATTGATCATGAAATATTTTCTACGGTCAATCTCTCCCTTCCGCTGATTCAAGAAGGGCAGTTGTCAGTTTCTGGCGAAAGAATGTGTACAATACTGGTTAAACACTTAGAGGACTAAAGCCTGCCCAGTAAATGTGTGGTTAGGTAAACTGACCATGCTCGACATGACCCCTTTGGGTTGACTGGGCCATAAAATCTCAACACAAACAAACAAACATAAACAGATAGGACAAATGGTTTCTGTTTTAAATATGTCAGACAGCATTTATATATTTTACACCAGATAAAATAGTAAGTAACAAAAAAACAACAACAAAAAAGAAAACAAACAAACATACAAAAAAAAGAACTGTTTCTGAGTGATGTCAAAAGGACTGTAACTGTCTCTTACAATATTTACCCTTAATGGTTGGACTGTGACCTAACTCCTTACCATACTGAGGCCCTCCCAGGGGTTTTGGGGAAAAAGGAAGGCCATTTATTTCAGAGGAACAAGAGAACAAAAGTCTAAAACTGAATGGAACAGGAGAACAAAGGCAATTTTGGGGAACAGGGAATATAGAAAATCAAGATTTTCATTTTGCCAGGAACAAAGGAAAATGCCATTTTTTTTCAGGGGAGCAAGGGAACAGGTACTCCCCGCCCCCCTCCCCGGGAGGGCCTCCATACCGTCCCTAAAATCTGAACATGTCTAGTTTACTGTATCTAAAATTGCTGGATGAGTGGAAAATAGTGTAGACCCTGATATAAATCTACTGTATTTACCCTAAGTGTTCAGACAGGCCTCAGCAAAAAGCACAGACCCAGATCAGACACTGCAAAATGGGGTCTTTACTGTTTGCTGAGGTCTGTCTGTCTGAATACTTAGGGTACATACTGTAAGCCAAATAAGGAGATGAGAATTTACTGATTTTTCTTATTTTCCATGAAAAAAACAAAACCCTAACTTTTCATTCAGAGTATCTCTAGAGGGAGGACCTTTCCATTTAACAAGTTTTTTTTCCTACAGTACACGCAGTTTTCTCCAATCTCTTGAAATTCTGTTTTTCTTCTTCTAAATAGCTACAGCAAAGATCAGTTTGTCATGTGACTGCCATCATGTGGATGTCACATGATAATGGCAGTTCCATTAAGATGAAAGCTTGCGCAAGTCTGAATAAAATTGATCAAAATCAAAGGAAGTAGCTGCTGCTCAGGTAAAGTGACATATACTCCATTTAAAGACCCAATTTGTCTCAGAAGAAAATGCAGCAGGATGAGGGTTAAATGTTTTATAATCTGTATATCTTTTTTTCTTTTATTTTACTTCCTAATACTCCTATTATCAGGTGAATACAGAACAACTGGATAGAAGAAATGAAATCCCCAAAATTACCTGAATAGCTCTTAGCACCAGGAAAAAAACTGGGTATACGATATAACTCTTGTCCTGCTGGATAAATTAAGATGCTACACCCACTTCTAATTGTCAACCAATCAGATTCCTTGATCCAGATTGTTCATATAAATTAACATACTGAATGGCAAACAGTGCAGATCTAGATCAGTTGGCTTTTTTCAGAAGCCATCTGATCTGGATCTACACTGTTTGCAAAGGTTGGGCATATCTGGGTTCAGCAGACGAGGGTTAACCATAATATATGTTACGACACAAACACTCAGCAAAGATTTAGATCAGCCTGTGCATGCTTGCAGTCTGGCCAGAGTATTTGCAGGGCTCTATGTGGATAAACTAAAGTTCCAAGGGTTCTGCAAGTTGACAGTGAAAACTGTTCAGATAGCATTGGATGTGCAGACTGAGTTGAGTCTCCGCTTGGTCCACTTGCCCTAAGGTACATTTTCCTATGTTTTGGCCCATGTATGTGATACATTCTTGTTAACCCTTGTCCTGCTGAACCCGGATATACCCTGCCTTTGCAAACAGTGTAGATCCAGATCAGTTGGCTTCTTCAGAAGCCAACTGATCTGGCTCTGCACTGTTTTTTTTTTTTTTATTCAGATTTTTAACGCTACCAGGCACCCGAGGCACATAGAGGCAGCGCCAGAGAAATCTGGATTAGTTTAACCCTGACCTTGGCTTAAAACGGTGTGCACGCATAATTCATGCGTGTACTACCTCGCCTGATCGTACGATATCGAAAGATATGCATAAAGGTCAAGGTTAGTAAGTTACACAATTTAGAATACACGGTCAAAAGAAAAGTGCTTTAGTACGTGTGTATTACTTATGCACAATGTTATACTACACTCGCCCTACATGTCAAGGGCGCTGAAAAGAGCCGGAAAATACCTGGAGTTAGGGTCCCAGCCTCGCTAACCTCTTAGGATGGTCTGTACCGGCACAACATCTTTCTAGGTCGTCGTACCAGATCATGTTGTTGTCGACGGGAGTGGCCCCTGCGAACTTCTCCTGGATGTCATCGTTGAATCTCTTCGAATAGTACTTCGAAGAGGGGCCCTTCAAAAAGTACCAGTAGGGCTGACTTTCGATGGCTGTGAAGAACACAGGAGCCTCTTCGGTGGATCTTCCATCTTCGTCTGGGAGCCGGTATGCCCTAATAATGGTTCCTTGTCGGCCGTTTGCCATACGAAGTGTCCTCACTTCGTCCAGGTCATACTTTTCATGGATAGGGTATGACCTGCCACATCCTGAGAGAAAACACTTGGCTTTCTCTTGTGACTTTGGCAACGGCGTGGAGGCTGGAACAGGAACCGGAGCTGGAGCAGGTGGTGAAGGGGTTCTTGGCGCCATCGTCCTCTGTATCTTCCGTGGCTGCTCCATAGGGGGAGTTCTTCTCCTCGGTGGTGCAGGTGGTTCTTCTTTTGGGGTGGACGCTCGTAGAATCTTCTTCTTCTTCTTTGAGACTACTTCCTTCCACTCCCCCGGAGGAGAGCGGTCAGTTGTAGTCTCTAGGTCGGCGGCGGAAGTCGGAGTACTAGGTCTCTCGTCTTGTGGCGCCCTCCTTGCCTCCATCGTCGGCGACGGTGTCAAGCACACCGCGTCGTTGAAGGAGGCGGCCAAACTCGGTGGCGTGGGCGCCGCCATCTTAGGTCCCGCCATCTTGACACGAGCGTCATCCTGTTTTGTAGCAGATATCTTGTTGGTTGGTTTCCTCTGAGGTGATGTTCGGGGAAGCTGCCAAGTTATCTCTAACTTGACAATGTGCTTCCCCTCCGTCAGCCGCCAGATAGGTCTGCCAACGATAGGCAACCTGCCTATCGCCAGCGTGCAAACTTCTGGAACTAGAATATTTTCCATCGTCTTTGAAGGTTAAGTTGAGACTCGCACTGTTTGCCATTAAGTATGTGAATTTATATCAACAATCTGGATCAAGTGATCTGATTGGCTGAAAATTAGAAGTAGGCGTGGCATTTTAATTTATTCAGCAGGACAAGGGTTAACACTTAGCATGCTGGGTAAAAGACATTTTAACTTTTTGCTATTGCTGGGTAATTTTGCATACTTTTTTGTCGTCTGTGGATTTTTTTAAAATTAACTTTTTCAAAACAGCATGGTCCAAACTGTTTGCAAAGGTTATCAGCAGATCACAAAAGTCGCCACTAGCGGGGGAAGAGTTAACAGACATTTTGAAATATTTTATCTTGTTTTTCCTAAGGAGACAATTTGCATAAAATGTCAAACCCTGATTACCTAAGGAGACAGTTTGCATGAAATATCAGACTCTATTTCCTTGAAAAAAAAAAAAAAAAAGTTTCTTATCTGCTAATTTGCCCAGAGTGTTAAGGTTAACCCTCAAAGTACCAATCACAACTGCAGCAGATGACACTTTGATTTCTTTGCTGTACTTTTTTTTTATTTTTCTGAGAAAATGAGGTTTGACATTTCATATAAATGAAATGTGATCTATTAATTCTCTGAAAAACAGCAAAAAAAGAACACAGCAATTTTGCTTGACACTTTAAGGGTTAACCCATTAATGCATAATATTCTACAAAATGGACCCAGTATAGGTGTGTGTGTTTGTGTGTGTATGTTATGTGTGTGTGTGTGTGTGTGTTGGGGGGGGGGGGGTGCAGGAGCTATATAGTTTTTTCCATTTGTCATTCCTACTTTCTTCCATCCATTCATCCATCCATCCATTCATCCAATCCTCAATCCATCCATCCATCTAGATGTCTGTCTGTATGTATGTTAATGTTTTGCCTTAACCCTTAAAGTGACAAGCAAAATTTGTAGCAGAAAAACAAGTCTTCATATTTCATGCGAATCGTCTGCTGCAGATGATTCACACGAGATATCAAGACTTGTTTTCTTTGAAAAAAAAATGGCTTTTTAATACTATAAGAGCAAAACTTAACAATACTATCTTTTGGCCTACCTGGGTTATAATTTTTGTTAACCCTTGTCCTGCTGAACCCGGATATACCCTGCATTTGCAAACAGTGTAGATCCAGATCAGTTGGCTTCTGTCAAGAAGCCAACTGATCTGGATCTGCACTATTTGCCATTAAGTATGTGAATTTATATAAAAAATCTGGATCAAGTAATCTGATTGGCTGAAAATTAGACATGGGTGTGACATCATAATTTATTCAGCAGGACAAGGGTTAAATGTGGTGCTTGCAGTGAATATTTCATAGGTCTAGATATGTCACATTTTTCAACCCAAAAAATATATTGATATTGTTCTTTTTCTTTCCATAAAACACATGTTGTGGGTACTCATTAGAAACATCACACCAAGCTGCTTCGAATGACTACCCACAACATATGTTTGGATGAAGAAATAAAAAAAAATATTTATCTGGCTAAGTCCTCTTATCTGGAGCTATGATATTTGTTAACCCTTAAAAGCTTGTCATGTTAAATAAATTAAGATGCCACACCTACTTCTAATTTTCAGCCAATCAGGTAACTTGATCCAGATTGTTGACATAAATTCATATACTGAATGGCAAACACTGTGCAGATCCAGATCAGTTGGCTTCTTCAGAAGCCAACTGATCTGGATCTACACTGTTTGCTAAAGCAGGGTCTATCCGGGTTCAGCAGGACAAAGGTTAGGTTTTGTTAACAGACATCTTTAGTAATCAATTTTTAAACTTCCTCCTGTCAGAATGTGTACAAAAGGCAGTTTATCTTTAGGACTGCATGGTATACAAGAAATGAAGGGTGTGTGGTGAGTATTTTAAAAAAAAATACTTTCTGACAATTTTGTATGATATTCTTTTTTTCACTGTGTTATCATTTTCATTATTATTGTTATTACACATATTATTATTATTATTATAATTATTATTATTATTATTTTTATCATTATTATTATTACTGTTATTATTATTATTAATATTATTATTATTGCTTTACCATTAAGCAATAAAGTGCCAGTCACAACTGCAGATGACATTTTTTTATTTTTTTTATTTTTTTCAGAGAGAAATAATTTATCTTTAGGACTGGTATACAAGAAATGAAGGGTGTGTGGCGAGTGTTTAAAAAAAAAAAAAATACTTTCTGACAGTTTTGTATGATATATTTTTTTCACTGTGTTATTATTTTCATTATTATGCCCCCAACTTCAAAGAAGTTGGAGGGGCATATTGCTTCTGGGTTGTTCGTCCGTCCGTCCGTCTGTCCTTCCGTCCGTCCTTCCGTCCGTCCGTCCGTCTGTCTGTCCGTCCGTTTGTCACGCTTTTTGATGCATAGCATAACTTTAAAACCGTGAATGCTACTGTTTTGAAATTTCATATATGGATTCCTCATGAAAAAATAGCTGACACTTTTCTTGACAGGATTATGCCCCTTTTCTGAGTTATGGCCCTTTGAAAAAATATGGATGCAATCTTGTCAGCAAAATATCTCAAAAACTACTAAAGCTAGAGCCTTGAAACTTGATGAATAGACTGGTAGTGATGAGTAGACAACCTGATAAACTTTTGAAGAAATTTTGAAAAATACTTCTTGAGTTATGGCCCTTTGAAATTTTGGGCAATTTTACCTTGTCAGCAAAATATCTCAAAAACTGTTAGAGCTAGAACCTTGAAACTTAGTAAATGGATTTGTAGTGATGAGTAGATGACCTGATTAACTTTTGAAGAAATTCTGAAAAATACTTCATGAGTTATGGCCCTTTGTAATTTTGGGCATTTTTATCTTGTCAGCAAAATATCTCAAAAACCGTTGGAGCTAGAGCCTTGAAACTTAATGAATAGACTGGTAGTGATGAGTAGACAACCTGATTAACTTTTGAAGAAATTTTGAAAAATACCTTTTGAGTTATGGCCCTTTGTAATTTTGGGCATTTTTACCTTGTCAGCAAAATATCTCAAAAACTGTTAGAGCTTGAGCCTTGAAACTTAGTAAATGGATTTGTAGTGATGTGTAGATGACCTGATTAACTTTTGAAGAAATTCTGAAAAACACTTCATGAGTTATGGCCCTTTGTAATTTAGGGCATTTTTAACTTGTCAGCATAATAGCTCAAAAACTATTGAAGCTAGAGCCTTGAAACTTGATGAATAGACTGGTAGTGATGAGTAGACAACCTGATAAACTTTTGAAGAAATTTTGAAATATACGTCTTGAGTTATGCCCCTTTGTAATTTTAGGCATTTTTATCTTGTCAGCAAAATATCTCAAAAACTGTTAGAGCTAGAGCCTTGAAACTTAGTAAATGGATTTGTAGTGATGAGTAGATGACCTGATTAATTTTTGAAGAAATTCTGAAAAATACTTCATGAGTTATGGCCCTTTGTAATTTTGGGCAATTTTACCTTGTCAGCAAAATATCTCAAAAACTGTTGGAACTAGAGCCTTGACACTTGATGAATAGACTGGTAGTGATGAGTAGACAACCTGATTAACTTTTGAAGAAATTTTGAAATATACTTCTTGAGTTATGCCCCTTTGTTATTTTGGGCATTTTTATCTTGTCAGCAAAATATCTCAAAAACTATTAGAGCTAGAGACTTGAAACTTGGTGAATTGATTGGTAATGATGAGTAGATGACCTGATTAATTTTTTTGTAAATTCTGAAAAATATTTCATAAGTAATGGCCCTTTGTAAATTTGGGCATGTTTCCCTTGTGAACAAAATATCTCAAAAACTATTGAAGCTGGAGCCTTGAAACTTGATGAATAGATTGGTAGTGATGAGTAGATGACCTGATTATGCCCCCAGTTTCGAATGAAATTGATGGGGCATATTATTTTGCCTTCATTTGTCCATCCGACTGTTTGTTCGTTCATCAAGCTTTTTTTGTGCATGCCATATCTTAAGAACCCTGCACGCTAGGGTTTTGAAATTTTATATTTGGGTTCCCAATGAAAAAATAGCCGACCCGTATTTTGTTTCTTGTCTAGCATGTTTATTTAAAGTTATGCCCCTTTGAAAAAAATCAGAATTAAATCTTGTGAGCAAGATATCTTGAAAAGTATTTAAGCTGGGTTCTTGAAATTCGATACAGTGAGTGGGAATGATGTGTACATTACCCGATTATATTTTGAGAGAATTCCATGAAAATATTGATAAAGTTACGGCCCTTTGCAGTTCTGCTCATTTTGACCTTGTCAGCAAGATTTCTCGAAAAACACTTAAGCTAGGGTCTTGAAATATTATATGCTGATTGGGGATGATGTGGAGATTACCTGGTTTGTTTTTTAGGGAATTCCATGAAAAATTGATGTAGTTATGGCCCTTTGTAGTTCTAGGCATTTTGACTTTTTCAGCAAGATATCTCAAAAAGTATTTAAGCTAGAGCCATGATATTTGGTATACTGATTGGGATTGAGGAGGAGATCACCTGAATAAATTTTGAACCAATTAAATGAAATGTTGGGAGTTATGGCCCTTCGCAATTTCGGGCCATTTAATGTCGATGCTTTATTGTGTATAGCATAAGTTTAGAACCATGTATGCTAATGTTTTGAAATTTCATGTTTTGATTCCTCATGAAAGGATAGGTGATCCGTATTTTTTTCTGATCCCAATCATCTCCTATTTTAGAGTTATTTCCCTTTGATAAAATAACATTGAAATCATATATTTGTACTGTTGTTACCGTGATGGCTAAGCAGTGTTGGAGTCAAACAGTGTTAGAGTCAGGCAGTTGGGGGCATAGTGTTTTACAAACACCAGCTCTAGTTATTGTTATTACGCGTATTATTATTATTATTTTTAATATTATCATTATTATTATTACTGTTGTTGTTATTATTATTATTATTGCTTTACCATTAACCCTTGTCCTGCTGAATAAATTAAGATGCCACGCCCACTTCTAATTTTCAGCCAATTAGATTACTTGATCCAGATTATTGCTATAACTTTGCATATTTGATGGCAAACAGTGCAGATCCAGATCAGTTGGCTTCTTCAGAAGCCAACTGATCTGGATCTACACTGATTGCAAAATAGGGTATATCCGGGTTCAGCAGGACAAGAGTTAAGCAATAAAGTGCCAGTCACAACTGCAGATGACATTTTTATTTTTTTTTATTTTTTTCAGAGAGAAATAAGGCTTGATATTTCATATGAATCATCTTACTTATTTAAAAATTGTGGGTGACATTTCATGTGGATAACTGTCTTCAAAGGAGACAGTGGATATAATTTGTAAATTTGGACACATGTTAATGCTCAAAGTGATAAATTTAATTATTAGCAGGCAACATTTTAAAATATTTTTCTTATTTTTCCAAGAAAATATGGTCTAGCATTTCATGTGTATTTTCTCTTTACGAGACAGTTTGCAGGAACTGGAAATCACATGCTTTATTTGCTGGCAAAAATAAGGAAAATATGTCGCAAATTTCTTGTCTGCTAATGTTGTGGTAAGCATACTAAGGTCAATTATTTACTAATATCAAAGATCAATATTGTTAGTTTTTTCCTCAAGGTCTTCTGACTTTTAGTCTGATTCATTTAAATACTAGCAGAAAACAATTTTTATACCATATTTAACCTAAATATTCTGACAGACAGACCCGTGCAAACAGTGCAGACCCAGATCAGACACAACAGAATGTGGTGTCTGATCTGGGTATCCGCTGTTTGCCACTGAAACAGCAGTTTGTCTACACAACAGGTAACTTGTTTAAATTTTAGGACAAGTATGGTAAGAAGTTAAAATGTACCAATATTTAGGATTTCTCCCTAAAATAGGCAAATCATTTGAATTATCTACAAATGAAATGCCAAGTCATATCTTCACTGGACAACATTTTTGCACTAGTGCAGTAAAAAGATGGGTCACTCATCATATACTGTATTTCAGATACCTTATTAGGTAGTAAAATGGACAGGAAAAGTACCATAAAATGATTCGGTGTCTGACCTTAAATATTTAGGATAAATCTGGTAAATAAGAAAAATAATCATGACCACCCATTCCCATTTTTTTGTGGCCATGTAGTAACTTTAATTTTGTCATCGTGTATATATACACTACAACCTCTTTATAACACGGTCTGTTATAACACAGTTTGGGATATAACACGGTTCAAAGATGGATCCCAAAATGTGTAGATTATATTGAAAAATGGCTATTTTTCAATATAATCTTTACATTTTTGTTTGGATATAACACAGTTGTTTAACTAACACAGTTTATGCTATAGACCCCAACAATGGTGTTATAAAGAGGTTATGATGTAATATTGTAAAGTATTTACAGGAAAGACTTTGCTTCCACAGGAATGAAATTTCTTCTTTCACTGTAATAATCCTATGTAATGGGACAGACAGGCCTGAGCAAACAGTGTAGACCCAGATCAGATGCTGCAGAATGCAGCATCTGATCTGGGTCAACACTGTTTGCCACTCATCTGGCACTATTTTAGATATCAATAGGATAGTAAAATAGACTTTTTCAAATTTTAGGACAATTATTGTAAGGAGTTAAGGTGTCCCAATACTTAGGGTAAATACGGTAAGTTCACAAGGAGCTAAGACGGTTGTAGCAATTCCCCTTGACCCATTGTAGTCGGGAGACCCGTAAAAGGGTAATTTGCAAACAGTGCAGACTCAGATCAGATGCCGCAGAACTGATCAGGGTCTCCACTGTTTGCAAATAGTTTAGCCATTTTTCTCTAGGAATATGTAAATCTCATAGCTGGATGTACCTAAATTGAAATTGGACTCTTCCAATATATAGTGTGAGAGAGTCTATTCTGTCTACAATGGGTTAACTGCTTACCAGTTATGTACTAGTTCTAAAATTTGAATGTCCTTTTTACTAGCTGTTGAAGTGTGTAAACACTGCTGGATGAGTGGCAAATAATGTAGACCCTGATTAGATCTCCATTCTGCAGCATATCTGGGTCTACACTGTTTGGCCAGGCTTGTCTTTCCAAATACTTACAGTAAATATGGTAGATAAAAAAATCTAAACAAACAGTTTGTGTTGTTTGTTCTGAGCAGTTTGATTAGAGTCTGCATTGTTTGCCATTCATCATGCATATTTTAGACCCATCACCAATGCAAGTAGTCAAACGCACTTTCAAATTTTACGAGAGGTTTTTGATTTTTGACTGGATTTGGAGTTTTACGGCCCAGTCAATATAGTATAGGTCATGTTGAGCCAGTCAGTTACCCTACTCACACTTATACTGGGCAGGCTTAGTCCTCTTACTGTTAGTGGTTAACTAGTACTGTGTGCACAAACTTTTGCAAGTGACTAGCAACTACCCTTCTTGAATCGGCAAAATGGGCAGATTATGATCGTAGAAATGATTTTTTTATCAATCTCCATGAAAATTATGTGGCCAGGCTGGGATTCAATGTTCAACCCCTGGATCTGCAGCTAGCCATGTAGTCTGGCTCAGTAGAATAAGGGTTGAATACTGTATTCTCCCTATTTACCACACTATGCACTTAACCCTTGTCCTGCTGAACCCAAATATACCCTTCCTTGCAAACAGTGTAGATCCAGATCAGTTGGCTTCATCAGAAGCCAACTGATCTGGATCTGCACTGTTTGCTATTAAGTATGTGAATTTGTATCAACAACCTGGATCAAGTAATCTGATTGGCTGAAAATTAGAAGTGGGTGTGGCTTCTTAATTTATTCAGCATGACAAGGGTTAAATTGTTTTGTATTGTTTGTTTGTTGTTTTTTTGTTTTTTTTTTCAAAAATCACTAGGAAAACTTGTAGTAAAATATCGTCTTAATACGGGTACACTTTAAGAAAGTTCAGCAGAGCACTTCAGAAGGGGGGGTATTTAATGATACTTACGCAATATTTCTCTGACTTCCATTATATGTTGAGGCAATTCAAATGACTACCAACAACATGTCATTTTATAAAGAAGTAGATACATGGCCTGTAATCTGAAGGCTATGAAATTGCTTGACTGTGCGCTTATAGGGATGCGGTAATTAGGTCTAATATGGTATATAGGGTTATTATAGTAGTCTGATTGTTCAAATGGATAACAGTATGATTTAGACTGATTTTGACATTGCTGTAGCCTTCAGCAGAAAATTATCAAAATCAAACGATGTGCAGCCTGCAAGAATGGTACAGTTTCACATGAAACCCTACATCCTGGGCAAATTCAGCAGAAAACAACTTTATGAATTTTTCTTATTTTTCTCAGAAAATAGGGTCTCACATTTCAAGCAAATAGGCTTTCAAGGAGATAGTTTTCATGAAATATCAAACCCTATATTCTGGAAAAAAAATAAGATAAAAATTTCAAAATGTCCTCTGCTGAAATTTTTATCGAACATGCTGAGTGTTAATAAGAAATAATAATTATTTGTATATTAACCCTTAAAGCGCCAAGAAAAACTGCATCTGAAAATGTCGTCTGTTTATGTCATCTGCTGAATATTCTTGCAAACTTTTCAAACCTATTTTTGCATACCGGCAAACAGTGTGGACCCAGATCAGACTGCTCCTAGAGGAGCAGTCTGATCTGGGTCCACACTGTTTGCAAAAATGACTTTTAAAATCACAAGCAGATGAAAAAGCATATGACAGTTGTTGTGATTGGCACTTTAACGGTTAAAAGTGCAGGCACAGTACTGTGTTATATCTGGTCATGACAAATTTTTAACCCCTAAAAGCACTGAGCAAAATTATAGCAGATGACATCCTAATTTTTTTTTTATTATTTTTCAGAGAAAATAAGACTACATTGCATGTTAATCATCTGCTGGGCAGATGAAATGTCAAGCCTTGTGTTCTCTGAAAAATATAAAAAGATCAAAGTGTTATCTGCTGCAGTTGTGACTAGACTAGTACATTAAGGGTTAAGGCAGATCATTTTCCATCAAACTGTCCCTATAAATACCTATGACTGTAAAGACTATTCACTTGAAATGTCAAGCCTTATTTTCTCTGAAAACTAAATACAAAGATCATACTGTTGTCTACTGAAGTTATGATTAGTACATTAGTATTTAACACAGATCATTTTCCATCGAACTGTCAATATAAATACCTACGACTGTAACCTGCATGTCACTTTTATCACAAAATAAAGATACCTGGTAGTGTATATGATGTCTCGAGGGCGGGGATATCTGAGCTAATATCGCAAATGATTGTAAGTTATGCTACATGAATTCCTCAGGTAGATGGCCTGTATATTTACTTTATTACCCATATTTTCATCGACCCTTGTCACTAAGATAGGGAGAGTTAAAGGTGTTTACGTTTCATAAATATCTGTGGATTGAGTAAAATTTGGATAATATTATACCTGGACAAGTAAATATTTGGAGTAAAATTTTGTCTCTTTACACTAGACATTTTACATCAAGAATTTCATACATGACTAAGGTATGCAAGCTCATTTATTTCTGTGTTTGTTTATTATGCATTGTTCATAGATAATATTCTGTCATATGTTTTATGCAATCATTAACATAAGAAATTTTCGAAGACAACATTTTGAAATACTTTTCTTATTTTTCCTAGAAAATAGGATTTGACACTTCATGCAAATTGTCTCCTAAGGAGACAATTTGCATGAAGTGTCATATCCTATTTTCGAGGAAAAATAAGAAAAATGTCATCAGTTTGTCATCAGCTGAACTTGTCCATAGCATGGTAAGTGTTAATACTTCGATAGCATATTATTTTATCATATGATATACTGATTTGTGCTATTGTTTAGCTAGCAACTCTTGGTTATTTTTGAGTGGCGACTGTATTTACTCTTAATATTTGGATACCTTAACTCCTTACCATACTTTTCCTTACATATCCTTACAGTTCAACAAGTTCATTTAACCCATTGTAAACTGAATGAACTCACGCACACTATATATTGGAAGAGTCCAATTTCAATTTTTCAATTTTAGGTAGATGAGGCCTCGGGGGGGAGGGGGGGTAGTAACTTCCTATATATGGCATAGTACGGATGTGCGTGCCGAATAGCCCCCTTTTTCAGAGCTGCCAGGTATATGATTGGCCCCCTTTTTTCAACAAAAAGTATAGGAATGGCCCCATTTTTCTGGATTCCTATGTGAAAGGCCCCATTTTTCTGACATCCTGATATATGCACATATTTTTCTCTCAGAGATTTTTCGAGGCTGCTTATTCTCTTGGTATTACATGAATTGACTATGATATTTGTGTAATAACCAGCAAAAAATGGGTAAAAAAAATCAAAGGGCAGTATATGAATAGGTCAACATTTTGGATGATCAAGTATATGAATGGGTCCGTATTTTCGAAGGCCAGGTATATGAATGGGGTAGGTTTTGAAATCCTGGCTCGCACACCCGTACCAAAATTACCCCTAAGTTACCCCCCCCCCCCCCCCCCCCTCCCCGAGGATGAGGCTATGAGATTTGGATATTCCTAAGAGAAAAATGGCATCCGATCTGGGTCTGCACTGTTTGCCAATTGCCCTTTTAGGGGTCTCCCGACTACATTAGGTTAACTGCCTGTCTTAATTGTCTTTTTAGACCCTAATTGGTTGCTGCATTTTGTGGTGTCTGGTTTGAGTCTACACTGTTTGCTCAGGCCTTTTTGTTCAAATACTTTAATATGGTTATTATGGTACTAACGTGTGAGCTGCAGATTGCTAAAAAGTGGCTCTTTTAGCATCAAGGTCCAGATCACATAGCTCTAGGTAAGAGGAATAGTCAAACCAAAAATTGTTTTTTAAAAGTTTCTCAGTGAGGTGCTTCTGATGAGTACCCAGAATATATGTTTCTGTGACCTGGGCACCTGATTACATGGATGCATAGCCTGACCTGGAAACATGACTACAAGAATGCCTTCTAAAACTGACCTGGGCAACTGACTATATAATTATATGCTTTCTCAGGCTGACCTGGGCACCTGACTAAATGGATGCTTTCTGCTTAGGCAGAACTGGGCACCTGATGGCATGAGTGCTCAGGCTGACCTAGGCACCTAACTAGGTGGATGCTTAGGCTGACCTGTGCACCTGATTGCATTGATGCTTAGGCTGACCTGGGCACTTGATTGCATTAATGCTTAGGCAGACATGGGCACCTGATTACATGGATGCTTAGGCTGACCTGAGCACCTGTCTAGGTGGATGCTTAGGCTGATCTGGGCACCTGTCTATATTGATGCCTAGGCTGACCTGGGCTCCTGACTACTTGGATGTTCAGGCTGAACTGGGCACTTGACTACATGGATGCTCAGGGTGACCTGGGCACCTTACTGTGCAGATGCTCAGGCTGACCTGGGAACAGGACTGTGTGGATGCTCAGGCTGATCTGGATACCTAACTACATGGATAATAAGGCTGAGCTTGGCACCTGACTACATGGATGCTAATGCTGACCTGGGCAGCTGACTACATGGATACTAAGGCTGACCTGGGCACCTAACTACATGGATGCTTAGGCTGACCTAGGCACCTGACTGTGTGGATGCTCAGGCTGACTTGGATACCTGACAACATGGATGTTCAGGCTGAGCTTGGCACCTGACTACATGGATGCTAATGCCAAGCAATATTTGTTGCAGACAACATCCTAAAATAAGACTAGACATTTCATGTGCATCATCTGCTTGATAGATGATTCAGATAAAATGTCCACACTTAGTTTCTTTGAAAAATGAATAAATGAATTTCAAAATATCATGAACTGTAGTTGTTAATTAAACTAATAACTAAGGAGAGCCCCTGTAATCCATGTCCTGGTAATCACTGGCATAAAGAGAATTATAAAAAAACAAAACAAAAAAAAAACAACTCAAAAAACACAAGTATTCATGACTCAAACTTCCCTGTTGGTCTTGTTTTCAGCCAATAAATTATGGTATATTTATCCTAAATATTCAGACATCTTAACCCTTAAGATGCCAAGAAAAACTACATCTGAAAATGTCATCTGTTTATGTCGTCTGCTGCATCTTCTTGCAAACTAGAAGAATTTCCTAGGGGAGCAGTCTGATCTGGGTCCACACTGTTTGCAAAATGACTTTTAAAATCATAAGCAGATGACAAAGCAGACGACAATTGTTGTGATTGGCAGTTTAAGCATTAATGTGTCAAAGAACTGCTGGATGAGTGGCATACAGTGTAGACCTTTTTCAGATGCCGCATTCTGCAGAGTCTGATCCAAGTTGTGGAGTCTGATCCAAGTCTGCGCTGTTTGCTTAGGCCAATCTCTCTGAATACTTTGTAGGGTAAATAAAGTATGTTATCTTTTCTGCTTATGTGTAAACAATTATAAAAGTTATCAATGCTGCATAATTTATTGATTTCTAACCCTTAAAGTGCCAATCACAACTGCAGTAGACTGACACTTTTAAATATTTTTTTATACCCCCGCCTGCCTTTGGCAGGAGTGGGGCATATAGCGTTTTGCTGTAATGTTACGTTCATACGTGCGTACATGCGTATGTCAAGTTCGTAATCAGGTTCAAGTTTACCTGCAAGTTTAGGTGCAAATTTATGTCAGTATTTCTCTTGCAGCTTATAACTTTTATACCCTCTGGGCTAGGAAGTTGAAACTTTGTATGACACTTACCTACATCAAGACCTTTTAATGTGTGGTACCGTTGCCCCAGGATCATGCCCCTGGGTGGGGCTAGGGGTCAAAAAATGCCTGCAGGTGGATGAGAATGGCCCTGAGCAGGGGCATCCGTGTCGTATTGACACATTTCTAGTTTTTTTTTATAATTTTTCATTATAGACATTAAGTCGTGACATTTCATTTTCATCAGCTGCTTGGTGGACTATTCACATGAAGTGTTAAGACTTATTTTCTATGCCATAAAAAGAAAAAAAAATAGAAAGTCATCTGCTACAAATTTTGTTTGGCACTTCAGAGGTTAACCCATTGTAGTCGGCCCGTGAAAGGGTACTTGGCAAACAGTGCAGACCCAGATCAGACACTGCAGAATGCGGCATCTGATCAGGGTCTGTTTGCATTAATAGCTTAGCCATTTTTCTCTATGAATATGTAAATCTCATAGCCGGGTGTACCTAAAATTGAAATTGGACTCTTCCAGTATATAGTGTGGGAGAGTCTATTCCGTATACAATGGGTTAAAATGTTTATGCACTATTTCGAACTTCTGTGACTTTAATCTTCAAAGCACCATGCGAAGTTCTACAGACTACATCTTATTTATTTATTTTTTTAGAGAAAAACAGCTTGACAGTTCAATTGAATCCTCTGTTATGCAAATGGTTCACATGGAAAGTCCTGCCATGTTTTCTCTGAAAAATACGAAAAAAATATTTTTGGATGTTGTCTGCCATTGTTGTGATTGGCACCTTAAGGGTTAAATTGATGGTAGTTATTAGCCTTTAATGCTTAGCATTCTGCAGAAAA
Organism: Anodontia alba; assembly: GCA_964016985.1. Lineage (NCBI taxonomy): Eukaryota > Metazoa > Mollusca > Bivalvia > Lucinida > Lucinidae > Anodontia > Anodontia alba. Next base: position 39,189,272 of record OZ024826.1, read on the forward strand.
TTATCGGCACATGACATACTGAAACATTTTTTCTTATTTTTCTCAGAAATCAGGTTTTGATATTTCATGCGAATCATCTCCATTAGAGACAGTTTGCATGAAATTTCAAAGCCTTTTTTCAGAGAAAAATAAGAAATATTATCATCTGGGCCCGGTTGTTCAAAGCTAACGACGTCTAAATCGAGTGATACACAAATATACTGAAATTTTTTGCTGAAAAAATGTGAGTAGCTTTTGCAGTGCAAAAGCTACTCACATTTTTTCAGCAAAAAATATCAGAATATTGTATATTGAATCTGCTAAAACAGTTAACGAAATGACCCTTAACGAGCTCGTTAAGCTAACGATGCTTTGAACAACCGGGCCCAGTTTGTTTTTGGCTGAATTAGCCCAGAGAGGTAATGGTTAATCTAGATTATTGATTGTTTTTGGCCTCCTTGGGAGGAAATTCTTTCCTTTTAGTCTAAAGTTGTAGCCCCAGCAAAAATGATTTTGACAGAGTTGCCATCCCTGAAAGTGTAGCCTTTCCCCTTACCTTAGACTGCCAATCACATCAATTGTCATCTGCTTTTTCATCTACTTGTGATAAGAATCTGCTTGTGATTTTAAAAATCATTTTCGCAAACAGTGTGGACCCAGATCAGACTGCTCCTAGAATGATCTGGGTCCACACTGTTTGCCTGTATGAAAAAATAGGTTTGAAAAGTTTGCAAGAATATTCAGCAGATGACATAAACAGACGACATTTTCAGATGCAGGTTTTCTTGGCATTTTAAGGCTTTAATTCAGCAAATTAAAGGTTGACTCTGAAACTTTATCCTTTTTGAGTGAAGAACAGGTTTTGCAACTTTAGTTTCTGAATCAGTGGTGAATGGACCAGGCCAAGTGAAAATATTCCTTCAAAGCACATAAACAGATAGTGAAGATATGGCCAAGTAGTTATTGCTTTCCCCATACAGAACTATTGGATACAGAAGAACATATCAACAGTTTAAGTCTGTTTGAGCAGGTGTAGATGAAAAGCATAATCTGCCGAGGATATTTAAGGAGGAGTATTTGATGATAATATCTGGGATAATTTTCTCCAGTTCTCCATAAAACATACTGAGTACTCATTAGAAGCACCTCCCTGAGGCACTTCTGATGAGTACCCACAACATAAGTTTTTATGGAGAATTAAGTAAGAAAAATTATCCCAGAATTACTCCCTCTTAGCAATTTTAAGTCCTCTGATCTGAAAAATAAGGAAAAATTCACTAATACTGGAAGACACCTTTTCACTTGTCACTGCCATTATAATTGTATATAATTGCTTTGTAATTGAGACTGTACATAGGAAAACCTACATAATTTAAGCCATGTTCAAACAGCGAATGAAGGAGCATACTAGAAGAAATATACTGCTTTTGCCATAGGACTTGTTTACACTTTGCATGCTGGGTAAAAATTTCAGCTGAAGACATTTTCAAATATTTTTCTTATGTTTCCTAGAAAATAGGATTTGACACTTCATGCAAACTGTCAGAGACAGTTTGCATGAAGTATCAGATCCTATTTTCTAGAGAAAAAATGAGAAAATGTCATCAGTTTGTCATCTGCTGGATTGCTCATACCATGGTAAATGTTAAGAAGGCTCATATCACCTTGAGATTTGAAGAGTTATGGCCCTTGGTATGAAAGTTTTCAAGAAATAGGCAGGTTTGTCATTCTGAAATGTTCTAGTTATTGCTATAGTTACCATAAATATTTGGATACCTTTGCTCATAACCATAATGTCCAAACATTTGAACATGTCCACTTAATTACCTTGATGTGTGCTCCAGAGAGGGCCCTACACTTATTGGAAGAAGAAGAAAATGTGTCTAAAAACTGCTGGATAAGTGGCAAACAGTGGAGACCCTGATCAGATACAACATTTTTGCAGCTCAGAGCTGGGTCTACTCTGTTATTAAGTTGCAATACTTAGGGTTATTACAATAAAGCTTCTTTAACCCATTGTAGTCGGGAGACCCATGAAAGGGTAATTGGCAAACAGTGCAGATCCAGATCAGACGCCGCAGAACGCGGCATCTGATCAGGGTCTCCACTGTTTGCAAATAGTTTAGCCATTTTTCTCTAGGAATATGCATACCTCATAGCCGGACATACCTAAAATTGAAATTGGACTCTTCCAATATATAGTGTGGAAGAGTCTATTCAGTATACAATGGGTTAAAAGTTCTGCTCGTTTCATGAAAAGTTCATGAACAGTTAATGGACACATGACTCAGTTCAAGCATGCATTTTTTAAGAACTTGTATTTTTTTGCCATTGTTATTTAACCTTTGCCATGCTGAATGAATTAAGATGGTCCACCCAGTAATTTTCAGCCAGTCAGATTACTTAAATTGATCCAGGTTGTCCATACAATTTCACATACTTGATGACAAACAGTGCTGTTCCAGATCAGTTGGCTTCTGAAGATCTGGATCTACACAAGTTGCAAAGATAGGGCATATCCAGGTTCAGTAGGACGAGGGTTAAAAATATTACATAAGATTTGCACAAGGATTACACAAAAGCAGTTTCAAATATTATTAACCCTTAAAACGCCAAGAAAACCGGCATCTGAAAATGTAGTCTGTTTATGTCATCTGCTGAATATTCTTGCAAACTTTTCAAACTTATTTTATGCATACAGGCAAACAGTATGGACCCTGATCAGACTGCTCCTCTAGGAGAAGTCTGATCTGGGTCCACACTGTTTGCAAAAATGACTTTTAAAATCACAAGCAGACAACAATTGTTGTGATTGGCAGTTTAAGGGTTAACTCTTAAAAGTACCTATCAAAATTATAGAAGACAACATTCTACTTTTTATTATTACTTTTTTTTTCAGAGAAAATAAGATTTGGCTTTTCATGTGAATTATCTGCTGAACAGATGATTCACATGAAACGTCAGTCCTTAGTTTCTCTGAAAATTTTTTTTAAAAAAATCAGTATGTTGTCTGCTGCAGTTGTGATTAGCACTTTAATGGTTAAAAGTTTGAAATCAAAATGTCCTTGAAAAAGTATGCATTGACTTTGCACATGATTACATGCAAAGAGCTGATACTTTATAGATTGATATTTTTATTTATGTTTTTAAGAAAAGAAGTAAAGATAACCATGACCTTGAAATGGAATATTGTTGTAGTGTTCTACACACTTGGCTGAGTTTAGAATACACTTATGTACTTTAACCAATAACACTCTCTGGACAAATTCAGCAGATGACAAATTGATATTTTTTCTTATTATATCACCCCACTCATCCCCTGCAAACTATTTTGGGGGGGGGGGGGGGGGGGGGGTGGGGGGGGGGGGGGTAGTATACTGATTTCATGCTGTCCATCCATAAGTCTTCTGTCTGTCCATCTGTTCGCCTGTCCATTATGTTCTGGTTCCTGTTTCTTATCTTCCTAAATAATTAAGGAATTTTTACATATTTTGCATAGATGTTGACATTGATGAGATAATGCTGTTAGAGAAAAATAAGGGCCTAAGGGTTAATTCCTTTTGAGTTATCCCCCTTTGTAATTCTTGAAAAGGCATTTTGGTTTCTACTTCATACCTTGCTATATAATTTCAGGAATCTTTTCATAATTTGCATAATAATGATATTGATGAGATGTTGCTGTAAGAAAAAGAATACGGGCTTAGGGGTTATTCCTACAGAGTTATTTCCCTTTGTAAATCATGAAAACGTGTTTTAGTTTCTGCTTCATATCCTGTTAAATAATTTAAGGAATCTTTTTTTTATTTTGCATAAATGTTGATATTGATGAGATGTTGCTGTTACAGAAAAATAAGGACCTATGGGTTAATTCTTTACATTTATTTCCCCTTGTTATTCTTGAAAAGTTGCTTTGGTTTCTGCTTCTTAACTTGCTGAATAATTTAAGGAATCTTTTCATTTTTTGCATAATGTTGATATTGATGAGATGTTGCAGTTGGAGAAAAATAAGGGCCCAAGGGTTAATTCAGTTATAGTTATTTCCCTTTGTTATTCTTGAAAAGGCACTTGGTTTCGGCTTTGTATCTTGCCTAATGATTTAAGGAATCTTCGCAGTTCCCCAAACCGCAGAGCGGTTCGGCTTGCAGACGCACTACTATAGACTACCTGTGTGACCAGTGATGTGTGTGACCAAAATGTAATGGTCCAATAAACGCTTGGGTGGTTCAGTGCTTATCTTTAAAAAACAATAAGTGTTACATGATTCGGCAGAGACTATTGACACAGCGGCCATGCCCATAATAGCAACAAAACAGCCAATAATGCAAAGTATTCCAATTGCAAGGGGTTGAATCACAGGACTTACGAAGTCCGCCTACAAAATTTGTGATTGCGGCCATTTTGAATTTTGTCTCCACTTCGAATTTTATTTCTATCCATTCTCCGTCTGTTTACAAGCTAAGCAGGATTTGTTTTGTGCATAAGGTACATTTTGATGTAGATTTTTAGATAACACATAGACTTTATGCTCTTTTCATGTGATAATATTAAAAAACTTCGACATAGGTAAGCGAACGATAGTATATTGTCGTTGTACCTGTCATCGGCATACACTAGTTTTCGGTATTCAGAAAGCATGGCCTCTGCCCTACAGGGCCTGTGAAATAGATGGGCTGCCGTAAGGAGCTGCTAGTAACTAAGCAGGACCCGAAATCATGTGATCAGGTCGGGTAAAAATCCCACATATTTGGAGGCAATGTCTCTGAACTACTGAAATATTGTTGACTTGGACGTTATATCACAATTCATGCAGTGGATTAGAAGTCAAGCGTGGTCTGAAATTCATTAGATCTGGCCATTTCCCACCTATGAAGTATGTGATGATAATTTGGACGCACGGATATAGGTAGCACCTATTAAATAACATGTATATTATTTTGCATAACTGTTGTTATTGATGAGATGTTGCTTTTATGGAAAGATTAATTTCTTTAGAGTTATTTTCCTTTGTTATTCCTAAAAAGGCATTTTGGGTTTCTGCTTCATATCTTGCTAAATAATTTAATCATTGTAGCCAGGAAACCCCTAAAATGGTAATTGGCAAACAGTGCAGACCCAGATCAGACACCGCAGAACACAGTGTTTGATTGGGGTCTCCAATGTTTGCAAATAGTTAAACCATTTTTCTCTAGGAGTATCTAAATCACATAGCCTGACATACCTAAAATCAAAATTAGAATCTTCGAATATATAGTGTGGTGGAGTTCATTCAGTCTACAATGGCTTAAGGAATCTTTTCCTATTTTGCATAAACACAGTATCTATCTATCTATCTATCTATCTATCTATCTATCTAGTGCCTGCATGCATGGTAAAATCAACTTTTCACAAAGTATTTGTTAAAGAAATCTGATACTTTGTAGACTCATTTGTAACAGACAAATTGTATGTGTGAAGGAAGAAGTATGATGCTGAAAAAAGTATTTTCATCAGAATGACATCTTCTTTCACTTATCCATTTTTAGCTCACCTGAGCTATAGTGATCACTTTTTGTCTGTAGTCCATCAGTGTATCAGTTAAAGTTTTCAAACGACTTCTCCTCTGAAGCCGCTGAGCCAATTTTGCTCAAATTTCATATGGAGCCTCCTTAGGTTGGGGGAACGAAAGATTGCAAAAAAAGAGATGGTCTGATGACCAAGATGGCCGCCATGCCCATATATGGTACAAACCTTTAAAAATCTTCTTCTCTAGAACCAAGATGCCTTGGGGCTGAATCTTTGCACAAATCATAGGTGACAGGGGGACTACCAAAGTTGCTTAAATTATGGTTGTCCAGTGACACTTGACCTTTTTACAACAAGGTCAAGTTTGTTTCCCTATGCATTTGTATGGGCCCCGTACATTTATATGGGAGTATGTTGAGAATTTCAAACAACCTTTCCTCTGAAGCCACTTGGCCAATGTTGCTCTAGTATTAAAGAAAAATAAGACAGACTTTCTGCTTTATATTGGTTACTGAAACTTTATAAACGACCTTATAAAGCACGTTTCACTGCTAATTCTAGTTCATGTATGACTACCGTTTTGTCCAAACTGCTAACTCCATGCCTTACTGCTGTTAAAAAAAATTGGATTAGATACTAAGATACTGTTTACGAAAGGGATGGAATTAACTATTTTTGGTCAATTAAAAATTCCAATGAATTTCTCAGTAAATTTAAATCTAAACACTTTAAGGCTTCTAAATTGTCTACATATGATTTTTATACACTGTATACTACGTTACCTCATCATCTTAAAAAAGATAAACTTATTGATTTAATTAACGGAATGTTTATTCAAGAGAATACCCAATATTTGGCCTGCAATGAAGAATGTGCTTTTTTCACTTCTGATGTATACAATAATCACAATTTATGGTCTTGTCAAAAAGTCTGTGATGCCCTTGTTTATCTTTTGGATAATATTTTTATTAGATTTGGAACTAAACTTTATAGGCAAACTATTGGTATTCTGATGGGAACTAATTGTGCTCCTCTTGTTGCAAATTTGTTTCTGTTTTGTTGTGAGAGAGATTTCATGAAGAAATCCAAAATGACCGCCTTAGTCACCATCTTGAAAACCAAATTTTGACTTCTCCTCCCAAACCATTGGGCGATTTCAGTTGAAACTGTAGCAACAGGATGACCTCTAGATCAAAAATAGCTATGGTTTTATGCTGATCAGAAATCCAACATGGCCACCACAGTTGCCATCTTGTTTTTAAATGTCTTCTCTGAAATCGTTTTTAGCAGTTTTCACCAGATTTAACATAGGGCTTTCTGTTGAAAGGGTATTGACAATTCGTTCAAATAGTTCTGTGCCATTGAACAAGATGGCTGCCATGCCCATATATGGTAAAAACACTTACTGGTAACTATCTTCACCAGAACCAAGAAAGCTTTGAGGCTGAATTTCGGTATATAGCACTGGGGACTCAGGGTCTGCCAGTTTTTTTCAAATGATGGTCGTAGGTTGACCTATGACCTATTGACTGCATGGTCAAATTTGCACCCCTGAACATTTATATGGGGAAAATGTTGAAAAATCATTTTCTCAATGAATAATAAAAACTAATGGCTGAAACTTACAATGTAAGATTAAAATAGTAAAACTGTTTAGCTACATTTAAAATTTTTGGGACTATCTTCCCTTGCCATTGGGCTTTACGTATACATGTATAAAATTGTGAAATCTTTAAATATCTCCTCTAAAACAGCTTGAACAGTTTTAACTAAATTTCATATGAGGCCTTCTGTTGACAATTTGTTCAAATGGTTCTGCACCATTGAATAAGATGGCTGCCATGCCCATATATGGTAAAACACTGAAAAATCTTCTCCAGAACTAAGAAAACTGAGATTGAATCTTGATATACAGCATCAGGGAAAGTCTACTAAATTTGTTGAAATGATGATACTAGGATGACCTTTGACCTTTTTGTGGTATGGTCAAATTTGTGTCCTAGTTGTTTAGGCAATACTGGAAGAAGTTGCATGGCATCTGCAGAAATGCAATAGCTGTTTTTATCAGGTGAGCGAATCGTGGTCCATGGGCCTCTTGTTGGTAATTCTTGACCTCTGGATTTTGTATGCTCTGAGATGGTGCATCTGCGATAGTGCATGCATGGTGAAATCAACTTGACTCAAGTATTTATTGACATATTCTAATACTTTGCAGATTCATTAAAGACATAATGAACATGTGCATGAAGAAGTTTGCTACTGGAAAAATTCGTTTTTGACAAAATTACTTCCACTTTAACTTTGCCATTCCACTAAGAGTATCAAGAACCAACTGCATAAAAAGCAAAATTTAGGCCAACATAGTATGGAATAAAGTGTTCAAAGTTTTTGGACATTTACCGTAAATCATTATAGATCTGTATTAGATCCAATTCCTCACAAAAGAAGTTCTTGATTCATGTGGCACTGGTTGAAACTCAAGTAATAGTGTCACTACTACTTGAGTTTCAACCAGTGCTATATGAATCAAGAACTTCTTTTGCAATTACTGTTATGTACTGCAAGAAATCAGACACTTCTTGCACAAGCTGCATTTGTGTTAGTTGGGAGAAGAATTCATAGAAGGAAATGAAGGAATAGAAGACAACCAAGATCTTGCTGGGTGCGTCCTTGGCTTTCTGCTAGGACTTGTATTCATAAGATCAGGAGGAATGCATTGAGAATGCAGTACATGCATTATAAGCATACATGGTACAATCTTAATAGTTGTAGTAAGAACATAGTAAGAATGTACTGAACCTGGCAAACATGTGGTCAAGCGTGGGGTTAGAAATTAGCAAGAACATGTTAGGAGGCAGTGAGAACCTGAGAAGGATGTAGTGAGGACATAGAGTGAACTTGAAAAATTGGATTTTTTAGCAATTAGCCAAGTTCTCACTACGGTTAATAAATTTTTCAGAACCTGGAGTGGTCTTCATGGTCTTTCTGGTGTGATGGGCGTTTATACAGCTTCAATATATCGTAATAACCCTAAGTATTGGGACAGACATGCCTGAGCAAACAATGTAGACCCAGATTAGATGCTGCAGAACATGTGGCATCTGATCAGGGTCTACACTGTTTGCCACTCAGTCCAACAGGTTTTAGACTTATTAACAGGTAAATACCATAAGGTAGTAAAAAGGACTTTTTCATATTAGGACAAATATGATAAGGATTTAAAGTGTCCAATATGGTAAGATAAATGAGGCTGATGAAAGAGAATGGGGTCTATAATGAAGAGGAGGAAGATGACACTAATACTAATCTTGAGAAGAACTACCATAACATACTCTAACTTGTTTGTTTGTGTTGAGGTTTTACGGCCCAGTCAACCCAATGGGGTCATGTCGAGCGCGGTCAGTTTACCTAACCACACGTTTACTGGGCAGGCTTAGTCCTCTAAGCGGTTAACCAATATTGTGCACATTCTTTTGCCAGAAACTGACAACTGTCCTTCTTGAATCAGCGGAAGGAAGAGAATGACCGTAGAAAATATTTCATGATCAATCTCCACGATAGAATGTTACCAACCTCGGCTGGGGTTGAACCCTCAACCTCCTGGTCTCCAGTCGGAAGGCGCATCCAACTGAGCCACCGAGGCCATCATACTCTAACTAGTGGGACACTTTAACCCTTGTCATGCTGAATAAATTAAGATGCCGCACCCACTTGCTATTTTCAGTCAATCAGATTATTTGATCCAGGTTGTTGATACAAAGTCACATACTTAATGACAAACAGTGCAGATCCAGATCAGTTGGCTTCTTCAGAAGCCAACTGATCTGGATCTACACTGTTTGTAGAGACAGGTATATCAGGGTTCAGTAGGACTAGGGTTAACTCCACCATACTTGTATAAATTTGTAAAAGCCTGTTCCATACCTGTTGGTGTGTTTAAAATATTGCTGGATGAGTGGCAAACAATTCTGCAGCATCTGACCTAGGTCTACAGCCAGAGCATTAATTAAAACCTCTGGCCAGCATAACCAAAATCCACATAAGAAGAATAATCAAAAAAGTTATTTTTCTAACTTCTGTATAAAAATGTTTATTATATAACCTAAAAATAGTCTTTCATTGGCTGAGAGCTGCTTTTTAGTCCAGTGAATATATTTGATGTTCACTGGCTTGCATGCGCCTTCCAGTGAATATTAGTTTCTCAAATTAGATATCAACTTAGTGACATAGCTAGTAGCGGCACGATGTCTACGCACGCTTTTTTTTATAGTAATTGGGTCTGGTGTTGATAGTTATTTGCAGCCACAGTTATCAAGAGAAAAGACAAACTATATAATAAAACAATTATTGACTATTGAGGTATTGGAAATGACCTTGATATCCACCACTGAATACCAGTATTGACCTCGGCTATTGCCTCGGTCAATATTGATATTCTCTGGTGAATATCATGTCATATCCAATACCTCACTAGTCAAAATTTGTATAATGGGGGCTGAGGCACATCTGATGAGTGAAGGAATAAGACAAATATTTACTTTATACCATAATAACCCTAAGTATTAGGACAATATTGACATTCTCTGGTGGATTTCATGTCATATCCAATGCCTCACTAGTCTATAATTGTATAATAGGGGCTGAGGCACATCTGATCAGTGAAGGAATAAGAAAAATATTTACCTTATACATACTTGATTCTTCCTCTTCTTTAGAGCTGTAGAGCTATGGTGACACAGTAAAGGAGCCTGGTAGAATGTGATTAGAGAATGAAGGACTATACCAGGGCCAGAGGATATAAAAAATTTTTCATGCTCAACTCAGCTGAGTGTAAAATTTGTTCAGCATTTAAATCTCAAATTATTAACAATTTCAAATTCTTTCAGAACCAGAATTTTTACTGGTGATAGGTCTAATGACATTCATTCACCAGGACCTGTGAAATGGGGAGTTAGTTTCTAGCTCTCACCAGAGAGGTAAACCTTGCCACACCATCCTCTGCACCTTCAGCAAATAACATATCTGAGCATGAAAATTTCTCTACTAATAAATATGAAAATGCCAACTATTGTTGGCATTTTTAGCTCACCTGAGCCAAGGCTAAGGATGAGCTATTGTGATCACTTGCCATCCATCCTTCTGTGGTCCATCTATCCTCTCCATTGAACGACTTTTCCTGTGAAACCCCTGGGTCAATTTTCTTCAAACTTCATGTGGAACCTTCTATTAAAGGGGTATATACCATAATAACCCTAAGTATTGGCACAGATAGGCCTTCTTGCAAACAGCAATACTTTAGACATATCAAGAGCTAGTACAATGGACTATTTCAGATTTTAGGACAAGTATGATAAGTAGATAAGGTATCCCTTATCCTTGGGATAAATATGGTAACCTCACTTATCAGGAGCTATGTTCAATAAATTTGGTTTAAATTTCTGTTTCTTCTCTAAGAACACAATTAAAAAATTAACCCTTGTCCTGCTGAATAAATTAAGATACCACTCCTATTTCTAATTTTCAGCCAATCAGATTACTTGATCCAGATTGTTCATATAAATTCACATACTGAATGTCAAACAGTGCAGATCCAGATCAGTTGGCCAACTGATCTGGATCTACACTGTTTGCAAAGGCAGGACCTATAATCCGGGTTCAGCAGTTCTAGGGTTAATTGCCAGTCAGTAAACCCCTTCTAGACCCTCAAATATAAGCAGACATGCAACAGAACACACTTAAAATGCTCGTTCATATTGTTCTCAATAAATAATAGGAATGACATTCATGCTTGTCACCTCCACTGGAGATATCAATCCTACTTTCATGGAAAATTATGAAAAATATTACTCAATATTTTTCTGCTAATTTCAACCTATTTACTGCAAATATTGGGATACATTAACTCATTACCATATGTGCCCAAAAAATTTAGCAAGATCATTTTTCTACCTATAGCTATTAATGATTAGCACTGTGGGTAAAAAAAAATGAGCAGATGACATTTTGAAATATTTATCTTATTTTTCCCAGGAAACAGATTTTGAAATTTAAGCAAATTGTCTCAAATGGAGACAATTTGCATGTAATGTCAAAATCTGTTTTCTGGGAAAAGTAAGAAAAATGTCACCAGTTTGAGTGGTCTGCTGAATTAAATTAGCTCATAGAGTGTTAAAGGTTAACCTGTCTGAAAATCTGTTGAATGAGTGGCAGAGTAGAACTTGATCAGATTCCACAGTCTATGCTAACCAGTCTAGTCTACACGGTTTACTCTGACATATTGTATTTAGTCTAAATATTGGGGCACATCAACTCATAACCATACTTGCCCTAAAATTTGAACAAGTCTGTTTGACTATGTGTTGATATGTCTAAAACTGCTGGATGAGTGGCAAACAGAGTAGACCCATATCAGATACCACATTCTGAGGCATCTGATCTGGGTCTACAATGTTTATGCAGGTCTGTCTAGCCCAGTATGAAGGGTAAATATGGTACTAAGTATTGATGCCTAGCATGCGGGGTAAACATTTCAGCAGACAACATTTTAAAATATATTCATTTTATTTCTTATTTTTCCCAGAAATTAGGGTTTCACATTTCATACAAATTATCTCCAAAGGAGACAATTTGCATGAAATTTCAAATCCTATAGATAGACAATTTGCATGAAATTTCAAATCCTATTTTTAAGGGAAAAAAAGGAAAATATCATCAGTTTGAATTGTCTGCTGAATATGCCCATAACATGCTGATGTAGTGTTGAATATAAGCAAACAACATATTATGGTAAAATATTTATCTGAGACAGTAGGGCTGAACTGTGTCTAATTCACATTACCTGTAAGAAAAACATCTCATATTTTTTGTCTTCTATTTGTGACAAGCATACTAAAGGCATAACAGATCATATTCAGGGCCTCATGTAATCAAACACATGATATTACTAATAACAGGAAATGATTTCCTTATTTAGTGATTTCTTTTCAGAGGTCAATTTTAAAAAGCCTCACATTTCAAATTTTTTATCATATCATATCACCAGTCATTTGTAACCACTGCCTTTGCACCTATGGGGAATAGGACTTAATCTCCATCACAGCCTTGCTAAAATCATGGCACTGCAGGGACAAATGGATGCTAAAAGCACTTCTCTTTTTACCCCCCAAGGAAATTTTTGTGTAAATTTATAATTAACCTTATAAAATTCATTTTTCTAGCAGGACTTGTAATGCTGTATACCAGTATGAAGGCTTTTTGTCCACTTATGTAATATTTGAAGAACTTTCTCACTTTCGTTTTTGGTTGTGTCTTCCGCCATTGTCAAAATGTTGTCCTTGTGAGAGCTCACTGGTACCCAGTTAAAAGACGGCTTTTACACCAGTAAGACACCATTAAAACACTGTGGTTCCTTTGGATAATTCCACTGCTGTAGTCGCTAATTTTTAGCGCGAAATCACAGTCCGCACAGTTACATGTCACTGCGGGGACATTCCATTTGTAAGAGCCCCGCACATTAGCCCGGCTAAACCCAGCCCTTCACCATAGGTGGGGTTGGGGTGGTGTCCAGTGGTTACAAATGACTGGTGCAATTTATCTACTATTCTCTGAATCAAAACATGACTATTTGCAGTTTCATACAACTGATAAAAATAAATCCTACGAGGGCGTGTCAATAAATAACCAGCCTATCCCATTTCCGATGGACCAAGATGGTCAGGATTTTCATGCTTTGTTTCAATATATGTTTTATACATAGGTACAAAATTGCACACGTATCAATCATTCTTTAATAAGATATTGAATGTCAAACATGGCTAGTGATGCAAAGGCATGCTTTTCATCTAAAGTTGAGTACCGTGCTGTAATTCGGTACTTGTATTGAAAAGGTAAAACAGGCAAGGAAATACACGGCGAGTTAGCTGATGTTTATGGGTCTTCTGCACCGTCTTATGCTCAGGTTAATTCTGGGTAGGGGAATTCAAACGCAGTAGAATACCTTTAGAAGATGAAGCCATGTCTGGACGCCCACTGGATGCCACTGACGAAGAAATGTGTAAGAAAGTTTGGGATCTGATATACTCTGATAGGCGAATTCAGGTGGAAGAAATAGTGCAGGCATTAGGCATTTCACATGGTAGCGTTTCAACAATCTTACATGATCGTTTAGGTATGCGCAAGCTAACAGCCCATTGAGTCCCCAAATCCCTTAGCGATGAGCAAATGGCAACCAGAGCGTCAGTATGCAGCGCCTTGTTGAAGCATTTTAGGTCAGAAGATGATTTTCTTTTGCATCTGGTGACTGTAGATGAGACTTGGGTTCATTATTATGAGCCAGAGAATAAAGCTCAGAGTCATCAGTGGGTAGGGCCTGGATCCCCGAGGCCAAAGAAGTTCAAGATGCAACCATCTGCTGGCAAGGTGATGGCCACAGTATTTTGGAACGCAAAAGGCGTTATTATGTTGGACTTTTTACCCAAGAGAAGTACAATAACTGGAATGTACTATGCAAACTTGTTAGACCAGCTGAGAACTGCCAACCGTGAAAAACGCTGAGGTAAACTCTCTAAAGGTGTTTTGCTGCAACAGGACAACGCGAGAGTCCACACTTGCAAAGTTGCAATGGATGCTGTAGAGCGAAACAGGTATGAATTAATACCACATCCTGCCTATTCCCCTGACCTAGCTCCTAGCGACTTCTTCCTATTCCCAAACTTGAAAAAGGATATCCGTGGACTTCATTTCCGGTCTGATGAAGAAGTCGTGACGGCAGTTGAGGAGTGGGTCAATGGAAAAGACCCTGACTTTTTCAGTTCTGGGCTGATGGCACTTGAACACCATTGGTCTAAGTGCATCACACCAGAGGGCAATTACATCCAAAAAGAAGAGGTGGATCTCAACCGGAAATAAGTTAGGCTGGTTACTTATTGACTCACCCTCGTAACTCACAAAGTTCTTGTTAAGAGAATTAAATTTTCAACAGAAATGTATTGATATTTTTTATTATTTCTCCACAAAAAAGTATCTTGCAGATACTCATTTGAATTGCCTTACCTTTTCCTGGAGAAATAAGAAAAAATGTTTATCTAGATAGACTTACAGCTTTATGCTTGCCAATTAACCCTTTTCATGCTGAATAAAATAAGATGTCACACCGACCTAATTTTCAGCCAATCAGTCAGCCAATACTTGATCCAGATTGTTGATACAAATTCACATACTTAATGACAAACAGTGCAAACCCAGATCAGTTGTCTGCTGAAGAAGCCAACTGATTTGGATCTACACTGTTGTAAAGGCAGGGTATATCCGGGTTCAGCAGGACTAGGGTTAAGTTTTAAGCTGTGAAATTGCCACCATTAATGGAGCCAGGGCACAACATTTGCAACAATATTGTATGTGTGCCTAGCAAAATCTCAGATTGGCCTGCACATCCATGCAGTATATTCAGATTTGCAGGGCACAGTGTGGGTAGTGAAGGATCCAAAGTGTCTTAACGCAGGCAGCGAAGATTCTGATTCTGCCTGACGCTGGTTCTGAATATCTTGAGTACGGTAAATGTCCTAAAAATTCGAACACTAAAGCGTCTGACAAAATGGCATATGCAAACAGTGTAGACCCTGATCAGACTGCTCCTGAAGGAGCAGTCTGATCAGTGTCTACACTGTTTGACATTTCACTAAATATTTAAAGAAACAGCTGCACAAAAAGCAAAATTTAAGCCAAAAGAGTATGGAATAAAGTGTTTGAAATTTTAGGAAATATACCGTAATTGTAATAAATCTCTGAGTACTGTACTTACCCTAACTACATGTATTGGGATACTTTCACCCATTGTGGTCGGGAGACCCGTAAAAGTGTAAATTGAAAACAGTGCAGACTCAGATCAGACGTCGGAGAATGTGGTGTCTGATCAGGGTCTTCACTGTTTGCAAATAGTTTAGTCATTTTTCTCTAGGAATATGTAAATCTCAGAGCCGGATGTACCTAAAATTGAAATTGGACTCTTCCAATATATAGTGTGGTAGATTCTATTCAGTATACAATGGATTAAATTCTTACCAAACTTGTCTTAAATTTTGAATAAGTACATTTTATGACTTGTTCATATGTCAAGACTGCTGTATCAGTGGCAAACAATGCAGACCCTAACTGTATGCCACAGAACACCACATCTCATCTGGGTTTACACTATTTGCACAGACCTGTAAGTACTAATATTTAGAGTAAAAATGATACTGTTTATATTTTGACCAATTTTAGGGTGTTTTCACACGTTCCGTAAGAAGAATGATGAGAAATTGTTTGAAATGTCTCTGCACACGATTTTATGACCAGACGGTCTTTACCCAACAATGGGATGAGACAACAATACATACCTTTTTGCCGTAACTCAAAATAGAGCACATTTTTTTTTTTTCAACCAAAAATTTTGATACTTTCCTTACTTCGCAACGAAAATATATATTGTGGATACTCATTAGAAGTGAGGCACTTCTAATGAGTACCCACAACATATTTTTCGTGGAGAAATAAGAAAAATATTCATCTGGAAAGGCTTTAAATTATCTGGAGCTATGTTAACCCTTATCCTGCTGAATAAATTAAGATGCCATGCCCATTTCTAATTTTCAGCCAGTCAGATTACTTGATCCAGATTGTTGATATAAATTCACATACTTGATGGCAAACAGTGCAGATCCAGATCAGTTGGCTTCTTCAGAAGCCAACTGATCTGGATCTACACTGTGTGCAAAGGCAGGACATATCAGGGTTCAGCAGGACTGGGGTTAAGATTACAGAGTGAAAATAAAATAGCCATATCCTACATATAAAAAGTGAAGCTCTAGACAAGCATGCACCGCTAAGATTTGTTACATCTCACCCACAGATTACCCCAGGGTACCTCATATTGTGCTCTGAAAAAGGAAGATCCTTTCTGTGCAGGCTGGTCTGAATCTTCTTGGTCCTATATGGAAAAGGGGTGTTTTTGGCAAATATTTTCAGCAGCCATCATGTGTAACATTATATTGATGCTCTGGATTTTGACACACCTTTGCAGGACATCAGATAAAATGTCTTTTTCTTGTAGCAAATATATGGTATTTTTTTCTTATTGTTTGGGGGTTTTGGGTGTTCATTAGAATTGCCTCTCTGAGGCAATTCAGATCTTACCCACAATGCATATTTTCATGGAGATGTAAGAAAATTGTTTATCTTATTACTACTATTCTTATCTGGGCAAATGCTTTTTGCTTTGACTTTATTTACAAGTACTTGTGAATGTTGAGACATTTAAATATGCCCGTCTCTTAGAAGATTAATTTGATATAGTTTTATAGTATTTACTGCAAAAATTTGGACAGATATGCCTGATCAAGCAGTGTAGAGCCAGGTCAAAGTGCTCAATAAAATATTTGAACAGTGTATACAATATTTGGATTCCATGACAGTTGCTCACAAGACAATTGCTCACAAGACAGTTGCCCACAAGACAATTGCTCACAGGACAACTGCCCACAACCTTACAGGACAATTGCTCACAACACATTTTTTCATGATTTTATTTTTATTTTGGAAGTCTTTTATTTATATTATCTAGACTATATTTTATGGGGACTATTTTCCCTCAAAGTATTATGTAGCAGTTGATCAGCTGATTTCAACTAATTAGTTATAATTAAAACATCAGTAGTTGGATGAAATGATAGCCAACTAATCACTTAACTTTGAACATTAGTCAGCTTAATTTATTAATGTTAAATATATTAAATATGTTAAATGTTAAATATACTAAGCAACTTGATAAATATAATCATTATTAATTGTAATTAACCATTAATTTATTTTTTTGTTTTTGCTAAAATTTCATAGGAGTTCATAACATTTAATCTCCTTAATCAATTACCGGTAAGTGTGAGCTTTTAACATTAATCACCTTAAATTAGTGAAATGATTAATTAAAGACAGTAATCAGCTTTAACTCAGTTAGAATCTTGCAATATCTTTCTAAGTAAATTGTAATTAATTATGATTAATCATTTATTAATCTCCTTAATATTTTAGTCCGAGCTTTGAACATTATTCACCAAAATTAGTGATACGATTGGTTCATTAATTAAAGACATTAATTCAAGACATGGCTTGTGGTGTAATAACATGGATGATATATTATTTGTGTGTTTGAATTTCACTTCATGTGCTATTGTGATTACTTGTTTCTGCTTAAACACATAGATAAATAAAATAAACAAATATCTTGTGAGCAATTGTCTTATTTTCAATTAAGGTTGTGGGCAATTGTCTTGTGAGCCATTGTCTTGTGAGCAACTGTCTTGTGAGCAATTGTCTTGTGAGCAAATGCCTGCGCACCCAATATTTGCCATTCAGCCAGCACATTTTAAACTTCAGGGGCATGTGATATATAGAGCATCAAAACATATCCAGGGGCATGTGATATACAGAGCATCAAAACATATCCAGGGGCATGTGATATATTAAGCATCAAAACATATCCAGAGGTGTGAGATATATGGAGCATCAAAACATATGCAAGGGCATGCGATATATGGACCATCAAAACATGTCAGGCATGGGATATATGAGCATCAAAATATATTCAGGGGCATGGAATCCATATGGAGCATCAAAAGGTTTTATCTAGAGGCATGGGATATATGGAACATCAAAATATATCCAGTGGCATGGGATATACTGAGCATCAAAATATATCCAGAGGTATGGGATAAAAGGAGTATCAAAATACATTGAGGGGATGGGATATATGGTGCATCAAAATATACCCAGGGGCATGGGATATATGGAGCATCAAAATATATCCAAGGGCATGGAATATATGGTGCATCAAAATATGTCCAGGGGCATGGGATATATGGAGCATCAACTATATCCATGTGCATGGGATCTCAAATGCATCAAAATATATCCAGGGCATGGGATATATGGAGAAACAAAATATATCCAGAGATAATGGATAAATGGAGTATCAAAATACTTCGAGGGTCATAGGATATATGGAGCATCAAAATATATCTAGGGACATGGGATATATGAAGCATCAAAATATATCCAAAGGCATGGAATACTTTGAGGGGCATGGAATATATGGAGCATCAAAATATATCCAGGGACATGGGATATATGGAGCATCAAAATATACCCAGGGGCATGGAATATATGGTGCATCAAAATATATCGAGGGGCATGGAATATATTGAGCATCAAACTATATCCATGTGCATGGGATATCAAATGCATCAAAATATATCCAGGGGTGTGGGATATATGGAGCATCAAAATAATTATGTCCTAGGGCATGGGATATATGGAGCATCAAAATGTATCTAGGTGCATGGGATATAAAATGCATCAAAATATATCCAGGGCATCGGATATATTGAGCATCAAAATATATGGCAGGACATGGTATATATTAAGCATCAAAATATATCCAGGGGCATGGTTTATATGGAACATCAAAATATATCCTGAGGCATGTGATATATGGAATACCAAAATACAGCCAAAGGCATATGATAACTGGAGCATCTGATTATATCCAGGGTCATGGGATATACAGAGAATCAAATATATCCAGGGGTATAGTATATAATATAGGGAGCATCAAAATATATCTAGGGGCATGGGGTATACAGAGCATCAAAATATGTTCAGGAGCATGGTATGTATGGAACATCTGAATATATACAGAGGCATGGGATATATAGAGCATCAAAATACATCCAGGGTTGTTTGAAATATGAAGCATCAAATTATATCCAGTAACATGGATATATGGAATATCAAAATACATCCAGGGGCATGGGATACATTGAATACCAAAATATACCCAGGGGCATGTGATATACGGAGCGTCAAAATATATCCAGGGGCATGTGATATATGATCTATCAGAATGGGATATATGCATATGGGGTATCAAAATGGATTACACTATTTGCACAGACCTGTAAGTCCCAATATTTAGAGTAAATATGATACTGTTTATATTTTGACCAATTTTAGGGTGTTTTCTAACATTCTGTAAGAAGAATATTGAGAAATTGTTTGAAATGTCTCTGCACACGATTTTTATGATTTTATGGAGCATATCCAGTGGCATGGAATATATGGAGCATCAATATATCAAAGAGTATTGGATATATGGGAAAAATAAGAAAACTTACTACAACATAGCTCCAGATTAGAGGAGTATCCAGGTATATATTCTTTCTTATGTCTGTATGAAAACATCTGTTATGCATAGTTATTCGAAGTGCCTTGCAAGGAGTTAAAAATCTGATGAGTACCACGCCATGTTTTCATGCAGAAAAAATAAAAAATTTCAACTCCTTTTGGTTAGCTGTAGTATTATTATTCATCAGATGATTTTGCCTATAGATAGACCGATAGGTTAACCCTTGTCATGCTGAACCCGGATATACCCTGCCTTTGCAAACAGTGTAGATCCAGATCAGTTGGCTTCTTCAGAAGCCAACTGATCTGGATCTGCACTGTTTGCCATTAAGTATGTGAATTTATAGCAACAATCTGGATTAAGCAATCTGACTGGCTGAAAATTAGAAGTGGGCATGACATTTTAATTTATTCAGCATGACAAGGGTTAAGTTGAAACTTTATGTTTATTGAGAAGGCAGACCCTGTCAGACCTGCAAACATATTAATCCTTGTGATGCTGAATAAAATATGATGCAACACCCACTTCCAATGGTCAGCCAATTAGATTGCTTGATCCAGGTTGTTGATACTAATTACATATTGAATTACAAACAGTGAACAGTGCAGGTCAGATCAGTGTGCTTCTAGGAAGCTGACTGATCTGGATCTATACTGTTTGCAAAGGCAGATATCCAGGTTCAGCAGGACCAGGGTTAATGATTTATTTTCTGTTTTTCATTTCAGGTTGATTAAAGAGGGAAATACTAGAAATATTCCAGAATTGCTCTTGTTTTAGGAGTACAAAATGTGAGTACAGTAGGTGTGTGAATTATTGAAGAAGTTCAAAGATGACCATCTTTTCCTTAAGGATCTTAAGGTCCTGAGGCAGATGTAAAATTGAATTTACCAGTAAATTTGGAAGAAGAATTATAGTTTTCATAGAACAAGACTTAATCTATCATATTTACAAAGCATAAGTGGTATTTCTTGGAATCATTTTTCTGGGGAAACTTTATACATACCTACTGAATCTTAAGTGTGAATTTTGAAGGGAAGGAAGAATTCATTGCTCCCATAGACTGGCCATAGAGAAAGGCTGAAATTACTAAAGTCTCTAAGTGACTTAACCAGGATACAGTGACTTCCATTACATTCCATCTTCAGCTATCAACATTCCATTTGACTGTGATAGAAAAAAACAAACAACAGGTAAATATATGAATTGGTGCAGGTAATGCCTTATACTGTATAATGGGTAAATTTTGCTTACACAAATTTTCGTTTATTTGGTTTCTGCTAACACATTACGAAAACATGCCTTTCAAATATATTGAAAATTCCACCACCAAAAACTGAAAGTTTTGGGATAAAAATTCTGATATTTTTCTTATTTCTGCTCAAAACATAGATTGTGGGCACTCATTAGAACTGCCTTGCTGATGCAGTTCTAACCAGTACCCACAATCTGTTTTTGAGCAGAAATAAGAAAAAATAATGTATACCCCTGTAAACCACAGCTTTACTATATAAAAGCGGGGTTTCAGAGGTCAAAATTATATAGGTATGTTTTCGTGATGATGTGTTGTAGGTACTCATTTCTTAGAAACGCCTTGCTGAGGCACTTCTAATGCGTACCCACAATACACAGGTATGTTTTTTTGTGGAGAAATAAGAAAAAATATTTATTAGATTACTCCTTTTATCTATAACTACGTACATCTTACAGGGTCATTAGATACTGCAGAATATGTGGATGAACTGATCTCTCATAGCAACAGATAAGGCACTTTTTTCATCTGAAAACTGCTGATATCTTTCTTATTTTTCCACAAAAACATTTATTGTGGGTACTCAGAGAGGCGCTTATATTGAGTATCCACAATATATGTTTTTTCATGGAGAAATAAGAAAAATATTATGTGGATACCGACGTTCAAATTTTAGAAGCTTGGTGGAATGCTCCAATGGTGCAGTCAAGACAGCCTTTGACATACAGGTTGATGGAAAGCGTGGGCCTGGGAGGCCCAAGATGACATGGAAACAGCTGACTGAGAGGGATTGCAGAGAGTGGAAGCTCTCGGCCATCAGCCCTCATGGTAGACATATCTGGAGATCTAGTGTGAGATCTGACATGCGTGCAGCAAGCCAGCTATCTGGAAGGGGGCCCACTGGTGTGGATGTTGCCCCTGTATCTGCACGTTAATCAAAAATTCAGTTATGATATATTATGATGGTAGGAGGTTAGGTTTTTCAAATACTGAGTTAACTCTTTGCATGCTGGGTAAAAAATTCAGCAGATGATATTTGAATTATTTTTTTTTTATTTTTCTTAGAAAAATTGTCTCCTTATACATGAAGTGTCAGATCTTATTTTCTGGGAAAAACATTACCCATTTGTCGTCTGTTGAATTCACCCATAGCATGGTGTTAAATAATAATTATTAATGTGGCAATTTCAGTGAATACTTGTACTCACAAAATACATTTTGATGCAATACATGTAATAACAAAAGTTTTCCTAAATTATATAGCATGTGAGTTATCATCTTATCACAGAAAAAATGAAGGGTTGGATAGAGTATGGGCTAGTAATAGGTTCAGTATCAGGCTTAGTCATATCAAAGATAAAGTGTCCAGGTGGCAAAGCCGGTTAGTGTTCTTGACTTTGGGTCATGAGGTCCTGCATTTGAATCCTGCTGGAGGCAGAGTTCAACTCATGACTGTACGGCACTTTAATGGCTTTCATTTACACCCCTTCATCATTTTGATATGACATAAATATGTTGAAAGATATGTTTGTTTGTGTTGAGGTTTTAAGGCCCAATCAACCCAATGGGGTCATGTCGAACATGGTCAGTTTACCTAACCACACTTTTACTGGGCAGGCTTAGTCCTCTAAGCGTTTAACCAGTATTGTGTGCATTCTACTACTGCCCTTCTTGAATCAGTGGAAGGGAGAGAATAACTGTAGAAAATATTTCATGATCAAATGATATGTAAAACACCAAATCATCATCATCATCATCATCATCATCATCATCATAGTCATCATGTCGAAGACTGAAAAAATGGTACTGGCTGATCTTTTCTTTGACACCTAGTATAGAAAAATAGATAAGGAGTATAACATGCCAATCACATCTGAAGCAGATGATATGCTGAAATAATAAAAATAAGTTTGGAATGTTGTCTGCTGCAGCAGACAATATTTTGTGGTTGCTACTGAAAAATTGTTCTAGTACCTAGTGACAGTAAACCAACTAGAAAATAGATCATGGGTGTTACATTTTCATTTCTACATGTGGAAATGTATCTGGGTTCTTAACCCGTGTCATGCTGAATAAATTAAGATGCCATGCCCACTTCCAATTTTCAGCCAATCAGATTACTTGATCAAGGTTGTTGATATAAATTCACATTCTGACTGACAAAGAGTGCAGATCCAGATCAGTTAGCTTCTTCAGCCAACTGTTCTGGATTTACACTGTTTGCAAAGGCAGGGTAAATCCCGGTTCAGCATAACAATGGTTGATAGATGTGTAACTGGCAACAATAGAAAATTAGATATTTGATCCCAGCAACTGTCATTTACTGAATTGAGAATTGTGATAAAAAGTGAAAGAAGCAAGAAAATAAAACAGAAATCTGACTGAGCTATACCTAATAGAAATAATATGGTTTGTCATTGCACTTGATCCAGGTTGTTGATATGATTTCACATACTGAATGACAAACAGTGCAGGTCCAGATCAGTTGGCTTCTACAGATCTGGTGTGAGATCTGCCATGTGTGCCGCAAGCCAGCTACCTGGAAGGGGGCCCACTGATGTGGATGTTGCCTCTGCACCTGCATTATAATAAAAAAATTGATGATGATGATGATGATGATGCCCTTTCAGTCCTGCAGATCAAAACGGATTCTACTGTGGGAGCTGGCTGATAAAGAGCCATTTCATCTGGATCTACACTGTTTGCACTCTGCTTCTGCTCTTTGACTTAACCCTTCCAGCCCTGCAGATGAAAACATTTTTTTTGCAAACAGTGTAGGTTCTGATAAGATGGCTCCTAATGATATAGAGCCATCTCATCAGGATCTACAATGTTTGCCATTGAAACTGTTTTGATTTTTGACTCACTCGGAGACCCCTATTTGGAACCATGGCTCAAACCAGATTCAAAGATGGAAGAATCCACTTCAGAAACTCAGGGATGAAAGGGTTGTTTGCAACAATAGATGTATATTCTGTTTAGCAAAGATATATGATAAAAAACAACAACAACAACAAATTATGATGAATGGAATAAACACTAAACAACTGGCATGAAATGCTTAATTTTCAAAATTAACTTTAACCACTCTCTGAGCCAATTCAGCAGACGACAGATTGATGATATTCTTCCTATTTTTCCAAGAAAACAGGTTTTGACATTTCATGCAAAATGGAGACAATTTGTATGAAATGTCAAAATCTGTTTTCTTGGAAAAATAAGAAAGTATATCAATATGTCATCTGCTGAATATTTTACCCAGAGTGCCCAGTGTGAACAAGCAGTGCATTTAGCATAATCTATAGAAGTTGCCTCAGCTTGGCTGTTTCCTGTCGGGGAAATGGCAAAGTATCACCCAGTGACTCCAGTACATTGCAGGGCCTGTTGTCGTACTCCCTCCCTAAAATCTCAAGCATAGGGGCTTCTACAACTTGGCAGCCCTGGATATGTGTTCCATATTTACCCTAATTTTTTTTGCCCCTAAATTTAACACAGTACTATACTTGTGCTGTTGTTTGCACAAAATTTACCGTATTTGACCTAATTACTGCACTGCGCGCTTAGGTTTTTCAAAATTACTCAGAAAACTTGTGGTTAAATATATATGTACCTACCTACTCTAAGGGTGCACTTAAAAAAAGAAAGATCAGTGAAGGTCTCATCAAATGATGCTTATGCGATGTTTTTGTGGTCTTTTTTCTGATCTAAGCATATGTTGTAGGTACTCATTTGATTTGCATCTACAAGTCAATCAATTCAAATGGGTACCTACAACATACGCTTTTATAAAGAAGTAGACAAAATGTACACTGGCACAGTAATCTGAAGACTACAGAATTGCTTGACTGTGTGCTTTTAGGGGTATGTGCAGTAATTAGGTCGAAAAGGATAACTAAAAATTGTTGGAGGAGTGGCAAACAGTGAATATCCTGATCAGATGCCCCATTCTGCCATTATCTGATCTAGGTCAACACTGTTTGCTCAGGCCTGTACTTAGCCTTTACCAGTCTCTGGGCAAATTCAGCGGATGACAATTTGATATTTTTCTTAGTTTTCCCAGAAAATAGGCTTGGACATTTCATCCAAATTCTCTCAAAAAGAGACAATTTGCATGGAATGTCAAAGCATATTTTCTGGGAAAAATAAGAAAAATATTTCAAAATGTCATCTGCTGAAATTTTTGTTGAGCACGTTAAGTGTAAAGGTATACTTTTCAAGTTTCGAATAATAATTATATTGTACAGGATATTACAAATTTAGTCAGCCTGAAATTATAAATTCATGTATTTGTATCCCTTTTTAAAGGTAAACCTGTGTACCTATTTATGTCAACTTCTATCACGATTATGCTGGCTGTGATTGAGTAAAAACAAAATGTGATTGCGGAAAAACTACACTATCCTATAACAAATAAGTAAGCAATGAAACCCCTTATCATCTTTACTTTGCAATGCACTATATTACTTGCACAAGTTCTTTATACTTGCAGATGTGAACACTAAAGACCTTATCAAACTTTAAATGAATGTACGAGCTGGTATGATTCATTTAAGTTGACATATGGGATAAAGTTGGTTTTTCCGTTATTGGTGAAAAGTAACCTGCGCAAAATACTCAGGGTATATAGTATATTGTCGGGTCATAAGCAATGGTGTATAACGAAAGTACAAAAATAACTCTAGATAAGAGGCAGTATCAGGTAAATATTTTCTTATTTCTCCACAAAAACATATTTTGGGTACTCATTAGAAGTGCCTCGGCAAGGCGTTTTTATGAATGAGTCCCCTTAAATATGATTTTATGGAGAAATAAGAAAATATCAATACTTTTTGGCTGAAAATAGTGCCTTATCTGTAGATATGTACATTATAGTATTTTTAGCATCTTATGTTGTTGTTGAACTGTCAAAATATTAAGGTGTTTTTGGATTTTAAAGCAAGATGATGTACATTTCAAAACTGCAGGTGAGAGTTCTTTGTTTTTTCAAATAAGACTTATATATGTTCTTTTAAGACTTTGTTTGGTCAAATAATAAATCATATTGGGAAGGTTTAACACTTAACCCTTAAAGCACTAAGCCCGACTGCAGCAGACAACATTTTGATTTTTTGTTTCTATTTTTCAGAGAAAATAAGACTTGGCATTTCATGTGAATCATCTGCTGGGCAGATGATTCACATGAAATTCCCAAGTCTTAATTTCTCAGAAAAATAATGAAAGAAACCTAGAGTGTTGTCTGCTGCAATCTTGTTTAGCACCTTAGTAAAAGTTTAGCTCTTAAATCACCAAATGACATTTCTATGATATTTTTCTTAGTTTTTCAAGAAAACAGGGCTGGACTTTTCATGTGAACTGTCTCTTTGAAAAATTTGTGGTCTGCTATTTTTTTTTTTTTTTTAGCTAAGTGTACTTAAAGTACTAAACAACAGGAGAAGCCATACTACAAAGTAATTTTCTTTTTCTCAGAAAATAGGGTTTGGCATTTCATGCAGAACTACATCCTCAGATGTTTTATATCATATGTCAAGCTCTGTCTTCTGGGAAGACAAGAAAAGACATTATTAACCCTTAATTCTCAGACCACTCTCTTGGCTAATTCAGCAAACAACAAAGTTGGTGATATTTTTCTTATTTTTTTCCCAGAAAACAGGACTTGACATTTCATGCAAATTGTCTCCATTGGAGACAATTTGCATGAAATGTCAAATGCTGTTTTCTGAAAAAAATAAGAAAAATATTTCAAAAAATGGCATCTGCTGAAAATATTACCCAGAGTGCTAAGCGTGAAAGTACCATGGAAAGTACCAAGCAAATTTGCAGCAGACGACACTCTCAGTTTTTATTATTTTTCCAGAGAAAGTAAGTAAGACTTGACACACTGTCTGCCTTGCAGGCCTTGCAGACAATTCACATGAAAGTTTTATTTACCCTAAACAAGAAAAAAAAATAAAGAAAGCACAACCATAATGTCTTGCGTGCTTCAAGGATAAATTTGCTGTTTACTCATTTTAGTGTGGGTGTATTTTTTGTTAACCCTGAAACTGCCAATCACAACAATTTTCATCTGCTTTGTCATATGCTTGTGATTTTAAAAGTCATTTTTGCAAACAGTGAGGACCCAGATCAGACTGCTCTTAAAGGAGCGGTCTGATCAGGGTCCACACTGTTTGCCTGTATGCAAAAATAGGTTTGAAAAGTTTGTAAAGACTATTCAGCAGACGACATAAACAGACGACATTTTCAGATGCAGGTTTTCTTGGCGTTTTAAGGGATATAATGCTTAGCACTCTGGGCAAAATTTTCAGCAGACGACGTATTGATTTCTTTTCTTATTTTCTCAGAAAACAGGGTTTGACATTTCATGCAAATTGTCGGAGACAATTTGCATGAAATGTCAAGTCCGGTTTCCTGGGAAAAATAAGAAAATATCATCACTTTGTTGTCTATTTAAATAGTCAAGAGAATGTTGGATTAACACTCTCAGCCAAAGCTCTAGATAAGAGGCTTATTCAGATAAATATTTTTCTAATTTCTCCATGAAAACATAATAATTATGCAGTATAGGTATTAGAAGTGTTTTGGGAAGGTGCTTCTGATGAGTACCCACAATGTTTTCATGCAGAAATAAGAAAAAAAATCAACACTTTTATGTGACTGAAAAAAAAACAACAACATGCTTTGTCTAGACCTGATAAGTCATTTTTATCCACCACACATATTATTTTTCTTATTTCTCTAATGCAAAAACAAAATTTTGTGGCGTTTTATTATCTTATAAACTCCATCAAATGAAAAGGTGGCCTTGAACATATTATTTTTGCAGATAAGAAGAATCCAAATAAATATTTTTCTTATTTCTCCAGAAAAAACACTGTATCCGACCTAATTACCGTGCTCTGCACATATTAGTTTTTCAGAATTACTGGTAAAATATCTTCCTAATAAGGGCACATTTTAAAGGAATATGAGCAGAGGACCTCCTGAGTGGCGTATTTAATAATGCTTATGTGATATGTGTTCTGATTTTCTTTATACAAGCATATATTGTGGGTACTCATTTGAATACCTTGACAAGTTTGTAAAAGCATATGTTGTGGGTACTCATTTGAATTGCCTCAACCTGTCAAGGCAATTCAGATGAGTACCCACAACACATGCTATTATATAGAAGTAGATAATATTACACAGACTGCAACCTGAAGCCTATGAAATTGCTAGACTGTGGGCTTATAGGGGTATGTGCTGTAATTAGGGCAAATACAGTATGTTGTGGGTACTTATTAGAAGTAATGCGGTGAGACACTTCTAATTAGTACCCAAAACATGTTTTCCTGGAGCTATAAGAAAAATATAAAAACTTTTTGCTAAAACAAATCACCTTATCTGGATATATAATAAAACTGCAATGACATTCTGAAATTTTTTATCTTTCAAAGAAAATAAGCTTTGACATTTTGTGTGAATCATCCTCTTGGCAGATGGTTCACATGAAATGTCAAGACTTGTCTTCTCTGCAAAATAAAAAAGAATCAAAATTGTCAACAGCTGCAGCTGTGATTGGCTTTTTAAGGATTAAATCTTAATTCTACATTATTATTATGTTTATCCTATTAGAGAGTAAGTAACATAAGCAGGAAATGGAAGTTATTCTTAAAAAGTGTTCTTGTCCATTGTTGTCTCTGCAGGTAAAAACAGCTGCATATACCATAATCGACCTAATTACCCTGGCTGCTCCTATAAGCGCACAGACAAGCTATTTAGTAGTCTTTAGTTTACAGCCAGTGTACTTTTCTCTACTTCTTTATAAAAACATATGTTGTTGGTACTCATTTGAATTGCCTCGACAAGTCGAGGCATTTCAAATGAGTACCAACAACATATGCTTTTATAAAGAAAAACAGACAAATATTGCAGAAGTAGCTTTAAATATGCCTCTCATGAAGTTCTCTGCTGCTCTTTCTTGAAAGTGTTCCCGTATTAGGAGACTATTTTACTACAAGTTTTTTCTAGTATTTTTGAAAATCTAAGTGCACAGTGCATTAATTAGGGCAAATACGGTATGTTGTCGGTACTCATTAGAAGCACTAATGAGTAGCCACAATATATGGTTCTTGGAGAAATCAGAAAAATATTTAGAGATATGAGGTAAAGAAATGAACAAAAAGTTTGTGAATGACAAAACACATGGATGGTAAATGAATGAAGTATAAATATTCATTCAATGAGGGATCCCTCAAGAGGACTTTATATCCTGCTCAGAGGGGATATAACTGGTATCTGACAGTGGCCAAACTTCCGTTAATAATATGGGCATGACCAAGCAAAAGCGGATCTCAATCTCCTATGTGAATTCCAAAACCTCAGATCACTCTGTGTGCATCCTTTCTGTCTGCTCAGGATCTTCGTTGGTCACCATATGCTCTGATTCTGGTGGTGGGTAGTAAGAGCCTTATTTGAACTGTTGTGATATGCAGGCTTACCTGCATCTGCACTGTTTGTGTTCATTTTAAGAGCCCATTATCACTTGGTTTGGCTAATACAGCATCTTGATATGCTACATCCTGAAGCTGACTAACGAATGCTTTGGTGACACTTTGTGTTCAAGCAGTGGTTAGGCCAACAGACTAGAATCTTCGTTTCCTGTTAACATATAGTATTAACCCTTACTAAGCAAAATTGAAATAAACGACATTCTATTTTATTTTATTATTTGTCAGAGAAAATGAGATTAGTATTTTCTCTGAATCTTCTCCTAGGCAGATGATTCATATGAACAATAAATAAATAAAAAGGAACAAAAATAAAAACACCCCAAAATGTCATCTGCTGCAGTTGTGATTAGTGCTTTAATCTATATACCATTCTCTGGGCTAATTTAGCAGATGACAAATTGATGACATTTTTCTTATAAAACAAGATTTGACATTTCATTAATAAATATTACCAAATGTTGTCTGTTGAATTATCCAAAGAATGGTTAACATCACGAAAACATGCCTATATAATTTTGACCCCCTTATACCCCACTTTCATATAGTAAAACTGGGGTTTCGAGGGGTATACATTATTTTTCATATTTCTGCTCAAAACATAGATCGTGGGTACTCGTTAGAACTGCCTCGGTGAGGCAGTTCTAACGAGTACCCACAATCTATGTTTTGAGCAGAAATATGAAAAATATCAGGGTTTTTTTACCTGAAAATTTTCAGTTTTTGGAGGTGAAATTTTCTATATATTTGAATTGGCGTGTTTTTGTAATGAGTTTAATATCACAAAATTGACATTTCCATATTTGTCGTAAGTCTTTGAGCAGACAGGCATAAAGAAATAGTGTAGTCATAGCTGTGTCTGGAGAGACTTAATAAAACTGAGTCTCTGAGTTGTGTTCTTTTGTGCGTTCTTTGTTTCCAAAGGCAACTTTTTAGGTGTTTATTTTATTTGCCTGCAGCTGGTGTTAAGTGCAATGTGGCAGCAGTTGAATGTCTCCCCACATTTTTCTATTTCCTATATGGGATTACTGAGTCCATTCTCATTACTTTGCAAATCAAACACCACCTAAGCCAGTGCTAGGAAGCCTACATGTAATCTGTCAAACTACGTTGCTGTAAATTCAGAGATTTATAACCCTTCTCTTGCTGAACAGGAAATGTCCTGTCTTAGCAAACAGTGTAGCTCCAGATCAGTTGGCTTCTTAAGAAGCCAACTGATCTGGATCTGCACTGTTTGTCATTAAATCTGTGAATTTCTATCAAAAACCCATCTCAACGAATCTGATTGGCTGGAAATTAGAAGTGGGCGTGGCATCTTAATTTATTCAGCAAGACAAGGGTTTAAAACTGAGTCTCTGAATTTTGTTCTTTTGCATGTTCTTTGTTTCCAAAGGCAACATTTTAGATTTTTATTGTTCAAATATTAGGACAAGAATTGTGACATTGTAGTATTTTTTAAAAGTCCTGATCAGACAGCATGTGTACAAGCTGAATGAAGTTCCAATTACATGTACATGATTCATACAAGCATATATTTAAATTATCTTACAATATAAGGCAGGTAAGTCCAGTCCACACCAACAACTATAACATTTGTTTGGCCTAATCCTGGTCCTTAATATTTCCTTCTATAAGACAATAACGACAAACAATCATACTCGAATATTGTCTAAGTATTGTACATGTGAACTATATAACTTAGTTCAGAGTGGCCAAACTTTTTGTTTCTTCACAGGATACAATACTGGATTACTGCAAAATTTGTTTTTATTATACTTTTATTCAGATAATACATTGCATTAAGATATTTTCAGTTTTCTATATTTTGGATAACATTGTGCTATACAGTAATGTATTTTTATGTAAAAGCTCCATCACTAGGATAGTTCTTAATAAGAGGATTGTCCAGAATGACATTTTGCTTGCTTCTCACAAATATATGTTATGGGTACTCATTAGAAGTGCCTCAGAGAGGCACTTCTAATGAGTACCACAACATATCTTTTCATGAAGAATTAAGAAAAAGATTGATACTTTTTTGTTGAAAAAGTGCCTTTTATTTGACATGGTTTTCTTGTGTTTGTTTAACTGTTCTGCTGCTGAATTTACATACTTTCTGATAATTAACTGTTTGTCCAGCTAGTTACGACTTTTTTCGATTGTTGATAACCTTTGCAAACAGTTTGGACCCAGATCAGGCCCAACAAAACATCAGGCCTGATCTGGATCCAAACTGTTTGACACTCTGATGGTATTCCAGAAATTTTTTTTTCAAAATGTTAAATTTAAAAAAAAAAAATCCACAGATGACAAAAAAGCATGCAAAATTACCCAGCATGTAAAGAGTTAAGGCACTGTTTTTTCCTCATTTAAACAGTATTGATATTTTCCTTATTTTTTCATGAAAAGGTACTTTTGAACATTTGCACCCAGCGAAGCACATCAGTTTGCACATCAGCACAGAGTCCTCACTATCTGCCTAACAAAATCTTGGACCATAGGCTATCTGGCATAGGTGCATAGGCTGATCTGACATGTTTGATGGGCATACATGTCTGAAGTACATTAATTATGTCACATTGTGGCTGGGTTAACACACTATCCAGGCGGAGCATATAAGAAGCATTATCATTCTGGATATCTCTAATCTGGAGCCATGTCCAAGCATTCTAAATTTGATATTTTTAAATCTTGTCCTGCTGAACCTGGATATGCCCTGCCTTTTCAAACATTGTAGATCCAGATCAGTTGGCTTCTGATCTGGATCTGCACTGTTTGCCATTCAGTATTTGAATTTGTGTCAAAAAACTGGATCAAGTAATCTGATCGGCTGAAAATTAGAAGTGGGTGTGGCATCTTTATTCAGCATGACAAGGGTTAAGCTTTAGGGCTCTCTAGGCAAAATCAGCAGACAACAAATTGGTGGTACTTTTCTTATTTCCCCCCCTAAATAGGGCTTGATGTCATATAGGTCAGATAAGAGGGGGTACCCACAGACTAGTTTTCTTGTTTCTCCATCAAAACATATGTTGTAGGTACTCAGAAGTGCCTTAGCAAGGCACTTCTAATGAGTATGTACCTCAGCCAAGCACTTATGAGTATACAACATAACCGTATTTGAACTAATCACCGCACATACCCCTATAAGTGCACAGTCGAGCAATTCCATAGTCTTCAGATTACAGCCAATATGCTTTTTGTCTACTTTTTTATAAAGGCATATTTTGTGGGTACCCATTTGAAATGTGTACCCACAACATATGCTTTCAGAAGAAAAAAAACACAAAAATATCGCATAAACACCATTAGATAAGTCATTTGCTGATCTTGTTTTTAAAGCATACTTTTAGTAGGTGGATACCTATTTTACTACGTTTTCCCAGTAATTTAGAAAAACCTAATTGCACAGTGCAGTAATTAGGTCAAATGTCGAGAAATAAGAAAAATATCAGCGCCTAATTCTGGAGCTATGTTGGTGCTAATTTTCTTATTTTAAATGTCTAAGCTGTTCCAAGATGACACATTTCACATATGCTTGAACTATTTAACACTTAGCATGCTAGGTTATAATTTCAGGAGACAATATTTTGAAATATTTTTCTTGATTTTCCAAGAAATTTGAGTCTGGGCAGAGTATTTCCTGCATTGTTAATCAACTTAGTAATTATTGTTTTAGTATGTTCCAAACAGCTTGCATCATACCAATGCAATGTTTGGCATGACTTCTATATATTTTTTTTTTTTTCTCAGATTTTTAACGCTGCCAGGCAACTGAGTCACATAGAGGCAGCGCCAGATAAATCTGGATTAGTTTTCTGGTCTACTGGGTTGGCTTGAAACGGTGCCTAGTTATAATTCATAACTAGGTCACCTCGCCCAGACATGGAGTGCGTGCGAGAGTAGTAGTCCAGCCTGTAAGTTGCAAAATTTTGACAGTCGGTCGATTTCGACTGCGTAGTGCATTAGGTACTCAGCTCGATTCGTGCGAAAGTTTCAAACACTAGCCATCTATCAGACGCCGGAAAAGGGTGCAAGGTGAGTGTCCTCACCCAGGAGCTGAGAGGGTGTCCTCAACCAGGAGCAGAGGGGTGTCCTCACCCAGGTGCAGAGTGTCCTCACTCATAGAGCCGAGAGGGTGTCCTCACCCTAGGACCTATTGGGTGTCCTCACCCAGGTCCGCGTGCTGCCATTTGACCAACTTAGAGTAAGTCATGCCAAGGTAACTTGGCGGCACGAGCCGAAGTAGTGGTGGTCCTCCACCATCCCCTAGGGGATCTCTACAGGATTCTTCCAAGGTATCGTACCAGTACGCCGTGTTCGTTTGTTGTACGCTGTGTGTCTCAATCAGCCTCTCCATAGTGATGTACCAAGGATCATCGTAGAACTTGCTGGTGGGCCCTTTGACGAGTAGCCAGTGCTTGTTCTCTCGCTGATATACGAAGTATGCAGGAAGATCGATGTTGATTTCCTCATCTTCTCTGGGCTGTCTTGCTGCTTTTACGATGACCTTGTGGCTGATGGCGTAGATATCCTGTAGGTCATACTTATCATGCAGAGGGTATTCTTCCTCTGTATTGACATGAAGGTATTCCTTCGGCAGTCTTGTAGTCTTTGGTGACTTGGTTCTCGGTTTCTTTGGAGGCGGTGTTTCCGGAGAAGGAGGCGGTGTAGCTGGTCTCTGTATTGTAGGTGAAGGCGTGATCTGTGCTGTCTTCGGTGGTCTCAGCACTGTGATGGTAGCTGTGTCGATCTGTAATGTCTGCTGTGCTGGTGGTGTTGTCTCCTTCTCCGGCGTAGTTGGCTGTCGGCTTGCTGGAGGCCTCGGTCTGGTTGCCGGATGTCTGGCTGGAGCGGGCTGGCGAGGCCACTCACCAGCAGGGGGTGTAGGCCGCCTCCTACTTTCAGCCCCCTTCTTGTCGAATCGTTGGTTAGTCGGTTTCAGGAAAGTCACTTCTATCTTGACGTGATCTTTCCCGTCCGCCATTCTCCATGGGGACCCATCAAACTTGTACTGTCTCAAGGGGTTGAGAAGTACTGCAGGTAATAAATCAGACATGGTTGGTTGATTGGTTATTCTCACGATGTTCACACTTCGGGGTACGAAGGTGGAATGTGACTTCTATATGGTTTTGGCCCAGGCTTTATACTAGGGCTTATACTGAAAGTTACACGGATTAAGGGGATAAAAACCGAGGGGCTGAGGAGGGCCAATATTTTACAGTATTAACCAGTTGATGAGACTGTAAACACTGTGATACATCTTCTGTTTGGTGCTTAGAGTACATCAAGATGCCTGATGTTGGAGATACATTTGCAGACAGCAGTTCTGATAACCCATTCAAACAAAGCAATATTTTAAAAAAGTCAGTAATTAATTGCGTGGTGAAGCAAGCAACAAGAACAAACCTACTCAAAAAAAGTTTTATTGACTTTCAACACTTTAAAAGTTGAAAACAAAAAGTTGATTAATAAAAAATGCCATGAAATGGATGTTTTCTCATTGACTCTGTTACAGGTCCTCGGAGTAGTATTGGCCTTAGGATGGCTGTATTGGCCCTCAGCTTCACCTTGGGCTAATACAGCAATCCTCAGGCCAATACGACTGCTTTTGGATCTGTAACAGGGCCAATATGAAAACTGTTCCATTTAATAACATATAATATTGCATGTGTGCCCAGGGAAGCCTCAGATCAGCCTGCGCATCTTCAGTCTAATTATAGCAGGCATTTCTGTTGTACTAGCCAAGAATCCAAAGTGTCTTCAGATAGACAAGGAAGACTCTAATCAGCTTGTGCAGATGCACAGGCTGATCCGAGTAGGACTTGCTCTGTCTCGACTAATCTACTTAGTGATTGAATTTTAACTAGCTATGCATATAGTGTGGCTTTATTCCATAAAGTGTGTAGACAATGGGGCTCAACATTGCATGCAAACAGTCTCCTAAGGTGACAATCTGCATGAACTGTCTAGCCCTGTTTTTAACCCTTAGAGCTCCAAGCAAAATTTGTAGCAGATGACATTCAATTTTTTTTTTAATTTTTTTTCAGAGAAAACAAGTCTTGGCATTTCATGTGAATCATCTGCCAAAAAAATTCACATGAAATGTCAAGACTTATTTTCTCTCAAAAATAAAAAAAATAAAAGAAATTGTCATCTGCTGCAGTTGTGATTGGCGCTTTAAGGGTTAAGAAAAATATTTCAAAATGTTTTCTCCTGATATTATAACCCATAACACACGCATCCATGGATATATAAGAAATATATAAAAACTTTTAGGAAAAAGAAACTGAGCACACACTATCAGGAGTTTAATGCAGTCCGTACAAATGCATGCAAACATCTATGTCACTGACCGGATGTCATTTACAACACCACACACATAATAAGAACGAAAGCTTGCCATTTTATCATGAATGTTGTGTATGATCAGGGTCTGCACTGTTTGCCACTCAGTCCAACAGCTTTTAGACTTGAATCAACAGGACCCAGTTGTTCAAAACTAATGATGTCGTTAGTTAATGTATCATTAAAACTTTGATCATTAAATATAGCATATACGCTAATATTTTTGCTGAAAAAATGTGAGTAGCATTTGCAAAAGCTATTCACATTTTTCAACAAAAATACCAATGAATTAGATATTGTACTTTCTAGAACAGTTAACATTTTGACCACTAACGAGCTTGTTAAGCTAACGATGCTTTGAACAACCAGGCCCAGGTAGTAAAAAGGACTTGTTTAAATTTGAGGATAAGTATGGTAAGGAGTTAATTGTCCCAGTATTTAGGTTAAATACGGTATGTCAATTAGGATGATTACAGTACGGGGTAAAACCTGCATCTAGTCTGATTTACAAAATATTTTCCATAATATGAACCTTCTGGAATGTACGCTATTGAAGGATCTTTGTATCATCCTGCTGTTTACCTAATATGTATGACCCAGTTATTATTTCATCCCATTTTAATACATTACTCAAGAAAGTAGCTGGAATGCACATGACTACAACTCGGTATATTTTATAGCTCTGACAACATTCTAGTTCTAGTGTTGTAGGCGTTTGCCAGATGAATATTATATTTACATTATTGACCCTAAATATTGGGACACCTTATCTCCTTGCCAAATTTATCTTAAAATTATAACAAGTCCATAAAATGATATGCCTTATTTTCTCTGAAAAATGTAAAACAAAATCAATCAAAATGTCATCTGTTGCATTTATAATTAGCACATTTGATTTAGGGGCCCTGATACTTGGATATATATGGTACTTGTTTGGAGCAGTTTCATTTTTCACTCATCTAAATGATGTTCCTCAGTTGTTTTGACATTCAATTTTTTTCAAATTATTGTATCTCAACAAACTTGCTTCTTACAAACCTCACATTCACCACATCTTTTTCATGAGCACTAAAATAATACAGTTGTTGGGATCTGAATATGAATCTGATTTGCTTACAGTCACATGTCAAATGGTTAGCCTGGCCCTACCCCTATGAGTTTAGTTTTCCAGTCTAAAAAAGTTAAAATACTCCTCCTTGACTATGGTTCTACACATATCATCTCCCTTACATGGCAGAAACTGATAATCAGCCAAATCAGAGAGAAAGACATCTCAATAGACAGTATTTATGTAAAATATAAACCTTTTTTATGCTAATAATCAGTTAGATGGGAGCCAGTCTACCCGAGGTGTGCAACAGAGAGATTAAAATCAAGACCTGACAATTTCACAAATCTTGAGACACTATCCTGGGAAGCTTCAGCTGACTTCGTGTATCCAAACAAAAGTGCATAGATTATATTGGACAGCTCTCTTGCATAGGATGGGTCTTTTTTTTTTTTTTTTTTTTTTTTTTCGGAAAAGGTGGTCTCTGAAATGTATAGGGTCCTGAGAAAAATATTGTCTAACTGACCATCATATCATATCATCATAATCGGATTTTTGATTAACGTGCAGGTACAGGGGCAACATCCACACCAGTGGGCCCTCTTCCAGATAGCTGGCTCGCTGCATGCATGGCAGATCTCACACCAGATCTCCAGGTATGTCTATCATGAGGGTTGATGGCCGAGAGCTTCCACTCTCTGCAATCCCTCTCTGTCAGCTGTTTCCATGTCATCTTGGGCTTCCCAGGCCCATGCTGTCCATCAACCATCCTCACCCAGATCTCACTGCCAAATGAAAACAATAAAGTGTCATTTTCAAAAACTTGTATCTACAAAGAGTTGGAATAATGTTTAATACATGTATTTAGCATGGCATTGGCAAATTCAGCAGACAACAAATTGATATTCTCTTATTTTTCCTAGAAAATAGGCTTTGATGTGTCATGCAAATTGTCCCCTAAGGAGATAATTTGCATGAAATGTCAAATCTTATTTTCTGAGAAAAATAAGAAAATGTTTCAAAATGCTGTCTACTGAAATTTTTACCCAGCATGCTAAGTGTTAAATTTTAAGGATAATAGGGGAGTCACTGTTTCTGTGCATTAACATCCTTTCTGCCTTGATCTGTTCAGGGTCACTTAACCCATTGTATACTGAATAGACTCTCCCACTACATATATTGGAAGAGTCCAATTTCAATTTTAGGTACGTCTGGCCTTGAGATTTACATATTTCTAGAGAAAAATGGCTAAACTATTTACAAACAGTGAGGACCCTGATCAGACGCCACATTCTGCGGCGTCTGATCTGGGTCCGCATTGTTTGCCAATTACCCTTTTACAGGTCTCCCAACTACAATGGGTAAACTCATCAGCTGATGAGCAATGATAAAATTATTATGAACAAAACAGTATGTAATATGAGATTATACCATTGTACAATATCAAAAATACTTTTCTTCCTTGTTTATACAGAGAAACTTTGAGTATGACAATTTATAGTTTAGTTGACAGATTTAGACAGATTTAGCTAGGAAGTTATAAGGAACTATGTGTAAGGCTAAAAAATTTGCAGCACATCACGAAAACTGCACTTTTGTATAGTAAAACTGGGGTTTACAGGGGTATACATTATTTTTCTTATTTCTGCTCAAAAACATAGATTGTGGGTTTTCGTTAGAACCGCCTCGTCGAGGCGGTTCTAAGATGAGGCGGTTCTAACCAGTACCCACAATCTATGTTTTTGAGCAGAAATAGGAAAAATATCAGAGTTTTTTATCTGAAAATTTTCAGTTTTTTGGAGGTGAAATTTTCTATATATTTGAATAGGCGTGTTTTCGTAATGCGACATTCTTATTGCTTTTCTATTTTTTTATTATTTTTTTTCAGAGAAAATAAAGCATGACATTTTATGTGAATTTTGCTTTGCAGACAATTCACATAAAATATCAGGCTTTATTTTCTCTGCAAAATGAAAGCAAAAAGTAGAATGTTGTCTGCTGCAGTTGTGATTAACACATTAAGGGTTGAGGTAAAAGTAGATATAACTCTTAAAGCCTCATGAAAAATTACAGCAGACAACATTCTTATTTTTTTCTAAGATAATAAGATTGACATTTCATGTGAAATGTTTAAATAGAGAAGAATGACGCTTTATGTTATAGTTGATAGATTTATTTGCAAGTTTAGAAGCAATAAGTAAATTATATAATGTCAACTTAACGCAGAAGATCAAGTTTACTCGTAAAATGTTGTACAAAATTGCAGCAGATGACATTCAAGTATATCTATATAAAAGAAAAAAATATTTCAGATAAATAAGGCTCCTGTGAATCATCCATCTAGCAGAAGATTCACATGAAATGTCATCTTATTTTCTTGAAAGTGATTCAGTGAAGTGACAACCCCTTAAATTTTGGGAACATAAGAAAAATATTTTAAAATATGACCTTGTAATAATTAAATTGAGCAGATTATTTCTTTGCATGCTGAATTAAAAATGTTTTTCTTATTTTTCCCATTCGACATTATATTTGAATCATCTCCTCAAGTGATGATTCACATGAAAGACCAAGCTCTATTTACTTTTGAAATGGTTCACATTGAATAAATAGCAAGTTCGGTTTTCTTAGGAAATGATTCACATTAATTGTCAGGCTCAGTTTCCTTAAGAAATAATATATGAAATGTCAAGCTCTGTTTTCTCAGGAAATGATTCACATGGAATGTCAAGTCCTGTTTCTCTTACAAAATGATTCACATATAAAGTCAAAATGATTCCCATGGAATGTCGAGCTCTGTTTTGTTGTGAAATAACCCAGCGGGCACATGATGTAAATATAACGTCGCCTCAACATCGATGCAACGTCATGACGTTGCATTGACGTTGAGGCGACGTTATATTTACAGACACATGACGTAAATATAACGTCGCCTCAATGTCGATGCAACGTCATGACGTCGATGCAATGACGTTGCATCGACGTTGAGGCGACATTATATTTACATCATGTGCCTGCCGGGAATTTACATGAGATGTCAACTTTGTTTTCTCAGAAAGCAATTCATATGAAATTTTGGACTCTTCACTTTTAGGAAATGATTACCATGAAATGTCGAGCTTTATATATGTAGCAAATGATTCACATGAAATGTGAAGTTCTGTTTTAAGGCAATGCAGAGATATTCACATGAACTGTCAACTCTGTCTTCTTAGGAGATGATTTGCAAGAAATGTCAAGTGCAGTATTCTGGGAAAATAACATGCACTTTTCAAATGTTCAATAATCTCACTGATTACTAGCAAAATACATTTTTGAAGAATGTCAGATGTTTTTAGGTTGAAAACATTTTTTATCTATAGTTATGGTACTACATGTATCAGAAAAAAATAAGATAATAGAACTAAAATGTTGTCTGCAGATTTTGCCTTCAGCAAGCTTATACGTTGAAGCAAATTTCAAAAAAGGATCATAAAAATAAAACATACAAAAAATACACTTTATATGAATATTTATACACAATTAGACACGGATGTATGATGTTGCTTTCTAGTATCTATGGAGACCTCATAATGAAAACTGAGAGAAAAAAATAGTTCTGACAGTTTACAGAAATGGACATGCTTTATCACCCCTCAAAATATTATTTTCTATGAGGAAAATTTTGTTTACTAATTACGAATTATAGTTTTTGCGTAATAACAGTGGAGTATGAATAGATTATAATACAGGAAAACATTATTCTGTTAAGTTGTTGACCTGTTCTGGAAGGAATTCATTGGACTACAGAAATTATTATCATGCTGGAATTACTGAGTGTTGACAAGGTAAAGTATATGTCATTGTACAATTGGGAAGACTTGTCCCAGTACTGATCTTAGGCTGTGCTGTTCATTATATGAGACGCACAAGCAAAAACACACTGTCACTGAATGCCCTGAAGGGGATTCTAATCTGGCAGATCTGGGTCTTCACTGATCTGGGTCTTCACTGTCCAAGCATGCCCAGGGCATGCTTGGACAGTGAAGACCCACACCTGCCTGAGCGGAATCACCTTCAGGGCATTTACTCTCTGCTAAATTAATCTTTGGATACTATAGAATGTATCAATGGAGAATAAAGGCCCGTACAAGACTTTGCCCATGCATGGGATGATCTGAATCTATGCATTTTGTGCATTTTTGAAGACTCTTTTTTGCTTGAAGTAACCCATATGAGCTCTTTGGACTTTTAGTTGAATCAGTCTTTCAATGGCCATGCCCAGCCCCTTAGCAAGACCACCTGTCTAGTTTCCTCTGAACCTTTGCTGTTTGCATATGCTATAGCATTTTTTTTTCCCCCCAGGACACAGCTCATATATATTCTACAAGATGCAGATACAGTCGAACTTCAGTGGCTCGAACATCTTTGGAACCATGTAAATTTGTTCGAGACATGGGTAGTTTGAGCCACTGAGGGTTAATAATAGCGCAAGGTCAGAAGGCAAATGAGAATAATCTAAGAATGTCTTTTCCCACTTCTATAAAATAATGGTATGTTGAGTGTACTCATTAGAATTACCTTGATGAGGCAATTCTAATGAGTACACACAACATACATTTTTCTGATAAAATAAGAAAATTTCCCTTAAAATCCCAAAATTTTGTTTTCTTGAACTATCGGAAGAATTTCCTAGGGACTCAAAAACGAGTTTGAATCATCCAAGGTAAACGAGCCATCCATGTTCGAGCCATCGAGGTTATACTGTATTATAGTGATCAGATTGTGTGAATGGGCAAGTTGATGTAGACTGTTGGTCCTCATATCATGAGATAGTTTTTACTTATTTTGTGGCTCTCATTATATTATTAGACCCCTTTACTCATATTGTGGCCCAAGCAGTATTACAAGACATGTTTACTCATAATTTGCAACCCCTTTTCTCATTGTAGCCCTCACAATATTATTAAGCTCTAATTTACTCCTTGTGTGGCCCTCATAACATTACGAGACATATATTCATATTACATTCATATTATGAGACCCCTTTACTCATTCTGTGGCCCTCATAATTTTATAATAATATACTCTGTTATCTAGAGGTGGAGAAATAAGAAAAAAAAAACATCATAATCATTTGTTAAAAAGCAGCATTGTTTTCTTGTGTTTTTTGTGTGTTTTTTTTTTTTTTCAGTGAAGCATGCAGTTATAGGAAAAAAACAACAACAACAACAAAAAAAAAAAAACATCAAATGCTGTTGGATAAAAACAGCATTTTATGTTTCTTTTTTTTTTTTTTTTTTTTGTTTTTGGTGAAACATACCATGATTACCCTAAGTATTGGGACAGACATGCCTTTATAAACAGTGTAGACCCATATCACTGCAGAATGCAGCATTTGGTTAGGGTCTACACTGTTTGCCATACAATCAGCAATATTTTAGACACCTCAAGAGGAAGTAGAATAGACTATTTCAAATTTTAGGACATGTACAGTAAGTACTTAGGGTAAATATGGTAGCTCAGATTAGAAGGGTATCCAGGGTCCAGTTGTTCAAAGCATTGTTAGCTTAACAAGTTTGTTAGTGGTCGAAATGTTAACTGTTCTAGTAAGTACAATATCTAATTCACAGTTATTTTTGCTGAAAAAATGTGAGTAGCTTTTGCAATTGCAAAAGCTACTCACATTTTTTCAACAAAAATATCAGCATATATGCCATATTTAATGATCAAAGTTTTAACGATATGTTAACTAACGACATCATTAGTTTTGAACAACTGGGCCCAGATACATATTTTTTCTTATTTGTCCATGAAAACGTATGTTGTGTGTACCATACTTACCGTAAGTATGATTCTAACAAATATTCAAAACATTTGTTTCTTTAAAGTATTAAGTACAATATATTTTTGCATAATTTTTGACTAATTGTTACCTGTTACCTGTTACCTGTTAAGTGAAGGTTTCATGATTGTCAGATTGTCATTATAAGGAATATTGTCATTGTATCGAGTGTCGGTATAAAGAGGGTTGTCTATACATGTACCGGTACGTTATCTGGAGCTATGATGAAATTGATCCTTTGCATTTTTTGCATAAAAAAATGGTATGAATATCCATTCACATATTCATCAGTCAGCTGTTTTATTTATACATGTATTTGATACATACTAAGGGTGTACATTTCACAATTTTTTTTTTTTTTTTTTTTGTGAGGAAGAAAATAATTTTCTACCTATTATCTGTCGTATTTTATGTGTGAGTGTATATATGTGTGTGGGTTTTGTGGGTGTGTTTGTGGGTGTGTGGGTGGGATTTGGAAAAAATATTGATCTGATACTAAAACTGATAATTTTGGATAATTTTATTTTGCATCAAAATGTGCTGAAAAAGTAAACTGGTTTTAGTGGGGTCATTCTGGTTGAGATGACATAATGTCCAGTGGGCACATGACATTTATACAATGAGGTGTCAACATTGTCTCAATGTTATATGCCTGCTGGGGTACATGATTTTATGAAGAAATTAGGAAAATACGTAATATATAATATATATTTAAAAAGCATTATCTTCAGCTATGGATATGTCATGCTTCTTTAACTTTTCCAGTCTCAGGGCATATTCAGCAGACAACGAATTGGTGAGATTTTTCTTATTTTTCCCAGAAAACAGGATTTGATATTTCATGCAAATTGTCTCCATTGGAGATAAGTTGCTTGAAATGTCAAATCCTGTTTTCTGGGAAAAATAAAAAAAGATATTTCAAAATGTCGTCTGCTCAAAATTTTACCCAGCGTGGTAAGCGTTAAGGGCTTGTTTCCGTAAGATGAAAGTGTTTTGATACTGTTTATGTCAAGAAGGTACGTACATGTATATCACAAATTAGATATTGATCTGGGATCAGCTATTAATTTTGTTTGTATGGGGCTGCTATCTAACAGTTATCTGGGTTGTGAGGATGCAGTTGGGGGGACACTTGTGTACAGTATATCGAGGGTTGAGCGCAAGACTATCGTAAGTCAGATGATTGTTTTTCCCCAAACCTAATCTCCTCACCATGAAGGCGTTATGAAGATTACAACATTTCTTTCTGTAAACAATGAAAATTTAGGTGCCATTGCTCGTATGAGCAATGGCACCTAAATTTGCATTGTTTACAAAGGGGTCCAAGTTGCCCCTGAACAAGGGTTTCAAAAATACATTTGAGTTACCATAGTCTTGCGCTCAACCCTCGATATATCCTATTTAGACAAATATGCTGGAATAGTGTGGGTCCAGATCGAATCCTAGTCAGTTAGATTAGTGTACCAGTAGTCAGACACAGCTCTTGATATGAGAGGGTCATCCTGATAAATAGTTTTTTTATATAGCTATAAATATTGATTGATCAAAAATATGTGATAAAATTTGAGGAGCAAGTGTGCTGATATT
Source organism: Anodontia alba (assembly GCA_964016985.1). Lineage (NCBI taxonomy): Eukaryota > Metazoa > Mollusca > Bivalvia > Lucinida > Lucinidae > Anodontia > Anodontia alba. Next base: position 39,233,510 of record OZ024826.1, read on the forward strand.
ACATGATATCGGTACGCTTACTTGATATTGCACGCTTATTTGGATGCCTTTGAATGTTACCATTATATGACATATGATATCGCACTAGTGCAAAAATGATATCGCTTTCATAATATCAGTTTCACACTGTTGTTAGAATTGCTTTCAGACAAAGAATTTTCACAGAATTTTGTCTATAAAGCATTTAATCGAGCAAAACTATTTATAGCTATACAGTAAAAAAGTTATTGCACTGATATTGGTGAAGCTCATGTCCTTCCATATCCAGTGCAGGACAATATTTTCCAATATCAGTGCAATAACCCAATATTCTTCCATCCGACTGGAAACCAGGAGGTCGCGGGTTCAACCCCCTCCGTGGTTGGCAACATTCTTTCGTGGAGATTGATCATGAAATATTTTCTACGGTCATTCTCTCCCTTCCGCTGATTCAAGAAGGGCAGTTGTCAGTTTCTGGCAAAAGAATGTCCACAATACTGGTTAACCGATAGAGGACTAAGCCTGCCCAGTAAACGTGTGGTTGGGTAAACTGAGCACGCTTGACATGACCCCATTGGGTTGACTGGGCCGTAAAACCTCAACACAAACAAACAAACCCAATATTCTTATTTCTCCACAAAAACATGTAGTGGGTTCTCATTATAGCTGCTTTGTAAGAATGGCGTGGCAAGGTGGTAAACAACTGTATTTGCCCTAAGTATTTGGACAGACAGGCCTGAGCAAAGAGTGTAGACTCAGATCAGATGCTACATTTTGCATTTACTCTGTTGTTTGCTCATCCAGCAAAATTTAGACCCAAAAAAGGTAGACAATTGTTAGACTATTTACATATTCATAATAGCTGATAAAAAACACATTAACTGTTAAAGTGCTAAGCAAATTTGAAGCAGACAACATTCTAAAATGTTTTGTTTTTGTTGTTTTTTTGTTTTTTTTCAGAGAAAATAAGATACGACATTTCATGTCAATCATGATTCACATGAAATGACAAGCCTTATTTTCTCTGTAAAGATAAAAACAAATCTAAATCTTGACTGCTGTAGTTGTGATTGAGTGCATTAAGGTTGTTGAAATTATTCAGAAAAGTCCCTAATATGCACTTAACCCTTAAACTGCCAGTCACAACAATTGTCGTCTGCTTTGTCATCTGCTTGTGATTTTAAAAGTCATTTCTGCAAACAGTGTGGACCCAGATCAATTTAGGAGCAGTCTGATCTGGGTCCTCACTGTTTGCCTGTATGCAAAAGTAGGTTTGAAAAGTTTGCAAGAATATTCAGCAGACGACATAAACAGACATTTTCAGATGCAGGTTTTCTTGGCGTTTTAAGGGTTATTAAAACATTCAAAAGGATATGAACTTGGACCAAATCTGTTATCTTTGTGTAATGTTGTCATAAGACGTGATTCATCAGCTCAACAATACAATTTGATATGCGCAAAACACACACCTAGAGGTAAAATACATATTGCATTTTATTAGATTTGAACAGGGCTATGAGAAAACAGGCCTTTTTTCGGTGCATATGCAAGGGGGCAGTAAGGTCTGTTCAGGATCTATACTGTTTGCTGCCCCTCTAGCAGTGATTAGACACAACAATATGTATCAAAATGGACTGGTTTAACTTTTGGCAGTATAGCAGCTATGACATTACTAAAGTCTTGAAGCCATGACCTCTAATACACAAAGCTCAAATACACAAAACTCAAATACACAAAGTTCGAATATACAAAACTGTAGTACCAGCTGTTTGCATCAAACTCTGTCTGATCTGGGTCTAGAATGATTACTGTCTTGTTTGTCTGGATATTTATGGCAAGTAATGATGACACTGTAGATCCAGAAAAGATGCTTTTTACAACCAAAAATTATTTGAGCCAGCGCACGACAAAACCTACAATAAGACTTGTGCGACCAGCGAAGACTCAGATCAGCCTGTACATCCACAAGTCTGATTAGAGTCTTTGCTAATCGCATGCCCCTTCTACAGCCTCCATGCTATCCAAAGATGGATAAATGAGAACCTTGCCATACTGGATGGATGTACAGGCTGATCTGAGTCTTTGCTAGTCACACAGGTCTTATTGTAGGTTTTATCATGCGCTGGCTCATTTATATTTATTTTTGTGTGTTTCTCCACAAAAACATATGTCACATAATATGTTAACCCTTGTCCTGCTGAATAAATATAGATGCCGTGCCCACTTCTAATTTTCAGCCAATCAGTTTACTTGATCCAGGTTGTTGATATAAATTCAAATACTGACGGGCAATCAGTGCAGATCCAGATCAGTTGGCTTCTTCAGAAGCCAACTGATCTTGATCTATACTGTTTTTTCAAAGGCAGGGTATATCTGGGTTTGGCGGGACAAGGGTTATAACAAGGAACTTTAATGAATACCCACACCATAATGTGTCATGGAGAAATTAGAAAATATTTGTCTAACAGGAGTTTATTATCACAGTCTAAACGACCATAGCCTTATTTTTCCACTTAAACATGTTATGGCAATTGCAACCAGTACCCATAGCATTTGTTTTCCTGGAGAAATCAGTAAAACTAGATTGTGCAATCAATGGCATGCAGTCAGGAAATCCCCAGGCTCTATGCTAATGTTGCTAACAGCATGGCGGATGGAAACATATGTTACTCTTACACACCCTTACCACCTGGGGAAGTCATATAGCACTAAGTTTGGTTAAATTCTGCCCAGTGGTTTAGGAGCAGATAGCGTGATGGACAAATGGACTGATGGATAGGCAGTGAAATTCACAATATCTCCATTGCTTCTTTTAACTCTTGTCCTGCTGAATAAATTAAGAAGCCACACCCATTTCTAATTGTCAGCCAATCAGATTACTTGATCAGTGTTGTTGATATAAAATCACATACTTAATGGCAAACAGTGTAGATCCAGATCAGTTGGATTCTTCAGAAGCCAACTGATCTGGATCTACAATGTTTGCAAAGTCAGGGTATATCCAGATTCAGAGGACTAGGGTTAAAAAGAGTGGGCACAATAAATGTACCAATACAAACGGTTCTTTTTTATCTTTAGGTAGGAAATTACATTTCACTTTTTATAAAAAAAATACTTTAATGTTACATTTATTTATGATATTGTTGCTAGTGGGAGTATAACAAGATTAGATGTCCACTAAATCTAGGATCTGGTTTACCAGTTGCTAAAAAAAAATAACAAAAGATGAAAAATTTCACACATAGATTGCTTCAAAACATAGCTGTGCATACGGGAGCATAGACAAACTTTTGAGCAGCAATGTGAGAAAAGGTACCTCTGACACGTGCACCCAGTGAAGACTCAAATCAGTCTGTGCACTGTGCAGTCTGATCAGAGTCATTGTCTGCATAAATAAACTTTCCATCTTTGGCTATCCAAAATGCACCCAGTGAAGAGTCTATCAGACAGGGCAAATCTGAATCTTCACTGGGCTCACATGTCCAAAGATACATTTTCTGATGCCATGGCTCATTTTTCTTATTTCTCCACAAAATGTGTTATGGGAACTCAGTGAGGCAATTTCACAGTATATGTTTTGATGGAGGAAAACAGTAATAACCATAAGTATACACCTTTGCAAACAGTGTAGACTCAGATCGGATGCTGCAGAATGCGGCATCTGTTCAGGGTCTACACTGCCATATATGCAGCAAATTTTAGACACATCAAGAGGCAGTAGAAGGGACTATTTTGAATTTTAGAATAAGTATGGTAAGTAGACAGTAACAAAAGATATCAATAGTTTCTGGTTGAAAAATATGATTTATAATCCAGAGCTTTATATTAATCCTTGTCATGCTGAATAAATTAAGGTTCCAGGCCCACTTCTAACTGGCATCCAATCAGTTTGCTTGATCCAGGTTTTTGATACAAATTCATATGCTAAATGACAAACAGTGCAGATCCAGATCAGTTGGTTTTTTAGTAGTAACCAACTGATGTGGATCTACTCTGTTTGCAAAGGCAAGGCTTATCCAGTTTCATCAGGACCAGGGTTAATGGAAAATACTTACAAAATTAATAATAGTTACTTCTTTTTTCCTAAAATTGCATTGTTTTCTGTCTAACAGAAAGTTTTCTTGTCGTTTTAGAATTTTTCAGTCCCTTATTAAATATTTAAAATGGCGGCACTCATGTTGACAATTACAAAAGCTAAAAACTCCAACAACGTCCTCATTTCTTGATAGAGTTTGACAAAACTTGCACCAAAATGTTCAGTTTGTAAATATCTTGACCATCTGCAGACATACGTTATATTTTGTGAGTGTTTCCCTTTAAGTACCTATTTTGCACAATGCCTACTGTAAGAAAACCAAAATGGGCCTCTCCTGATTAAAATTAAACATCACATATATGACCAGCATGGATGCAATCTGATCACTGGTTGCTAACATAATATAAAGCCTTTAAGGGTATTGTTATCAAATAGCATAGACCCTGATCAGACCTTTGATGAGCAGGCAGGTCAAGGTATATCCATGCATATGTCTTAACCCTAGTCCTGGTGAATCCAGATATGCCTAGCCTTTGCAAACAGAAGCCAACTGATCTTGATCTGCACAGTTTGTCATTAAGTATGTAAATGCGTATCAGCAACCTGGATGGATCAAGTAATCTGACTGGCTGAAAATTAGAAGTGGGCCTGGCATCTTAATTTATTCAGCATGGCAAGGACTAAGATTGATTTCTATTTGGAACAGATCAACATTCTATAATGCCATATATGGGAACAGTGAAAACCCAGGCAAGCTTGCACAGGAACCTGTTTGCTGCTCAATAATACATTATTTGCTCTGAATTGAATTTTATACAGCAAACAGCAAAGACCTTGCAGGCCAGCATGAGCAGACTGGTGCTGGCCTTTGCTGATTACATAGGTAATGTGAGCAATTTCCACAAAGAACAGTTCTTACATGGTGTATTTGCTCACTGCTTAGCATACTGGGGAAAAATTCAACTGACAACATTTTGAAATATGTTTTTTAAAAATTCTCAGAAAATAGGCTTTGACATTTTATGCATTTTTTTTTTTCCTTTGGAGAAAATTTGAATGAAATGTGAAAGCCCTATTTTCTGGGAAATGTAAGAATTTTTTTTTATAATTTGAGGTCTGTTGAATTTGCCTGGTGATCAAGTGGTAAGGTTTACAGAATCAATGAAATTGTAATTTGAAGATTTAAAGGTGCAAATTATATTGTTGTAGACAATGGTAGACGTGATACCAGCTGATACGGATGACATTCCGTCGAACATCCTTGAGGAGACGTGGGAGCTGCCCTTCACAGATGACTGTTCAGGCATGGAGCTGGTAGGTTCCTGAACTTTGGTAAAAAGTACCATAAACTGTGTTAGTTAAGCAACCGTGTTATATCCAAACAAAAATGTATAGATTATATTGAAAAATGACCATTTATGGTCATTTTTCAATATAATCTATACAATTTTGGGATCCTTCTTTGAACCGTATTATATCGAAAACTGTGTTATAACGAACCGTGTTATAGAGAGGTTATAGTGTCGGTTCCTGAACTTTGGAAAAAAAAATATATATATAATGCTTAGCACTTTGTATGCTAGGTAAAAATTTCTGCAGATGACATTTTGAAATATTGTTCTTATTTTTCCTAGAAAATAGGATTTGATACTTCTTGCAAATTGTCTCCTAAAGGGACGATTACATGAAGTGTCAGATCCTATTTTTAGGAAAAAAAAAAAAAAAAAAAAATATCTGTTTGTCATCTGCAGAATTTGCTCATAGTGTGGTAAGTGTAGCTGAATTGCAGATTTGTCCTAATTAAGCACCTGAGTTGCAACAGCAGCAGATGATTCACATGAAATGTCAAGTCATATGTTCTCTGAAAAATAAAAAAAACAAAACAAAACAAAAAAAAAAAACACTTTAGAATGTCCTCTGCTAATTAAATTTTGAATGCCACATTAACCCTTAAAGCGCCAATCACAACTGCAGCAGACAACATTTCGAAATATTTTTTTTTTTTTAATTTTTCAAAGAAAACAAGTCTTGATATTTCATGTGAATCGTCTGCTTGTCAGATGATTCACATGAAATATCAAGACTTGTTTTCTTTGAAAACTTAAGAAAATAAAAATGAATGCCGTCTGCTACAAACTTTGCTTGGCGCTTTAAGGGTTAAGGATTAGAAACCATCTACTCTGGGAGAAAAATTACCATACTTATAGCTAAAAAGTAAACTTGACTGGCATGCATTGCCGCATGTATATATTGGATAAAGGGGTTTATGATGCATAAAAAATACAGCTAAATAGCTAAATATAGGTTCAGATAAGGGACATATACAAAATATATTTTGTTGTTGTTTTTGCATCAAAATATATCTTGTGTGTACTCACTAGAATTACCCATTCATCTGGCTTCAAAAATAATAGAAGCTTACCCCAGACTTGTCACCTCGGTTAAACCTTGTCATGTTGAAAAAATTAAGATGGCTAACAGAAGCCAACTGATCTGGATCTGCACCGTTTAAAAAAGGCAGGGTATATCTGGGTTCAATAGGACAAGGGTTAGTTTGGTTAAGATATTAGAGGAAAAATTAATGATCACAAAAGTACAATGTAGTTCTAGTTATAGATTGATAATCATCACAGGCTGAATCATGAATGATGTAGAAAATGGCCAATGGGGACTCAAATACAGGAGTTTTGAGACATCAGTGTTCGTCAGCTAAGGTCTACTCTACATATCACTGGTCCATATAATTTTTCAAGAACTTTGGATAGGGTGCTGTTTACAACAAAAAGTGTTGTTATTTTTCTTATATCTCTACAAAACAAATGTTTTGTGGGTGCTCATTAGAAGAACTCATGGTTCCAAATAAGAGAGGGTATCAACAGAATACAGTCGACTCTTGTTATCTCGAACTCGCTTATCTTGAATAACCGCTTATCTCGAAGTGAAAAACTGGTCCCTGCTTAAACATGAAAATCTAACAACAGGTAACAAAATATTGTGGAAAATCATCACAGGCTGAATCATGAATGATGTAGAAAATGGCCAATGGGGACTCAAATACAGGAGTTTTGAGACATCAGGGTTAAGGGAGGGTATCTGGGTCTCTTTTCCACAATATTTTCAATACATCTCTAAAATTAGGAGTCAAATTACATACACATTTGTTAAATGTGGTTCTTCGATTTATTTTTTCCTAAATTCTGCAAATCTGATATGTCGAGGTACGGATATCTCGAAGTATTTCAGAGAGGCCCTAGGAATTCGAGATAACGAGAGTCGACTGTATTTTCTTTTTTCTCACATAGGTCTAGAGAAGGGAGGGTATCTGGTAAATATTTTTCTTATTTCTCCATGAAAACATATGTTGTGGGGTACTCATTAGAAGCACCTCATCAAGGTGCTACTAATGAGTACCCACAACATATGTTTTTGTGGAGAAATAAGAAAAATATCAGTTCTTTTGGATTGAAAAAAGCGCCTTAACTAGTGCTTTGACATTTTATTGTCTCCATGAAAATATATGTTGGGGGTACAGTGAAGTGCTTCTAATGAGTACTCACAATATGTTTTCATATCTACTTTTTGGCTAAAAAAATTGTCTTATCTTGAGCTTCTGATGAGTAGCTACAAAATCGTTCTTCAAATATTTAGAGGTAAATATGTTGTCAATTGCAGGACTCGGAGCCACCAGTCATTGTGCTGCAGGAACCAAAAATATTGGAAGATGTGTTCAGTGAAAGACTTCATGGCTTTGACAAAGACAATTGTGGTCGACATGAGCGGCACCAGTATCACTGTAAAAAAATTTTGCGGCAACTCCGCATCGAGGCTAATGAAAGGCTTCTGTCTGACTCGGATACCTCAGGTTCCTCTGCCAATGAACTGGATACAGACAGTGACGAAGGATGTTATCTCATCTTGAAGCAGGCTTCGAGATTACGAAAGCGATACATGAGAAGGCGCAGAGGTACTAATCCTTCACCACTCTCTGGGCAAATTCAGCAGACAACAAATTGATGATATTTTTTTCTTATTTTTCCCAGAAAACAGGATTTGACATTTTATGCAAATTGTCTCCAATATCTTGTTTTTTGGAAAAAATAAGGAAAATATTTCAAAATGTTTTCTACTGTAATTTTTTCCTAGAGTGCTAAGTGTTAACCCTTAAAGCGCCAATCATGACTGCAGCAGACGACACTTTTAAATATATTTTCTTTATTTTTTTTTCTTAGAGAATAAGTCTTGACATTTCATGTGAATCGTCTGCCAAGCTTATTTTGAAAAATATTTTTTTCAGAATGTCGTCTGCTGCAAATTTTGATTGGCGCTTTAAGTGTTAATTTGTTTACGTCATATATATTATAAAAGTTGTAATGGTCATATATTATTGATGTGATACAATACAAGAAAAGAGACCTTACTGCATATATTGGCAACCATGGCCCTAATAAGGCTGGACACTCCCACAGTCCGGTTGGGCCTTTGTTGCAATGCCAAGCTACAGAATCTGACAAGGGTGAACATTTTTAATATTAAAACTAAATTGAGTATTAACACTTTTGCATGCTATAAACAAAATCAGCAGATGACAAATTGATGATATCTTTCTTATTTTTCCCAGAAAATAGGCTTTGACATTCCATGCAAATAGTCTCCTATGACATGCAAATTGTCTCCATAGGAGACAATTCGCACACAGTGTCAATTCTTATTTTCTGGGAAAAATAAGAAAAATATTTCAAAATGTTGTCTGCTGAAATTTTTACCCAGTATACTAAATGTTAAGAGAATTTGTCTTTCTATGCACACAAATAGGGAAAAAATCTAATTTCTGTATTGGAAATATTTGATTTCAATATTGGGATTTTATTGAGTTTTCACCCCTGCAGTAATTAGATAGTGTACAATATATCAACAATTAGAAAAGGTCTTGATCAGACTGCATTCATGTGCAGATGGATTGGCACCTTCTCTGTTTGCATATGGCAAAAGGTCCCTTTTCTCATGTTGTACATATCACAGAGTGACAGATAAAGGGAGTACCCAGATTTTTTGGCACCAAAATGTACATTGTGGGTACTCATTTGAATTGCCTCAGTGTATAGTTTGGTGCAAAAGTAACAAAAACTTACGCAAAGTTATTGCCACAATTTATTTAACCTTTAAACTGCCAATCACAACAATTGTCGTCCGCTTTATCACCTGCATGTGATTTTAAAAGTCATTTTTGCAAACAGTGTGGACCCAGATCAGACTGCTCCTCTAGGAGCAGTCTGATCAGGGTCCACATTGTTTGCCTGTATGCAAAAATAGGCTTGAAAAGTTTGCAAGAATATTCAGCAGATGACATAAACAGACGACATTTTCAGATGCAGGTTTTCTTGGCATTTTAAGGGTTAAAACTTTACCTGGACCTATGGTTTATATGGGTTAAAGGTGAGTGATGCCCTTTCAATGGAGTCAACCCTGTAAAAATTGTATTTGTTCTCTTCTGAAAAGTAGTCTGTTCCAAAAAGAAAGAATTTTCTCCCAGTAAAGTGGAATCTGCTTCCCTTTTAGAATGAACTTTTCAGAAGGGAATTTGTGTGCATAATAGCAAACAGGAAGTCACAGAAGTTCTCTTCCATGTAAAAATGACAGAAAATTTATCACATGAATTCATTCCCCTTAAGTTCTCCCTTTTTGATGTCAACTTCTTGGTGTTGAATTTCTAACATAATTGTTTGGTTTTTGCTTGTCCAGAGCCAGCCTTCATTTTACCCTCAAAGTGCCATTTGGAATTGCAGAAGACAACATTCTGATTTCTTTTCTTACATTTCTAAGACAATATGGTTTGACATTTCATGTGAATTGTCTACTCAGCAGACAATTCACATGAAATCTCAAGCCTTATATTCTCTCAAAAAAACAAAACAAAAGTATTTTAGAATATTGTCTGCGGCAGTTGAGACTGGGCTTTATGAAGAGTCTCAATAAAACCGAGACTCCCATTTTCTATCTGTAATGCGTTATTTGTTTCCAAAGGCAACCTTTTAGATTTTTATTTTAATGGTTAACAACATATCATCTTCCCAGAATCAGAGAAGTACAATTGATGGTGATTTTGTGTTTTATGTCCCTTTTGAACATTATTTAAGTCATATTGGGATGATGGAAGGGTGATAATAAAAGGCTCTGTGCAGTGAACCGCTGCACAGTCATGAGCTAAATTCTGCCTCCAGCGGGATTAAAACCCAGGACCTGACCACTCTGCCCCTTGGATGCTCAATGCTGATGAGTGACTGATCATAATGAAACAGTAAAACACAGAAACCTAAACATCAGCACATTGAAACATTAGTTCTGATGCACTGTTTTTACCCTTAGTATTGGAACACCTTAACTCCTAAGGCCAAATAAAAAAATATGTTTGGTTAGGGTAACCCTATCCTGCCTACCCTACCTAACTTTCCTGGTGAAACCTAGCAGTTTTTTCATGTTTTCTCAAAAAAAAAATGTAGGTTGTACTGGGATAAAATATTTATGCTAAATATTCGCACAAGAAGGTCTGAGCAAACAGTGTAGACCCAGGTCAAACTGCTCAGTTTGATCAGGGTCTACACTGTTTGCCATTCTGTCAGTACTTTTAGACACATCTAAGGATAGTCAAACAGATTTGGTAAAATTTTATGTGTGAAGTCCAAATATAATTGGTAATATGGTATAATTCTAAATAAAAAATGTATAAAAAAAAAAAAAAAGAATCCCAACCTACCCTACCTATTTTTTTCTAACAGGTTACCCTAAACACACATATATATATTTTTTTTATTTGGCCTAACCTACCATACTTGTCCTTAAATTTGGAAAAGTTCATTTTACTATCTGTTGATGTCTAAAAACTGCCGGATGATGGGCAAGCAGTGTAAATTGATCAGTAGTTACATTCTGTTGACAGGGGTGAGAACAGTCAATAATAATAAATCCTGAAATCTAAAAATTCAGTCCAAAAACTATTAATATTTTTCTTATTTCTCAGTTAAAACATATGTTGTGGGTACTCATTAGATACTCCCTCTTATCTGGTGCAATACAATTTTAATAATTAGTTTAATAATGAGTATTTAAAGTTATTTCAGGCATATATTAACTCAAATAAGTACTTTTGACTCAAAAGAGTATTCTTATGAATAAGTGTAAAAATGAAATTTCATGCTTAAAATGAAAGTTCTCAATCCTGAAATGAGAATTAATCCTGAAGTTATCCATCCCTGTGTTGAGTATTATCTGGATGTAGACTGGTTGCTCAGGCCAGGCTGTCTCAATACTTGCAGGGTAAATGCAGTATCCAGGAACAAGGGTCATTTAATGGTTAAGGAGGAAGATTTAGTAATAATAGTTAGGTAATTTTTTCACCATGGAAATCATAATGACTGTGTTCTCATAACACAAATCCCTTGGAAAGGCACTGCTAATGAGCTGAACTGCATGCAACAGGTCCCCATTGGTTACTCAAGCACCCAAGTTACTGTATTTACCCTAAATATTGAGACATTACCTTATTTGTCCTAAAATTATAGAACAAGTCTATTTTTTCTACCATTTGATGTACATGTGTAAAAATTTGCTGGATGATTGGGAAACAGTGCAGACTCTGATCAGATGCTGCATTCTTGATCTGGATCTACACTGTTTGCTTAAGCCCATCTGTCTCAATACTCAGGGTTATTACAGTAGTCTGCCTTACCCAAACTCATGGGTCCATGAAAAAGTAAAACCTCCATTACGAAAACACGCCTATTCAAATATATCGAAAATTTTACCTCCAAAAACCTAAACTTTTCTGATAAAAAAACTCTAATATTTTTCATATTTCTGCTCAAAACATAGATTGTGGGTACTCATTAGAACCACCTCGGTGAGGCGGTTCTAACGAGTACCCACAATGTATGTTCTGAACAGAAATAAGAAAAATAGTATATACCCCTGTAGACCCCAGTTTTACTATACAAAAGTGGGGTTTAAGGGGGTCAAAATTATATAGGCATGTTTTCGTGATGAATGACTCAAACACCTATGATGGCTAAAATGCAAACTCATTTTTGAGTCCCTAGGAAATTCTCTTGATAGCCCATTTAGAAAGCAAATATTTATGGCTATTTTAGGGAAATTTTCTTATTTCGTCATGAAATGTATGTTGTATGTACTCATTACAATTGCTGCATCAAGACAATTCTAATGAGTTCACTCAATATACCATTATACAGAAGATCGAAAAGACATTCCTAAATTAAACCCATTTGCCTCCTGACCTTGTGTTATGATTTACCCTCATGTGGCTTCAAGAAACTACTCATGTCTACAACAAATTTACATGGTCCCAAAGATGGAATTATTGAGGTTCGACTGTATATAATAGCATGATGATTTTCAAATGTTGAGATAGTTGACTGGCTGATAATAACAATATGTGTTAGCTCTGGATGTCTGCAGATGTATTATGCTAAAAACTGTATATATGTTTTTTGTCATCATGCGGTTCACTCAAACTAAATACAATGTATGAACCATGATTAAAAGATTACTATCAGAGCACACAGACTATTTAAGCCTTTCACAGAGTTACTACCTTTATAATGCATGGCCTTGAATCAGAAAATTTGACATGGGTAATAAACAGACTTGATCGAGAACTAATTAATGATGAATAACCATAACTGGGTATGTATATTTCTCTGTATGGAGAAGAAAAAATGATCCAGAAGGACTAGATATTATTTAAATAAAAATAACAAGAAACTTCACAAAGAAAAACACAACTTACCCAAAATGTTCAAGTGGTTCAGCTGAATCCTCCCAACTTATGCCTCTTCATTCTACAGTGAAATTTTGATTCCTCAAGCAGCAAGGGGACCATGAAAATAAAGTTCTAGTTGTGGATTGTTCCAGTAATTGAGGGTTGAATTCTCCAAATTAGTTCCAGTTAATCAGGGTATTTGAGCCATCAGTTTTCCAATTATCATTTAAGCCAATGTGCTTCATCAACATGGTGGATAAGAATGTTACTAGAAATGTATATCTGTAAAACACTATGCCCCCAATGCAACTATATGCATGTCCCTATAAAATGCCAAAGTTGAAAAGGAGCATGTCTGTCACAAAATTAAACCATTGTTGTTGTTTTTTTCAAAAGTTAATCAGGGGATTTATTCCTCAGCCCAAATAAGCTCACCAAGTTTCAAAGCCTTAGCTAAATCATATATAATGATCGAGATATCTTGCTGACAAGAAAAGTGTGAGATGGATAGAGGATGGATAACCCAAAAACAATATGCCCCTCCAACTGCTTTGAAGTTTGAAGTTGCCATGAAAAATGCCTCATATTTCTCTTCAAAGGAGATCACTGACCTGATAAATTATTTTCACTTTCTTTCTCACAGTGGGCTGCTGTTCAAGGGCTTTTATCCTTGAAGAGGAGTCCTCTTTGAGAAGGGAATTTTATGCAACTGAGAAGCAAAATTCTTTTCTGTTACAGTGGTCTCCCTTTGAAAAGAGAGGCAACATCATTTTAACTTTAAGCCTCCCTCTCTTTGAGGTGTATAGTTTTTCAGCTTAACACTTAGCATCCTGGACCCAGTTGTTCAGAGCATCATTAGCTTACCGAGCATCTAAATAACAAACTCCTTAACTGTTGTATCTAAGGTATTTTGAAATACATTGATATATTTGCTGAAAAAAATGTGAGTAGTTTTTGCAAAAGCTACTCACATTTTTTTCAGCAAAAAATATCAATGTATTTGCCATATTTCAAGTTAGAAATTTTAACGTCACTTTTGCAATGCAAAAGCTACTCACATTTTTTTAGCAAAAAAAAGTTAATGTATTTGCCATATTTCAAGACAAAATTTTGCATCAGCTTAGCTAACAACTTTATTAAGATTTGAACAACTGGGCCCAGCATGCTGGGAAAAAAGTCTCAGCAAACGACATTGCAAAATATTTTTATTTTCCCCGCATCTAGGCTTTGAAATTTCATGCAAATTTGCATAAAATTTGATGGGAAATATAAGAAAAACATATTATCAATTTGTCATCTGCTGTATTAGCCCAGAGAGTGGTAAAGCCATGAGACTTTCTGGGTGGGCACACTGATTTAAGGGGAATGATGCACTTTTAGGGGAGGGAACTGTGACAAAATTTATGTACCTTTTAAAAAAGGGTGTACTCTACACAGAGGCTGACCTTAGTCGACAAAGATAGATGGATGTAATCGGAATGAGGCGGTTCTCACTAGTTATAAAAGAATTAAGAATTATCCAAGACTGTTCTAAGCCCATTGCATCTGTGAGTACTGTTTCTAAAACATATGTTGTTGTTCTCACTAGAATTAAGTGCCTCATCAAGCTGATTCTAATGAGTCCCACAATATATATTTTTGTGGAGAAATAAAAAAATATTTACCTGTGCCCAGTTGTTCAAAGTGTCGTTAGCTTAACAAGGTCGTTGAGGGTCATTTCATTAACTGTTTTAGTGGATTCAATACACAATATTCTGATATTTTTTGCTGAAAAAATGTGAGTAGCTTTTGCAGTGCAAAAGCTACTCACATTTTTTCAGCAAATCCAGATTTTCAGCTTTATCTGCAGACAGCAAAACATTTCAGCATATTTGGGTATCACTCCAAGTAAATTTTAATGAATGGTTAACTAATGATGTCGTTAGCTTTGAACAACTGGGCCCTGATATTTCCTCTTATCTAGAGCTATGCTTCACAGATCCAGGGAACTCTAGGCTGTTCTTTCTCAACAAAGCATATTCGCCCTAATTACCACACTGTGTGCTTAGGTTTTTTCAAAAATCTCTTGAAAAACTTGTAGTAAGATATCCTCCTATTACTTTAAAGAAAGATCAGCAGAGAACTTCATGAAGGTTGTATTTAATGATACTTATGCAATATTTTTCTGACATTCTTTATAAAAGCATATGTTGTTGGTATTCATTTGAATTGCCTTGACTTGTTGAGGCAGTTCAAATGAGTACCAAAAACATGTTTTAAGCATACTGTATGTTGTTGGTATTCATTTGAATTCCCTTGACTTGTCAAGGCAGTTCAAATGAGTACCAGGGATGGTAGGATGTGGCAAAAGTGTCATGTATCTTACTTCTATGGGGCGTCCAACTGATATTGGCTTACAGTTGGGAAAGGCCTGCTATCCTTAAAGCAGATTAGGGTAGAGGGGGAATGTTTTTATTTCTTCTGTTTCTTCACTTTCATTCTTGTTCCTCTTTCTTCTGTGTCCCTCTCTTTCATCTCCCCTACTCTCTCTTCTATTTCTTTTCTCCCTTTTCTCTGGGAGACAACACAAAATGACCCACAAGGGTTGACATGTCGTTAAACCCCAACACAATCAATCAATCAAATGAGTACCAAAAACATACTATGTTTTTAAGCATACTGTATATGTTGTTGGTACTCATTTGAATTGCCTCAACTTGTTGAGGCAATTCAAATGAGTACCAACAACATAAGCTTTTATAAAGTAGATAAAGTACACTTTCTGTAATCTAAAGATTACTAAATTGCTTGACTGCGCATTCATAGTAGCATGTGCGGTAATTAGATTGAATATGGTAGCACTTGTTTTGAGGCTGATCTTGGTCTATAAAGTATAAAGTTGGACACACTGTTCTAAATAGCTGTAGATAAGGCACTGTTTTCATTAAAAAAAACAAAACAAAAAAAACCTGGTGCTATTGTTTTTCTTCATGAAAGCATATTTTGTTGGTACTGGCTAGAAGGTATCACAACATACATGTATGTTTTCATAGAGAAATAAGCAAATTGTTCCTTTTTGTAAACCCTCTATCTAGACCTGTCTAATTGTTCTGTAATTGTGTTGTGGGTTCTCAGGAGTGTTTTAGCCAGGTGTGTCTAATGACTACCCACAGTATCTTTTTATAGAGAAATAAGAAAAATTATTCCATGGTAATCATCTACTACTCCTCTTTAACCCTTGTCCTGTTGAGCCCGGATATACCCTGCCTTTGCAAACAGTGTAGATCCAGTCTGGATCCAATCTGGATCTGCACTGTTTGCCATTAAGTATGTAAACTTATAGCAACAATTTGGATCAAGTAATCTGATTGGCTGAAAATTAGAAGTGGGTGTGGCATCTTAATTTATTCAGCAGGCCAAGGTTTAACAAATCCTCTGATAGATAAGGAGAGTCTCAGTCTATTCTAAGTCTACATAAAACTGGATATGTCCAGGGTACTCTATGTTTACATACACCTGGCAATGCCTGAACTACTTTAGGCAGGGTCTACCATTCAGACCTGGTGACATCAACAATATACTATGTCTGCTGGAAATAGATCCAGAAGTGGGGGTTGGGGGTGGGGGTAGGGGGAATAGGAAAGAATCAGTAGTTTTGACTCAGAATTTAATTTTCTTTGGAAATTTCGGATAATGGCATTATGGTAGTTTTTGCCTTATTTTTCTTCTGAAATTTCAATTAGTCCAATTTACTAACAATGACATGGCTGGAGTAGGCAAGGCTTTCCAGAATCTAACCAAGTCTGGAGATTCCAAGGCATTATTGATTCCCACTTTTTACTATCTTAAAAAAGGTGAAATAGGGGGTGTACCGCATCTGAATAAATGAAGCATTTCTTTAATGGTTGCGTTTAAAACCTCAGAAATAATTTAGGAAACTTTTTCATTTATTAAACTTTACACTGAAAAGGAATGGAGCCTAACTTTGTTCAAGTACATTAAAGAGGTTCCAGTGTTGAAGGCTTAATCTGTAACTTGTTGATTGAAAATTTAAAAATGAAAGAGCCATCATCTATATACTGATTTTTTTTTTTTATTTTGCAGAAACTAAGACATTTCATTAAAAGGAGACAATTTGAATGGAATTTCAAGCTTTTTTTCTGTAAAAAATAATAAAACTATCTCTATTGATGATTTAGCCTTGTCTATGGAGTCCTAAAGCCTGGGTGCTAAAGCTTGAATGCATACGAGATCAATATGTGCAAAATCTGGGGATACTCAGGTACATGTACTTCAATTTAATAAGTTCTACAGACAGTGAGGCAATATTACTGTTCCAGGTTAATGCCCATGCTGCAATTGCTCTGGCTAATTTTGGTCTCTACATATTTTGAGAGGCTGAGGCCATTCTGTTGGCTATATAGATCTATGCACATCCGGTGATGTCCAGGATGGTCTAATTCTGTAACCCTTTTTAGACTGAATAACCGACCCCCCCCCCCCCCCCCCCTCACACACACACACACCCCACACACACACACTATATATATATTCTTCTTCTTTCAATAATTTCATCACTCGGCGAAACGGGGTATATGTGTCGTCCGAGTCAAATGTGGTGCCTGAGTAAAAACTTTGAAGAGTCCAATTTGATAAAAAGTATGCCATTCGAAGTCTGCTAAAATGGCTAAACTGATTGCAACAGTAGAGATCCTGATCAGACACCGCAGAATGTGGTGTCTGATCTGAGTCTGCGCTGTTTGCCAATTACTCATTTGGTATTTCCCCCGTTTTTTTCTCCTGAAAATAATTGATACTGAAAAAAAGGTCCATGTTTTTGACAATCGAATTATGCAATATTGGTCTAAGGGAAATAAATCTTATAAAGTCTGGGTGTCTAAGGGAGAGTAATTTTGTGTTTATTTACGAGTCGAAACACGTAAACTGTTTCCGTGTGGTTTAAGTCTTTGAATGGAGGATTGCTGTATACTTTTGGATGATGAGTCTAATTAGTATTTTGATGGCGTTTTTATGTGAAATTAAGAATTTCTATCGTTTTTGAACATTAAACAAAATTGCTGTTCCCTTAAAACACATGTACATTAACCACGTTTTCTAAATATTATTGATCCTTCCGCGGTTCGGTGCTAAAAATTGACCGATGAAATTAGTTACAAACGGCGCTTATAATATCCAGAAGTTACTTATTAAATTTAATGAGCATAGATCAGCCCTGTGCATTTAAAACAAGCGCATTTTTTATGAGCTTTTAAAGAAGACTGGATGTTAAAACTATGAACTATTTTGTTGACTGAATTTTATTTCCGGTTTCACGCAATCATGAATGGCGCAAGAATTTGAATTCCAGTAGCGAAAAATGGCTGCAGGTTTGACACAAACGACGAAGAATAACTTTGATCTACTGCTTCAAGCAGGTAAGATGAGTTGTCATCCGGTAAAGATGTAGATAAGAGATAGTATTGTTTATGACCGTTATCTCTCTTCCGTGTGTATTCTTGTTACTTATTTAACAGAGGTCAAGTTGTGTGCACCAAAACCAGGAAGTGAACAACAACAAAAACGATTATCGCTTCCTGTGTTGTCGTCTGAACTTGAACCACCGGGATGAAAAAAAATGTGTGTCCATTGTACATATGCTGCATATAAAGAACTTACAATAAGGCTGATCTTCTGGTGTAAATCTTTGTTTACTCGAACGCTGGTACCTACAACGTGCTCCCACGTGCTTCGTTTTTTTGGTTTGGAGGACAAATTAGAAGTCAGACAGTCAGTTGCCATAAAACATATACATCAGGATAAGGAATGTAATTGAGATCTGCCACTGGCAGTGTTTTACATTCCAAAACTTTTGAATTTAATTAATAATTTTTGAGGAATATACAGTAAGGAGTAGAAAATGTACACAGTTAAGACTACTAAAGTAAAGTAAGGAGGAAAAAGTGTGCCCAATGCAGGACTCGAACCCGCAATCCCCTGCTTGCAAGTCAGGTGCTCTACCAACTGAGCTAACCGGGCCGATAGTCCTGCCAGTCACCACTCCTCTCCCTTTTAACTTTTATGTGCAAGGCATCAACTGAACATACTATCAATTTCTAGCCTTTCCCATTACATTCCAGTTTATCTGGTCACCATTAAAGTAAACTAAGGAGGAAAAAGTGTGCCACTGCTTGCAAGTGGGGTGCTCAACCAACTGAGCTGACCGGGTTGACAGTCCCGCCAATCACCACACTACTAACCGATGACACTCTCAGTCAGAAACTCTACAAACTGACCTAAACAGACTGACAGTCGTGTGATCACCACTTAGCACTTAAATCTGGACTATGCATGCCATTGCTCTTTCAACTGATCTGGGCCGACACTGCATGACTATCCTGCCAGTCACACTCATGTTTCTCTTTGTTCTATGATTACTATGCCATGGTCATTTGTGTGACCATTACCCACAGGTGGCCGGTTTTGTAGGATGAACCACTTAGGCACTGAGGAGCAATTTTGTCTCTGTTGTGGGATCTTTAACCTTTGTAGTGGATGACTTACCTTTGCACAGATGGCTTTCAGTTTACATCCCAATCTGAAGGAATTATTATTTGGTGCATTGTATTATAATGACCTTCCTTCCAATGATGCTCTTGGAGCATTTTTGGGCTAATGATAAGAAGTTGATAAACCCAGTGTAGAGAGCAAGATAAAAATGTTCTCATGTGGTGCTGGGATCAAACCGGAGATCTGGAACACCTGGTGTCAGTGCATATTTAACAGATACACTAGCATGCTCACTCCACCTATTGTAAAATATATATTCCTTTTAGAGCCAGGCATCAGCAGTCATCATTCATTATAGTATACTGCTGCTGTATGCTGTCAGTACTCAGTAGTACACCATGCATCTTCCTACAGTAACTATCTTTACACCACTAGCATCCCTTTATAGCTGACATATTGTGGTCTGCTAGAACTGGGCTCCTCTTGAATTTTAGCTCTAGTCAAGGCATTTTTTCAATCCAAAAGTATTGATATTTTTCTTATTTCTCCATGAAAACATATGTTGTGACAAACTTGTGGGTGCTGGTTAGAAGCCCTTCAGTGAGGCATTTCTAATGAACAAGCCTTGAATCATAGCTCTAGTAACAGCGCTTTTTTCAATCCAAAAGTATTGATATTTTAGTTATTTCTCCATGAAAACATATGTTGTGGGTACACTTTAGAAATGCCTCAGTTAGGCAATTCTAATGAATAGCCACAGCATATGTAAGAAAAATATTCATCGGATACCCACTCTTATCCGGACCTGTGTTGAATATTATTGCTGCTAACCTGCACTTTTATTCATTTCTCATCCGGACTGTTTTTAACCCCTTACTTTTACTGCATGTTGCGGGGACCCCGGCACATAATACTCAGTTGAGGGTGTATGCCGTATTGAGAGAGATAGATAGATAAATAATTGACTCAGCCTAATGACCCCATAGCTCCAGATAAGAGAAGTAACATCCAATTTAAATATTTTTCTCATTTCCCTACAGAAAAACATGTTCAGCAACACTAAGTTCTTTCTTTCGCTAGGTACTGCCTCACGGACATTCTGGGCAGGTGCACTAGCCTGAGCTACAAGAAAGTTAATATAAAAGACTAGAGCAAGTCAGTGGCACACTATTGCATATCCCCGCTCCAGCGACATCGCCTGTCTCCGTGCACATCAAAATTCCAAATGCATTCCTCCAGTCCTCATCCATAGGGCTATTACCTGTGACAGTTTCGAGGTTCTAGCTCAAAAAACCCAGGACGAGTCTTGTGACAATAAAAAAAAAAAAAAAAAAAAAGGACCCAAAATCCTACTTTTTGACCTATGGTTACCCCCAGACATGCCCCTGGGGCAAAAATTTTTGCACTACTGTATTCTACTCTTCATTGCCTTTGATTTGATATGCAACATGAGTATGTTTGTACAAAATGGATTTTGGACCCTTCAGGGGGTACACCCCACTGGTCCTGTCCCAAAGGGTTACATCAGAATTCCGAATGTGGTCCTCCAGTCCTCATCCATAAGGCTATCCCCTGTGAAAGTTTCAAGATTCTAGCTTAAATGGTCTAGAAGCAGTGGTGTGACATACACATGTAACAGATGGACTGACAGGGTGTATCACAATATATCCGAAATATCTTCGAAAAGAGCGGATAATAAAAGCAAAGATGATACGCGGTATTGAGACTGAAGGATGATAGCTGAGTGGATAAAAGTTGATTGGTTAAAATATTTTATACTAAGTTAAAATCAGGTTAAAAACAAACTCCTCAGGTTTGGGGTCTGGAGTGCTGCAGCATGCTAACTGCAGCCTTGAAATCTTGAAGACTAGGCAGACACAAGTGTTGGGAATTGGCCAGAATTTCATAGTCAATTATCGGTTTTGTAAAACCCAGTGATAGTCGACTAATAATCGACTTGTAGTAAATATATTCGCTCTTAATTTAGCTGTCTTCCAGGTAGCAGTTCATAGCTCCAGATCGATAAGAGGGGTATTCAGATAATATTTTTCTTATTGCTCCATGAAAATATACGTTGTTGGTACACATTAGAAGTGCCTCCAAAAGGTGCTTCTAATGAGTACCCACAACATATGTTTTCATGGAGAAATAAGTAAAATATCAGTACTTTTCGGTTGAAAGAAGTGATTTGTATGTTATCAATTATCTTAGCCTTTATTGACCACAAATATGGAATGACCCAGATAGACAGCTTTGAATTTCATGTCTTTATAACTTGTCTATAAAAATAAAAAGTGAGAAAAATAATGTTTCAAAAATAGAATTTTCCGTCTACTATAAAATATCTGTCCGAACATCAGTCACAAAAGGCAAAATTGACTGATGATCGATTATAATCAATCATCAGTGGCAACACTAGCAAGCACACAACAACATCTGGCAGAGCATTCCTCTGGACAACTGCAAAGCGGGGAAAAATGAGTACTTGTATTAAATACTTTCTGTTGTTGAAAGGTCATTGAATGACAGTATCTAGAGACACTGGTGGTCAGTTGGATATAGTCAGGGAGAGGGAATGTGACCATGCCGTATACTATATTGTAGAATAGTCAGACGAGCAGCACTAGTTCGCCTCTGCTCTAAACTGCCACCCTAAATATTAATATTAATAATGCTGATACACTTGCCAACCTTTCACAGTTACATGAAACCCATCTTGCACTGCACTTTTGCTATCTGTTGAACTTGTCTTTCATATGAGGATCACCTACAGCCACAGCATACTCCGGCTGCGGCCTGACAAGCATGTATCATAAAACTGCAAATTCCAGGAAGAAATTTACATCTTTTAAAAGTTTTCGGAAGTGAAAACCGTCCTTTTTGACTTTCAACTGGCATAACTTAACAATGGGCTTGAATTTATTGTATGCGGTTTTCAGCAAAATTATTTGCATTGGCAGCGTTGTCAGTTTAGTATATAAAAATTCCAATAACCCTTAAAGCGCCAAGAAAAACTGCATCTGAAAATGTCGTCTGTTCTGCTGAATATTCTTGCAGACTTTTCAAACCCATTTTTGCATACAGGCAAAGTGTGGACCCTGATCAGACTGCTCCTAAAGGAGCAGTCTGATCTGGGTCCACACTGTTTGCAAAAATGACTTTTAAATCACAAACAGATGACAAAGCAGATGACAATAGTTGTGATTGGCGCTTAAAGGGTTAAAACCTAAAACTTTGTCATTTGATTTTTTTGAGCCCAGGTGTCATTTAGCAGATCCTGTTGGTACTTAACTTCTTCTAGAATATTCATATGGTGTACATTGTATATGCAAACAAAATAATTGTAAATTACATTGCTATGGTCCTGTCTGTTTTGACAGCAGATCAAAGGTCTGGCAAGTCTGATTCTTTTACCCAGGATACCACTGAGGCACATTACGAAAACACGCCTATTCAAATATAAAGAAAATTTCACTTCCAAAAACTGAAAACATTCAGGTTAAAAAACTGATATTTTTCAAATTTCTGCCCAAAACATAGATTGTGGGTACTCGTTAGAACTGCTTCGGCGACACGGTTCTAACGAGTACCCACAATCTATGTTTTGAGCAGAAATAAGAAAAAATAATGTATACCCCTGTAAACCCCAGTTTTACTATATAAAAGTGGGGTTCAAGAGGGTCAAAATTATATAGGCATGTTTTCGTGATTAAAGTCAGGGCTCTTAAGCCCCAATGTACCTTGTTAATGCACCTTGTTAACTAATTCTACTGACAACAAAACAAGTAAAATCAGCTTGGATTAATGTGAGCCCCTCCTTAACCCTAGTCCTGCTGAACCCAGATATATCCTGCCTTTACAAACAGTGTAATAGTTGTGATTTTGGCTTCTTCAGAAGCCAACTGATCTGGATCTACACTGTTTGTAAAAACTGATCTGGATCTGCTTTGTTTGCCAATAAGTATGTGAATTTATATCAATAATTTGGATTAAATAATCTGATTGGCTGAAAATAAGAAATGGGCATGGCATCTTAATTTATCCAGCAGGACAAGAGTTAATTGAAATCAATGTTTTTAGGTATGTGACCAGTATAGAGCCAGGTCAGCCTGCCTATCTGCATAGTCTGACCTACACTGTTATATAATAGAATATTTAAATTCATCACTGGCACAGATTATATTAATTTCAAACCAATATAGACCGATCAGATTGTGCAGGTGGTGGGTGCGCAAGCTGGCCTATGCTAGTCACACATCATGTTTTTCTTATCCAGAAGAAGCCCATGAGTGATTATTCTTTATCAGAAGTAACTCATGTATCAACTTTTAACCCATTGTAAACTGAATAGACTCTACCACACTATACATGTATATTGGAAGAGTCCAATTTTAATTATAGGTACGTCCAGCTATGTGATTTACATACATTTGTATTTCTAGAGAAAAATGGCTAAACTATTTGCAAACAGTGCAGACCCTGATCAGATGCTGCATTCTGCAGCATCTGATCTGGGTCTGCACTGTTTGCCAATTATCCTTTTATGGGTCTCCCGACTACAATGAGTTAATAAAACTGTTGTAACTGTTACAAGGCCTTTAACACTTAGCACTTTGGGTAGAATTTTCAGCAGACAACCGACGTTTTGAAATATTTTTATTAATTTTCTCAGAAAACCAGATTTGAAATTTCATGCAGATTGTCTCAAAAATCCTGTTTTTCTGGGGAAAATTAAATTTCAATTTGTCGTCTGCTGAATTTGCCCAGAGTGTGAGAAAGGTTAACCCTTAAAGCGCCAATCACAACTGCAGCAGACGATCATTTTTAATTTTTTTTTATTATTATTATTCAGAGAAATCAAGTCTTGGCAGATGATTCACATGAAATATCAAGACTTGTCTTCTCTGAAAAAAAAAAAAAAAAAAAAAAAAAAAATTTGAATGTCGTCTTCTACAAATTTTGCTTGGCGCTTTAAGGGTTAACAACGTTAGCAGTATACTTTGTCTCATATGGAAGCAGTAAGCAATAGTAGTTGATTTCAGTACTGAGTTCCAAGAGTGTTTAGTTTTCCAAGAAATTTTACTTCCTTATACATTCCTGTAATCTGATTGGATGCTGGCTCTGATGACGGAATATAGCTTGAAGATGAGCGGCAAGCAGATTTATAGTTGTCAAAAGGAAAATCAATAATGTGACAGAGGAGTATTTGATGATAATTCTAGATAATTTACTCATTTTACTCAATAACAGTATATCTAGGGTTACTCATTAGACATGCCTCTGTGAGGTGCTTCTAATGAGTACCCACATTTATGGAGAAATAAGAAAGATTATACCAGAATTACCACCAAATATTCCTCAACAAGACCTCTGATGATGCCAGAATTGCTTGCTTCGATATGGAATATTTAGGAAAGATTAATTTAAATTGATTAATGCCATTTCAAATAAGAGAAGGTATTAAGGTAAATGCTCTGATGAATTTTTTATTGAACTTAAAATCGGTTTGAATGTTTGAGTTTGTAAAACTGACATTTTCCTGTGGACATTTTAGCTAAATGAGGAGGTGTGACTGGGCCAGTTTTCTGATTGGACGATTTGTTTTACAAACATTTCTAGTAAACTGGTGTATAGAAATGTGAAAATACATTGTAGGAATAGACTGAAAAGTGGGATGCTTGCTTTCATTGCCAGGGATTGAGATAATTATTTCAAAACTGTGATTTAATGTAAGTAACATTAACACAGTATTTTAATCTAGTGCTATTTACTGTAAATTACTGTAGAATGTGGTGTCTGATCATGGTCTACACTGCTTGCCACTTGTCCTGCAGATTTTCGACACATCAGCAGGTACCTTTAGTAAAATGGACTTGTTCAAATTTGAGGAGAAGTATGGTAAAAGGTTAACACTTAAACTGCCAATCACAACAATTGTCGTTTGTTTTGTCACCTGCTTGTGAGTTTAAAAGTCATTTTTGCAAACATTGTGGAACCAGATCAGGAGCAGTCTGATCAGGGTCCACACTTTTTGTCTGTATGCAAAAATGCAAAAATAGATTTGAAAAGTTTGCAAGAATATTCAGCAGACGACATAAACAGACAACATTTTCAGAAGCAGGTTTTCTTGGCATTTTAAGGGTTAACATAGCTCCAGATAAGGCACTTTTCTCAAACCAAAAGTATTGATATTTTTTCTTACTTCTCTACATAAACATGTGAGTACTCAGTGCCTCCCCAAGGTGCTTCTAATGGGTACCCACAGCACATATTTCTGTTGAGAAATAAGAAAAGTTTTACCTGGATATCCCCTCTTTTAGCCTCTTATTTGGAGCTGGGAGTGAAGGTGTCTCAATATTTAGGGTAAATATGGCTGTTACTTTCTGTTTTGTTGGTGTTGAAGTTTTCCAAATGTCTTCAAAGAAATCCATTTACCATATTCAAACTAATTACTGCACATACCCCTATAAGCGCACAGACAAGCAATTCTGTAGTCTTCAGATTACCCGGTACAGCCAGTGTACTTTTTGTCTGCTTTATAAAGTTATACGCTGTGGGTATGACAAGTTGATGCAATTCAGATGAGTACCCACAACACATGCTTTTATAAAGTCAAAAAAAAATCACATGAACATCATCAAATAAGTCCTTTGCTGATCTTTTTTTAAAGTGTACCTTTAGTACTGTAAAATGCTTATATAAATTTGGCAGTCATTTTATTTTGGTACTATTGGTGGTCATTAGGGAAAAAAAATGCCAAAGTAAAAAAAGACACCAATAAAGATCAAAGAGTGCAAGAGAAGAATAACAAACTGGCAGAAATATATTTCCAGTACACATCAAAGCCTCAATCTTCACTAAAGTCATAGCTCTAGGTCAGTAAAACACTGAGATGACTGCTTGAATATCCCATTAACAAGGTCAAGGTCACAGACTTAAAGTTTTTGTTAAATGTTAAAGTTATTGGTATTAATTATAAGTTGCAATTGCTGCTAGGTGGATACAGATCAGTAAACATCAGCCTGCTGTGGAGCAAGGTCAAGGTCATAACTATAAGAAGTTTTGCACAGACCAATCAGTTGAGCTGGTCTGGGCAATGGATACATTGTAGATATATAAGGAGACCAATGTCCCCAAAATTTACGATTTATTTATTTTACCTGTACGGAAATTACGTTTTTTAAATTCACCTGAGTTGTCATACAAATGGTCATGGTCCATTAATCATGATGGCCGCCTACACATACAAATATGGTTAAAAAAAAAACTGGTAAAAATCTTCTTCTCCAGAACCAAGAAAGCTTTGGGGCTGAATCTTAGTGTATAGCATCAAGAGTCTACCAAGTTTGTTCAAATGATATTCTTAGGTTGACCTTTGACCTTTTTACAGCAAGGTCAGATTTGAATTCCTATGCATTTATATGGGGAAAATGTTGAAAAGTCATTTTCTCAAAATGTATTAAAGACTAATGGCTGAAACTTACAATTTACAAATGTATAATTAACTTTTTAGTTACACTCAGAATTTTGTTCCCTAAGAGTTATCTGCCTTACCACTGGGCTATATACATGTATAAAATTGTGTAATTTTTAAATTTCTGAAGCTGCTTGAGCAATTTTCACCAGATACATTTGTATCATATGGGGCTTTCTGTCAAAAGAGTTTTAACAGATTGTTCATATGGTTCCACACCATTGAACAACATGGCTGCCATGCCCATATATTTTAAATTAAAAACACTTAAAAATCTTCTCAAGAACTGGGGGTGGTCGGGTGGTGCGAAGGTGTCATGTATCTTGTGTCACCAGGGCATCCAATATTGGCTTACAGTTGGGCAAGGCCTGCTATCCTTGTAGTAGGTAAAGGTAGAGGGGGAATGTTTTTATTCTGTTTCTTCTCTTTCATTCCTGTTCCTCATTCTTCCCTGTTCCTCTCTTTCATCTCTTCTACTATCTCTTCTATCTCTTTTCTCCCTTTCTCTGGGAGACGACACAAAATGACCCACAAGGGTTGACGTGTCTTTAAACCCCAACACAAAGCTTCTCAAGAACCAAGAAAGCTTTGAGGTGAATCTTGATATATAGCATTGGAGCACAAGGTCTACCAAGTTTGTTCAAATAATGGTAGTAGGTTGACCTCATTCGCACCATCATGTATTTATATAAGGAAAATTTTGAGAAGTCATTTTCTCAAAATGTATTAAAGACTAATGGCCGAAATTCGCAATTTATTATTAATGTAAAAAACTTTTTAGTTGCAATCAATGGCGGTTGGGTGGGGGGGGGGGTGAATCTGCCCTTGCCCCTAGTCTGTTTACATGTATAAAATTGTGTAATTTCTAAGAAGTGGCTATTGACACCCGGTTGTCAATAGCGATTTCTAAAATATAATTTAAGAATTGATTTTGAAACATCATTTACACAAATTTTATGTACAAAATTCTTTTAATAATAATAACTATTTCACTGACTTACAGTTAAGATAAAACAAATAATATCACCTCTTGGCCATGGGTGAAGGTGTGAAAAACATTATGGTGAATTTCTAAATGTCTTCTCTGAAACCACTTGTAATTTTCACCAGATTTCACATAAGGTCTTCTATCGATAGGGTATTAATTTGTTTGACTGGTTCCGCGCCACTGAACAGGATGGCCACCATGCTGATATATGATAAATACGCTTAAAATTTTATTTTCTTTATCTTTATTCCAGAACTAAGAAAGCTTCGAGGCTGAATCTTGGTATATAGCATTGGGGATTCAAGGTATATCACATTTGTTCAGATGATGGTCGTAGGTTAATCTTTGACCTTTCTAATTTTTTTTTTCAAATTTGCACCCTCATACAAATAAATATTACGGGGAAAATGTTGAAAAATCATTTTCTCAGTATGTATTAAAGACTGATGACTGAAACTTACGAGGTATGATGAAAGAAGTAAAACTATTTAGCTGCTGTCAGAATTTGGGGGGGGGGGTGGTATTTGCCCTTGCCTCTGGGCTAAATACACATATAAAATCACAAAATTTTATAAAATCTTTAAGCGCCATTGAACATGATGACTACCATCCCCATATATGGTAAAACACTTCTCCAGAACTAAGAACCCTTTGAGGCTGAATCTTGGTATACAGCATTGGGGACTCAAAGTCTTCTAACATGACTAAGTTTGATTAAACGATGATACTAGGATGGCCTTTGACCTTTTTATTTTCAAATTTGTGTCCTGGTTGTTATGCCAATACTAGAAGTTGCATGGCATTTGCAGGTATTCAAGATGGAAGCAATTTGGGCACTCACTTCCTTTTATCATAATTTTCTGGAAAAAATATACCCATAACACCTAAATCATTTCCAGTGAGCTCGAGGAAGAAGATTTATGCTGTAGTCTAAGGGTTAAAGATGGACCCCAAATATGATGAGACCAAACAAAATTGTATAATTATATACCAGCTAGCTTCTACATGTTACCAAAGCATCCAGGGCCCAGTTGTTCAAAGCTAACGACGTCGTTAGTTAACGATTCATTAAAATGTACATTGAGTGATACACAAATACCGGTATGCTGAATCTTTTTGCTGAAAAATGTGAGTGCAAAAGCTACTCGCAGTTTTTCAGCAAAAAATATCAGAATATTGTGTATTGAATCTGCTAAAACTGTTAACGAAATGGCCCTTAACGAGCTTGTTAAGCTAACGTTTGAACAACTGGCTAAATGGTCCTGACTTTGGATCACAAGATCCCAGGTTCGGATCCAATGCCATAACTGTATGGAGCTTTTTGGAATTTTTTTTTTTATAACTAAAAAATTCGGGAGATGGTCGAGTGTGGTGAAGGTGTCATGTGTCTTACGTCATGGGGGAGTTCAACTGATATTGGCTTACATTTGGGCAAGGCCTCCTATCCTTGTAGCAGGTAAGGGTAGAGGGAGAATGTTTCTATTTTTTCTGTTTCTTCATTTTCTTTCCTGTTCCTATTTCTTCCCTTTCCTCTCTTTCATCTCCTCAACTATCTCTTTTCTCCCTTTCTCTGGGAGATGACACAAAATGACTTACAAGGTTGATGTGTCATTAAACCCCAAAACAATCAAATTATGAAAAAATTCTGTCCTTCAAAATAAGGATGTCATGGGAGGGGTGGTGGGGGGGGGGGGGGGGTCAGGGGAAGGTGGGGGTGTTGGGAGTTGTCTGAGGTTTACCTTTTGGTTAACCTTTTTTCAAAGTGATTTGTTACCTTTATTCTTAAGTGGAAAAACCCGTCCATAATGCCACAAGGCATTTTTCTTGTTTTATCGTGCTTCCATGGTCTTGATATGACTTGTGTTGAAAGGGAATTAACTCTGCATGCTGGGTAATTTTGCATGCTTTTTTGTTGTCAGTGGATTTTTTTTTTTTTTTTTAAATTTAACTTTTTTTTTCAAAAAAATCTTTCAGGAATACCATCAGAGTTTCAAACAGTTTGGATCCAGAAAATATTGGGCCTGATGTGGGTCCAAGGTTATCCGCTAGCGACAAAGGTCACCACTAGCGGGAAAAGAGTTAAAACACCAGCTATTTACATTCTCAGTGCATTTACAAAAAAAAAAAAACCTTTTGGGACTATCGTTTCAGAACCAGATTTTTCGTCAAATGATGGAAAATAATATTGATATAAGTCATAAAGGCAGTTTATTAAAGTTCAGTGATACATAAACAACATTGGGTTGTGAGCAAAGTTTCCAGGAAACCTTTGGGGTTCACTTACTTTGCTTGTGACACATTGTTGTTCATATCTTTGAACATCTAAAAACTAGGTTCATTCCTTATGCTTAGCACTCTGGGTAAAATTTTCAGCAGATGACATACTGAAATATTTTTTGCAGAAACATTTGACATTTCATGCAAATTGTCTCCAATGAAGACAATTTGCATGAAATGTCGTATCCTGTTTTATGTGAAAAATAAGAAAAATATCATCAATTTGTCATCTGCTGATTTAGCCCAGAGAGTGGTAAAGGTTAAATGATCATAATCTTTGCCTGCCTCGGTCAGTGGCTCAGTCAGATGCTCATCCGTGCTCCATCCCCACGGGTCTGACAACATTCTCTCGTGGGGATTGATCGTGAAATATTTTCTACGGTCATTCTCTTCCATCTGCTGATTCAAGAGGTCTTTTCAGGAAAAAGTGTGGTTAGGTAAAATGACCGGTTGGACAGCACCCTAATGGGTTGACTGACTTTAAAACCTCTGAACTCAATCAATAATCTGCACATTACCATTGATGTCATCTGTTGGTGTTTTTGGTGTCCCTTTTCAATAAGGGTAAAGTATGGGTAAATCATTTTACTCACCTAAAAATTTGTGCTGACCAATCAACATTCAGATTGCTCCTTTGTGGAGTCACTATTGGATATCCAGTGCTGTTGCACAATAAAACAGATTTTGTATCAAGAAATTTAATTCAATTTAATTTTATAATTTTTGTGCTCCGATTAATGTTTTTAGCCATAGGTGAGGATTACCCCCTGGGAGTTACTGTTGTGAACGTTTTGTCTGATTATTTACCCCTGAGTTCTAATTTTGTGCCACCTGCCTTGGTGGCTCAGTTGGATGCATGTCAAACTGGTGAACAGGTCAGGGGTTTGGAATAGATCCTCATCAGTTCAAGCAACATTTTTGTGTGGAGATTGATCATGAATATTTTCTATGGTCATTTTCTCCCTTCTGGTGATTCAAGAAGAGCAGTTGTAAGTTTCCATGGCCAATCAAGGAAATTCTGTTTTTCTTCAAGGTCAGGAAAAAGTCAGGGAATTTAGTAAAATGGTTGGGGAAATTTTAAATACTTAGAAAATCAGGGAAAAGTCTGGGAATTTCCCAGTTTTTGACCAAAACTGTGATTGTGTCAGGTATTTTATCCATTTTGAGGGACTGATTATCTTCTTGTTTTTTCGCTTGCTTGCCATTATTACAAATTAATGTTCATTTAAGAAAATGTATGCCCAAAAACTTTAAAACATTTCAGATCTGTATTGAAAAATTACATTTTTATCTGCTAAATTATCTACTGCTACATGAGGAAAAGTCCGTTAAATTTTCAGCACTTTAGTCAGAGGAAAATAGAATATGGTTAGGGAAAAGTCAGTGAAAAGTCCGGGAATTTCCTTTCTGAGGGTTGCCACCCTGCCCAGAGTTTCCCTGCCTTATATTTCCTCCAGGGGAAAACATTGTTTCCCCGCCATACCCCCTGCTGAGGGGAAAACATTGATGTGCATTAAATATTTTGTCAAGATGTAAGAACTGTTTAACATAGAATTATACCTGAGCTTCAGTTTGATTCTAAAATCAGAATACATGTAGATTAGAGAGAGAGGTATGAGCAATTTTGATAGGGAAAAAAAAAAGTTAACAGTGATTTTATATAATCTCATTTCAGGGAACTGCACTTTTAATTGGCACCCACAACATATGTAAATACTCCAAAGTTTTTTGTTTTTTTTTTGTTTTTGTGGTATTTAATAAACAGGCATGACGAGACAAGATAAAAACTATGTAGAGGGAATAAAATATTACAAGCATAATTTGGAAGCTTTATTTACAGTATTCCAGCGAATTCTGTAGCCAGCAAAACACCTGTTTTTGAGCACCCAACTAAAACATTCACCTGAGTCAAGAAGAACAATCTGGTAGAACAGATTCAGCTTTATTTTAAGCAGTTGTTTCCCTTGCATTGTTCCGATGCTTTTCTCAGCCATTTGTATTGATCTTTTTGTTAACCATTGTAGTCGGGAGACCCCTAAAAGGGTATTTGGCAAACAGTGCAGATCCAGATTAGACACCGCAGACTGCGGCGTCTGACCAGGGTCTTCACAGTGTGCAAATACTTCAGCTATTTTTCTCTAGGAATATCTAAATCTCATAGCCTTACCTACCTAAAATTGAAATTGGACTCTTCCAATATATTGTGTGGCGGAGTTCATTCAGTCTACAATGAGTTAATTAGATCAGTTGGGCCATGCCATGCAAAAACATCTTCAAAGGCCCAGATCAGCCTGCACAGCAGCACAGTGATCAGGGCCTTCACAGTTTGCTAACAGAACCATTGAACACAATAGAATATATCAATGGAAAGCAGATGCCTGGATGAGACTGAGGTTGCGTTGGATGAATCTGAATGTGCATTTTGTGCAAGCTCGAAGACAACTTTTTGCTTGGCAACTTTTTGCTTGGCGTGGAACAATTATAAACTTGTACATGTATTTCTTGAAGGACTACCCTAAATATTAGACACGTTAACTCCCTACCATATTTACCTTAAGTATTGGAACATCTTATCTACTTATCTACTTACCATTTATCAAACATGATTTTCCTGGCAAACTGAGAAAAAAGTAAAATGTTGTCTACTATGTACAATTTTGAATGGCCTTTCAGCTCAGTCAAGAAGAATAATCTGGTAGAACAGTTTCAATATTTATTTTAAGAGTTGTTTCCCTTGAATTGTAAAACATTTAGGCAACAATATTTGGACAGAATGAAGTTAGGAGATGGTGTCTATATTGTTAAACATTTGGTGCCCTGAAGGTTAACTTCTAAATAGGTTTAACCCTTTAAGCACGAAGCAAAATTTGCAGTAGATGACATTTTTCTTTTTCTGTTTTTTTTTTTTTTTTTTTCAGAGAAAATGTCTCGACATCATATGTCATACATCATACATGTATGTGAATCGTATATCAAGTAGATGATTCATTCTAACAAGAAGATTATTCCTATGAAATAGTAAGGTTTATTTATGTAGTCTGTATCTTTTTGAATATATATTGAAATTCAAAGGAACTTGACATAAAGATGGCTGCCACAGTTGCCATCTTGAAAGTCTATTTTGAACTCCAGAATAGAAAGGCCCATTGACTCGAAATTTGATTGGAAGTATCGAGGTGACTTGTAGATCAAAAATAGCTAAAATCATTCTGATGGGAAATCCAAGATGATCGCCCTAGCAGCCATGTTGAAAATCTATTTTACTCAAACTTCATAGGAAGTATCGAGGTGACTTGTAGATCAAAAGAAGCCAAAATCGTTCTGATTGGAAATCCATCTTGAAAATCAATATTGAACTTCTCTTGAACCGAAAGGCCAGTTGACTCAAACTTGTCGTAATCAGGTGAGCAATACAGGGCCATCTTGTCCCTCTTGTTTCTGATCATATGGTTGGCCCTTTAAGCAGGGGACACGTCCGATTCTCAGCGGGCCCCTGTAGCCTAGTGGATAAGAGAGCTGACTCTTAAGCCAATAGGTTTCTCACCGCTATGGTACGAGCCTTGCTCGGGTCACATATGGGAAAGCCAAGTTCTACTTATCATATGGATGGTCAGGTGGTTTTTCTCCAGGTTTACCTTTGATGAACGACCGGCTTAATATAAGTGATATATTCTTGAAAGGACCGCAAAATGCAAATCCAAAAATCACATCTTATTCTTGCAATTCAGGTTTGGTTAAATGTTGCTTTTTATGTACATGAAGCTGTTTCTTAAACTACTTAGAGGAATAGCAAACTGTAGACCTTGATCAGATTGCTCCTTCAGCTTCTAATGAGTATATTGTGGTTACCCATAAGTTACCGTATTCGACCTAATTACCGTACTGTGCACTTAGGTAAAATATGTATCTACCTACTACGGATATACAATAAAAAAAGATCAGAAAAAGACGTATTTGATGATGATTATGCGATTTTTTTTTTTCTGATTTTTCTTTATAAAGGCATGTTGTGGGTACTCATTTGAATTGCATCGACAAGTCGATGCAATTCAAATGAGTACCAACAACATACGTCTTTATAAAGAAGTAGACAAAAAGTACACTTGCTGTATTCTGAAGAATACAGAATTGCTTGACTGTGCGCTTATAGGGATATGTGCGGTAATTAGGTCGAATACGTTAAGTGCCTTTGGTGAGGCACTTTGCCTTGACAAACTTCTTCTGGTGAATATGTTGTGGGGACTCATGAGGAGTGCCTCAGGTGAGATGCTTGGCAAGGCACTTCTAATTTGTACCCAGAACATGTTTTCTTGGACAAATAAGACAAATGTCCATACTGTATTTACCCTAAGTATTTTGACACCTCTTTACCATATATGCTCTAAAATTTGAACCAGTACAATTCACTACCCGATGTTGTGTCTAAAAATTGCTGGATGAGTGGCAAACAGTGTAGACCCAGATGAGACGCCGCATTCTATACTGTTTGCTCAGGCCTGTGTGTCCGAATATATGTGGTAAATACGGTAATATATTTAGGTTCAAAGAAACCCGTCATATTTGAAGATTAGAATGTTGTAATACCGTGTCTGCAGGAAGTTTCAAAATAGAATTTAGGGGATTGTCTCCTCTAAGTAATCGTTAAAGTGCTAATCGCAAATGCAGGAAGTGACATATTGATTTTTTTTTTCTGAGAAAATAAGTCTTGGCATTTCATTTAAATCATCTGCCTAGCAGATGATTACATGAAATGCCGTCTTATTATCTCTTAAAACAAAAAATAAAAAGAATTTTAGATGTCATCTGCTACAATTTTGCATAGCACTTTAAGGGTTAAATAAAAACAAAAAAAAAAAAAAAATAGATATCCTGATTTTTAATCACAGTCTGGAAGTTTACCTTCTAGAATTTTTCCATAAATGATTGGTTTCCAAGGCAACGCTACAAGCTAGTTTCAGGGCGTAAGATGAACAAAGTAGTCAGACATGTCATAAACATTTTTACTTATTATTTTTTCACATAAATAGATGTCCTGGGATGTCTCCAAAATCATTTTGCAAAGATAATTCTACTGGAATTCTACTGGAATCCTACATTGTATGCCTTCTGTTCATAAAGAAAATCCAATGAAAAAACAAAACAAAAAAACCCACTATTTCTCCTTTGCTTGAGATAAGATGCCTTTTTTAACCAAACTTGATAATTTTCTTATTTTTCCATTAAAACTTTAATCCTTGTCAGCCAATCAGATTACTTAATGCAAATTGTTGATATAAATTTACATACTATATGACAAACAGTGTAGATCTAGATCAGTTGGCTTCTTCAGAAGCCAACTGATCTGGATCTACACTGTTTGCAAACGCAGGGTATAATCTAGACTCAGCAGAATAAGGATTAAGTTGAGAGTAATCTTAATCATCAGAAGAACCTCTTCGAGGAGCTTCTTATGAGCACCCTCAAAATGCTGTTGTTTTTTTGTTGTTGTTGTTGTTGTTTTGAAAAATAAGGAAAATATCTTTCTAGATACTCCTCCTATCTGGAGCCTTGATTTTCAGTTTGTTTGTTTTTTTGTTTTAAATCTCTTATTTGGAGCCTTGGAAAACCTGTGAACAGCTATTGTTGGATCAGATACTGTGCTGATGTCTTGTCTTTTAATAAAAAGACAGAAAATGAGACTTGAATCTTAAGATGGAAATTGATGAAAGAAATCCTATGACTGTCATGTATTATTATACATGTTGTTATACAGAGCTCCAGGTCATTATTTCCCTTCCACTGATTCAAGAAGGGCAGTTGTCAGTTTCTGTCGAAAGATTATGCACAATACTGGTTAACTGCTTAGAGGACTAAGCCTGCCCAGTAAACGTGTGGTTAGGTAAACTGACCGCGCTCGACCGGGCCGTTAAACCTCAACACAAACAAACAAACAAACAGAGCTCCAGAGAAGCCTTTTTTTTTCTTCCAAAAAGTACATGTATTAATATTTTTCTTATTCCTCCACAAAAACAACATATTGTTATTACTCGTTAGAAGCACCTCAACAAGATGCAACTAAAGGGTACCATCAACATGTTTTTGTTGAGAAATACCCGTATTTGACCTAATTACCGCACATGCTCCTATAAGTGCACAGTAAAGCAATTAAGTAGCCTTTAGATTACAGTCAGTGTACTTTTATCTACTTCTTTATAAAAACATATGTTGTGGGAACTCATTTGTATTCCCTCAACAACTTGAGGCAATTCAAAGGAGTACCCACAACATATGTTTTTTTAAAGGAAATCAGAAAATAATATTGCAAAAGCATCATTTAATACGCTCCTCTGCTCTGCTGATCTTTCTTTAAAGAGTGCCCATATAAGGTTGATATTTTACAACAAGTTTGTTCAGTATATTTGAAAAATCTAAGCGACAGTGCGGTAATTAGGTCAAATATGGTAAACCAAATATTTTTATCTGGAAATTGCTTTTGTGATCTGAGCAGAATTCTTGTCTGTCACTCTAGATCTGTACATGAATGGAGAAAGCTGTGATGAAGTGAATGCAGGACTTTAACCCTTGTCCTGCTGAATAAATTAAGATGCCACGCCCACTTCTAATTTTCAGCCAATCAGAATACTTAATCCAAGTTGTTCATACAAATTCACGTACTATTAATGTCAAACAGTGCAGATCCAGATCAGTTGGCTTCTTCAGAAGCCAACTGATCTGGATCTACACTGTTTGCAAAGGCAGGGTATATCCAGGTTCAGTAGGACAAGGGTTAAGAACTATATTAACCCATGTCCTGCTGAAACCGGATATGCGCTGCCTTTGCAACCATTGTAGATCCAGAAAGTAGCCAACTGAACTGGAGCTGCCCTGTTTGACATTAATAGTACGTGAATTTGTATCAACGGCCAGCTGGATCAAGTGCATTGATTGGCTGACATTAAGAAGTGGGTGTGGCATCTTATATTTATTCAGCATGACAAGGGTTAACAGCAAATATTTGGACATCATAACTTTCCAAACTGGCCCAAAAATTTAAACCATTTTACTCCCCGTTGCAGTGTTCTGCCCCGGCCCAGTCGCTTCAAGGACACTCATGGCCTTTATGACATTTTTGAAAGAGCAGTTTCATATTTTAACCCTTAAACTGCCAATCACAACAATTGTCTTCTGCTTTGTTATCTGCTTGTGATTTTAAAAATCATTTCTGCAAACAGTGTGGACCCAGATAGGAGCAGTCTGATCAGGGTCCACACTGTTTGCCTGTATGCAAAAATAGGTTTGAAAAGTTTGCAAGAATATTCAGCAGACGACATAAACAGACAACATTTTCAGATGCAGGTTTTCTTGGCGTTATAAGTGTTAAAGTGCCTTTGAGTACATGAAATAATTATGCAAAGGGTTCTTTACTGAGTCACCTTTGGCTCATGTTTTATGTTGAAAGGGCTCTCAATGATGAAGGTCTGCAAGCAAATGTCCCCATGACCCCTGATGTTGTGTCTAAAGATTGCTAGCTGATTGGCAAAGCAGACCTTGTTCCTATGGTGTGTTCTGCACCTCTGACCAAAGTCTACACTGTTTGCCCCAATAGTTAATACTTAGGGAGAGTAGGATATAATTCAACCTCTGGTAAAAAAGTGAGAAAACAAAAACAACAAAAAACCAACAAACAACATTACACTGAAGCACCAAAAAACTGCAGTACATCATAACCTCCTTATAACACTGTTGCTGGGAACCAAAGCAAAAACAGTGTTATTGTATCCAAACAAAAATGTATAGATTATATAGGAAAAATGACCACTTATAATGGTAACTTTTCTTTATAATCTATACATTCTTGTTGTTTGGATACAATACTTTTGGAGTCCACCTTCAAAACAGTTCCTGATATTGGTTTAAAGGACCCCAAAAATATAGTATCCAAACAAAATTGTATAGATAACATTGAAAAAAAAATGACCATTTATAGTCATTTATTTTATATAATCCATAATTTTTTGCTTGGATACAACATGGTTGTTCAGCTTATTGAAAAAAAATGACCATTTATAGTCATTTATTTTATATAATCCATAAATTTTTGCTTGGATACAACATGGTTGTTCAGCTTACACATTTTTTGCTTTGCATCTCAGCAGTAGTGTTATAAAGATGTGGTACCAATAAGAATAGGTATCAGGTAAATAGTTTTCTTATTTCTGGACAAAAACATACGTTGTTGGTACTCATTAGAAGCGTCTCACTGAGGGGCTTCTAATGAGTACCCACAACATATGTTTTCGTCGAGAAATAAGAAAAATATAGATACTTTTTGGTTGAAAAAAGTGCCTTATCAAGAGCTATATGGTGGTGTACTTAGTGTCTATCAGCACTGTATATTGACTGTAGGTGTGTCGAGTAAAGACGTCACTACTCATAAATCTTCGGGAGTTATTATTTGTTGTAATTTTTCTTACACGGCTGGGTAACAATCATTAAATACATTTCCGTATTTGTCCTAAATGTTGGGACACCTTTGTTCCTTACCCTACTTGTGTAATTTTGTCCTAGTCATTTCACTACCTTTTGATTTGTCTAAAATCAACTTGATGGGTGGTAAACAGTGTAGACCTGATCATTTGCCACATTCTATGTTATCTGATCTGGGTCTACACTGTTTGCTCAGGACTTTGTGTCTAAGTACTTAGAGTAAATACTGAATACGGTAGTTTACATACCTAGGTAAAAATTGAGAATGCAGATTAACACTTTGCAAGCTCTGGGCAAATTCAGCTTATGACAAATTGATGATTTTTTTTCTTTTTCATCAAAATAGGATTGACATTTTTTGCAAATTATCTCCTTAGGAGACACTTTGCATGAAGTATTAAATTCTGTTTTCAGGGTATAGTAAAAAAAATAAATATTTCAACTGCTCAAATTTTTTTCCAGCAAGGTAAGGGGAAAATACAAGTAAACATTTCATAGAAATATTTGTTTTGTGTACTTCTAAATATTTCATAGAAATGCTCAAAACACTTGGATAGATGCCTGAGCAGAATGGTTTGTTTTGCCTGGGTGGGCCAGTTGCATTGGGGACATCATTGGCACATATGATGTTTTTCATAGGGCCATTTTGCATTTTAACCCATGTCATGCTGAATATTAACCTTTGTCCTGCTGAATAAATTAAGAATGCCATTCCCACTTCTAATTTTCAGCCAATCAGATTACTTGATTCTGGATTCAGATACAAATTCACATACTTAATGACAAACAGTGCAGATCCAGATCATTTGGCCAACTGATCTGGATCTACACTGTTTGCAAAGACAGGGTATAACCGGGTTCAGCAGGACAAGGGTTAATCTAGAGACCTCTGAAAGGGTAATTGGCAAAAGGTGCAGACCCAGATCAGACACTGCTGAATGTGGCATCTGATCACTGCTTGCAAGTAGTTTAGCCATTTTTCTCTAGGAATATCTAAATCACACAGCCTGACATATCTAAAATTGAAATTTGAGTCTTCCTTGAGGTGAGGGGTGGGGGTGGGCAGGGGATCTAGGTCTGCACTGTTTTCTCAGGCTAATCCATCCAGAAACAAAGGGTAAATTTGATAAACTACAATGCAGGTCATGTTGTATTTTATTGTGGAAACAGAGCCATGACCAAAAAGAAAAAAAACAGCATAAAATTCAGTTACGGTGGAACTTCTTTATAACATAAGATGTTTTAAGGTGGACCCCAACCAAAAATGTGTTGCTTATATAGACCATTGTCCATTCATGGTCATTTTTTTATATAATCTATACATTTTTGTTTTGAACAATACATTAACACTGTTGCTTATCTAACATGGGATTCAAGATGGGCAGTTGTTAGTTTCTGGCAAAAGAATGAGCAAAATACTTGTCAACCGCTTAGAGGACCAAGCGTGCCCAGTAAAAGTGTGGTTAGGTAAACTGACCACGCTCGACATGACCACAGTGGGTTGACTGGGAAAACTTAACACAAAATATCTAACATAGGTTTGCTTTGGATCCCAGCAGTTAGTGTAAAAAGAGGTTTGTAAAGCTTAAAAGACAAAAAATTTTAGTCAGTTCAGCAAAATAACAAAACGCCCTTCGGGACCTTTCTTGGTTGGTATAATCTTTCTTGTGCAAAATTTACAGTACTTCCCAGCAGAGCTATAAATAAGATATTTTTGGTTTTCATTTCAACCAAGACGTTTTGGTATTTTTTTCTTGTTCTCAGTGAAGAGTTGTTGCAGGTTCAAAGCAACTTGGCTAACAGTTACTGAGGCTATAATTATGCATAAGCTATATTTTCATGGAGAAATAAGAAATATTCCTCTCATCTGGACTGTGTCAAGAGTTGTTTGACCTGGGGTTACCTGTCTTGACATTTGAACTTTTTTTTTGCAAGATCATAAGAAAATTTACTAATGTACTGATTAGCATATTTACTCAAAATATTGGTCCACCTTACCTTGCTTGTCCTAAATTTGTCTTAGCTTTGAATGAGAGAGATATTTAGATAAATGTTGCTTGTTTTTTGTGTAGTTTTTTTTTTTTTTTTTTTTTTTCTGATTTCTCCATGAAAGCATGTTGTGACTAATCATAAAAGTGCTTTTGCATGTTGTTTTGAATGAATACCATTCATGAGAAACCTAATATCTACACAATGTTTTTTGGTTGAAATAAAAAAATGCCTACCCTACAGAAATGTTAACCCTGTCCTGCTGAACAGTATATACCCTGCCATTGCAAACTGTAAATCCAGATCTGGATCTGCACTGTTTGACAAGTAATCAGATTGGCTGAAAATTAGATGTGGGCATGGCATCTTAATTTATTCAGCATGACAAGGGTTAACATAACGTATCTACCCTAAGTATTGAGACCCAATCTCTACTAACCGTACTTGCCCTAAAATTTGAAAGTATATCCTTTCTACCTGTTGATGTGTTTAAAATATTGCTGGATGCAGCAGCTTATCTGTGTCTTCACTATTTGCACAGACCTGTCTGTCCCAATACTTTGCGTTATTACGATATAGTATATAGTATATAGGTATATTTTCTCATGGCTCAAAAATGATTGTAATCTTCCTGTGTTATTATGTCATTTTAGAGATCAGGGTATACTGATAACCCTGCAGCCTTTACTTTTATTGAAATTTTATTGTTCTGCATTTAAAACAGTTGATAGTTTAACCCATTGTATACTGAATAGACTCTCACACACTATATATTGGAAGAGTCCAATTTTAATTTTAGGTACACCCAGCTATGAGATCTACTTTAATAATTCCTGGAGAAAAAAGGCTAAACTTTTTGCAAACAGTGGAGACTGACCAGACGCCGCATTCTGCGGCATCTGATCTGGTTCTGCACTGTTTGCCATTTACCCTTTTACGGGTCTCGCGACTACAATGGGTTAATTTGGTAATTACGGCCTGTCAATACATTTTAAACTATTTGATGATGATTGAAGGAAATTTACTAGAACAGGGTCCTTATTGTTTATGCAAATAGGAGGGGTGGTTGAGTATGGCAAAGATGTCGTTTATCTTAAGTCACCGGAGCAGCCAACATATTGGCTTACAGTTGGGCAAGGCCTGCTATCCTTGCAGCAGATAGGGTAGAGGGGATAGTTTCTATTTCTCTGTTTCTTCACTTTCATTCCTGTTCCTCTTTCTTCCCTGTCCTTCTCTTTCATCTCCTCTAGTGTCTCTTCTCTCTCTTTTCTCCCTTTCTCTGTGAGACGACACAAAATGACCAACAAAGGTTGATGTGTCGTTAAACTCCAACACAATCAATTATGCAAATAGGAAAGGACTGGGTCTATGCTTGGCAGCCTGGAGACCTTGTTCACCCTGAATAGTCAGACACCTTAACTCCAGATAAGCAGGGGTCTCCATATATTATTTTTCTTGTTTCTCCATGAAAGCATGTGGATACTCATTAGAAGTGCCTCAGTGAGAAACACGGTTACAAAGCAAAACATATTGCAATTCTGAACACAGCCCTGGTACATGATGTCAAGGGAAGCAACTGCAGAAAAGCTTATAATTTATTACAACAATCTCTCTTGCTAATTATGTCATAAAATTATGCATATTAATATGAACTTTGTAACTTGTAGATTTATGTCTTAATCATTTCATCTTGGCAGACCAAAACAGATACCTGTGTTTCCCTGGTTTTTCTTTTGCCATTTCTTGTGCATTTCGTATGCTGGGCCATTTGAACTGCCCTTGATTAGTGTTGATGGGTCTGCATTACGAAGGTACAACAGTAAACCGAACATTTTGGTTCGAAAAATTTGACCATTTTTTTTCTTTCTTCGGAAGCCTTTCGCGCCCTTCCTTTACATGCTAGAGAGCTTGTGTTCATACTATTATTACCCCTGCATACTACCATATTAAATGGTACTGGAACTGGAAGATTGCTTATATTAATCTCGCCATGAGGGTCATTCAAAAAGTGTTGGACAGCAATTACGCATAAGTACGCTAAGGATATGTTTAAAGTATAAAACAAAAGTAATTGAAAAGAATTAAAGATTTTATACAACTTTTTAATTTACAACAAATTTATTTTAATTTTAAGCAAAAAATATAGCTGAGATACAATTTGGTGGCAATAAACCTTTGGAGTTACTGGAATTTGTCGCCTTTTAATGGTAATTATGTCATGAACATTGATACCCTGTGAACATTTTTGGCAGATAAAAAAGATAGAAAAATGGACTGGACACTTAGTTCTAAATAAGGTGCTTTTTTAA
Organism: Anodontia alba; assembly: GCA_964016985.1. Classification (NCBI taxonomy): domain Eukaryota; kingdom Metazoa; phylum Mollusca; class Bivalvia; order Lucinida; family Lucinidae; genus Anodontia; species Anodontia alba. Next base: position 39,276,287 of record OZ024826.1, read on the forward strand.
CCAAAAATTATTGATAATATTCTTATTTCTCCATGAAAACATAATATGCAGGTACTCATTAGAAGAGCCTTTCTGAGGCACTTTTAATGAGTGTCCACAACATAAGTTTTCTTGGAGAAATAAGAAAAATATACAACCAGTTTCCCCTCTTATCTAGAGCTATATGGTACAAAAGGTTTCTTTTGAATATTTAAATTCAGATTAACTCTGTATCTTTGAGTTTCAAGTTCCTAGGCAAGAATGTTGGTTTACCTTGTTAACCCTTAAAGCGCCAAGAAAAACTGCGTCTGAAAATGTTGTCTGTTTATGTCGTCTGCTGAATATTCTTGCAAACTTTTCAAACCTATTTTTATGTACAGGCAAACAGTGTGGACCCAGATCAGACTAAAGGAGCAGTCTGATCTGGGTCCACACTGTTTGCAAAAAATGACTTTTAAAATCACAAGCAGATGACAAAGCAGATGACAATTGTTATGAATGGCGCTTTAAGGGTTAATGCTGAACATGCTGGATAAAAAATTTCAGCATTCATTATCGTCATTCTGATTTTTTTTTTTTTTTTTTTTAAATTTTCCCCAGAAATTGGAATTTGATATCTCATGCAAATCCTCTCCTTAACCCTTGTCCTGCTGAATAAATTAAGATGCCACGCCCACTTCTAATTTTCAGCCAATCAGATTACTTGATCCAGTTTTTTGTTATAAATTTGCATACTTGATGGCAAACAGTGCAGATCCAGATCAGTTGGCTTCTTCAGAAGCCAACTGATCTGGATCTACACTGTTTGCAAAACATGGTATATCCGGGCTCAGCAGGACAAGGGTTAACAGTTTTTGTAGAATTTCAAACCCTGTTTTTTGTCATCTGCTGAATTTGCCCAGCGAGTGCAAACAGTTACAGTAGTTTAAGTATTGGGACAGGCCTTAGCAAACAGTGTAGACCAAAGCAGATGCTACAGAAGAGGATGAATGATCACAGTCTATATTCTGTTTACCAGTGACCACTCATCCATATGTGTTTTGACATACCAAGTGGTAGTAAAAGGAGTTGTTCATACTTTAGATCTAGTAAGGTAAGGGATTAAGATGTTTCAATATTTAGGATATATACGGAAATTTAAATTTTAAAGATCTCTTGAAAAGAAGGGCTGGTGATAATAATAGCGATAAGAAGGTGTTTACATCCTGTTGTAGGATATAGGAAATACCTGGCTGGTGAACTATCTGGCTGTTCTCAACAAGTGTAACATTTTTATAGTATTTGAATAAAATCAGTCACATTTATCAGGTAACCAGAGTATATTTGCTTGAAAGAATGTGGGTGTATAGTAGCTGTTATGCTCAGCATGCGCTGGGAAAAAAATCAGATGACAGTTTGAAATATTTTCTTTCTTTTTTTTTCTCAGAAAATAGGCAGTGACATTTTATGCAAATAGTCTCCTTAGGAGACAACTTGCATTAAATGTCAGCCTATTTTCAGATGACAGTTTGAATTTTTTTTTCCCCAGAAAATAGGCTTTCATATTTCATGCAACAGTTTGCATGTAATGTCAAGGCCAATATTCTGCGGAGGGGGGGGTGGGGGGGGGGGGGGGAGAGAGAGAGAAAATGTATCATCAATTTGTCATCTGCAAAATTTGCCCAGAGAGTGGTGAAGGTTAGATCAGGCAGTTTTTAGCTTCCCTGGACAAAGTCCAGAAAGAGCTATTGCACTACCCCCTGCATCAGCGTCAGTGTCCATTGATTTTTTTAGGCGTGCGTCCTGTACGCATAATTTCGCCAGAGGACGCAAAAAATTAGCCTCGGTAAGTCCCGTGGACTCGTAAAATTCTCGGATATACGCACGTTTTACTTCTTGAAATCTACTTTCATTTTCGGAAAAAGCGAATGCGCAAGCGGTGTTTCAGTACCGTGTTTGGTAAAAGCAAATACTGAAAGGCGTCATATCTCTACGGTACACCGATTCTACCTATACAGTCAAAAGTCAATACCAAGTTGTCCAGTACCGGAGGAAACCGTAGCGGACACTAAAGTATTGGGTTTTAGTCTGTTGAGAACTTTTATCGTAACACCGACATTGACATTGCAATTGTCAACAGGAAACAGCGATCGTTTTTTGTTTCTTTTTTTTTTTTTTTGAAAGAAGAAAAAGATGCACCCTTAGAAGATAATAAAACAATAAAACTAGACCGCTTACAGCAAACGCTGTTCGGTCTGCTACGTCAGCAAATCAGACTGACACGGACAACAAAGTTTGTGACTGCCGATGATGGTGATCTCAATAACGGAAACCCCCAGTTCCAAACTGAACCCACAAAGCAACAGACAAAAAAAGTCTCTGCTTTGTATTACGGTCTAGTCAAAACAGACAAAATGTCTGATTATGTATCACAGGTATTTGATCATCTGTCACAAAAACTGAAGTTTTATGAAAACATTTTCATAAACCTGTAGGTGAAAACATTTTCTTAACACTTCTGTTTTAATAGACAGTGGTACTATAGTTTCATATTTCTCAGGAAGTTTTCTGGAAAGAATTAAAGCAACTCAGTCACCACTATTTACTTTTATTGCACATCTAATTAAAATACTAAGAAAGTAATTATAAAACACTGTTACACAAGTTTAAATGAAAAGTCTAGGACGCAACAAAATATTTCACCAGGAGTCCCAGGCTGGATGCATAGTTTGAGTTTGGGATGCATGAATTCTGGACCTAGTAAGTCCCAGGACCCATAAAGGCAAAATTGTAAAAAAATCACTGAGTGTCCACATTTACGTTAAAGTGTTTTTAAGAGCTTATATTTTCCAGACCATTTGATAGATTTGGTTCATATTTGGTATGATGATAGCTATAGTTCCCAAGTTTTATTCATCTAAACCACAGCCCATGCATTACCTCAAGTCATGGACCTAGAAATTTTTTAATGTTAAAGTTTTTTAAGAGCTCGTATTTTCCAAATTGTTCATATTTGGTATGATGATACATAAAATTACAAAGTTTTATTCACCAATACCCTGCCCATGACTATGACCTCAAGGTCAAGGTCACAGACTTAAAAATCTTATATTTAAATTTTTGAAGAGCTCATATTTTCTAAACCATATGATGGATTTGTTCATATTTGGTATGATGATAGGTACAGGTCCAAAGTTTTATTCAGCAATACCCCCTGCCCATGGCCTCAAGGTCAAAGTTAAGATCTTAGAAATTTTATAATAATTAACCCGTAAACTGCCAGTCACAACAATTGTTGTCTGCTTTGTTATCTGCTTGTGATTTTAAAAGTTATTTTTGCAAACTAAATAGGTTTGAAAAGTTTGCAAGAATATTCAGCAGACGACATAAACAGACAACATTTTCAGATGCAGGTTTTCTTGGCATTTTAAGGTTTCTAAATGCCCGGCACTATGGGAAAACAATAATAAAAACAGCAATTTAACCTTAAACCATAGCAACAGATAAGGTGCTTTTTTCATCCGAAAAATGCTTATATCTTTCTTATTTCTCAACAAAAACATATGTTGTGGGTACTCATTAGAAGCGCCTCGACGAGGCGCTTCTAATGAGTACCCACAACATATGTTTTCGTTGGGAAATAAAAAAATATTATGTGGATACCCCCTCTTATCTGTAGCTATGTTAAACGGGCAAACTTAAAATAGAAGCAGATGATGTTTTGACACAGTGCTTGATATTTCATATCAAGATATTTTACTTTCTATAGCAATACTAGGCTTCTGTTTTCTGTTAAGACAATAATGGCCCCTTTCTGCATGAAGCTGCATGTATTTGTGATCATGAATAAACATTTCACATGCAGCAGACATTTTTTTTTTATATTTTTTCCAGAACAAAATGCTTCAGGTTTAATGCAAATTCTAATTAGACAAGGTGAATAAAATGTCTCCTTACTTCAGTTAACCCAAACAAAATTACCAACTTTCTGTTGCTATTTGGACTGGTGTTCAAACCTTAGAGTGCAATCTCAGCTGCAGCCTCAACTGCAGCAGACAACAATTTGAAACAGTAGTTTTCATTATTTTTTAGAGAAAATATGGCTTAAAATTTCATTTGCCTAGCAGACAATTCACATGAAATTTCAATTAATTTAGCCTTTATTTCCTTATAACAAGTATGCACAACATACATTTTCTGAGAGAAATAAGAAAAATATCAACACTTTCAAGTAAAACAACAACAAAACAAAACAAGTCCAAAAGGTGCAGTGGAATCGAAAACAGTGTAGACTCTGATCAGACTGCTCTTCAGGACCAGTCTGATCTGGGTCTGCACTGTTTGCTTAATTAGGCCTATCTGTCCCAATAGCTCTTGATAAGATTTTTTGTGTTATGGTTTGGTCATTTGTTGTCATAATTTCACATTATCAGGGATCAAATATAAAATTTCTAAGTCTGTGACCTTGACCTTGAGGTTATAGGCATGGGTGGGGATGATGATGAATAAAACTTTGGACCTATATCTATCATATCATTTCAAATATGAACCAAATCTATCATATGGTTTGGAAAATATGAGCTCTTAAAACATTCTAACCCATAAAATGCCAAGAAAACCTGCATCTGAAAATGTAGTCTGGTTGATGTCGTCTGCTAAGTATTCTTGCAAACTTTTCAAACCTGTTTTTGCATACAGGCAAACAATGTGGACACTGATCAGACGGATACCAGTAGAGCAGTCTGATCTGGGTCCACACTGTTTGCAAAAATGAATTTTAAAATCACAAGCAGATGACAAAGCAGACGACAATTGTTGAGATTGGCAGTTAAAAGGGTCAAAAATGTTATAATTTATTTTAACCATTACAGCACTAATTACAAATACAGCAGAAGATTCTTTTATATATATATTTTTCAGAGGAAATAAGAATGGACAGTACATGTGAAGACGATTCACATGAACTGTCAATTAGAAAGTTGACTCCTGCAAATTTTCTTAGCACTTTAAGGGTTAAATGATACCCTTCATACTGCATATACTTAATGATTTCTGTATATCCCTAAATATTTGGACTTAACTCCTTACCATACTTGTCCTGAAATTTGAACATGACATGTCAAAAACTACTTGATGCAGGGCAAACAGTGCAGACCCTGATCAGATGCTGCATTCTGCAGCATCTGATCTGGGTCTGCTTTGTTTGCCCAGGCCTGTCTGTCCCAGTATTTATGGAAAATATGGTTTATAGCTGTTATTTATTATTATTTTTTTTTTTTGCCTAGCTCAGCAAGCTAGTATATATATGTATGTAAGGAAGTTGAGACAGTGTGTATATAATATGTATTACAGGCATAGAGCCAGCTAAACTAACTAAACAGCTCAGTGACCCACAATAAGTGTCACATGACACTGCGAGCTGGCGGTTGACAATCGCTAACTTAGTTCCTGTATTTTATGCGTGTATAGACAGTCGTGTGGAGGTATACTTCCTATATAGTGGGTTTACCTATTGTCACGACAGATATGCAGTGACATTGAGGCCAGATACTTCCTATAGGTAGACAATCAAAGCCAGAGGGATTTTCACTGTTCTCAATATTAACATAGGCTTTGATCAGTTCAAACAAGTTTGGATTTAGCTTTAGGGTGGAAATGAACTACTTTTTAAACTTGTGGATTTTAAAAAAGATGTTAATGTTACAATACATTAGTGGCTAAATGTCGTGGAGATAAATTGTTTTCATGACCGAATGAATTTTTGATTACCAAGGATGTGTACTGGAATAGAATGGATAAAAATTGTGAAACAGGAATTCTTGATTTTATACACTTGTGGCAAATAATGCTAGTGGGGACAGTTAAGTATTATAAATTTTTTTGCTGATTTTTTTTTACAGTAGTGATTTGCACAATCATTGGAAAAATAAGTAAATGTTCATGAAAAATTACTGTGGGTCTTTCATTAAGGTTGAGCCAGGTTTTGCACAGTTGCCTGGCCCAATGCCGATACCAGGTCCTGGTTCATACCCGGTGATGATGCCGCGGCCCTGTGTTCCAGTCCCACTGTATCCGCTTCCAAGGGATATTGACATGCGTCATTATGAACCCCCACCCCCACCAATATTAGACTTGTCCATTAGAAGGCCGCATAGGCATTTTGTGGATCTGGAACCTCCAGAGAAAAAGCCCAACAGGGACTCGTTAGTGCTGCCCATTAAAAAGCCGCGCAGAGACTCAAACTTATCCACAGTCTCGGAAGATTCCAGTAATGAACAGGGACTTGACTTATCGTGTCCTGATAAACACAACTCTGGAAAGACATTTAAAAAGGCGCTGTTAACTAGATACAGTAAGTTCTTCTACTTTAATCATTACCACAGATGGGCAAATTCAGCAGATGTCCAATTTATGATATTTTTTCTTATTTTTCCCAGAAAATAGTCTTTGACATTTCATACAAATTGTCTCCTGTGGAGACACTTTGCATGAAATTTAGTCAGAGCCTCAACTGTTTTCTGCGAAAAATAAAAACATTTCAAAATGTCTTCCTCTGTTATTTTTACCCACCATGTTTATTAAAGCATTACAGCTTGGATGTAAAGGGGGTAAAAAAAAATATGCAGATGACAATTCGAAATATGTTTATTTTTACCAGCAAAGAGCATTTTGCATTTCTACTAAGAAGCCAATTTGCATGAAATGGCAAAGCATATTTTCTGAAAAAATATTGCCAGGCTTGTGCCCAGTCTCAGAGTGCTGATGGCGGTTCCAAGACGTTTCACCCCTAAACCATTTCCTCCCCTAGATATTTTGCCACCAAGACGTTTCCCCCTGGTCATTTTGCCCCCTGGTTGTTTTGCTGCCCTAGTTGTTTCACCCCCTAAAACTTAAATAGATAAAGTTAATACATCAGGTCTCATAGTGCCATGCCCCAGCTCATTTGCAGTCATACAAATTTTACTATTCATTCAAACAAAAACTGAAACGGAAAGTACAATGACTCAAGGTGAAATCAGTAATGACAAAATAATGGCAAATTAAATAAATAAATACCTGTCCCACAAAGCCTGTGCTGCCATCGCTCACACAATCACAAGAAATAGCATGGCGACAGCCATCTACTCTACTTCTTTCTGACATGCAGTGCAGAAATATAAGACATTTTTTCAGCTTTAGAATACTTTAATATTCGTAAAACGACTTCAAAGATGAATGATGCTCTGGTCTTTAGGTGGGTCTAATATAGCCTGACGTCGGCATATGAAAGATTTTCTTGATACTAAAGATATGCCAATTATGACAATTTGGGATTCCATTTTACCTCAGTTTACTGCCGTTGTTCACTGACAATGTCAAAAGATCAACCGACCAATTTAACACATTTTTATTTTTTCTTTCTGTCTTCATTTTCCTGCATATTAAAATAATTGAAAAAAAGTATTATTATTCAGTCATATTGTATTTTATTATTCATGGTCTCATTTGTTGATTTGTTGATTAATAGCGAAATCTTTCTCTCTCTCTCTCTCTCTCTCTCTCTCTCTCTCTCTCTCTCTCTCTCTCTCTCTCTCTCTCTCTCTCTCTCTCTCTCTCTCTCTCACACACACACATAAATACACCTTTGCATAAAATGTATTTTATGTAGACATTTAAACTGTAAAATGTACTTAGTGTGGGGCTGGTCGGGTGGTGCGAAGGTGTCGTGTATCGTGCGTCACTGGGGCGTTTAACTGATATTGGCTTACAGTTGGGCAAGTCCTGCTATCCTTGTAGCAAGTAAAGGTAGTTTCTTTACTTTCATTCCTGTTCCATTTCTTTCATCTCTTCTACTATCTCTTCTCTCCTTTACTCAGGGAGATGACACAAAATGACCCACAAGGGTTGAGGTGTCGTTAAACCCCAACACAATCAATATACTAAGTGCCCTATCGTTTGCCAGTAGCTGACAACTGTCCTTCTTCAAAATGATTTTTGTGTTCTTACTTAAACTGTATTCTTTCTCCATACAAATGTTCATAACCAGTTTTATGATATATATATTCATACACACACGCATAAGACACGGTTAAACAGGGTTGTGGACGAAATCACTAGGGGTTATGGATTGGAGGCGAAAGGACTAGGGGGGAATGGTATTGGGGGTAGAAACAACTAAGGGTAAAAAATAGAGGCAAAACGACCAGGGGCGAAACAACCAGGGGGCGTAACGTCTTGTTACCCTGATGGCTAATGACTTTTGTTTAATGGATTTTAATTGTATTTTTTGATATCCACACAACCTCTGATTTTCTAATTTCTCGAAGAAAACATGTTGTGGCCAATGTGGATACTCATTAGATCCACTTGTTTTTGTGGAGAAATATTAAATAAAACTATCAGCACTTTTGGACAGAAAAAAAGAACCATATATGGAAGCTGCCCACAACATATGTCTTAGTGAAGAAACAAGAAATTTCCTGATTATTGTTTTTCTGTCTGGAACTGTTGGAATATCAAATAACCCTAAGTATTCTGGGATGGACAAGACTGAGCAAACATAGTAGACCCAGAACAGATACGCTAAATGCGTCATCAGATCAGGGTCTACACTATTTGCCACTCAGTACAGCAGTTTTTAGACACATCAGTAGGTTATCAGTGGACTTGTTCAAATTTTAGGACAAGGACTTTAAAATGTCCAAATATTTGATGGTTACTGTATTAGTCGAGCAAATTACCTCATATAACATATGCTTTTTATAAAGAATTAGATAAAAATATACAGTCTGTAATCTAAAGATTAAGAAATTGCTTGACTGTGCACTTATAAGCACACAGTCAAGCAATTCCTTAGTCTTTAGATTACAGCCTAGAATGTGCACAATACTGGTTAACTGCTTAAAGGACAGCCTGCCCAGTAAAAGTTTGATTAGGTAAATTGAGCACACTCGACATGACCCCACTGGATTGACTGGGCCGTAAAACTGCAACACAAACGAACAAACAAACAGCATGTGTACTTTTATCTAATTCTTATATGTTGTTGGTACTCATTTGAATTGCATTGATAAGTCAAGCCAATTCAGATGAGTACCAGTAATATATAAGCTTTTATAAAGAGAATCAGAAAAAAAAAAATGCACAAGCAAGTCCTCGACTGATCTTTCTTTAAAATGTTCCCTTATTATTTAAAGTGGATATTGTATTACAAGTTTTTCCCTGAACACACAGTTTGGTAATTAGTTTAAATATGGTATTATGGTAACAAGGATTCAGTTGAATGTGTTTTCTTAAATTTCTCTTTGTTCTGGTATCAAATGTCGGAATAGTCTTGCCCACAAACAGTGTTTCCTTCCACTCCCAACAACAAATTTATTGGAGCCCTGTAGTAACTGTTGTGATCTTACTGAACCAACCCTTATTGTTTAAGCATGCTGGGTAAAATTTTAAAGTAGACAACATTTGGAAATATTTTTTCTCTTATTTTTTCCAGAAAATAGGCTTTTTAACATTTCAAGGAAATTGTCTATTGAGACAATTTGCATGAAATGTCAAACTTATTTTCTAAGGAGACAATTTGCATGAATGTCAAAGCCTATTTTCTGAGAAAAATATAAAATGTCATCTGCTGAAAGTTTTACCCAGCATCCTAAGTAATAAATATCTTATTCAATTCAGCATTCTAAAGATTGAAATTTTGTTGTGCTGAATAAATTAAACTGCCATGCCCACTTTTAATTTTCAGCCAATCAGATTACTTGATTCAGGTTGTTGATACAAATTCACATACTGAATGACAAACTGCTGAATCTGCACTGTTTAACCCTTATCATGCTGAATAAATTAACCCTTAAAGCGCCAATCACAACAATTGTCGTCTGCTTTGTCATCTGCTTGTGATTTTAAATGTCATTTTTTTGCAAACAGTGTGGACCCAGATCTGGGTCCACACTGTTTGCCGGTATTCAAAAATAGGTTGAATAGTTTGCAAGAATATTCAACAGACGACATAAACAGACGACATTTTCAGACGCAGTTTTTCTTGGCGCTTTAAGAGTTAGGATGCCAAGCCTACTTCAAATTTTCAGCCAATCAGATTACTTGATCCAGGTTTTTGATATAAATCCACATTCTGAATGACAAACAGTGCAGATCCAGATCAGTTGGCTTCTTCAGAAGCCAACTGATCTGGATCTACACTTTTTGCAAAGGCAGGGTATATCCGGGTTCAGCAGGACAAGGGTTAATTGCAAAGGTGGGCCATACCTGGGCTCAGCAGGACCAAGGGTTCATACGGTTTTCATGAAACAAGTTGAATGGGTAGTAGGTTGGTGGGCTACCCTTCAAAATCTTGTCATGCTAAATAAATTAAGATTTCATGCCCACTTCTAATTGTCAGCCAATCAAATTGCTTGATCCTAGTTGTTGATACAAATTCACAAATTGAATGACAAACAATGTGCAGATCCAGATCAGTTGGCTTCCTCATCCAGATCAGTTGGCTTCCTCAGAAGCCAACTGATCTGGATCTACACTATTTGCAAAGGCGGGGCATATCCGGGTTCAGCAAGACCTGGGTTAAACTTATTTTTCTTCCTATTTTGGAAACCCTTCAGTATTAACGTTTAATGCTAAGCACTCTGTGCAAAATTTTCAGCAGTCAACATATTGAAATACTTTTCCTTTTTTTATTCTCAAAAAACAGGTTTCAACATTTCAAACAAATCATCTCCATAGGAGAAAAATTTGCATGAAATGTCAAATTCTGTATTCTTGGAAAAATAAGAAAAATATTTCAAAATGTTGTCTGCTGAAAATTTTAATAATAATGCTAAGTTTTTAACCTGCTCTTTGGATTGACACTCAAGCTGCCTCTTGTGACAAAGATCGCTTTCAAGTGTGTTTTGTATTTCCTGTGTTTTTAATTGTTGTCGGAAATAGGTATTTAATTTGGAAGTTTTTTTTTAACATGGTAGTTTGTGATTTCACTTCCTTGTACTAACCTTAGACCTTCTGTAGGTGTAATTGGAAGAGACCATTTCAGTGGTAGGTACTTATTACCCGGTAACCGTAATACTTTGCACTCTGGGTAAATTTTTCAGCAGACGACATATTGATGTATTTGTCTTTTTTTTTTTTTTCCAGAAAACAGGATTCGACATTTTATGCAAATTGTCTCCAATTTGCATAAAATGTCAAATCCTTTTTTTTTTTCTTTTTTTTTTTGAAAAAATAAATAAATAAATAAAAAAAGAAAATATCATCAATTTCTTCTCTGCCGAATTTACATTTTGGCCATAACATGTTTAGAGTTCAGATGTCACAATATTTAGGGTAAAGATGGTAAGAAGCCGGCCTCGGTGGCTCAGTTGGATGCGCCGTCCGACTGGAGACCAGGAGGTCGCGGGTTCAACCCCCGCCGAGGTCGGCAACATTCTTTCGTGGAGATTGATCATGAAATATTTTCTACGGTCATTCTCTCCCTTCCGCTGATTCAAGAAGGGCAGTTGTCAGTTTCTGGCGAAAGAATGTGCACAGTACTGGTTAACCGCTTAGAGGACTAAGCCTGCCCAGTAAACGTGTGGTTAGGTAAACTGACCGCGCTCGACATGACCCCATTGGGTTGACTGGGCCGTAAAACCTCAACACAAACAAACAAACAAAGATGGTAAGAAAAAAAAAATACCAGTAGTATTTATTTTATCTGTATATCTGAGTGATAAATTACGTAAGTTGTTACATCCTGTTGATCACTGTTGGGAGAAGTGACACTGGTTGGAACAGTGGTTTCAGTGCTTGCCCCGAGGCTGATCCAAACCACCGTATATTTGTCTTCCAAAATTAAAATCTGGGTGTGCAAGTTCATCATTATCATTAAAAAGTAAGATTTACATGTATAAATATGTACATGATTGATTGTGTTGGGGTTTAACAACACGTCAACACGTGGGTCATTTTGTGTCGTCGCCCAGAGAAAGGGAGAAGTGAGATAGAAGAGTAGTAGAAGAGATGAAAGAGAGGGACATGGAAGAAAGAGAAACAGGAATGAAAGTGAAGAAACAGAAGAAATGAAAAAATTCCCCGCGGGCCCCCATAGCCTAGTGGATAGGAGAGTTGACTCTTAATCCATTAGGTTTCTCACCGCTGTGGTTCGAGCCCTGCTTGGGTCATATGTGGGAAAGCCAAGTTCTGCTTACGGATGGTCAGGTGGTTTTTCCCCGGCTTCACCGGTTTTTCGCCCACCTTTGATGAACGATCTGCTCGATATGTGAAATATTCTTGAAAGGGCCGTAAAACCCAAATCAGAAAAAAAAAGAAATCATTCCCCCTCTACACTTAACCTGCTACAAGGATAGCAGGCCTTGCCAACTGTAAGCCAATATCAGTCAGACGCTCCAGTGACGTAAGATACATGACACCTTCACACCGCCCGACCACCCCAAATATGTACATGAACAAAATCTGATATTTGGTGGAAGTGTATGGAAATGACAGAAACCATACTTTTTCTTTGTTTTGTTTTTTTGTGTGTATTAAATGATTTGATAGAGTTTTTTTTTGTTTTGTTTTTTCAGCCAAGTAATACTGATATTTTTCTGAATTCTTCATGAAAACATATGTTGAGGGTACTCATTAAAAATGCATTGCTGAGGCACTTCTAATGAATACCCACAACATACGTTTTCATGGAGATATAAGGTAAATATTTACCTGATACACCATCTTATTTAGAGCCATGCTAGGCTATTGGTTTAGTAAGTCTTTTTGAAAGTATGTCAGTCAGTGAGCCTAGTTACCTAAAGAGCATTTTTTTTACTATGATAAATGTCCTAAAACCTCTAACACTTCGTGCCATAATTTTTTTGAACTAGATTTCATTATGGATGTGTTTGTTTCACAACAAGGATAAAGACTTGAACATTTTTGTTTAGGGGCTCAGACTTCCATACATGAACACAATACAATAACCCTAGTCCTGCTGAATAAATCAAGATGCCAAGCCTACTTCTAATTTTCAGCCAATCAAATTTCTGGATCTGAATTGTTACTATACATTCACATATTTAATGGCAAACAGTGCAGATCCAGATCATTTGGCTTCTTCAGAAGCCAACTGATCTGGATCTACACTGTTTGCAAAGGCAGGGCATATCCTGGTTCAGCAGGACTAGGGTTAAGTTAATATCCTCAGAAATATTTTTTGGAACCATTTTAGTTATTAAACCTCTCACTGAAAGATGCCATGCCCTTTTCAAATTTTCAGCCAATCAGATTACTTGATCCAGGTTGTTGATATAAATTCACATACTGAATGAGAAAAAGTGCAGATCCAGATCAGTTGGGAAGAAGCCAACTGATCTGGATCTACACTGTTTGCAAAGGCAGGACATATCCAGGTTCAGCAGGACAAGGGTTAAAATATTTATCTTATTCTATACAGACATTAGACTCAGCATTCATTCACATTTGTCTCTGAATTTGAATGAAATGTCTAATCTTATTTTCCCTGAAAAATAAGAAAAATATCACAAACTTTCACTCATTTTCATCTGATGATTTAGTTCTAAAAGCTTAACCAGCAAAATTATATTAGATGATATTCTTAATTCTTTTTAACCCTTGTCCTGCTGAATGAATTAAGATGCCATTGCCCACTTCTGATTTTCAGCCAATCAGATTACTTGATTCTGTTTTTTGATACAAATTCACATACTTAATGACAAACAGTGCAGCTCCAGATCATGATCAGTTCAGAAGCCAACTGATCTGGATCTACACTGTTTGCAAAGGTATGATATATTCGGGTTCAGCAGGACAAGGGTTTAATTTTTCAGACAAAAAAGACTTCTTAAATTATTTTCAGAGAAAAAAAAAAGGACGGACGATTCAGATGAAATGCAAAGTCTTCTTTTCTCTGGAAAATAATAGAAACAAAATTGTAGAATGTCATCTGCTACAGTTTTGCTCAACACTTTAAGGGTTGAGTTGATAGACAAGCATGATCTGGGTTTGAGTATTGGTCTACATGTTTGCATTATTATGTTTAAATGAGCCACCTCCTGACAAAACCAACAAAATGGATGTGCCCCCTGTGAAGACTCAAATCAACCTGAGCATCTACCCAGTCTGATCAGAGTATTTGCTGTCCACATGAATAAAGCTTGGGTCCTTAGCTTCCCACAGCGCATTACTAAGACTCTGATCAGACTGGGCAGATGCCCTGAGGCTGGTCTGTCTTCGCTGGGCATCCAGTCATTTTGTCATGAGGCGACTCAAATATGCATTACAAACCAGTCTTTAATGTCTCCTTACGTGTATGCATATTAAATTACCGCAAAACATCTTGAATTTTTTTCTTTCTTTGAAAATAGAAACTGATATTTGATTAATAATTTTATTAGGCTATTCTTGCATGACAGTTTAGGTGAGTATCAGTCTGTATTTTCAGAAATCGTCAGTTTCTATTAGGGTTCTATAATTCTCCGTAGATCTAAATGGAACTAAGTCACAAGGACTTTGATCACATGACCAAATTTACCAGTCATATGTTGGCAGAAAAAGATAATTTTTACTAGTTCTTTTTCCGTCTTCCAAGCATGGATTAGCCATTGCTTACAAACTTTTTCTTTCCTCCCATGGTAGACAATAGAAATGTACATCATTTGCTGTTTGCATATAATTTGCAACCTTTAATTAACAATGCACTAAGATGGCATTTTATCAGATGTATTCTGTTTAATTGACAGTTCAGTTTTGGATGCTGCCATCTTAATTTCCACCAGTATTTAATTGGTTGATATTTTTGTCATGGATTTATCTTCGGAAAAGATGTTAATTTCCAGTAAATGGCTCAGATATTTTTGTTGTAGTGAAATTGACTGTAGCAGTAATATGGAAACTTTCCTCTTGCTGAACATGACATGCCCTGTCTTAGCAAACAGTGTAGATCCAGATCAGTTGGTTTCTGATGACATGCCCTGTCTTAGCAAACAGTGTAGATCCAGATCAGTAGGCTTCTGAAGACGACAACTGCTTCTGAAGAAGCCAACTGATCTGGATCTGCACTGTTTGCCATCAAGTATGCGAACTTATATCAACAATCTGGATCAAGTAATTTGACTGGCTGAAAATTAGAAGTGGGCGTAGCATCTTAATTTATTCAGCATGACAAGGGTTAAGAATTGCCTGACTGTACGTGTATTGGGGTATATGCAGTAACTAGGTCTAATACGGTCCTTTGCTTATCTTGTGCAAAAAAAAAAAAAAAAAAAATGAATAAATAAATCTTAGCTCTAGGTGAGAAGGATTATCAAGTGAATATTTTTCTTATTTCTCCATGAAAACCTGTATTGTTCTTACTCATTAGAAGCACTACTGCAGGGCACTTCTAATGAGCACCACAACTATAAATGGAGGATTTAGAAATAATATCGATACTCTTTGGATGAATGTTAAAAGCACTTTTATATCTGGAGCTATTTAAATAACTATAGACCCAGATTTTCTATGTTCACTGAAGAACTCTTCCACTAAAACTGCTATCATTTCCGCACGGAAGGTCACCTTGATAATGTGACACTATGTTCTGAATAAAATTTAAATACATACAAGATTTACAAGTATTTGTGTTGAAAAAATCAATTCCTGTTTACGCAGGTAGATAAAAATTTACAATGTTTACTCTTATTATCTGAGGGTCATCATTCCCCCCATATCATTCATTTAACTTAGGATATGTGAGATAAATTTAAATGCAAATGGTGGTTTTATGCTCAGATTTGTCATTTTAATGAAGTACAGTGAAATTTATGACAATCTAAATTCTGATTGCAATAATAAGTCAACTGCTTTTCATCAACGTGTTGTTTTTAATGGTGACATGCATACTAAGTTTATTCGAATATATTAATTTTAACCCTTCCATAGCTACAGATAAGAGGGGGTATCCACATAATATTTTTCTTATTTCTCGACGAAAACATATGTTGTGGGTACTCATTAGAAGCGCCTCGCCAAGGTGCTTCTAATGAGTACCCACAACATATGTTTTCATTGAGAAATAAGAAAGATATCGGCATTTTTTGTTGGTATGATTAAAGCTCCAAGGAAAACTGTAAATGACAACATTCTAATTTTTTGTTTTATTTTGAACGAGAAAATAAGGCTCGACATTGCTAACCAGATGAGCTACTTGAAATATCACAACTTATTTTCTCTGAAAAATAAACAAATAGTAAAAAAAAATAAAATGTCTACTGTTTTGATCCAGACTTAACCCTTGTCCTGCTGAATAAATTAAGATGCCACACCTACTTCTAATTTTAAGCCAATCAGATTACTAGATCAAGATTATTGCTATATATTCACATACTTAATGGCAAACAGTGCAGATCCAGATCAGTTGGCTTCTTCAGAAGCCAACTGATCTGGATCTACTCTGTTTGTAAAGGCAGGATATATCCGGGTTCAGCAGGACAAGGGTTAAATGTTCCTTTATCACATCTCTGGGCTAATCCAGCTGGCAACAAACTGATATTTTCTGAATTTTCACAGAAAATAGGCTGTGACATTTCATGCAAATCGACTCCATAAGGAAACATTTGCATGAAATTTCAAAGCCTGTTTTCTGGTAAAAATAAGAAAAATATTTTCGCATGCCATCTGCTGAAAATTTTACCAGGCTACCAAGCGTTAATAAATTCTGTACCAAGATGTACTGACCTCAGACCTGTTTTTATGCATTTTGTTAAATAAATAACCTTGAAACCTGTTGATAGGTTGTGATAATGATCCTTTGAGTTACAGGGAATTGATACATCTGGGCCCAGTTGTTCAAAGCGTTGTTAGCTTAATGAGCTCGTTAAGGGTCATTTCGTTAACTGTTTTAGCGGATTCAATATACAATATTCTGACATTTTTTGCTGAAAAAAAATTGAGTAGTTTTCACATTTTTTTCAGCCAAAAATTTCAGCATATTTGCGTATCACTCGATTTAAATTTTAATGAATCGTTAACTAACGACGTCGTTAGCTTTGAACAACTGGGCCCTGAAATATTTTGCATAGGGAGACAACTGCCCAAGACAGGAAATTGTCTCCCTGATACCTTTACAAGTGTGTGGGCCGGCCTCAGTGGCTCAATTGGATGCGTTTTCGACTGGTGTTCAGGAGGTTGCGGGTTTGACCCCTGCCAGGTTGGAAACAGTCTTCCGTGGAGGTTGATCATGAAATATTTTCTACGGTCATTCTCTCCCTTCTGCTGATTCAAGAAAGGCAGTTGTCAGTTTCTTGCAAAAAAATGTGCAGTACAATACTGGTTAACCGGGAAGAGATCACTTCACTGCCCAGTAAAAGTGTGGCTAGGTAAATTGACCACGCTCGACATGACCCCAGTGTGTTGAATGGGCCATAAAACCTCAACACAAACAAACAGTACAAGTAGGGGGATATTCTTAAAGGACCAAATATTTTGGGACAAATTCTTTCTTCTAAGAGCAGCCCCAATGAGAAGGGATAAAATATTCCCATGTCAAGAGTTGTTTCCCTTGACTGGATTTTATGCAGCCGCATACCTGTGCATTGTCAGCAGCCTTGAGAAGTGTGAAGTGCTGATCTGCAGCAGACGACATTTGAGAAGCTACTTAAAGTGGGAATAACACATACTGAGCAGTTTCTACAGCAGGTGCATGACATTTGAGAAGGCACTTAAAGTGCTAATAACCACAGTTTCTGCATCAGATGACATTTGAGAAGGCACTTAAGTATAAATAACAACAGTTTCTGCATCAGATGACATTTGAGAAGGCACTTAAGTGCAAATAACAGTTTCTGCAGCAAATAACATTTGAGAAGGCAGTTAAGTGCTAATAGTAGCAGTTTCTGCAGCAGATGACAATTGATATTTTATTGTATTTTTCAGATAAAATAAGGCTTCACATTTCATAAGAATTGTTTGCTAGGCAGACAATTCACATGAAATGCCATCTATATTTTCTCTGAAAAATAACAATAGAAAAATAGAATGTTGTCTGTTACATTTTAGCTTAGTGCAAAGGAAAGCAGATTATGAAATATCTTCACTTTTGTTGCTGATTTTACTGAATTCGTTGTCACAGTTGAATTTTTGACAATTGACGGTGTATTGTTTCTTACACACCAAAATTAATAAGACTTGAGAAAGAGAATTCTTGTTCGTTCAGGATGGCTGCTGACCTGAAAAATACCAGGAAACATTTTAACCATTAAAATGCCAACCATAACTGCAAGAGATGACTTTTGAAAATATTTTTTTGTTATTTTTTCAAAGAAAATTAGTTGAAATGAGATGTGAATCATCTGCTTGGCAGATGCTTCGCAAGAATTATTCTTTCTGAAAAACAAAAAAAAAATTAGAGTGCTGTCAGCTACAAATTTTTCTTGGTGCTTTAAGGGTTAATCTAATCTGTTAGCTGGCAGCAATGGCTGACAGTCGGACTGGTGATCATTGGAGGATGCGGGTTCGATCCTCGTCTGATCTAGCAACATTCTTTCATAGTAGAAGAGATGAAAGAGAGGAACAGGGAAGAAAGAGGAACAGGAATGAAAGTGAAGAAACAGAAGAAATAAAAACATCCCCCCTCTACCCTTACCTGCTGCAAGGATAGTAGACCTTGCCCAACTGTAAGGCAATATGAGTTGGACGCCCCGGTGACATATGATACACGGCACCTTTGCACCGCCCGACCACCCCAAACTCTAGATAAAGCAAGTCAGCCAAAGAGTCCTGACATTTTTCTTATTTTTCTATGAAAGCATATGTTGTTGGTACTCATTAGAAGTGCCTCACAGAGGCACTTCTAATGAGTACCCACAACATATGTTTTCATGGAGAAATAAGAAAATTGTCTATTTTGATACTTCTTGTGTATGTACAAAGTTGCTAAGTAATTGATTAGCTATTATAGCTTCCATGTAGCAGAAATGATCCTTATATTCCATATAATTGACACTACCTGATGCATGCTCCTCATTATGTCCCTCATTATCCATTACAAATTAACTTGGCCTACATCATAAACATGACCAGTCGGCCATAGCTCCCAATAAGGCACACTTTTCAACCCAAAAGTATTAACTTTTTTCTTATTGCTACACAAAAACATATCGAGGGTTGAGCGCAAGACTGGCGTAAGTCAGATCACAACACTTCTTTCTGTAAACAATGAAAATTTAGGTGTATGAGCAATGGCACCTAAATTTGCATTGTTTATGAAGGGGTCCAAGTTGCCCCTAAACAAGAGTTTCAAAAATATGTTTGAGTTACTATAGTCTTGCGCTCAACCCTCGATATGTTGTGGGTACTCATTAGAAGAGCCTTGGTAATGCTCTTCTAATGAGTACCCACAAGTTTTCATGGAGAAATAAGAAAAAAACATGTATATGTATATGTTTCTTATCTCAAGCTATGCAATCTCTATAAAATATGACCCTTGTTAGCCAGAAGGTGGATTATTAAATAGTGTTCCAGATATTGTTATTTTCAAGATTCTTTCAGTCTTCATGAAATCTTTTCTACGGATGCAGGACAGCTGTCACACAGACTGTAATCTTTTGTAGGACAGATAAGTATCTGCAGGACTGAAGGCATATTTGTTGTCAGTATATTATTTTCTTTGCTAAGATTGATAGGACATTTGTCAGACTGACCAAGTTTTTGCAGAACAAAATGAAAAAATGCCAGTTTTGTCAGGCAGTCCTACACTTTTCGCGAAGACTGTTCTTTTTTTTTTTTCTAATTTCTCAATAAAATATCAGGGCCCAGTTGTTCAAAGTGTCGTTAGCTTAACAAGCTTGTTAAGGGTCATTTCGTTAACTATTTTAGCGGATTCAATATACAATTTTCTGAAATTTTTTGCTGAAAAAATGTGAGTAACTTTTGCTACTCACATTTTTTCAGCAAAAAATTTCAGAATATTTGCGTATCACTTGATGTAAATTTTAACTAATCGTTAACTAACGACGTCGTTAGCTTTGAACAACTGGGCCCAGATTTTTTTTTGGTATCTCTTTAACACTTGAGTGTAGCAGATGACACTTTTATTATTATTATTGCTTTGTTTTATTATAATGATATAATAAGGCTTGATATTTCATGTGAATGAATCAAATGCCAGCTTTTTTCTGGCGAAAGAATGTGCACAGTACTGGTTAACCGCTTAGAGGACTAAGCCTGCCCAGTAAACGTGTGGTTAGGTAAACTGACCGCGCTCGACATGACCACATTGGGTTGACTGGGCCGTAAAACCTCAACACAAACAAACAAATGCCAGCTTAGCTCCAGAAAAGAGGGTATCCAGGTATTTTTTTTTTCTTTTTCTTATTTCTCCATGAAAACATAGATTGTGGGGAATCATTTAAAGTGAGGTGGTTCTAACAAGTACCCACAATCTATGTTAAGAGCAGAAATATGAAAAGTATCAGAATTTTTATCTAAAATTTTCAATTTTTGGTGGTGAAATTTTCAATATAATTGAATAAGCATGTTTTTGTAATGGAAAATAGATATAAATATTACAAGAAAAAAAAAAAGAAAAAAAGGAATATCCTCTGCTGCTGTTGTGAGTGATGAGTTGACATTTTACGGCCTAGTCAACCCATTAGGGTCATGTCAAGCTGGTCAGTTTACCTTACCAGACTTTTTACCAGGCAGGCTTAGTCCTCTAAGTGGTTAACTAGTACTTGTGGACATTCATTCACCAGAAATTGACAACAGCCCTTCTTGAATCAACAGAAGGGAGAGAATGACCATAGAAAATTTCAAGATCAATCAAGACACAAAATGACCCACAAGGGTTGACGTGTCGTTAAACCCCAACACTATCAAATCTTTATCTAGAGTTATTTGACAGTAAAAGCTTGTTTCCTTTTTAGAGTTGGTCCCTTATCAGAAGGGATACAGAACAGTTTGGACAGTTGCCTCCCTTGAAAGTGTACCCATTTCTCTCACACACCTGAACCCATACTTGTCCTAAAACTTACCATATTTACCCTAAGTATTCGGGCACCTGAACTACTTAGCATACTTGTTCTAAAATTGAACAAGTACAATTTACTACCCGATGTTGTGACTAAAAATTGCTGGATGTCACTGGCAAACAGTGTAGACCCTGATGAGATGCCACAGTCTGCGGTGTCTAGAATGCAGCGTCATCTGGGTATACACTGTTTGCTCCGACCTGTCTGTCCAAAAACATTCAGTAAAATTTAATAGGGTAAACATCCATTTTTGGTTGCCTGTTGAGGTGTTTATGACCGGCAAAAAAACATTCTGTGGCATGATGATCTGGGTTTACACTGCTTGCTCGGACATGTCTTTCAGAAAAGTTAAGGTAAATAATATGGTATATATTTTATTTCCCTTGTGTGAAAACCTGGCAAACTGCATAATAGTGGAGATAACCTTCTTGTACCAGAGTTGACATTTGGTTATATTTATGCTATAGAGACAAACTTATGAATGAATTTGAATCTACCTATATATGCAAAATAATTTAACATTTAACCCTTGTCCTGCTGAACCCGGATATACCCTGCCTTTGCAAACAGTGTAGATCCAGATCAGTTGGCTTCTGAAGAAGCCAACTGATCTGGATCTGCACTGTTTGCCATTTAGTATATGAATTTGTATCAACAACCTGGATCAAGTAATCTGATTGGCTGTAAATTGGAAGTAGGCGTGGCATCTTAATTTATTCAGCAGGACAAGGGTTAACAAGTTGAATATAGGTGCAGTCATACATTCATGAGTGTTTTAAAATAATTTGGACCACCGCAGTAGCTCCACTTCTGCTTTGCATGGAAGAGATTGGGATGACAATCCCCAGCTTGGTCATATGCTTGAAGAATGTTGAGCTTAATATTATAGTACACATAGCTCCAGATAGAGCTGTTTTTTTCCATTAGGAAAACAAGCCTATTCAAATATACTGAAAATTTTACCACCAACAAAAGAAAAATTTTAGATAAAAATTCTGATATTTTTCATATTTCTGCTCAAAACGTACATTGTGGGTACTCATAAAACTGCCTCAGTGAGGTGGTTCTAACGAGTACACACAATTTATGTTTTTGAGCAGAAATAAATAAAAATAATGTATACCCCTGAAAACCCCAGTTTTACTATATAAAAGTGGGTTTAAGGGGGTCAGCATTATATAGACATGTTTTAGTGATGCACTTGTAATGAACCCAGAACATAATAATGTTTTTGTGGAGAAATAAGACAAATATTACAAATGTATGAGCTTACATAACCAGAACTGGTTTGGCTTACTATGTAGCAGTTTTCATGTGACAGGATGGAATGTCAGCAACACATTATATTTTAGGGACACTGCATTCAAATTGTGAAGCTTGCGCTCATATTCAGAGAACAGAGTGATTGTTGAAAGTGATGCTAAAATCAAAGACATCACTGGCATGAAAAAATATTATTCCCTGAAAAAGAACTAGATGTATTCATGGCATCTTCAAGTTTTATTGATATGCCCTAAGTATTGGGACTTAAGTCCTTACCATGCTTGCCCTATCCCTTGTCCCGCTGAAGCCGGATATATCCTGCCTTTGCAAACAGTGTAGATCCAGATAGTTGGCTTCTGGACTGTTTATCATTAAGTTTGTGGATTTATAGCAATAATTTGGATCAGTTAATCTGACTGGCTGAAAATTAGAAGTACATGTAGGCGTGGCATCTTAATTTATTCAGCAGGACAAGGGCTAATACATGTATTTGGAAAAGTCAATTTATTATTTGACGATGTACATGTACATATGTCCAAAATATTGCTGGACAAGTAGCAAACAGTGTAGGCCCAGATCAGAGAATGCAGCATCTGATCTGGGTCAGCAATGTTTGCTCAAGCTTGTTTGTCACTGAACTTAGGGTTATTACAGTATCAACCTGTAGGTTCTGGAGAAATAAAAATAGAAAAAAAAATATATATCTAGCCAGATATTTAGGGTAAATAGGGTTACTGAATTAACTGAATCATGGATTTCACAATCTAAAAATGGACTACCAATAATTTAGCCCATGTACCATATTATTCAGATACCTCCTTACCATACTTGTCCTAAAATTTGAACAAGTACAATTTACTACCCCATGTCGTATCTAAAAATTGCTGGATGAGTTGCAAACAGTGTAGACCCTCATAATGAGACATTTCATTATGCGGCATCTCATCTGGGTCTACACTGTTTGCTCAGGCCTGTTTGTCTGAATAGGTATGATAAATGGGGTAATGGGACAGAAGGAGGCTGAGCAAACAGTATACACCCAGATAGTGATCTAATTTCGCAGAACTCGGCTTCAGATTCTGATTCTGTGCTGTTTGCCACACACCCGGTTGTTTTTACACAAATGGAACTGTTTCAGTTTTAGGTTAAGTATGGTCTGTTAAGATGTCCAAGTATTTCGGGTAAATGGGGTAAGCCTCGGAAGAATGATCCTCCATAATTCTTTTACAGAATGCTGTAAAGCATGTACCAGTTCCTTTCTTTCATGCTTGAGAAAATAAGACTTGGCATTCCATGTGGATCGAGTTACATGAAATGTTGTCTTTTTTTCTCTAAAAATAGAAAAAAAAATCAAATTGTCGTCTGCTACAGTTTGTGATAAGCGCTTTAAGGGTTAAGACGGGGTGATTGGTGTCAAATTGTTTTGACATTCAAAGTGTTGGAAACATGTGCATCTGATAATGTACTGTCTTGTATTGGAATTCCGCTAAGCTTATGATTCGAGCTACTGCATTTTTTCCTTAATATTGGGACACCCTAGCTCTTTGCCATACTTGTCCTAAATTTTGAACTATTACAGTTTACTGCATTTTGATCTTAAAACTACTGGATATAGGGTATTGCAAATATTGCAAATTCTGATTAGATACAAAGAGGCTTCTGATCTAGGTCTTTAATTTTCTGAGGCAATAGTTATGCAGTCCCAAAGTAATAGTGACTGAGGGCAAATATAGCATATTAAGCTAAAAGTGACTTTGGCACATAAGCGAATAGAGATGGCCCAGATCAGCCTGTGCATCTGCACAGTATGATCAGTACTTTCATTTTTCACTACTAGGTTCTGCAGTCCACAGACTTTTTCAGGCAGGCAGCAAAAGGACCTGATCAGGCTGATCTGAGGGCCTTTACTGTTCAAATATGGGCTGCAACGCTGGAAAATGTACCTTTCGACATGTGCGCCAAGCGAAGATTCGGGTCAGCCTGCACATTAGTGAGTTATGTGTGTTTGATACTGATAGAGGAATAATGTTAGTATACTGTAATAAACCTAAGTTTTGGGACAGACAGGCCTGTGCAAACAGTTTAGAGCGTGATAAGGTGCCGCAGAATGCGGCATCTGATCAGGATCTACACTGTTTGCCACCCACCCAACATTTTTTTTAAACACATTGGTAGGTGGTTTAATGGAATTATTCAAATTTTAGGACAAGTATGGTTAGGAGTTGAGGTGTCCCAATACCATATTTGACTTAATTACCGCACTGTGCGCTTAGGTTTCCAAAAATACTCGGACCTTTTGTGGTTAAATAATATTATACCTACATATACTTAAAAAAAAAAAAAAAGATCATCGAAATGTCATCAAATGATGCTTTTGCCATGTTTTTGCGGTTGTTTTTGTGATTTTCTTTATAAAAGCATATATTGTGGGTCCTTATTTGAATTGCATCGACAAGTCCATGCAATTCAAATGGGTACCCACAACATATGCCAACACTGGCTGTAATATGATGACTGCGGAATTGCTTGACTGTGCGCTTATAAGGGTATGTGTGGTTATTAGGTTGAATAAAATATTTAGGGTAAATACAGTATATGTTTACTAACATTTGGACAAATACCTGTGCTAGCTTGACATAATCAGAAAGCAGTATTGTTGTTAATGGGGAAGCAGTGTGGAGAAAAATGCAGGAAATGAGAGTTACTCTGTGCTTTGGCAGGTTTTCGGTAATCATTGATATGATTGAAATGTACAGCTAGTCAAAGGGTGTCATAAGAAAACCTCTAGCAGTCTAGGAACAGATGCTGTCCCAGAATTAGTGTAAAAAGCTCTGAGGTGGGTGCCCCCCCCCCCCCCCCCACCACCACCCACCCCCCCACCCCCCCCCACCCACCCCACCCACCCCCCCAAAAAAAAATAAAATAAAAAATAAAAAACATACTGTACCCTCACAAAATTCGAACATATCTATTTTACTACCTGTTGATATGTCTAAAAAGAACTACTGGCTGAGTGGACAACAGTGACAACAGATCAGATGCCATATTCTGGGTCTACACCATTTTGATCAGCCCTATCTGTTCCATTATTTCTGTGTTGTTGGTTTTTTTAGGCTCTAATTCTCCAAATATTAGTGTGTGCTCCTGCAGGAGCAGTTTGATCAGGGTCTACTCATTTTCAGTCAAGATCTGCTAGCACTTTTTGGACACTTCACCCGGCATGGTAATAACCCTGAGGAATGCCAGACAAACATGCTTGAACAATACAGACCAAGTTCAGATGGGGCAGAATGCTGCATCTTGTCAGTGTCTACAGTTTGCTTCTTAACAATTCTTCTGGTTTAGGACAACAATGGTAAGGAGTTAAGTGGTCTGAATATTTAGGGTAAATAGGGTAGGAAAATTTAACCCTTAAAGGGCTTAGAAAACTGTAGCAGATGACATTTAAATTTTTTTTAATATTTTAGAGAAAATTAGACTTGGCATTTCATGTGAATCATCTGCTAGGCAGATGATTCACATGTAATGTCAAGCCTTATTTTGTTTGAATAATACCAAAAAATGTCAAAATGTTATCTGCTGCGCTTTTGATGAGTACCATAAGGGTTAATGGACTGGTTTAGATTTTAGGACAAGTGTGGTAAGGAGTGAAGTGTTTAAGGCAATACGCTCCTTTTCTTTTGACTTGACTTGTATTAGAGATGACCAGTCTGCCAACAGGAAACATATGGTTGTCATTAGATACATTTGTGCACAAATATTTCCCTATTTCTGTTTCTGGTATATCAGCTGTACTTTTAATGGGTGATACCAAATGACTAAACCTTGTTGATGGGACATAAAATATTTACTCTTAAAGTGCCAACCCAAATTTGCAGCAGGGGGCATTTTATTTATTTTTTTTTTTTTTTTTACTTTCATCTTTCATCTTCGTGTGAATTGTTTGCTTTGCAGATGATTCACCTGAAATGTCAATAATTATTTTCTGTGAAGAGTAAAAAAAAGTGTCCTCTGCTCCAGTTGTGATTGGAGATTTAAGGATTATCTGGAGCCCTGGTTTATTTTTAATGACTAAAATTCATTTAAAAACCTGTTTATTGCGATTATTCTTTTTTATGCATAGGTTAAATTTACTCCTATTATTTTCCGGTGACGTAAAGCACTTCCTAAGCCCCGAGGCTTCTCGTCAGAGAATTGACTTGTTGATGAAGTTTTGCTTCAAAAATGCCCGCAGGGTTTGAGAACAATATAAAGTCACGTTTATAACAATCAGACAGACATCTTAATCAAATTTGCCCACAAGATATTCATAATGTCTTAAATGTCAGTCTGTCTTTGAGTTTAATATTGATTTCTTAATTAAAAGATTTAAAAATATGTACCTTACATTTTGCATAGACCCTTAGTATACTGTCATGCCGGAGCAAATAGAACTCAGATTCTGATAAGGGTCTACACTGTTTGCCACCCATCTAGCTGTTTTTAGACATATCAGCAGGTAGTAAAGTGTGATATTTGTTTTGGATTTCTTTGTTCCTCATCTCTCCTTACCTTATTTAACCTGACAGTATTGGAACACCTGATCTCCTTACCAAACTTGTTCTAAAATTTGAAATACATAATGTAGTCCCTTATACACTCTTTGATGTGTCTAAAATATTGCAATATGTATGCCAGATAGTGTAGACTCTGATCAGACACTGCATTGTGCAGCATCTGATCTGGGTGTACACTTTTTGCAATGGCCTATCTGTACAAATACTTGGGGTCGTTATGGTATATTTTTGTTCAAATTTTAATGCAAGTATGTTTAATGTGTTTGAATATTTAGAGTGAATATGGTAGCCTCAGAATAAGAAATTCGGGGCCTAGTTGTTAAAAGCATCGTTAGCTTAATGAGCTCGTTAGTGGTCAAAATGTTAACTGTTCTAGTAAGTACAATATCTAATTCACAGGTACTTTTGCTGAAAAAATGTGAGTAGCTTTTGCAAATGCAAAAGCTACTCACATTTTTTCAGCAAAAATATTAACGTATATGCGATATTTAATGATGAAAGTTTTAACGATATGTTAACTAACGGCATCATTAGTTTTGAACAACTGGGCCCACATGATATATATTTGAGCCAGTGCACAACAAAGCCTACAGTAAGACCTGTGTAACCAGCAAAGACAGATGAACCTGCAGATCCACCCAGTATTGGCAAGGGTTCTCGTTTATCCCTCTTGATGGGGTGGTCGGGTGGTGCGAAGGTGTCGTGTATCTTATGTCACCAGGGCGTCCAACTGATATTGGCTTACAGTTGGGCAAGGCCTGCTATCCTTGTAGCAGGTAAGGGTAGATGGGGAATATTTTTATTTCTTCTGTTTCTTCACTTTCATTCCTGTTCCTTTCTGCCCTGTCCCTCTCTTTAATCTCTTCTACTATCTCTTCTATCACTTTTCTCCCTTTCTCTGGGAGACGACACAAAATGACCCACAAGGGTTGACGTGTCGTTAAACCCCAACACAATCAATCAATCCCTCTTTTGATATCCCTCTTTTGATAGCCTGGAGGCTAAAGAAGGCACATGTGATCAGCGAAGACTGATCAGACTATGCAGATGCATGGTCTTATTGTAGGTTTTGTCCTGTGCTGGCTCATTACTTAACACCTTTTTTTTTAACAAATAAATATTTATGTTTTCTTGTTTCTCCACAAAAACATACATTGTACTCACTCATTAGAAGCACCTCACTGGTTAATATTCTAACAAGTACCCACAATAAATACATTGTCTTACCAAATTTAGTGTATGGTCACATCTATTGAAAACCATGTCACACACCAAAAGTAAGGTTGTTGTGATCTCCTCACCTGGAGATTTTGTCTCCATTTTCCGTAACAGAGACAAATTTTGTCTTCCGGTTTGCTTTTCTCTGGACCCATTCCCTTTCAAAAACTGTAAAAATTGTTTTTTTCCCCTTCTGAAAATGGGTCTTCTTTTTGAGGAAAGAATTTGCTCCCTGTAATTCTTTCCTCTTAGAGTAGACCCGGTTGTCTGAAGCTGACCTCTGAAAGTGTATCCATTCTCCTAAAGGTGAATGTATTGATATGCCTGAAAGATTTTGTTGCAAAAGGAGCCAACTTTTGCAGACAGAAATTTGCTTTCTTAATATTTAAATTCTTCCCAAAAAAATGGAGGCTACTGTTAAAAGAAGAGCAAATAGGTTAAAGAATGGCCCCAAGCAAAGAATGAAGGTAAATATTTTCTGTACCTTTGAACAAAGCATTTTATGTGCTTGGGGAGAGGGTTTATATCTATTGTTGTTATACAACATGTGCCCAGTCCCATTGTCTAAATGCAATAAAATTAATTTAAATATTTCCATGTCAAAAAATGTAATAAAATTGTTTAATTTAAATATTTCCATGTCAGAGATATTTTCCTTGAGGGTTCAGCATGTAGTTAAGAAGTTTTCTTGGAAGGGACCCCAAAAAATTGTTGGACAGTGCCACAAAAAACGTGGGACAAATGATACATGCAGAGCTTGGGACAAGATCCCACTGAAGCCAGATTATGTGGGACATTTTGAAATTTGGTATGCTTTTTAATGATACAGAAATGCAGCCTTGAGAGAATACTTCATTCTTCATAACCTTAACAATTCTTTGACCAAATTCAGCAGTCAACAAACTGATGATATTTTCTCTTATTTTTTCCCCGGAAGATAGACTTGGATATTTCATGCAAATTGTCTCCTTTGGAGAAAATTTGCAGGAAATCTCAAAGCCTATTTTCTGAGAAAAATAATAAAAACATTTCAAAATGTCTGCTGAAAATTTTAACCAGCATGCCAAGCTTTAAATGTCTTATGATAATACATGTATGTTGAAATAGAGCTAATGAAGGATAACACTCGACTTGTCTAGAACCCTGGGGAAAAGCCTGTTTTCCATGACATGGCGTAATTATCGACTTGTTAGACATCGAGACTACGGAAGAGGAAGTGAATGTTCCTGTTGTTTCATGATCAATATTTTCTTTTATCGATAAAGTATACCTACAATAATGTTAGAGTGTACAGTGATTGATCGCAAAGTCTTTGATTGTTTTGATGGACAAAATTTGTAAATCCATAACTGAAAATAAATTAAAATGTCAAGTTTGTGTGTAAATATAATATGTGCATGTGATATATGTGTATATGTGTGTTTGTATGCTTATACATAAATGTATGTTTATAAGCGCATGTGTGAGTGCACATGTGAGCCTGTGTGGCAGCAATTACATGTACTATTGTTTTTGTGTGTGTGTGTGTGTGTGTGGGAGTGTTAATGTGAAACAGTGATTTGTCCTTAAAGTGCTAGTCATAACTTTTGATTTTATATACGCCGCCATATGATAGTGGTGGGGTATTATGGTTTCACGTTGGTTGTCCTTGTGTCTGTCTTCTGTTTGTCCACCCGTCTGTCATATGTCCGTCCACACTTTTTTTCTGGATAACTTGAGTAAACAATGCACCAATGGATTTTCATCAAACTTGGTATGTGCATTGATATGGTGGAAATCTGGGATTGCTAATGGGCAAATTTCATCAATTTTTACAGAGTTATCTGCCCGCAACATGTCTGATTTTTCGTTTCTGGACTATAACTTGAGTAAATATCAACAGATTTCCACTAACCTTGGTATATACATTGATATTGTGAAGATCTGGTTTGATATTGCTAATGGGCAAATTTCATCAATTTTTGACAGTTATCTGCCTGCAACATGTCTGTCTTTTTGTTTAGAACTGGACTATAACTTGAGTAAATGTTAATGGATTTTCACCAAACTTGGTACGGGATTGCTAATGGGCAAATTTTGTCATTGACAAAGTTGTCTGCCCATGACACATCCATATTTTTATTTCAGGCCAATCACCTAAGTAAATCTCAATGGATTTTCACCAAACTTGATATGTGCATTGATATTGTGCAGGTCTTGTCTGGGTATATTATCTCAATTTTTGATAGTTATCTCCCCAGTACAAACAAAGGGGAGGTATTATCATTTCACACATTTATTTTTTTTCATAGAAAATAAGGCTTGATATTTCATGTGAATCATCTGCCTAGCAGATGATTCACATGAAATGTCAGTCAATATTTTGTATGAAAAATAGTAAAACCAAGTTAAAAATGTTGACTGTGATAGTTTCGCTTGGTGCTTTAAGTGTCCAACAGAATGGTAAAGCTATAAACAGATACAACTATATGAACAGATAGATGTATTAAGTGCACCTCAATCTCTATTGCATCAATCCTTGGATCTGCAGCAAAACTGCTATAGCTGAGCAACAGTTGGTATCCAAAAAAAATGGGATAGATTATATAGAAAAAATGACCATAAATGGTAGTCTGCTACAAGTTTGTACAGCAGTTTACGAGTCGGCTCTATGGTGTTATAAGATCATTTTTACCCTGAACTATCCAGATGTCTTTGAGTGCATTGGACAAAATCAATACATAAGCACAAAGTTCCTGAGGCTGGAAAAAATGTGGAAACAAAGCAAAGCTCTGTATAACATAGCTATAGATAAGATGAGGTATTCAATTAATATTTTTCTTACGCCTCCATGAAAACCTATGTTGGGGGTAGTCATTAGAAGTGCCTTGGTAAGGCGCTTCTAATGAGTATCCACAACATAGGTTTTCATGGAGAAATAAGAAAATATTCGTACTTTTTGGTATCTTAGCTGTGATATAGGAGGAGTAGATGGATAAATATTGTTCTACAAAGAGATGTCTTGGGTACTCATTAGAAGCTCTTTGAGGAAGTGCTTTAAATGAGTATATACTCACAATATATGTTTTTGAGGAAAAATGAGAAATGTTAGCACTTTAAGCTTACAGGTTGAAAAAAAAAGTGCCTTATCTAGAGATGGTTCATGCTCAAGATAAGAGGAGAACTGATCCTAAATATAGGGACACCTTAACAGACTAGATACACATGATTTTCTGCCATTTTTATGCCCCCGCCTGCCAAAGGCAGGTGTAGGTCATAGCATTTCACGATGATGTTACTTCCGTACGTGAGTATGTGCATATGTCATGTTTTTAATCACAGTCTAATGAGTTTAAGTGTACATTCTAAAATTTACATGGACATGTACGTCTTAACTTCTCTTGGATACCTTTTATGCTAGGAAGTTGAAATTTGGTATGCTACTTATCCAGACCTAAACCTTCAATCAACTCTGTGCTAGAATTGCCCCTAGGGTGGGGCTATTGATCAAAATGTGTACCAGATCAGATTCAGAGCGTTTGGAAAATAGTTTTTTGAAATTTATGCATCCACAGTCATGTTCTTGCCATATGGGCAATCTGAGAGCATAGGGCAGGGGCATTGGTGTACTTTAGATATATGTCTGGTTTACAAGAGAAACAACTTTAAACATTGTAGACTAAATAGACTCCCCCATACTATAAATTGGAAGAGTCCAATTTCAATTTTAGGTACGTCTGGCTGTGAATTGAAGTAAAATGGCTAAACTGTTTGCAAACAGTGAAGACCCTGATCAGATGCCGCATTCTGTGGCATCTTATCTGGGTCTGCACTGTTTGCCAATTACCCTTTTAGGGGTCTCCCGACTACAATGGGTTAATGACTTCCTGTTTGTGTTCCTGTACACCAAGCTCCTTTTACTCTACTGGGAGCACATCCTTTCCTTTTAGGAAGTGTCTGGGTGGCTCCTGGCTTCAGATCATGAGGTTCAGGTTCACTTCCCGCTTGAGTCAGATTCAGCTCCTGACTGCAGAGCTTTTCAGAAAGGAGACAGAACAGTTTTGATAGTTACATCCTCTGAAATGTGTCAGTTCCCCTTAACCCTAATCCTGCTGAATCCGGATATGTCCTACCTTTGCAAACAGTGTAGATCCAGATCAGTTGGCTACTGAAGAAGCCAACTGATCTGGATCTGCACTGTTTGCCAATAAGTATGTGAATTTATATCAACAAATTGGATCAAGTAATTTGATTGGCTGAGAACTAGAAATGGGTGTGACATCTTAATTTATTCAGTGGGACAAGGGTTAAGTATTTAGAAAAAAATAGGGTAATTGTCTGCCGATTGTTACCTGCAGCAGCCCAAGGATAAAACTTTATTTTTGACTGATATGACTCAGAAATACTTTCAGGAAACAGGATAAATAATTTCCGTTATTATTAATATTAAGATCAGGAAGTAAACTGATAAGAAAAAACATAATCAAGATATCTTTATACCCTAACTACCCTAAATACCTAGATACTTTGCTACTTACTTTAAATTGTCCTTTAGTTTGAATAGAGCTGTTTAACTGGCTTACCACTCTTTGCAAATTCATTAGATGACATTTCATGCAAATTGTCTCCAAAGGAGATATTTGATAATTAAGAAGAATATGTTGTTTTGCGCCAAAATGTATCTTGGCCAGTGATTACGTAAGGGTCTGGAGTAATGGGCAAACCGAATGCAGTCTTATCAGGGTCTATCTGGTTTGGAAATGGTTCAGCCATTTTTCTCTAGGAATATCTAAATCACATAGTCTGACCTACCTAAAGTTGAAATTTAACCCTTCCAATACATGTGTATAGTATGGGGAGAGTTTGGACTAAAAGCTATGTTTTGGTGCAAATTTTTTGCTTATTCTCCTCGGAGGAGGGAACTGTAACTGTATAGTTAACAGAAGTTGCATTAGATTTTCTTAATACTTTGCATGCCAGGTTAAAGATATGTCATTTCATTTTAAAATATTTTTTCTTTATTTTGCCAGAAAATAGGGTTTGAAATATCATACAGATAGTTTCCCAAGGAAACAGTTTGCATTAAATATCAAATCAAGTAAGAATGATATTAAATTGACATCTGTTGAATTTGAACAGAACGCAAAAGATGAAAGCATCATCGGTTACCATAGAAATATACCAGTATATAGCAGTGACCATGGTTAAATCGTATGGCCTGATTTAGGCCATAACAGTTCACCAGTCATATGTTTTGTAGTTTTGATTTTCTCCGGGCACGGCCTACATATGTTGTCATGTGACCACAATGTTTGATGTCTGGCTTTTATTAATGTGATATCCATATTTGTCCTAAATATTTGGACATCTTTACTCCTTATCATACTTGTCATAATTATAGGAAGTCCATTTTTATTACTTACCGATTTGTCTTAAAACTGATGGATGAATGGCAAACAGTGTAGACCAAGATCAGATGCCGCATTCTGCGGCATCTGATCTTGGTCTGCACTGTTTGCTTATGCTTGTCTGTCCCAATAGTTAAGATATATAGGGTTATCATGGTTTTATGTCGATGTCTGTACTACTTGTTTCAGCTTAAGTTAATGGTCTTTGAGACAACTGGGGTGTTGGCGGACACATGTTTTCATGTGCAAAAAATGTGGAAACATTATAACAAAGCAGTCAGTGACTTGAACTGTACAGCCTTTGAGTGCTAGAACAGTACCGTCACCTTTAACTGTGACAAGCTACTGAATTTGAATATCGGCAGACAATGTTTTAAAATAATTTTCTCCTGAACATTTCATCGACATAGCTCATTATTAAGATCCAGATAGAGCATGTTTTAACCCTTAAAGCGCCAAGAAAACCTGCATTTGAAAATGTCGTCTGTTTATGTCGTCTGCTGAATATTCTTGCAAACTTTTCAAACCTATTTTTGCATACAGGCAAACAGTGTGGACCCAGATCAGACTGCTCCTAGAGGAGCAGTCTGATCTGGGTCCACACTGTTTGCAAAAGTGACTTTTAAAATTACAAGCAGACGACAAAGCAGACGACTATTGGTGTGATTGGCTGTTTAAGGGTTAACCCGAAATCCACTAATATTTTTTTCAAACCTCCATAAAACATATGTTATGGATGCTCATTAACTAATATTTACCCATGTGGAGAAATGAGAGAAACATTTATATGGCTTATTTGGATTTGTACTAACTCTGCATGCTGGTTATTTTTTCATGCTTTTTTGTCATCTGGGGATTTTTTTTTAAATCAACTTTTTCAAAAAAAAAGATCTTTAAATCTTTCAGGAATACCATCAGAGTGTCAAACAGTTTGGATCCAGATCAGGCCGGACGTTTTGTCAGGCCTGATCTGGGTCCAAAATGTTTGCAAAGGTTATCAGCAGATGACAAAAATTGCCACTAGGTAGTGGGGAAAGAGTTAATTAGACCTGATCTGGACATTTTGTGTTCATTTATGATGTAAGGAGCAGGTCAATTATAGTGTTTGCTTCATAAAGCTTGAATAATGCAATGCTTAAAGTGACTCATTTTATGTTTTCCAGAATATATTAAATGAATTTTCACGAGTTAACAGAGTATATACCGCGGTACCGTATTTTACCCTAAATATTAGGACACTTTAACTCCCTACCATACTTGTCCTAAAGTTTGAATACCGTATTAATCCGCCTATAAGACGGGGATTTTTCCCCAAAAAAAGCCCCCAAAAATCCAGACCCGTCTTATAATCAAGGTCTTTGGCCATATCTGTATTTTCGGCAAAGTCCGGTGGTGCCACGTGGTCACGGAAAATGCCGATCTTCGAAACCGGTAGAAGGATATAATGTTTACCTTCGTCCCTTGACAGAAATAGCAGCAAGGTAATTTTGTAGGTGAAATACCGAATTTTTCTGTGTATTACTCGCACCCGTGTATAACACGCACTTTATATTTGCTAAATAGTTTTGAAAAAAAAAAAAAAAAAGATTTTCCTATGTAAAACATGAAGAATTTATCCTAGCATTATTTACTAAGTTACCAGATACTAAGTGTGCAAAATTTCACTAGGATTGAGTTGAAAATGGCCGAACTTGGAAGGTTTAGAGTAGAAACAGGCCGAATTTACGATAATGCTAACTGAATTTTCGTTGTGCAGCTCTGTTACCATGGGCCTCAGGCAACTTGATGTAGTGTAGGCAGTTCTTTGCTTCCCCACTGCAGACGCTATGATAATAAAAATGTAGTTATTTCTTTTGTGTTGTCATAATTAACACCTTCATTGTGTCACTTTCTTAACTGAGACGTGAAATTATCAACTCAGTGCCTCAGGGCAGTGCAAACAACAACTGAAGTCGACTAGTTGTCATTCTGACTGCCAATTAACCAATTAAGTGCACAGATGTATGCTGGTAGTTTTTTTTTTCTTTATCATAAACATTGTTTATTTCAAACAATTTTTTTGATAAGTTGGAAGAAAAGTTAAAAAAAAAAAAAGATAAACATATGGTAAGAAAATAAAAGATAAAATGCAAATGACCGATCTACCTACCTCAAAAGCCCAGTTGGTTTTGTTTATTATCAATAATTTTAATAATTAAACTTAAATACTTTTTTATTTTTTCAATGTATGATCGTTCGTGCCAATATTTATGTTCTACCAAATGTATTTCCTATTTTGAACTATAATAAATCAGTTGTGCAGGCTGATTTATTCAAGTTACGGTGTGAGTCTAGTCAAAGTCCGGTAATCAATACAGATTCATATGCATATGCCTGTTTGAGTAGTTTCCCTATGAAGAGATCACATGATCAGCAAAATAAAAAAAGCGTAAACAAAAAGAGCATGGACATGAAAAGGATATCAGATTACTGCAAATCTATCCGAGTTGCTTGTTTTGAGCTGCCAGAACCCTGGTATGGGCGAGATAGGTATAAAAAATCATGAATATCTTATAGCAATCATTCTATTTCGCATTTTTAACGGGCGATCGTGAATGTCACGAGTTTTCGCGACCGATTATCTTGGCGATTTCTGTCCCGATTTTGGTGTTCCTATAAATAATACACATCGGATTTTTATAAACGTTTTCTGGGTAAATAAGGTGCGTGTTATACACAGTTAAATACGGTATGCATGCTTGTAAGTGGTGTTGGAAGTTTTTTTAATTGCTGCTCTGTGATAAATTCACTTACAAATCTGACCAATCATCGCCGATGTCTTAATGTACTTTAGGAATTTCTGAGTGGCAGGGAATATCTCCGACAGGCGACGTTTTTTTAACCCGTCTTATAATTAAGTAAAAGCAAAATCCTGCCAGGGAAGGGCCCAAAAACAGCCCCGTCTTATAAACAAATCGTCTTATAGGCGGATTAATACGGTAAGTTTAATGGCTGGTAATTTGTCAATGCAAACTGATGAATGAGTGGCAGACAGTATATACCCTGATCAAACACTGCATTTTGCAGGTCTGATTTGGGTCTACACTATTTGCTCAGACCTCAATCAGTCCCAGTACTTAGTGTTATTAAAGTACCTTAAATATTTGGACAGACAGGCATAAGCAAATAGTGCAGTCAGCGGGCCCCCGTAGCCTAGTGGATAGGAGAGTTGACTCTTAATCCATTAGGTTTCTCACAGCTGTGGTTCGAGCCTCGCTCAGATCACATGTGGGAAAGCCGTTCTGCTGGTTTTCGCCCACCTTTGATGAACGATTGGCTCGATATAAGTGAAATGTTCTTGAAAGGGCTGTTAAACACCCCCACAAAAAGAACAAAACAGTGTAGACCCAGCTTCTACAGTATTTGCTGTTACATCAGAATATCAGACACATTCACTCACCTTTACCAAGTAGTCAATAAAGCACTCTGGGTATCACCAGTTTGTCTTCTGCTGAATTATCCCAGAGAGTGATAAATGATAAAAGTTAAGTAAGTGACCAAAGATGTTACATTGTGGGCAGATATGTACATTCTCCATTTGTTTATGTTATGTTTATCTTTTTTTTTTGTATGTGTGGAGGTCATTGTGTTCCCAGTCAATATTGTGCTTGGCAGTAGCTGAAAACATTTGTTGTTGGCACTCATTTGAAGCATCTCAGCAAGGCACCTCTAATGTGTCTGTAATGCAGAAACAAGAAAAATATACTTTTGGTTTGGGGGAATGAGTGTATTATCTGAACCTAAAAGGTTACATGAACTTCTGACCACTTTTCTTTCTGACTGGGTTCTGTCCTTTTCAAGGACAGGCCAATTAAGCAACTCATTATGGCA
Organism: Anodontia alba; assembly: GCA_964016985.1. NCBI lineage: Eukaryota > Metazoa > Mollusca > Bivalvia > Lucinida > Lucinidae > Anodontia > Anodontia alba. The sequence continues at coordinate 39,313,535 of OZ024826.1, forward strand.
CTGATCAAATAACAACAATCTATGATGCATCTGTACAGGTTAATTATGGTTTTGTTGGCTAAAAACAGAAAATAACATTGGTTACCACGTTTATTCTAAATATTGGGAACTTAACTCATTGCCATAATTATCTTAAATTTGAACAAGTCCATTTTACTATCTGTCATTGTGTCTAAAAATAGCAAACAGTGTAGACCCTGATCAGATGCTAAATAACCTCAGTGCAGACAGGTGTTGATTATTTTTTTCACAGTTTTAACCCTTGTCCTGCTGAACCCGGATATAACCTACCTTTGCAAACAGTGTAGATCCAGATCATTTGGCTTCTGAAGAAGCCAACTGATCTGGATCTGCACTGTTTACCATTAAATATGTGAATCTATATCAGTAAACTTGATCAAGTAATCTGATTGGCTGAAAATTAGAAATGGGTGTGTCAGCAGGACAAGAGTTAATGTGTTCCCTGTTGCCAGTTCCAAATACATGATGCATTACGCAAGAAAGACCTCCAGAAACAAGGCTCATGCTTAAGTTTTAGGTTATGCATGAACAGGGAAGGGGTTGCGTCTTATACAAAACAGGGTGGGAGTGGGGAGGTATATCAATGAGTGAAATAATTCTAAAAAACCAGAGTCTGATTTCACTTAATAGTGTCTGTTTTTATGCCTCCAACTTCAAAGAAGTTGAAAGGGCATATTAATTTTGGGTTGTTTGTCCATCCATTTGTCTTGTCTGTTCATCATGTTTTTCTTGTGAACAAGAGATCTCGATAACTGCTTGAGCTAGGGCCTTGAAACTTGGTGTTGAGATTATTGGAACTGAGGAGTAGATCAGCTGATTAACTTTTGAAAAAAAAAAAAAAAGAAAACAGATTAATTTTGTCAGAGATATGCCTCTTCAAACTTTGTATTTTGTATGGACATGCGTATAGTTGGGAGCATTTCTGCTGTTCCATTTGTTCTCACCCCAGTCTGATCAAATAGACTCCTGAGCCTGAGTCACATGGATGCTTCTTAAACAAATGTACACAAACAATAGATACATATCAATGCAAGTTGTCAGATTCTTCCTGCAATGGTCATGTTTGATGCTTGTCTTTTAGAAGTTCTTTTCTATAGATGTTAACGCTTAGCACTCAGGGTAAAATTTTCAGCAGATGACATTTTGAAATATTTTTCTTATTTTTCTCAGAAAACAGGATATGACATTTCATGCAAATTGTCTCCTAAGGAGCCTATTTTCTGAACAAAATAATAATAAAAAAAAAATTCAAAATGTTGCCTGCTGTACTTTGACCCAGCATGCAAAGCGTTAAGGGTTCTTATGCACTTTACGGTAGGTTTTTGTGCTCAAACATCGGAAATGACACATGTTGCATTTGTGCTGCTGTTGTTATGTTTTGCTTCAATTGTCACTTGCAACCAGTGTTTTTTGTCTGCAGAAGTCAGCTAGTCGCTGCCACTGGACAATAAAAATAATAGTGCAAGTCCCACTGATCAGAGATGACTTAATACAGTCAAACTTGTCTTAATGCTTAGCATGTTGGGTAAAAATTCCAGCAGACGATTCTTTGAAATATTTTCCCTATTTTCTCCGAAAACAGGCTTTGGCATTTCATGCAAATTGTCTCCTTAGGAGACAGTTTGCATGAAATGCCAATGCCTATTTTCTGGGAAAAATAAAAAAGAAATAAATCAGTTTGTCATCTGCTGAATTTGTCATCTGCTCCTTATAAAATCAAAATGTCATAAGCTGCAGTTGTGATTATCACTTAAAGGGTTCAGAAAAATCACTATTTTCTGTTGAAAAAAAAGGCTTATGCTATGGGTGATACTAATGAGGTTCCATGTGAAACATCTGATGATTCACATGAAATGTCAAGCACTGTTTTCTTTGGAAAATATATGTAATTTATTTGTTGTCTGCTAATTCCATGATATGCATGCAAAGGGGTTATTGCCATTAAATGGGAAAGATATGAGAAAAACATGTGGAAAGGCAAAATAATTCTTTCTTTATGACACAAAAACTTAACTCTGCACATGACTGAATAAAGTGGTCATGAATTTTGAAGGGGACATCATATAACCTTAAATCTGCTGAATTTAAGTGTCAGCAAAAAATAAAAACATTTTATCTTGCCTTGAAAATCAGATTTTTTTTTTTTCGTGCCAAGTGGGATTGAAAAGTGTACATAGATCGAGATAATAGGGAGTATCAAGTAAATATTTTTCTTATTTCTCCATGAAAACATATGTTGTGGTACTCGTTAGAAGCACTACAACACTACAACCTCTTTATAACACAGTTTGTTATAACACAGTTCAAAGATGGATCCCAGAAATGTATGGATTATATTGAAAAATGACCATAAATGGTCATTTTTATATATAATCTATACATTTGTGTTTGGATATAACACGGTTGTTTAACTAACACGGTTTGTTATAACAGTTTTGGATATAACATGGTTCAAAGATGGATTCAAAAAATGTATAGATTATATTGAAAAATGACCATAAATGGTCATTTTTCAATATAATCTAAACATTTTTGTTTGGATATAACATGATTGTTTAACTAACATGGTTTATGCTTTGGACCCAGCAATAGTGTTATAAAGAGGTTGTGGTGTATCTACATAGACATACCTAGGGTTAACCCCACTTAGGTACTTATAGTTTGATAATAAGGGCTAATAAGAGGGTAACGAAGAAAAGATGAAAAAAGCTTTTGGATGCAATTTACAGCTTTCCTTGAGAGCCTTTCTTGAGACAAGTTTTGATTGTTCCAGTTAAATTAATTTGGAAATAAAAATTGCGTCCGGGATAAAAAAATATAAAGTGACAATTTGCTTGAAATAGGAAACTCTCCCTGTTTTTGTAGGGAAAATAAGAAAAAAAAAAACAAAAAACAAACAAATATTTGTTGTCAACTGATTTTGTCCAAAGAGTCCTCTCTGGCCTAATTCAGCAGATGCAGCTGTCAACATCTGAAATCATTGTACACTGGAAACTCCTTATAAGACAATTTATTACAAGTGGGTTTCCCATTTAGGATAGTTTAACCCATTGTATACTGAATAGACCCTCCCATACTATATATCGGAAGAGCCCAATTTCAATTTTAGGTACACCCGGCTATGAGATTTACATATTCCTAGAGAAAAAAGGCAAAACTATTTGCAAACAGTGGAGACCCTGATCAGATGCCATGTTCTGCGGCATCTGATCTGGCCTGCACTGTTTGCCAGTTACCATTTTACGGGTCTCCTGACTACAATGGGTTAAAGTGGACCCCAAAAGTGTTGTATTCAAACAGGAATGTATAGATCATATAGAAAAATGACCATTTGTGGTCGCTTTGCTATATAACTAGCATTTTTGTTTGGATAAAAGATGGTAAGTGTTTAACCCTTTATAGTCTGGATACATCCAGAAGTGTAATTAGCAAGCAGTGCAGACCCAGATCAGATGCCACAGAATGCCGCAGCGTCTGATCAGGGTCTACACTGTTTACATTAACTTAAGGAATTCCTATAAAATAAAGTACTACACCACAACCTCTATATAACACTATTGTTGGGATCCAAAGCATAAACCGAAACAAAAATGTATTGATTATATAATCATTTTTCTGTATAATCTATAGATTTTTGGGATCCATCTTTGAACTGTGTTGTATCCAAAATCATGTTATAACAAACCATATTATAAAGAGGTAAGTGTGTGATAAAAACTAATCAGACACTTGCTATTGGAAATAGACCAGTCCAGAGAGTTCTGGTAGAAGAGTCTACTTGATGTAAATAGGCTAGCTAATACATTTCTGCTTTGAATACAGCAATAGTGTTATAGAGGTCGTGATGTAATATCTGGTATGTCACACATTTGTCCATTGCTGCTGATTTAACCCATGTCATGTTGAAAAAAAATAAGATGCCACGCCCCCTTCTAATTGTCAGCCAATCATATTGCTCGATCCAGATTTTTTTTTATATCAGTTCACAAACTGAATGGCAAACAGTGCAGATCCAGATCAGTTGGCTTCTTCAGAAGCCAACTGATCTGGATCTGCACTGTTTGCAAAGGCAAGGTATATCCGGGTTCAGCAGGACAAGGTTTAAATTAAGTTGTAACTGATATGTTCAAAAAAAGCAGTAGCCTGTGTAACTGTACTGCAGCCTGTGCATCTTGTGTTTCAAGCGAGATACTGCCATAGTGCCATTAACACAATTAATGGTTTAAAGTGTCACTTACCCAAATGTCTTATAATTCTGTAGTTTGCAATGAATTTTGGAGTGGGTCATCATAACTTGTCTATTTATTTATTAGGAGTAAATGATAAAGTTGATTAGAAACTCACGCCTGTTCTCTTCAGTTTGTAGTAGTATTGCACTGAAGTGTATATAACTCATAATAACCCTAAGTATTGGGACAGACAAGCTTGAGCAAACAGTGTAGACCAAGCTACAGCAGACACCGCTGAAATGGGTGGTGGATCAGAGGCTTCACTCTTCTGTCACAGTTTTGAGATAGAGGAATTGTTAACCCTTGTCCTGCTGAGCCCGGATATACCCTGCCTTTGCTAACAGTGTAGATCTAGATCAGTTGGCTTCTGAAGAAGCCAACTGATCCTGATCTGCACTGTTTGCCATTAAGTATGTGAATATATAGCAACAATCTGGATCTAGTAATCTGATTGGCTGAAAATTAGAAGTGGGTGTGGCATCTTAATTTATTCAGCAGGACAAGGGTTAAGGAGGAGTACTTGATGATAAATAAATTAAATTCATGATAAATTAACAGCAACTGAGGTAATTTTCCCAATTTCTCCATAACATATGTTGTGGCTACTTATTAAAAACGCCTCAGCAGGACAAATTAGAAAAATATCGCAGTATTTCTCCACAAAAAACATATGTTGTGGGTACTGATTAGCAGTGCCTTAGCAAGGCACTTCTAATGAGTACCCACAACTTCTATATTTCTGGAGAAATATGAAAAATACATTACGAAAATAAGCCTATTCAAATATACTGAAAATTTTACCACCAAAATCTGAAAAAAAAAAAAAAAAAAAATCAGATAAAAATTCGGATATTTTTCATATTTCTGCTCAAAACATAGATTGTGGATACTCGTTAGAACCACCTCGCCAAAACATAGATTGTGGGTACTCATAGAACTGCCTCGCCTAACAAGTACCCATAATCTATGTTTTTGAGCAGAAATAAGAACAATAATGTATACCACTGTAAACCCCAGTTTTACTATGTAAAAGTGGGGTTTAAAGGGGTCAGCATTATATAGGCATGTTTTCGTGATGGTCAAAAAGCATTTGCCTTATCTGGAGCTATGAGAGTTTAGATGACAGACTGACTAAAAGATGGAAGCTATGGGTTCCATGTGTTAGAGATATTTAATGCCATGTTTCACATGGCGAGGCACTTCTAATGAGTTCCCACAACATGTTTCGTTGAAAAATAATAAAAATATTTACCTGATATCTACTCTTATCTGGACCTATGTGCAGCATTTTTTATTGTCGTGTGGCGGCCATTTTTTGTTGTGTCATGTGGAGATCATAGAATTGTCATAATTTTGATGGTTATTGACGCAGATCTTTGACTTCATGCTAACAGGATGAGTGGCAGACAGTGTAGACCCTGATCAGATGCCGCATTCTGTAGCATCTGATCTTGGTCTACACTGTGTGCTCAGGCCAGTCTGTCACAATATTTAGGGTTATAATAGTATTGAAGCAGATCTTTGACTTCATGCCAGCAGGTATAGGAAAATTTTAAAAGGTATTTTTGTTCATAACAATAATACCGGAAACAAAATCAAGATTGTATAGAATAACAAAAAAGGATATTTCCTCTATATGCTTGAATTCTTTTTGTAAGGAAGCATGTCAAATTAGACCATGGGTAGATATATGCATTACCATATTTACCCTAAGTATTGGTACACCTTAACTCCTTACCATACTTGTTCTGAAATTTGAAAAGTAATTTACTACCTGTTAATATGTCTAAAAGTGCTGGATGAGTGACGTACAGTGTAGACCTTGATCAGACAACATATTCTGTGGCATCTGATCTGGGTCTACACTGCTGTTTGTCCCAATATTTTAATAGGGTTATTACAGTAAATACAGTACACAAAACCAAGCCGGCCTCGGTGGCTTAGTTGGATGCGCTGTCCGATTGGAGACCAGGAGGTCGCGGGTTCGACCCCCGCCAAGGTCGGCAACCTTCTTTCGTGGAGATTGATCATGAAATATTTTCAACGGTCATTCTCTCCCTTCCACTGATTCAAGAAGGGCAGTTGTCAGTTTCTGGCGAAAGAATGTGCACAATACTGGTTAACCGCTTTGAGGACTGCCTGCCCAGTAAACGTGTGGTTAGGTAAACTGACCGCGCTCGACATGACCCCATTGAGTCGTAAAACCTCAGCACAAACAAACACAAAACCAAGTATTTCTATTTATTTGGTTACAAGAGAAAAAATCTCAACTGAGGAATTGTTAAGGAGGAGTATTTGGTGATAATTCTGGGAAATTTTTTCTTATTTCTCCACAAAAACATATGTTGTGGGTACTCATTAGAAGTGCATTATTTCAGACAAATCAACAGGAAGTATACCATAATTAATCTCTTTATAATACAATTGCTGGGATCCAAAGTGAAAACAGTGTCAGGAGCTAAACAACCCTGTTGTATCCAAACAGAAATGTTTAGATTATATAGAAAAATGACCATAAAATGGTCATTTTTCTATATAATCTAGACATTTTTGCTGGATGCAACTTTTTGGGGATCCACCTTTAAACCGTCTTATATTCGAACCGTCTTATAATCAATCGTCTTATAAAGAGGTTCCCATGTACTATTATATTGACTGTTTTGTAGATGTCAGGACAAGTACGGTAAGAAGTTAAGATAGGGTAAATATGGTATATTGCGGGCCCTAGTAGCCTAGTGGATAAGAGGGCTGACTCTTAGTCCATTAGGTTTCAAACCGCTGTGGTTCGAGCCTTGCTCGGGTCATATGGGAAAGCCAAGTTCTGCTTATGGATGGTCAGGTGGTTTTTCCCAGGGTTCTCCGGTTTTCGCCCACCTTTGATGAAAGATCAGGGCAAGATAGGTGAAATATTCTTGAAAGGGCTGTAAAACCCAAATCAAAAAAAAACAAAAACATATGGTATATCACCAAAAAGAAAAAAACAAACAAAAAAACAAGGAAAACATCTGGTAAGCTTCTTGTATAGACAGCACTGAGTGTAATTATGAAGTCATACAGAAAGAAAAGAAAAACAAAAATGGGAAGTAACATATTCAAATTTGCAATGATAATTAACTAATTGTTTTTTTTTTTCCTTAGTCTTAATTGCTTGAAGAGGTTCTTGACATTACTTAAGGAAGTTATCAGAAAAGTCCCGTCAAATTAACGGGAGTTGATATGACGCCAAGGGAGATCAATTTGACTTTGTCTCCTTTCTCAATGTCCCACTTCTCTTAAAGAATTTGCTTGAAGAGTAGGCCCATTTTGAGTAGCCATTCATTCAAATACCCAGGGCTTAGCTCCAGATAAAGCACTTTTTTTTTTTCAACCAAAAAGTATTAACCCTTGCAAAGCTGAATAAATTAAGATGCCACACCCACTTCTAATTTTCAGCCAGTCAGATTACTTGATCCAGGCTTTTGATGCAAATTCACATACTTCAGAAGCCAACTGATCTGGATCTACATTGTTTGCAAAACTGGGGTATATCCAGGCTAAACAGGACAAGGGTAAATATTTTTCTTATTTTCTTATTTCTCCTTAAAAAAAAAAATCAAAGTTGTGGGTACTCATTGTATTGCCCCATTGAGGCACTTCTAATGGATACCACAATATATGTTTTCATAGAGAAATAAGAAATCTGTTCATCTGGATGACCCTCTATATGCAGTTACATGTATGCTAAGGAATCAAATTCATTTCTGCTAGGACCAGTTAACACTGGTCTGGCTGAACCTGGCTATACCCTGCCTTTGCAAACAGTGTAGATCCAGATGTTGGTTTCTTCAGAAGCCAACTGATCTGATTCTGCACTGTTTGTCAATTAGAATACAAATTTGGATCAGCAAACTAGATCAAGTAATCTGATTGGCTGAAAATTAGAAGTGGGCGTGGCATGTTTATTTATTCAGCATGTCTAAGGTTAATATTTAACATTTCCTTGTAAAAGCAATATCTTGCAGAGTGTGTGTGCAATGTCTGTGTGTGTGTGTGTGTGTGTTTGGGGGGGGGGGGGGGGGGGGGGGTTGGGGGGGAGTGTGTGCTTATGCCTGTGTTAGTGTAATGGTGATGTTGATAGGGGTAGGGGTGCGCTTACAGTTTGGTATCAATCACCTTTATTGATACTCCAGTTTTTCATTGCCATGAAGCCGGGCTCCAAGAGTAGTCAGTAGTGCATTGACTGTCTATCCAGGGGTTGCAAGTTTGAATCCCAACCCGGCAAAATGCTGATTCAAGAAGGCAGGTGTCAGTTGCTGACAAATTTATGTGCACAAGTTTGTGGGTAAGCCTGCCCAGGGAAAGTTTGCGTCGGTTAACTGACTGGCTTGACATGATGGTAACAGTGTTGACAGGGCCATAAAACTTCCAACTCAAACTCATTGTTGTTTTGATCATCAGGTGATCCAGTCCAAAGGTTGGTTATGGACAGTATCATTTTCAGATTTACTGTTATGGAATACATACAACCTGATGGAAGATTTCACATTTGTAACCTCATATGTTAAATTTCTTAAATTCTTGTCTAAGTTGTAGTCAAGGTTTGCTTCTCCGATTACAAAATTTGTATGGTAACCAGACTACTACCCCACTGTAATAATCCTAAGCATTCAGACAGGCATGTACGAACAGCAGAGACCCAGATCAGATGCTGCAGAATGCAGCATCTGATCAGAGTCTGCACTGTTTGCCATTCACCCAGCAGGCTTTAGACACATCAGCAGGTCATATTTTTTTTTTTTTTTTTTAATTTTAGAGCAAGTATGGTAAGAGGTTTAATTTGACCCAATACTTATTGTAAACACAGTTAGCTAGACCGAATATTAAATAATCTTCAAGGAAGTGTTTAGTTTCAGTTTCCTATTAAAAGTTGTTCTAGTTTAATGTTTTGCTGCAGGGAAATAAAAGATCATTGCACACAAGGAAAATATTTTTCTGTTACAATGTATTTAAATTACATGTAGTTATTTATTAATCCGAAACATGGGTATTACATAATATCGAAAGATTACATAACTACACAAGGACAGCTTTTCGGGCAAAAAAAAAAAACAACAAAACAATGTTTACTACCTTATTACCTCACATACCCAAGTGTTCAGTCAAGCACTTTCATAGTTTTCAGATTACAGCCCCTTACTATCTACTTCTTTATAAAAGCATATGTTATGGATACTCATTTGAATTGCTCTACAAATAGAAGCAGTTCCAATAAGTACCTACAACATACCATACTCTAATAAAGAAATTCAGAAAAAAAATATTGCACAAACATTATTAACCCATTGTAGTCGGGAGACCCGTAAAAGGATATTTGGCAAACAGTGCCGACCCATATCAGACGCCGCAGAATGCAGCGTCTGATCAGGGTCTCCACTGTTTGCAAATAGTTTAGTCATTTTTTAGGAATGTGTAAATCTCATAGCCGGGTGTATCTAGAATTGAAATTGGACTCTTACAATATATAGTGTGGGAGAGTCTATTCTGTATACAATGGGTTAATACACCCCACATGAAGTCCTCTGCTCATCTTTCTTTAAAGTGTGTCTTTATTAGGTAGATTTTACTACTGCAAGTCTTTCCCGTAATTTGGAGAACTCGAAGCACACAGCATGGTAATTAAGTCATTGAAAATAATGATTTTGTCATAAAATTGTGTCCGTCCGGTAACTTGAAATCAGTTCGAGATATTTTCATGAAACTTTACAGAAATGTCTACCACCATGAGACAACATGCAGAATGCAGGAACCATAACTGCAGTTTACCTACTTTGGAGTTACAGCCCTCTGAACATGGTAAATAGTGATTTTGGTCATATACTCATGTCAGATCTGTTACTTGAAAACCATTTGAAATATTTTCATGAAACTTTACATAAATGTCTAGCACCATGAGACGACATGCAGAAAATAAGAATCATAGCTATGGTTTACCGGAATTTATGGCCCTTCGACCAGTATAAATAGTAATTTCAGTCATAAACTCATATCCACTTGCAATTGGTAACTTGAAAACGGTGCGAGATAATTTCATCGAACTTTACAGAAATGTTAAACCCAATAAACGACATGTAAAACACAAGGACCATAACTCTCCTTTATCTACATTTGCAGTTACTGCCCTTTGAACATTGTAAACAGTGATTTTGACCATATACATGTATTTGTGTTCGCTCTGTAACCTGAAAACCTGTTTGAGATAATTTCATGAAACTTGACAGAAATGTTTACCACCATGACACAACATGGCGAACACAAGAACTATAATTCTAGTTTGCATACTTTTGGAGTTATGGCCTATTGAATATAATAGTGATTTAGGTCATATACTTGTATATGCTCTGTAACTTTAAAACGATTTCAGGTAATTTCATGAACTTTTACAGAAATGTTAATCAGTTTCTGGCGAAAGAATGTGCACAATACTGGTTAACCGCTTAGAGGACTAAGCCTGCCCACTAAGCGTGTGGTTAGGTAAACTGACCGTGCTCGACATGACCCCATTGGGTTGACTGGGCCGTAAAACCTCAACACAAATTAATCACCATGAGACGATATGCAGAACACTCAAACAAATTCTGTCATTCTTGTATATTAATAACCCTGATTAACTGTACAAAGCAGTAGTCTAAAAGATGGGGAGACATGATGTTTTCATGAAGAAAACAAAATTCTAGTTTTGAAAACTTGCATTTCCAATGCTTTCTTAATATAGGTACCACCATTTTGCTTTTCCAAATGAACCAAATGTCCAAGAATATACCTAAAATAAAAACAAAAAAATAAAGGGAAATAAAAAGACCACAGGCATATATATATATATACATATACAGTTGACTCTCTTTATCTCGACCTCGCTTATCTCGAAGTAAAAATGTGGTCCCTGCCTAAACATGAAAATCTAACAACAGGTAAAAAAAATATTGTGGAAAAGAGGAGAAATTGCTCCTAAGCAGTTTCTCCTCTTTTCCACAATATTTTCAATGTATCTCTAACTTTAAGAGTCCAATTACATATGCATTTGTTAAATGTGGTTGTTCGAAGTATGTTTTCCTCAATTCTGCAAATCTGATATGTCGAATTACAGATATCTCGAAGTATTTCAGAGAGTGCTTTGGAATTCGAGATAACAGAGTTGACTATATTTTTTTTTTAAAGTGCCTGAGAATCTAAAGACATTTTTTTTGCCTTTGCTAAAGTCATTGGCCTATGGAAATTTATACCGTATTCGATCTAATTACCACACATACCCCTATAAGCGCACAGTCAAGAAATTCCGTAGTCTTCAGATTACAGCCAGTGTACATTTTTCTTTACTTCTTTATAAAGACGTGTTGTGGGTACTCATTTGAATTGCATCGACAAGTTGATGCAATTCAGATGAGTACCCACAACATATGCCTTTGTAAAGAAAGTCAGAAAAAATCGCATAGTCATCATTAAATAAGTCCTTTTCTGATCTTTTTTATTGTGTATACTTAATAGATAGATACATATTTTACCACAAATGAGTGTGTCCTGTAAGTTTGAAAAACCTAAGCGCACAGTGCGGTAGTTAGGTCGAATATGGTAAGTAGAAATGCCACCATTCCAGTATGAGACATTTGCATGCTGAGATTTTGCTGATGGGCGAGGAAAATGTCTGTAGGTGATAAGAGCAGAAGTGTAAATGTCCTAATATTTTGTACACCAGAGTTCTGACAAAATGACTCATGAAAACAGTGTAGCTCCAGATCAGACTGCTCCAAAGTCTGAACAGGGTCAACACAGTTTGCCATTCCACAAAGTATTTTAAGAAACAACTCCATAAAAAGCAAGCTTCAGGTCAAAGTATAGAATGATGTGTTCAGAATTTTAGGATATTTACCATATTAACAGTAGTGACTCTCCGAGAACACACATAGATTCTCACATTCTCAGCTGACAGTATAATAACTTGGAGTCCTAATAGTTTCCTGGTTACATCTGTTGTTTTATAGGAATTCTTTCCTGCCATATACTTCTAAGGGGAAGAAAATCGACAACAGGTTTCTCCTATGGAAACCTTTTTTTTTTTGCTCCAAGTCACATTCATACCCAGAAGACTTATGAACTGTAACACACTTCATGCTGGGTAAATATTTCAGAAGATGACATTTTGAAATATTTTTCTCATTTTTCCCCAGAAAATAGGCTTTGACATTTCATGCAAATTGTGTCCCTAGAAGACAATTTCCATAAAATGTCAGAGCCTATGTTCTTGGAAAAATAAGAAAAAATATTGTCCATTTGTCATCTGCTGAATTGGCCAAGAGAGTAGTAAAATATGAAACTTGAAAGTAAACCACCCTTGCAGACATTTCACATGCAATGTCAAGCCTTATTTTCTCAAAAAAAAAAATGTATTTTACAAAAGGATTAAAAACAAACAGGTTAAGATTTGATGCATTAGAACAGAAAGGTCATACTCACAGTGATTAGCTTATGCACATAGCTACAGATAAGAGGGGGTATCCACATAATATTTTTCTTATTTATCGATGAAAACATACGTTGTGGGTACTCATTAGAAGTGCCTCGGCGAGGCGCTTCTAATGAGTACCCACAACATATGTTTTGATTGAAAAATAAGAAAGGTATCAGCAGTTTACCGATGAAAAAAGTGCCTTATCTGTTGCTATGTATGCAGGCATCAAAGGCAGAAGATACATAAAAATCTAAAAGATTGTGTTCGGAAACAAAGAACAAACAAATGAAGGAAAACTGGATTCTCGGTTTTATTAAGTCTCTTCCTATACAGTAATACAGTTTGCGAGTCTTGAGTACACCCCCTAGCACCGGCTTGCACTCCAAATCTTCTGATAAAACTCATGCACATCATTTATCTGTATTGTGGCCATAGTTTGAAGTGACATCTCCACTTTTAAAATAATTTTCCACTCCTTCTGTATCATTTTATGACTTCTTGACAAAATCATTTACACATGGTAATACAGAGTTTCATTGAAGGAAATACAAATCAGAAGGCACACTTATGGCTTCAGATAAGGCACTTTTTTTCATCCAAAAGAATTGCTATTTTTCTTATTTCTCCACAAAAACATAGGTTGTGGGTACTCATTAGAAGTGCCTCAATGAGGGGCTTCTAATGAGTACCCACAACATATGTTTTTGTGGGGAAATAAAAAAAAATATTATTTGGCTACCACGCTTATCAGGAACTAGGGCACTTAATATTGTTTGTTGTCATTTTTTTTTTTCATCAGCATCTTGAGAAAAGGTGCCTTATGACTTACGCAAAACAATAGATTTGCACATCTGCACAGCCTGATCAGTCAGTAGCTTTGTTTAAAGAAATGTTCGATGCTTTAGAATGTGTTAGTAAATGCTGATGGTCAAGATCAAGCTGAACAGAATTTCATCTGATGCACGTCGTTTCCTTTTGCTTGTGCACAATTGCAAGAAGGCCTGTGTTCTCATGAGATATGTAAATATTCTTTTCCTAGCAATAATTGTTTATTGTAATAATTACATACATACTTGCTGTTTTTTATGCCCACAGCTTAAGAACCCCTTCCAAATTTTTTTATCTCTTGTGTTCTTTGAGGACAAAGGGTAACAAAGAAGACATGCGTCTTCCCGAATTGAATTAACGCTGGGCATGCTGGGTAAAAATTTCAGCGTATGCATTGTCATTTTTTTTTTTCTAATTTCTTTAGAAAATAAGCTTTTACATTTTTGGCAACTGTCTCCTTTGGGGACAGTTTGCATAAAATGTCAAAACTTATTTTCTGGGGAAAATAAGAGAAAATGTATCATCTGAATTTTCCCAGACTTTGCTAAAGGTTAACCTCTTTGCCTTTTATTGTTGGTTCATTACCGGTAATTGTTTGACACCCATTCTGCCAACTTTATTATTATTGCTGAAATCTGGGTCCTTTAATTCCTAGGAAATTGTTATATAATTTTGTGAGCCATAAACATAATCATAAGCAGAGGAGATAGGTTTTTTGTGACTTGTTTTTGGGTTGATTGTTTACAATCCAATCACGTTCCGCAAAATCCAGGTAATAGTTATTTATAGCCGCGCTATTCTTATTGCTGTGACGTCGGAGTGCTGTTGATAGAGGGTTATCTGTAAAACCTGGACTGGGATGTTTGTGACTTTTGCAAACAGTGCAGACCCAGACCAGACGCCACATAATGTGGCGTCTGATCAGGGTCTGCACTACTTGCTCAAATCACTGGAAGTTAAGGGTTGAATGGAACGGTCTTAAGTCCCTGTTCAGGACCATTTTCCCACGTTTCACTCAGAGACATTCGGCCCACTAGTGCTGTCAGTGCTTTGATTATGTTGATATTATTGTGACGTTTTTTATGTTGATATTACAGGTATTGTGACTAAAGGGGAATTTGTTCGCTTAGTACATTTTCTGCCATTTTTTACAAGGAAGGCAAATTTTATGACTTTTTTGTTTGTTCCAACATACCGGTCCCATTCTTAAAAGGGGTCTAAGCTAAAAGGAAAGAATTTGCTCCCCTTAAGGAGCAAATTCTTTCCTTTTACAGTCAAGGGGAGCAAAGTCTTTCCTTTAAGAGTAAGGAGCAAATTTCTTCCCTTATAGAGTAGACCCCTTTTTCAGATGGGTGGTAAAAACAATTTTGACATAGTTGCCTCCCCTGAGAATGTATCCATTTCCCTTGAATTGTCTTTGCAAGTCTGGAAGCCTTTCTGTCTTTTTTTTCTGGGCAGCAGATACCAGGCCTCGAGGTTATAAAACTTTTTTCATGCTCAACTGAGCATGAAATTTCACTTGGTCATAAAAATAAAAATACCAGCAATTAAAACTTTTCAATGCTCAACACAGCCGAGCATGCTCAGCTGAGTTGAGCATGGAAGAAGTTTAAAAAAAAATTGTCAGTATTTTAAGATTTATAAGCAAAATAAATTTCATGCTCAGCTGAGTTGAGCATGAAAATTTTTATAACCTCCGGGCCAGATTTTCCTGGGTGAGCATAAAAGATGCCATTATTGCCCTGTAACATTTGGACACCATACATGTAGCATCATTTTTCTCTTTTCAGTGGAAACATGCGAACAACAGCAGAAAAATGGGCGCCAGTTGGCAGCAGAAGCTTTGCTCAGCATGGAATCTCCAAGTACAAGCTCAGAGAGCAAGACATTCTTACAAGGCATTCTACAACAGCAGGCGAATGGTGAGTAAAAACCCAGACATAGACAGATATTGGGATAACTCCAATAACTCCTTACCATACTTGGCCTAAAATTTGAACATTTCATTACCTGTTGTAGACTGGCTCCAGTCTCCAGTGAGAAAATATTTATTATGATGCTGTTTGATACATTCACTAAAATAAATCAAAAATGATATGTGACTGTAAAGGCAGGTCAGTATTGATTTCAGCATCATAGAGGAAAGTTTAGCCCTTCTCTTGCTGAACACGACATACCCTGTCTAAGCAAACAGTGTAGATCCAGAATCTGCAGTTTTTGTCATTAAGTATATGAATTTCTATCAAAAACCCGGATCAAGTAATCTGATTGGCTGGAAATTAGAAGTGGGCGTGGCATCTTAATTTATTCAGCAAGGCAAGGGTTAGTTTCATTTAATTCTATAGCTACAGATAATGCAGTGTTATGCAGGACTCATCATTTAACCTTGTCCTGCTGAACACTGAAAAGACCTGCCTTTGCAAACAGTGCATATCTGCACTATTTGCCATTAAGTATGTTCATTAGTATGAACAATCTGGATCAAGTTATCTGAATTGCTGAAAATTAGAATTGGGTGTGGCATCTTAATTTATTCAGCTTGACAAGGGTTAATTCAATAGACTAGAATACCTGTTGCTATGTCTGAAAATTGCCGAATGATTGGCAAACAGTGTAGTCCCTGATCAGATGCCATGGTCTGGGTCTGCGCAGACAGTTTGCTTCAGTCTGTTTGACTAAATACTTTGGGTAAATAAGGTATTTGCCCACATTATTAGCTTGCCTGAACAATGTTAACGGAGAGCTATTTTACTACCCTCGGTGTCGGCAGCGGTCAGCGTTGGCATCCACAAATGTTTATGTTTTCATTAAAGTTTTCAAGACCTCATTGTTTCCTTACCTTACCACCGATTTGATTCATCTTTGGTATGATTATGCATATTGGTCTAAATTTTGGGCAGTACTATCCCCACTTCCCTAGGTCATGTCAAGGTCAAGGTCTCGGATTTAGAATTTTTATGTTAAAATTTTACGTCAAAGTTTTTAGGATCTCATTACTTCTAAATCAAATGATGGATTTAGTTCCTATTTGGTATAATGATAGATACTGGTCAAAATGTTTTATCAGCACTCATGACCTTGAGGTCAAGGTCACAGACTTAGAATTTTAAAAATGTTAAAGTTTTTGTTTCATTTTTTAAGACCTCATTATATAACCTAATTATTTCTAACCCTATCACCGATTTGATTCATCTTTGGTTTGTTGATACATATTGATCCAAACTTTTGCGCAGAAACAAAATTTTCCTGAAACAAAATGTGCAATATCAGGCGAGCTATCCTTTCTGGTGACAGATCTTGTTATCAGAAGGTGCTAAAAACTCGGATTAGTATCATCTTGTAAATCTGCACAGACTCATCAGAAGTATGGTGTCTATTAGCCTCGGTGGCTCAGTTGGATGCGCCGTCCGACTGTAGACTAGGAGGTCGCTGGTTCAACCCCTGCCGAGGTCGGCAACATTCTTTCGTGGAGATTGATCATGAAATATTTTCTACGGTCATTCTCTCCCTTCTGCTGATTCAAGAAGGGCAGTTATCAGTTTCTGGGAAAGACTGTGCACAATACTGGTTAACCACTTAGAGGACTAAGCCTGCCCAGTAAACGTGTGTTTAAGTAAACTTACCGCACTCGACATGACCCCATTGGGTTGACTGGGCCGTAAAACCTCAACATTGATCATGAAATATTTTCTACAGTCATTCTCTCCCTTCCGCTGATTCAAGAAGGGCAGTTGTCAGTTTCTGGCGAAAGAATGTGCACAATACTGCTTAACCGCTTAGAGGACTAAGCCTGCCCAGTAAACGTGTGGTTAGGTAAACTGACCACACTCTACATGACCCCATTGGATGAAACCTCAACACAAATAATGCTGTCTATTGATATATTCTACAGTTTCCTCTGAATCTATTAGCAGATGGCAAGGGCCCTGATTAAACTGCACAAATGCACTAGCCTGTCTGGGCCTTTCCTGTCCACATATACATTGAACAAAGAAGGCACATTTTTTGCTTGGCACAACTCCCTATATATGTGTTACTCATTTGAATGGCTTCTACAAAGAAATTGTAATGAAAAACAACAATAAATTTTTCATTCTGTATAATGAATTTCCGGAGTAGAGAAATATGAAAAAGTATTCATATAGGTCTAGATATGAAGGTTATTCGTACATATATGGTTTGAATTTCTCCACAAAAACCTATGTCATAGATA
This sequence comes from Anodontia alba, assembly GCA_964016985.1. Classification (NCBI taxonomy): domain Eukaryota; kingdom Metazoa; phylum Mollusca; class Bivalvia; order Lucinida; family Lucinidae; genus Anodontia; species Anodontia alba. Next base: position 39,331,308 of record OZ024826.1, read on the forward strand.
CTCACTAAGAGTTCCTCGTTCTAGCAAAAAACAATTAGGACAGCTAGGATGAGTGAGTTACATAAAAGAAATTTTACAATCCTGTAAAGGAATCCCCACAACACATTTTTTTTATGAAGAAGAAAGAAAAATACTGATACATATCTATATCTATATATCTAAAGAGATATCTATATGGGGCAAAAAAGATTCTAATCTGGCGCTTCAGTAGTAAAGAAATCTGAAACTGTCTGATCAAAGGTAGCCACTGGTTCCCAGCTGTAACCTGAAACAAGAAGTCGCATTTTGACCCTACAAGGTCAGTATTTGTAATATTTACACCTATAAATCAGAAGTTATTTTGATTTCAAAAACCTATATTATTCCTTTTTGAAGAAAAAATGTTGGTATGGATTGAAAACCTTCAGCTATTTCTGGTCATATTCAGCTGATTACAAATGGACATTTTTCTCTCTCTTCTTTTTTTCCCCCCAGAAAATTATATTAGACATTTAATGCAAATTGCCTCTTTGTGACACTGTCAGCATGAAATGTCAAATCCCATTTGCTGAGAAAAATAAGAATATGTATGGAAATTCTATCTGCTGATTCTTTTTTTTTTTTCATCCAGCATGCTAACTCCTAGCTAATGGAATAATTGTGAGATTCAGTTGTTACATACAAAACAAGATACAAAAAATGAAGTAACATGATAGCAGTATCATAGCTGCAGATAAGGCACTTTTTTCAGTTGAACAAGTAGATATTTTTCTTATTTCTCCAAGAAAACATATGTTGTGGGTACTCTTTAGAAGCATCTCATCAAGGCCTTGATGAGGCGCTTCTAATGAGTACCCGCAACATACATTTTTATGAAGAAATGAAAAAAAAATTATGTGGATACCCCATCTTTCTTGGAGCTCATTTTACTGTGCTTACCATTGTTTAGTTCATATCCGGGTTTAGTTGAGGGGTATCAAATTACTCTTTTTAAGGTAAAACTTGTTCAGGGTCTTTTTCTAATTCATTTGAGCTGCCTTACAAGAAAAAGGGTCCTTGGGGTATATTCCTGATGATCATTCTGCACATTCACACAGTCAGGTCCTTGGTCAGTCCAATTACAGAATTTTCAAATATATCAGAATATAATATCAAACCACTAACACCCTGATAAAACTGTTCAGAGTTATCTGGCCTTGTGCCATTTGAGACCCTTTTATCATTGCACATTGCATTATGTTTCCATAAACTTCGGCTGATATTATGGAACTCCCTAATGACAGAAAAAATTTATGGTATTTCGCATTGTTCGAAGATATCAGATGACAAAAGGGGTCCTTGGGTTAAATTTGTTTGGTATTCTCTAAATTATGTTTACCGAAATACTCAGATAGAGGCAAGAGTAAACAGTGTAGACTCTGAAATGGATCCCACCACATATATCACCTTATGCATATTCATATGATACAAATATTTGGAATCCTTTTTCATTTTGAAATGTTTTGAACGTGTAGGAAGAGTTGACAAGCTTTTTTGAACGTATCAATTCAGCCTAATTACTGCACATATACCTATAAGCAATTTCTTGGTTTTCATGTTACAGCCCTGTGTACTTTTATCTACTTCATTATAAAAGCATATGTACACTACAACCTCTTTATAACACGGTTCGTTATAACACAGTTTTGGCTATACCACGGTTCAAAGATGGATCCCAAAAATGTATAGATTATATTGAAAAATGACCATAAATGGTCATTTTTCAATATAATCTATACATTTTGTTTGGATATAACATGGTTGTTTAACTAACACAGTTTATGCTTTTTTTTTTTCAGACTGTTAGTCTGTTAGGCCTATATAGGCATTCTCCAACACTGCAGTGTGAGCTTTTGATCCTAAAATTATGCACTGTGTGTTTAGGAACAGAAAGATCTATATACACTGACTAAACTGTGTAGGCACTTGCAGCATGAAGTGATCTGCAATACTACAGAATTAGATTTCAGTCTTGACCTATTTTTCATATGCTGTCTCTAGTTTCTCCAGGATGACATATCACCATGGCACCTCTAAGGAGAACCATAACATGTTTTCTTGAAGAATTAAGTAATATGAAAACTTGATATTTTTTGTTGACAAAAAAAAAAAAAATGCCTTAATTATCTAGAACTATGAACAACATTTTTTCCATACTAGAAAAGACATTTGATCCAATTTATGTACATGTAAAAAGAAAGTGAATCCTGTACATTTAATAAGAAAAGGATTCTTATCACATGTGGAGAAAGTAGGCTCAGTTTAACCTGCACGTCCACGTAGTCTGATTAGGACCTTCACTATCTGTCGATATATTCTTCATGTGGTGACCAGTGATTCTTTAAGTGGACAATGAAAGCAGTCATTGGTCGGTGAATGCACAGACTGGTTCTATGCCTTTCCTGTCCACATCTTTGCTGTCGGCATATACATTACAGCCTAGTATTTTTCATGACGTGGCTGAAATTAAAAAGCAAGAATTTGATGACACTAACAGGTTTGTAATTTCAGGTGCGCATTTTCATTGCAACAACATCTAATTGGTGGTAATATTAGGAGGCACAAGATGAGTTTAACTCTTAACCCTTGTCCTGCTGAATAAATTAAGATGCCACGCCCACTTCTAATTTTCAGCCAATCATGTAACTTGATCCAGATTATTGACATAAGTTCATATACTGAATGGCAAACAGTGCAGATCCAGATCAGTTGGCTTCTTCAGAAGCCAACTGATCTGGATCTACACTGTTTGCAAAGGCAGGCTATATCCGGGTTCAGCATGACAAGGGTTAAAATGCCAAGAAAACCTGCATCTGAAAATGTTGACTGTTTATGTTGTCTGCTGCATCTTCTTGCAAACTTTTCAAACATACTTTTTGCATATAGGCAAACAGTGTGGACCCAGATCAGATTGCTCCTCTGGATCCACACTGTTTGCAGAAGTCAAAGCAGACGACAATTGTTGTGTTTGACATCTTAAGGGTTAACACTTAGCATGCTGGGTAAAACTACAGTAGATGACATTTTGAAAGATTTTTTTTTTTTTTTTTTCCAGAAAATAGACGTTGACATTTCTTGCAAATTGTCTCCAATTGTCTCCTTAGGAGACAATTTGTATGACTGTCAAAGCCTATTTTCAGGGAAAAAAATAAGAAAAAATATCAGTTTGTCATCTGCTGAATCTGCCCAAAGAGTTGTGAAGGTTAATATTCTTTGAAAGATAGATACCATAAATATTTGGACAGACAGGCTTCGGAAGACACAGTCTTGCCAGTAAAATGGTCCAAATCAAATTTAGAACTTAAAAATTCAGAGGACTTGTCAATGAAGTGTATTTGGTGATAATTCTAGGATGGTGTTTCTGTTTTCTCCATAATGACATACATTTTCATGGATGGAGAAATTTAAAAATTCACCCCAGAACTGTCATCAAAAACTCCTCCTTTACCTTTGTCATGCTGAATAAATTAAGATGCCACGCCCATTTTTAATTTTCAGCGAGGTTTTGATCCAGATTGTTGATATAAATTCACATACTTAATGGCAAACATTGCAGATCCAGATCTGCTTCTGAAGAAGCCAACTGATCTGGATCTACACTTAGTCTGTTTGAAAAGGCAGGACATATCCGGGTTCAGAAGGACTAGGGTTAATCTACAAGTCTTCTGTATATGTCGTTCCCAAATTTTAAACAGTTGTGATGCATGACCGGAGTATTCCACTATTGCTAAAGTTGAATGCACATTGCATTATTTTGAAAACCCATTTTGTCAAGGCTGACCGCTCACATCCCCAATACCACTGCTGCAATATTTACATTCTAGGAGGAATGACCGTACCTGTATAAGTCTTGCCTCAACAACTTCATAAGGCTTAAAAGTCATGGCCCAGTTGTTCAAAGCATCTTTAGCTTAACAAGCTCATTAAGGGTCATTTCGTTAACTGTTTTAGTGGATTCAATACACAATATTCTGATATTTTTTGCTGAAAAAATGTGAGTAGCTTTTGCACTGCAAAAGCTACTCACATTTTTTCAGCAAAAAATTTCAGCATATTTGCATATCACTGGATGTAAATTTTAACGAATCGTTAACTAACGACATCGTTAGCATGAAACAACTGGGCCCCGGTTAATTTAGATTGAGAAGCATTATATAGTAGCTTATTTATATTGCATCTTATGATTATTTCCAAATGACTGAAATACTGATGACGAAATGTCAATACACCAAAAATCAAATGTCAAATTTCTAAACTACTCAACAATAATTCTAACAAAAAAATTCAATGTTCTTTTAATGAATAACAAATCATTTGGCAGGATTCTATGTTATCATTTTGGCACCTTTAGCCATGTATATACATTATTAATCCAGGTAAGGTTTTTAAAACATTGTCATGCTGAATAAATTTAAGATGCCACGCCCACTTCTAATTTCCAGCCAATCAGATTACTTGATCTTGGTTTTTTATAGAAAGTCACATATTAAATGACAAACAGTGCAGATCCAGATCAGAAGCCAACTGATCTGGATCTACACAGTTTGCCAAGACAGGGCCTGTCGTGTTCAACAAGAGAAGGGTTAAAACATAGCCCTGCTAGCTTTTGAATTCATACAGGCGTGACATCCCTTTAGACCTGTGTCACCACTCAAGTAGAAAGTGTCAACAGTCTTTAAGATTTGGGAAAGACCTATAAAATTCTGAATATTTAGGGTAAATGCACAGCTAACACTGCCTTACCATCCTACATGGACCTACACATAACTTCAGATTGACCTTTGTACCAAACCACTGATAACTTCTCACATCAAAACAATATTACACTTAATATTTGGACACTCTTAACCCTTTCCATGCTGAATGAATTACATAAAGATACCACGTACACCCACTTCTAATTATTAGCCAATCAGATGGCTTAATCCAGATCTTTTATATAAATTCACAGACTGAATGACAAAAAGTGCAGATCTAGATCAGTTGGCTTCTGAAGAAGCTAACTGATCAGGATCTATCTATTTGGAAAGGCAGTGCATATCCGAGCAGGACTATGGTTAACCCATTGTAGTCGGGAGACCCGTAAAAGGGTAATTGGCAAACAGTGCAGACCCAGATCAGATGCCGCAGAATATGGCGTCTGATCAGGGTCTCCACTGTTTGCAAATAGTTTAGCCATTTTTCTCAAGGAATATGTAAATCTCATAGCCGGCCATACCTTAAATTGAAATTGGACTCTTCCAGTATATAGTGCTGGGAGTGTATTCAGTCTACAATGGGTTAACTCCTCACGATAATTGTCCTACCATTATAGAAAAGTCCACTCTGCTGCCTGTGAATGTGTCTTAAAGTTGCTATGTTCAGAGAGGAAAACAGTGTAGACTCTGATCAGATATTGCATTCAGATTGATCTTTATACCATACCACTGATAAGTAACTATCCTAAGCGCTGTACATTTTGTATTTACCCTAAATATTCGGACGCCTTCTCACCATACTGTCATGTCTTAACATTAGTCCATTCTTCCTGTGAATGTGTCTAAAAGTTTCTGTGATTAGTGGAGAATAGTGTTAGACCCAGCTGGTTGCCACAGAATGCAGTGTCTGATCAGGGTTTAGATGGTTAAGTAGCAATCGATCAGTGTAAATTTTGAGCAGGGTTTAGGCTGTTTGCTCATTTTTTTACATCCCAGGCTTACTTTGCATTATTTCTGCACTTTATAGTTGTTACGCCCCTCGCAAAAAAAAAGGATGGTGTAGAATTACGTAGTCCCATTAAGAAACATTTAGAACATACATTCAACCAGAATAGTAAATAAATTGAAACCACTTAAAAATACCTAAATATTTTAATAATTTATAAACTATTTTCAGCCTGTCTGCTTCTTTTCTAATAAAAGGTCATTGTGATTTAACAGTTAATAGCATGATGGTTAAAAATTTCAGCAGATGACATTTCAAGATATACTTTTTTTCTTTTTTTTTCTTAGAAAATAAGCTTTGATATTTCATACAGATTGGTGATAATTTTTATGACGATCTTAGCCTATTTTCTGTGAAAAATCAGAAAAATACCAGTTTGTCATCTGCTGAATCTTCCCAGAGAGTAGTTAATGTTAACTTTTCGCTTGGTGTTGTCAGCGTCAACAAAGAATACGTTTTATTTGGGTTTTTTTTTTTTTTTCTTCTTGAAAACCAGGTATATTTCATTTAAATTGGTTCAAGGAGACAATTTCAATGAAATACCAAGCATGATTTTGAAGAGGGGGAAAAAAACAACAAAAAAAAAACAGGAAAATTCATTTCAAAATGCCATCTGCTGTTTAAATTCAGGACAAAAGTTAATAATAATAGATAACAAGTGATATGCAAACATTTAACCCTTAAAGCGCCAAGCAAAATTTGTAGCAGACGACATTCAGTTTTTTTTTTTTTTCAGAGAAAACAAGTCTTGACATTTCATGTGAATCATGAAATGTCACATGAAATGTCAAGACTTGTTTTCCCTGAAAAAAAAAAAAAGTTGTCGTCTGCTGCAGTTGTGATTGGCGCTTTAAGGGTCAAACATTTGTTTATTTCTGATTTATCTTTCCTTGAAAATAGACTTGCATTTTTTTCTGATATCCTCCCCTTCAGACTTAAAAAAAAAACAACACAAATACATACAACAATCTGTTGTCTGATGACATTCATTTTTTTTTTTTTTTCCCAAAGAAAATAAATCTTGGGATTTCTTGTGAATTGTCAGCCAACATAGTTATTTCTTAAAAAAAAAAAAAAAAAAAAAATCAAAATATCGTCTGCTGCATTTGTGATTAGTGCTTTAAGGGTGAAGTGGGCTAAAACAGACAACTTTTTAAACAAAGAAAATTATTGGTAATAATTCGCTGACGCTGTATTTCCCAAAATAGAAATACCATTTGTAGACACAATATAGGAACCTTGAGAAATGATACCCTTCCTTTTACTTTTATAGAACCCTTATAATTAATGCTTAGCACTCTAGGTAAAATTTCTCAAAAAGTGCATGACATTTTGAAATATTTTCTTTCTTTTTTTTTTTCAGAAAATATGCTATGATATTTCGTGCAAATCAATGTAAAAGCCTATTTTCTAGGGTGTGTGGGTGGGGATATCAATTTGTCGTCTGCTGAATATGCCCAGAGGATGTTAAAATGAGCAAATTTGTAACAGACGATATTCTTATTTTTTGTTATTATTATTTCTGAGAAAATAAAACCTGGTATTTCTTGTGAATGATGGTGTCTGATCTGGGTCTGCACTGTTTGCTCAGGCCAGCCTGTCTGAATGTTTTTGTATACTGGTGGGAGAATGAGAGGAAAGTGAGAAGGGGAGCGGGGATTCTAAGTTTATATGTGAATTCACAAGAGAGTGCTAAAGGTTAAACAGTAAGGAAACGGGCGTTATATTTGGAAATTAGACCTTTCAAAAATGGCATCCCAGCAAACACACAACATCGCAACAATGTCTCTGCAACGTCGTGATGTTGCAGCGACGTTGTAATTATGTTTTTGCGACATTGTGTGTTTGCTGGGATGCAAAGTGTCCAGATATGTAATTTTTCTTAATAGCTCTCCACAAAACATGTAGTGGTAATTCTTATAATTGCCTCAGCCGTGGTGGCCATCTTGAAAATCTATTTGTGGCATCTCCTGAATTAAAAGGCCAGTTGACTTGAAACTTGGTAGGAAGCATCAGGGTGCCTTCTTGATCAAAAATAGCTAAATTTGTTCCAGTGGGAAATCCAAGATGGCTGCCATGGTGGCATTTTTGAAAATCTATTTTTCGCTTTTCCAGAAGTAAGAATAATATAATTATTTTTTACCCATAAACTAATGATTTATCTTCTGTATTTATACCCAAATTATTTGGACACCTCCACACTCCATCCTTTTCTAAAACCTGAGTAAGTAGTTCACTACCATAACCTTTATCATTCTCTGGGCTAATTCAGCAGATGACAAATTGTTGATGTTTTTTTTGTTTTTTTTTTTTGTTGTTGTTTTTTTTTTTTTTTTTCAGAAAACAGGATATGAGATTTTCATGCAAATTAGACAATTTGCATGAAATCTCAGGGAAAATAAAAAAAAAAGAAATGTTTCAATAATTATGTCATCTGCAGAAAATTTTACCCAGAGTGCTAAGTGTTAAATGTGTCTTAACTGTACAGATGAAATGGCAAACAGTGGATACACTGATCAGACCCATATTCTGCAGCATCTGATCTGGGTCTACACTGTTTGCAAAGACATACATTGTAACTATCCAAACATTTAGAGTATTGTAATAACCCTATATGGGACAGACAGGCCTGAGCAAACAGTGTAGAGCCAGATAAGATGCCACAGAATGTGGCATCTTATCTGGGTCTACACTGTTTGCCACACATCCAGTACTATTTTAGACTGATCAACAGGTTGTGAAATAGAATTTTAGGACTAGTATGGTAAGTGTTACAATAGGGTTTTCTCGGTATTCTAATATCTCGCTTTCATGTGGTGCTGCAACTCCTATGATAAAAGGCTGAAAATAAATCTTTTGAAGCACTTAACACTTTGCATGCTGGATAATTCCGCAGACAACATTTTGAAATATTTTTCTTATTTCTCCTAAAATTAGGATTTGATGCTTCATGCAAATTGTTTCCTTTGGAAACAATTTGCATGAAGTGTCAGAACCTATTTTCTAGGAAAAATAAGAAAAATAGCATCATTTTGTCATCTGCTGAATTTACCCAAAGCATGGTAAGTGTTAACAATAGGCTGTTTAAATTTCCTGTTTAGCCTATACAAGATAGTCAATATTTAAGATAATGTAATGCTTTTCACTCAAATTTTTAAAAGTTAGTATACCATTACATCGCTCCAGATAAGAGGGGGTATCTACACAGTTTCCTCAGGTCTGTTTGTTTGAATATAACTCATGAAATTTCTTGCATGTGAAAGAAAATGGATTTATAGTAATTGTCATCTTGCAGCCCGGTACATTTAGGCATATTAACTAATAAAGTTATTGGTGGTACATTCAAACAATGAAATTTTAACAGTTTAATTTAAATATTTTAAATTTTTAGCTCACCTGAGCTGTGCTCAGGATGACAGCTCAGGATGAGCTATTATGATAACTTTTGTCCATTGTTCCTCTCTGCCTGTCCATTAATACTTTAAAACAACTCATCCAAAGCTGCTGAAGCGATTTGTCCCTAATTATGTGGCCTCGATGGCTCAGTTGGATGCACCGTCCGACTGGAGACCAGGAGGTCACGGGTTCAACCCTTAAATGACCCTTAACGAGCTCGTTAAGCTAATGATGCTTTGAACAACTGGGTCCTGCCTTTTTGTTTGGCAGCTATGACAACTGAAAGGTCCCATTGACTTGTATGGGAAAATGGTTAAATTTCATTTTCTCCATAACATGTGAAGTGATGTGAACCATATTTGCCAGTTATGATCATTTGATAAATGTCTATCCATCTTATGTGTTTATGACCAGTGGCCATTTTGATTGGTTGCCATGGCAAAATTAAGGAATTTGTAATTACCAACAGGGAAGGAAGACCCTGTTAAGCACCAGCAGAGATTAGATCTGGTAAGCTCTAGCAGGGAAAGAAGACTATGTAAAGCACCAGCAGGGAAAGAAACCCATGGATCCTATGTCTCTTTACACGGCCAGACAAGAGACAAGCTAAACAGCTTGTCTCTTGTCTGGCCGTGTAAAGAGACATAGGATGTGTAGCATAGGTGGGAGATTGAAATATCTCTTCTCCCATCATTTCTTTACTTATTATGCCCCCAACTTCAAAGAAGTTGGAGGGGCATATTGCGTCTGGGTTGTTCGTCCGTCCGTCCGTCCGTCCGTTCGTCACGCTTTTTGATGCATAGCATAACTTTAAAACCGTGAATGCTACTGTTTTTAAATTTCATATATGGATTCCTCATGAAAAAAATAGCTGACATGTATTTTTTTTCTTGACAGGATTATGCCCCTTTTCTGAGTTATGGCCCTTTGAAAAAATATGGATGCAATCTTGTCAGCAAAATATCTCAAAAACTATTGAAGCTAGAGCCTTGAAACTTGATGAATAGACTGGTAGTGATGAGTAGACAACCTGATTAACTTTTGAAGAAATTTTGAAAAATACTTCTTGAGTTATGGCCCTTTGTAATTTTGGGCAATTTTACCTTGTCAGCAAAATATCTCAAAAACTGTTAGAGCTAGAGCCTTGAAACTTAGTAAATGGATTTGTAGTGATGAGTAGATGACCTGATTAATTTTTGAAGAAATTCTGAAAAATACTTCATGAGTTATGGCCCTTTGTAATTTTGGGCATTTTTATCTTGTCAGCAAAATATCTCAAAAACCGTTGGAGCCAGAGCCTTGAAACTTAATGAATAGACTGGTAGTGATGAGTAGACAACCTGATTAATTTTTGAAGAAATTTTGAAAAATGCCTTTTGAGTTATGGCCCTTTGTAATTTTGGGCATTTTTACATTGTCAGCAAAATATCTCAAAAACTGTTAGAGCTTGAGCCTTGAAACTTAGTAAATGGATTTGTAGTGATGTGTAGATGACCTGATTAACTTTTGAAGAAATTCTGAAAAACACTTCATGAGTTATGGCCCTTTGTAATGTAGGGCATTTTTAACTTGTCAGCAAAATATCTCAAAAACTATTGAAGCTAGAGCCTTGAAACTTGATGAATAGACTGGTAGTGATGAGTAGACAACCTGATAAACTTTTGAAGAAATTTTGAAATATACTTCTTGAGTTATGCCCCTTTGTAATTTTAGGCATTTTTATCTTGTCAGCAAAATATCTCAAAAACTGTAAGAGCTAGAGCCTTGAAACTTAGTAAATGGATTTGTAGTGATGAGTAGATGACCTGATTAATTTTTGAAGAAATTCTGAAAAATACTTCATGAGTTATGGCCCTTTGTAATTTTGGGCAATTTTACCTTGTCAGCAAAATATCTCAAAAACTGTTGGAACTAGAGCCTTGACACTTGATGAATAGACTGGTAGTGATGAGTAGACAACCTGATTAACTTTTGAAGAAATTTTGAAATATACTTCTTGAGTTATGCCCCTTTGTTATTTTGGGCATTTTTATCTTGTCAGCAAAATATCTCAAAAACTATTAGAGCTAGAGACTTGAAACTTGGTGAATTGATTGGTAATGATGAGTAGATGACCTGATTAATTTTTTTGTAAATTCTGAAAAATATTTCATAAGTAATGGCCCTTTGTAAATTTGGGCATGTTTCCCTTGTGAACAAAATATCTCAAAAACTATTGAAGCTGGAGCCTTGAAACTTGATGAATAGATTGGTAGCGATGAGTAGATGACCTGATTATGCCCCCAGTTTCGAATGAAATTGATGGGGCATATTATTTTGCCTTCATTTGTCCATCCGACTGTTTGTCCCTTCATCAAGCTTTTTTTGTGCATGCCATAACTTAAGAACCCTGCACGCTAGGGTTTTGAAATTTTATATTTGGGTTCCCAATGAAAAAATAGCCGACCCGTATTTTGTTTCTTGTCTAGCATGTTTATTTAAAGTTATGCCCCTTTGAAAAAAATCAGAATTAAATCTTGTGAGCAAGATATCTTGAAAAGTATTTAAGCTGGGTTCTTGAAATTCGATACAGTGAGTGGGAATGATGTGTACATTACCCAATTATATTTTGAGAGAATTCCATGAAAATATTGATAAAGTTACGGCCCTTTGCAGTTCTGCTCATTTTGACCTTGTCAGCAAGATTTCTCGAAAAGCACTTAAGCTAGGGTCTTGAAATATTATATGCTGATTGGGGATGATGTGGAGATTACCTGGTTTGTTTTTTAGGGAATTCCATGAAAAATTGATGTAGTTATGGCCCTTTGTAGTTCTAGGCATTTTGACTTTTTCAGCAAGATATCTCAAAAAGTATTTAAGCTAGAGCCATGATATTTGGTATACTGATTGGGATTGAGGAGGAGATCACCTGAATAAATTTTGAACCAATTAAATGAAATGTTGGAGTAATGGCCCTTCGCAATTTCGGGCCATTTAATGTCGTTGCTTTATTGTGTATAGCATAAATTTAGAACCATGTATGCTAATGTTTTGAAATTTTATGTTTTGATTCCTCATGAAAAAATAGGTGATCCGTATTTTTTTCTTATCCCAATCATCTCCTATTTTAGAGTTATTTCCCTTTGATAAAATAACATTGAAATCATATATTTGTACTGTTGTTACTGTCATGGCTAAGCAGTGTTGGAGTCAAACAGTGTTAGAGTCAGGCAGTTGGGGGCATAGTGTTTTACAAACACCAGCTCTAGTTCAATGAAGATGAGAGCTTGGCAAGTCCCTGTGTTCTGGTGAGATAGATTATAAAAAGAATGACCCTTGAGAGCAATGAACACACACACACACACAAAGACAAAAATAGCTGAAGTGTCTAAAACTTACAAAATATGACTGAAGTATTTAAAGCCTTAAGATACAATCAAAACTTTATTCTGCAAGGGTTATCTTCCCCTGCCCCTGTTCTGTATACATGTATAAAATGATGATATAAAATAACTTTTCTGAAACCACTTGGCCAATTTCCACCAAATTTCATGTTGAGCCTACTGTTGAAATGGGATTGAGAGTTTGTTCAAATGGTCATGCTTCATTGACTGACAACCCCTGGATGGTAAAATGATAATGATCAAAACATATTCTTTAAAACAAAAAAAAAAAACAACAAAAACAAAAACAAATAACTACTCAACTGATGATCCTTTCATTACTTGCAATGACAGGATTGGAAAAATGTTGCATAACATCTGCATATAGTCTGCAGTGGCTATTTCACTATGGGCCTAGAATCACTTAAGTGTAATTGGATTGAAACTGCAACAATTTCTGCATCTGTAAAACAGAATCAATTTCATAGGTCCTATCGAATTGATATTGCTGAGGCCCTTCTAATGCGTACCCATGTTTTTGTGGAAAATTAACTGTTGTAATGCTGAATAAATTAAGATACCATGCCCACTTCTAATTTTCAGTCAATCAGATTGTTCATCCAGATTGTTGCCATAAATTCATATACATGTACTTAATAGCAAACTGAGTAGATCCAGATCAGTTGGCTTCTTCAGAAGTCAACTGATCTGGATCTACATTGTTTGCAAAGGCAGGGTATATCCGGGCTCAGCATGACAAGGGTTAAGAAAAATATCTGTATTATGGGGTTGGAAAAAGTGCTATGGACAAACATGAGTAATTGATAATAGTTGACTTTGATTGGTTGAACTACAACAGGAATTTTGTTGATTCACACCTTTTCTTCAGGAGCAAATGGTAAATAAGAATTGTTAATGTGCTAAGATTGTGGAAGAGGATGTTCGCTGGGATTATTTTTCTATTTTGTCAAGTTCAGCAGCAGCTAATACTGTGAGATTTGCATGCGGCGCAATTTTATCCTCGTCTCCGCCTTCAAAATTAGGCAAATAATCTCAGCACATATCATAACAGTCATAAAGCTTTGATGCAAGTAATTCAGAGGACAAAAACATCTTTGTATTTGAGATTTAGGGATCATTTTCCAGCAGATGAAATCCCTATGAGCAATGGCACATGAAAACCTAACTTAGATAGTACGTAACTGCAGATCTACAAACCAGTGTCTAAATATGTTTACAGTTTAGTTTCAAAACAAAAAACTTGTAACACTACATAAGTGGGGAAGCCAAATAATTTTTTTTTTTTTTTTTTTATTTATCCACAAAAACATACATTGTAAATACTCATTAGAAGCACCCCAGTGAGGTGCTTCTAATGAGTATCCACAGAATATGTTTTCATGGTAAATAAAAAAAGAAACACTTGCAATGAGTACTCACAGTATATGTTTTCATGAAGAAATAAGAAAAATAGCAATAAACACAACATCTTTACAATGCTGTTTCTGAGATCCAAAGCAAAAGCTGTGTTAACCCTTGTCATGCTGAATATATTAAGATGCCACGCCCACTCCTAATTTTCAGCCAATCAGATTACTTGATCCGGATTGTTGCTATAAATTCACATACTTAATGATAAACAGTGCAGATCCAGTTCAGAAGCCAACTGACCTGGATCTACACTGTTTGCAAAGGCAGGGTATATCCGAGTTCAGCAGGACAATGGTTAACTAAACAGCTGTGTTGTATCCAAACAGAAATGTGTAGATTATATAGAAAATTGTACTATTAATGGTCATTTTTCTATCTATTGTAGATTATTTTTGGGGTCCATCATTAAACCATCTGATATCCAAAATCCTGCATTAATGAATCATATTATAAAAAGATGGCTGTATACTTAATGTTTGAAAAGCTGTCCCCTATTATCAAGAACTGTGTGTAAACGGTTGAAAGCTGTGAATTCACACTACAAGGATACACTACCTTGTCTGAGTCCTCATATTATATGTGGATTTTCATATGTACTGCTGCCCACAGCTGTAGACAGTAAGCATCTTTTTCAGTGAAAAAGAGTTGATTTTTTTCTTCTTCCTTCAGTTGGTGAGGTGCTTCTAATGAGTACCCAAAATATACGTTTTCACGAAGAAATATTAGATTTATCAAGATGTCTCATTATAAAGAGCTAGATATTTGGCATTATGTGGATTTTCGTGGATACCACCATAAATCCCTGAAATGATTAAACCACTAAAGTAGTCATTGTTTCCCAACAGCATGTGAGGTTTTGCAAGTACAGACACAGCTGCGCGGGTTTCATGGAAAATCTTTTCTCCAGGGGTACTTTTGTTCCTGGATTAAAGCACAATTTTCTAATAGTTCCTGAAGATTTGCCAGCAGATTTTTGTGGGGTCCACAACGTTAATGTGGTGATAAGTAATAGAATGAAAAGATTTTTTGTGCGGAGTCATGAAAAATGAACCTTTAAAATACATATAACAATAACGACATATTGCTGTAAATAAGATTTTATTTTTTTGTTGTTTTTGTCAAGGATGTACGTATAGTGATATTTTTCTTATTTCTCCATGAAAACGTTTTTTTGTGGATACTCATTAGAAGTGCCTGGCACAGAGGCCCTATGAATGAGTACCCACAATGTATGTTTTTGTGGAGAAATACAAATGTATCTGGCTACCCCTCTTATGTATAGCTATTTCTGATCTTGACACATCTTTTCTGAGGCCCTTTTTTCGTGATGTGTGCCATTTATATCTTTCTTGATGTAAAAAAAAATGGTTATCCAGGAATCTTGTCAATGACGTTTTAAGAGCCTGACAACGTGATTCTGCCATGATGAAATATGACATAAAACTGTTCTTCATTTATCATGCAGATGCATCAATGCAGCTTGATGCGAAATTATGCTACTCGCATTTCTTTTGATTAACACTTAGCATGCTAGAAAAAATTTCAGCAGACGACATTTGAAAAAAAAAGTTATTTTTTTCCAGAATATAAGTTTTGACTTTTCATGCAAACTGTCTCCCAAGGAGATAGTTTGCATAAAATGTCAAACTTTATTTTCTGGGGAATATAAGAAAAATATTACAGCTTTGTCTGTCGTCTGCTGACTTTGCACAGAAAGTGGTGAAGGCTAAGACACAGCTCCTGATATAATGGGTATTCAAAAGATGATTAAAACCCTTTAATGAAACGCCAATCACAACTGCAGCAGACAATATTCTAAAATAAAAACTAAAAAAAAACAAGAATTATTTTTCAGAGAACATGAGGCTTGACAGTAATTTATGTAAATTTTCTGCCAAGCACACATTTCATATGAAGTGCAATTAAACCTTTATTTCATCTCTGAAAAAAAAAAAAAAAAAAAAGATCATAGATTCTGCTTCAATTTTGAATGACACTTTAATTGTTTAATTACCCTTAAAGCAATAAGTAAAATTGTAGCAGTCAACATTCAGGGCCCAGTTGTTCAAAGCTAACGACATCATTAGTTAACGATTCGTTAAAATTTACATTGAGTTATACATAAATATGCTGAAATTTTTTGCTGAAAAAATGTGAGTAGCTTTTGCAGTGCAAAAGCTACTCACATTTTTTCAGCAAAAAATATCAGAATATTGTGTATTGAATCCCCTAAAACAATTAACGAAATGACCCTTAACAAGCTCGTTAAGCTAACGACGCTTTGAACAACTGGACCCTGTAGTTTTTCTTAATATTATTTGTCATAGTAAATAAGGCTTGATATTTCATGTGAATCATCTGCCTGGCAGATACCAAGCCTTGTTGTCTCTGAAAAATAAAAAAAAAATGTAAATGTCTGCAGCAGTTATGATTAGTTCTTCAAGGGCAGGCCTAGGTGGCTCAGTTGGATGTGCGTATGACTGGTGATCTGGAGGTTGCGGGTTAGACCCCAGCCAGGTCGGCAACATTCTTTCATGGAGATTGATCCTGAAATATTTTCTACGGACATTTTCTCCTTTCCCCTCATTCAAGAAGGGCAATTTTCAGTTTCTGGCGACAGAATGTGCACAATACTGGTTAACCGCTTAGAGGACTAAGCTTGCCCAGTAAAAGTGTGCTTAGGTAAATTGACTGCCCTCGACATGACCCCATTGGGTCAACTGGGCCGTAAAACCTCAACACAACAAAATTAGCTGTTCAAGGATTAAAATTATGGCCAAATTTCTTCGGTTTACCTGAACCTTTTTAGTTTCACTACCCATTTTTACTGGCATCTAGGATAGAGCGCTTGCCTTCTTACAGTTAGAATCTCATTGGATGCGGAATTCAGCCCTTAATTGTATGTTGCTTCATTCCATGAAACCCTTCATTAGCATCCTTCTATAGTCTTGATACATTTGTAGGATATTGCTTAAATACTGTTGAAAGGGATGTAAAAGACCAAATCATCATCAGCAGTCTAATTAACAGTTACTTGAATCCTTCCTTCCCTTATGTTATGCCCATCTTCTTTGCAACTGCTATAGATGGCCAATAATTTGGGATACAGTAAAGAAAGGATAATTTGAGCCAGGGTACGACAAAACCAACAAAATTGCATGTGAACCCAGCGAAGACTCAGATCAGCCTGGGTATCTGCCCAGTCCGATCAGTCTTGGCTATCCGCTTGAAGAAAGCTTGGGTCCTTAGCTAGCCATTGAATGCACAGCAAAGACTGATCAGACTGAGCAGATGCCCATTCTGATCTGAGTCTTCGCTGGGCACACATCCATTTTGTTTGGTTTTGTCATGTGCTGGCTCATTTGTCATTCCTGCTGAGAGGGATATCCAGATAAAATTTTCTTATTTCTCTATGAAAAATGTGGGTAGTCATAAGAAGTGCCTCCACAAAGCCCTTCAAATGAGTCATGTATTCTTGGAGAAAGGTCTGTGATCCTTGTAGCAGGTAAGGGTAGAGGGGGGATGTTTTTATTTCTTCTGTTTCTTCACTTTCTTTCTTTTTCTTCCCTGTCCCTCTCTTTCATCTCCTCTACTATCTCTTTTCTCTCTTTCTCTGGGAGACGACACAAAATGACCTACAAGGGTTGATGTGTCGTTAAACCTCAACACAATCAATTAATTCTTGGAGAAATAAGAATAATATCTACATTGTATACTTTTCACTTGAAAAACTTGTCTTACATTGAATTATATAACTTTGTATGATTATGGCATTGTGTGGTGAATCACAGGTATTGAGCCCCCTTCCCCTGCAGCCAGACAGCATTGAGTATGGTTCTTTTGCTGTTCTCACAAGATAAAAGTAATTTTTTATCGGCCTGTTATATTTCAAACAGTGGTTCCAGTGTTTTGGTTCTGTGGAAGGCAACACGGAAGTATTTACGTATCAGATCACAGCAGGAAGATGAACACTAATCATTTTATCAGC
Organism: Anodontia alba; assembly: GCA_964016985.1. Taxonomy (NCBI): domain Eukaryota; kingdom Metazoa; phylum Mollusca; class Bivalvia; order Lucinida; family Lucinidae; genus Anodontia; species Anodontia alba. Next base: position 39,349,206 of record OZ024826.1, read on the forward strand.
ACACCAGCTGTTTTCAAACTTGCAGAATTAGAATCATGTTTCTAAATTTGACTTAACCAGGCATGTAGTGTTTTAAATTTGAAATGTTAACCGTGAGTACTGTCTATTGGAAATGAGCAGACAACAAATGAGGACTGCTTTTCTTCCATTTTTCCCATGAAATAGAGCTGAACATTTCAATCACATTGTCTCTAAGATATCTGATTGTTAGGAAAAGAGCCAGTTTTGGTAAAAATATAAAAATAGAAACGATTTGAATGTTACTTGCTGATATTTAAATTAAACAGGTTAAGGGTTAGATCTGGTCTACCTCAATCTGGTTGATCTACTTTCATTGTAAATGGGGTGTAGAGCCAGACAGAATCTCAGAATCTCCGAAGCACGAGGTTAGAGAACTTACTTTTCACGTAATGTGAGCGATGAAAAGTTAGCCTTGCATAATGATCCATACATACCATATTTACCGTAAATATTTGAACACCTATAGAGGACTTTAACCCTTAAGATGCCAAACAACAATTGTCATCTGCTTTGTCTTCTGCCTGTTACTTTAAAAGCCATTGTTGCAAACAGTGTGGACCCAGATCAGACTGCTCTGATCTGGGTCTATACTGTTTGCCTATATGCAAAAAGTATGTTTGAAAAGTTTGCAAGAAGATGCAACAGACAACATAAACAGATGACATTTTCAGATTTAGTTTTTCTTGGCATCTTAAGGGTTAACCTTTACCACTCTCTTGGCAAATTCAGCTGACGACAAATAGAATTGTCTCATTTGCATGAAATGTTCAAGCCCCAGCCTGGGAAGAGTAAAAAAATATTGCAAAATGTGATCAGTTGAAATTATTACTCGCATAATAAGCGATAAAGGGAGAGTATTTTATACTTTCTCCAGTAATCCATTAAAGATATGATGTAATCCATTAAAGATATGATGTGGGTACATGTTACAAGTGCCACAAAGAGGCCCTTCTAATATGTACTGACACTCATTTATTTGTATGGAGAAATAAGAAAAAAATATCCTGGAATTGTCACCAAATTCTCCATCAAAAAGTTTTCTGACCGCAAACTGCTTACAGTCCACAAGGTGCTTTTTTTTTCCCTTTAGAGTAGACATCTTTTCACAAGAAAGGCAATAATTCAAATAGATTACCACCCTTGAAAGACTGCCAGTTGTGCTTAAACTATTTTTTTTTCTTATTATTTCAGCGGGTTCACCACCAAGTCCAGCAGATAGTGACAGTGGTGTTTCAAGTGACCTTGAATCTAGCTCAGATGACAAATTACGGTTACAAGGTAAGAAGATGGAATTAGAAATAAAAGTGGGAAAGCAATGAAATTGGAAGAAGTTTAAAGAAAATGAGATTTTCATTAAGATTCAGTTGAACTTTATTTTATTTTAGAATATACAAAGCATTTTTATGCCCCCGCATCAGATCATGCCAGAGGCATATAGTTTTTTCGGTTTTCTGTACGTGGTACATGTGTACGCATGTACGTCCTGTATGAATGTATGTACGTACGTACGTGATCCTGTTAGGCTCAGGTTAAGGCATTTGTACCAGGTAGAATTTTGCAGTTTTATAGTCAGGTACCCCACAGCGGGGGCATCCGTGTACTGTGGACACATTTCTAGTTGTGTCCTAATGTAAATTTTAAATTGTATTTGAAAAGTTCTTTAGTTACCGGTAAGTAATAAAATGACAGAAGACCAAATGTACTGCAGCACCAGTTGTTTTTGCACTCACACAACTATCGTTGGTCTTTATCATGTTCTGTTTTCAAAACAAAAGGACAGTTCATTTTACCAAGCCTAAATTTCTGTGAGATATGTGTCCAACATGGTTTCAGAAATTAGCTTGATTCAGTATAGTTAGGCGGTTATAAATACAGGTACCATTTTAGTGAAAGTTAGAAAGAAGCTAATGAAAATTATTATGGACCAAACTGGTCATGTAAGACCTATGCACAGCCTCCTGCATTTGACCGACTATAATATGTAGACTAATAAGCTCTAGTGTTCAGGTATGTACTAACTACAGCCTGAGGTATGACAGTTTTTCATTACAACAAAAAAGAAAATAAAAAATAAAAAAAATTGATTACAGATGCTTTGACTGATAGATCTGTGACTAGCTTGTTTGCCTCTGCTATGTAGATCCATTTACTAGGTGTAAGGCTGAGATGTTTGTTTAGTACTTGATAGGGATAACACATAGTTTTGGTGCCGTGACCAGGATAAAATATCAGTGCCCTGAAGTGGGACACCAAAATCTCCCGATATTCAAACAGCGCATGTACTATTGTGTTCATTTATTTTCACAATGTTTGATCCTGTAAAAGTTATCGAGTAAGCAACAGGAATCCTTTGGGTTTTGATTTTTACTTATTCAATTAATACTTAACAGTCATTTGAGTAATGCAGAAAAAATACCATCAGACAAAATTAACAGAAGACTTATGTAATACTTTAATTTCTGAGAAAAAGCATTTAAACAGTCTGTTTGAACCATCTTGGATAGCATTCCATTTGATGCAGTCAGGGAAGAAATAAGAAAATGTCATTGTCTGCTGATGTTTAAATTCAGTATTAATGGTCATCTTGCTATAGCCTGAGTTAATATACACATCATATTAAAAGATTGTTGTGGACTGACAGCTTGCTTTTGCAGGAATATAACCCTAAGTAAGGTGATAATTTAGGATAACCTTTGTTGGTTTATCACCAGGTAATCCTTGGATCTCCTCAGCGAGGTGATTCCAGTGAGTACATGTACCTGCAAGGTATGGTTGTATTGCATAGCACTGGATAAGAGCTTGAATATAAGAATTATCTTCAGAGTATATAAAACATAAATAAAAAAAAAAGCCAATAATTTATGTGGTATTTTTGTTTCTTGCATTTCAGGCTATTATTTGAATCCACATCATTCAATAGTACGAGGTACTTCTCCCAATGGTGCTTATTTACCATACTCACATCCCCCACCTGCTCATCAGCCATTGCCTGCCCACTTCAACACAGCTACACATGTTGCTATGCGACCAGGTAAGTAATATCACTGCGATATTCCATGATATTGTATTTACCAAAAATATTTCAGACAATTTAAATCCTTACTGAAGTTATCCTAAAATTTAATGTTCTGCTTGCATGCTGGGTAAAAATTTCAGCAAGCTACATTTTGAAATAATTTTCTTTTCTTTTTTTTTGACATTTCATGCAAGTTATCTCATTTCATGCATTATCTCCCTAAGGGACAAGTTGCATGAAATATCAAGGCCTATTTTCTGGGAAAAAATAATAAAAATATCAATTTGTCAACTAAAAATATTGATATTTTCTCATTTCTGTTATGGTAGTCATTAGAAGTGCCTTGCCAAGGCGCTTCTAAGGAGAACCCACAAGCTATGTTTTTATGAAGATATAAGAAAAAATATTTATCTGATATTATACAAATATTGGTTATTGAGGTATATGACTTGAATCCACCAGAAAATAACTATTGACCAAGGCGATAGCCGAGGTCAATATTGGTATTCACTGGTGGATGTCCAATACCTTAATAGTCAATAATTGTTTTATTATATACTTTGTCTTTTCTCTTGATAACTGTGGCAATAACAGTCATCACCAGACCCCATTAATACAAAAAGCGCACATAGACATCGGTGTCACTATAAGTGACGTCAAAACTTAATATTTACTGGCTTGCATGCAAATATGACACTTTTCTCGTGCAAGCTAGTCAGTATCACAAAATACTGACTGGGCTGGAAGCAGTCAGAGCCAATGAAAGGTCATTTATTTATAGATCGTATAATAAACCTACATATCTAGAGCTATATTGATATCTGTATACTCTAATGTGTAGCTCTTTGTTACATACCAACATTTGAGCTGTAATGTAAGATACGGTAAATTTCCTAAAATTTCGAATTCTTTATTCCATACTCTTTTGGCTTAAATTTTGCTTTTTATGCAGCAGTTTCTTTAAATATTTAGTGGATTGGCAAACAGTGTAGACCCTGATCAGACTGCTCCTTCAGGAGCAGTCTGATCAGGGTCTACACTGTTTGCATATGTCATTTTGTCAGACGTTTTAGTGTTCGAATTTTTAGGATATTTACTGTAATAGGAGACTTAACCCTTGTCGTGCTGAATGCACTTCCAAAGATACATTTTCTTGCAGTATCTTGCAGTTTCACACATTCTATTGCTTTGGGAAAATAAGAAGTCAGTTGAATCTATGTCACAACAACGGTTTCCATACAAAAATAAGGAAAAACAACTATCTTTGGAATAGCGTATTTACCTAAAATATTGGGATGGGTCTGTGAAGACTCCGATCAGAGCCAGATCAGAATGCTGCAACTAGTCGGGGTCTACACTGTTTGTCTCTGATCCAGCAGTTTTCCAGACATATTAACAGGTAGTAAAATTGACTTGTTCAAATTTTATTTAAAAAGAAGTATGGTACAGAGTTAAGGTGTCCCTATATTTAGGATAAATACAGAATTCCCATTAATTGAAACCTTGAAGAGAACAAGCAAGTACTCATGTCCTTTAATGGAGATTTCCAGATATATGACAGGTTACAAAGTTCTTCTGGGCGCAGTTGTTCAAAACTAAAGATGTTGTTAGTTAACATATCGTTAAAACTTTGATCACTAAATATGACATATATGCTAATATTTTTGCTGAAAAAATGTGAGTAGCTTTTGCATTTGCAAAAGCTACTCACATTTTTTTCAGCAAAAATACCTGTGAATTTGATATTGTACTTACTAGAACAGTTAACATTTTGACCACTAACAAGCTTGTTAAGCTAATGATGCTTTGAACAACTGGGCCCTGATGGTTGAGTTACACAGAGTACCGTATTTTACCCTAATTATTGGTACTCTTTACTTCCTTGCCATACTTGTCCTAAAGGTTAACCCATTGTAGACTGAATGAACTCCCTCTCACTATATATTGGAAGATTATAATTTAGATTTTAGGTATGTCAGGCTGTGTGCTTTAGATATTCCTAGAGAAAAATGACTGAACTATTTGTAAACTGTGAAGACCCTGATCTAATGCCACGTTCTGCAGCATATGATCTGGGTCTGCACTGTTTGCAAAATACCCTTTGAGGGATCTCCAGACTATAATGGGTTAAAATAATCCATTTTTCTACATGTGGATTTGTCTGAAAAACTGCTGGATGAGTGGCAAACAGTGTAGACAATAATCATATGCAGCTTTTGATCTGAGCCTGCTATATTTACTCTGGCCTATCTGTCTCAGTACGAAGGGTTACTATGGTATTCAGAGGATTTGTTAAAAAGAGCATTTGGTGATAATTCTGGGACAAGTTTCTCCAGTTCTGCATAAAAAGGTATGTTATGGGCACTCATTAGAAGCGCCTCAGCTGGGTACCCACAACATACGTTTTTATCTAGAAATCAGAAAAAATATCCCAGAATTATCACCAAATACACCATAACAAGTCATCTGGGTAACAAGTCCCAATTAGTATTTCTGATGTAGATCCTAATTCCTACTGGCTGTAAAACATTAAAAGCTTTAAACAGGAGCAACTGGATTAATGTGAGGTTAAGCAGTTAACTGCTGGAATCTGCTTTAATCTTGCTGTGAACTAACATGTAGCAGTGCTATCTGTCAGATTAGATTTCCTAACTCCTTTCTTTTTGTTGGAATATGCAGTACATGATTTCAGATGAATTATATTATTCTATATCCCATTTTCTCTACCACATTACTGCAGTCAGTCATTTCTTTCTTCTGTTTTTTTTTTTGTTTTTTTTTTCTTTCTTTTTTTTCCCCATTACTGCAGTCAGTCATAGTTGATCATTAGTCACAAGGAGTCAGTTTTACAGAATGGACCGCTAAGGAGCAATTTTGTCTCAGTAGTGAAGCATTCAGGTGGCTGAGTGGTTAGCAATCTGGACTTTGGGTCACAAGGTCCCATGTTTGAATCTCACTGGAGGTCAAATTAAGCTCGTCTGTATGGCACTTGATATATGCATAGCTCCAGATAAGCGGGGGTACCCACGTAACATTTTTCTTATTTCTCCATGAAAATGTATGCTGTGGGTACTCATTAGAAGCACCCTAGTGAGGCACTTCTAATGAGTACCACAACATAGGTTTTCATGGAGAAATAAGAAAAATATCAGTACTTTTCAGCTGAAAAAAGCGCTATCTGGGGCTATGGATATATGTCCAGGCAGATGGGTCCTCCATTTTAATGTCCTGATCTGAAAGACAGTGCACTGTATTAACATTATCCCTGCTAGTGATGATAATGCAGCAAATTGTGATCCCAAATCGGGCTCTATAGAGCAGTTAGTAGTGCTTCCAACTGTAAATCCAGGGGTCATTAGTTTGAATCTCAGCTCAGCCACATAATATGTGGAGATTGATCACTGAATCATTTTTAAGGTCATTATTCCCCTTCCTTTGATTCACAGGCATGAGACTTGTCAGATTTTTGGAGGATTTCAGATTTTTTAGTTTCAAAATATGTTCTGCAGAATTACTTTGTTTTGTCTGAAAGCTGCAAAAATGACATTTTTGGAAAGGGTGTCAGGGGTTTTCAGATTTTTTTACCCAGAATTCAGATTTTTTCATCAGTCCTCCAGTCTCATGCCTGGAATCAAGAAGAGCAGTTGCAGTTTACTGACGAAAGTATGTGCACAAGTACTGGTTAACTGCTTAGAGTATTAAGCCTGCTAAGGAGCTTGTAAAATACATAATGGAGAGATCTCGCAGAGCATAATTTTAGGGCAAAAAGTTATAAAAATGTTTAGCCCTTACTGTGATGTAGATGGCAAAAGGCATTTTTAACCCCAGTCCTGGTGAACCTGGATATGCCCTTTCCATCCAGACCAGTAGGCTTCTGAAGAAGCCAACTGATCTGGATCTGCATTGTTTGTCATTCAGTATATGAATTTGTATCAAAAACCTGTATCAAGTAATTAGATTGGTTTACAATTAGGAGAGGGTGTGGCATCTTAATCACTCAGCAATGATTGTTATAAATACACTTTTAGTTTAGCAGACCTAGTTTAGCCAGACCTATATTTGGTCATGTAGGCTGGAAGTTGTCTAAATTTATCATTGGAAACAAACTTGGGATGTACCGGCACAGTGGCTCAGTGGTAGAGCGTCCGCTTTGTGACCGGGAGGTTGCGGGTTCGATCCCCGGCCGGGTCATACCAAAGACTTTAAAAATGGTACTAGCTGCTCTTTCGCTTGGCGCTCAGCATTAAGAAAGTAGAGCTAGAACTGGTCACCTCAGTGTCAGTATAATGTGACTGGGTGGAATATCATGTCAAAGTGTCTGGGGCGTGATATTTCAGTGAGGCAGCACTCTAAAAGTGAGCATTGAGCTCCCTGCCACATCCAGACACCGTCGCGATATGACTGAAAAAGGTTGAAAGCGACGTTAAGCCCAAATCAAACAAACAAACTTGGGATGTATCCCAGGGGTGAAATCATGTTTTCAGTAGTGGTGGAAAAAAAAATACAAAAAAAAAACAAAAAAAAAAAAACATGAAAGGTGAGTTTGGAATAAAAAAAAAAACTGGGTTTCCCATGATGTCAAAATTCAATGCCGAATTTCCATAGGAAATGGCCAACATTTTGATCGAGAACAGTGTAAATAGACAGCAGTACATTGATGATCATAGAAATTCCCAGATATGAATAGAGTTGGTTATGAGTTGAAAAGGTACTTGAAAATTTGAGAAAACAGACAAAGTATTAACTGTGACAAGAAAATCACAAAACCACAAAAACAGAAAAAGAACAACATTGTTTATACCATGATCTTCTATGTCTTTATTCTCAAGGCTTTCTGATTCCCACCCACATGGATTATATACGAATCTTAATGAAAAAAAAAAAATGTTATATAATGTCATGCTATCATCAGGGCTCCAGAAAAGTATTATTTCTCACAAAGAAATAAAACAAATCCATCTATGTCACCTGGGCTCGGTTTGGGGTATGTCAAAAGATAAGGGATCTTAAGAACTATGCAGGCCAGAGGCCCAGTTCAGCTTGTATTTCTGCACAGTCTGACCAGGGTCTTCTCTCTGCACCCACAGAACAGAGATTGACAACTCATTGCTGGCTTTATAACATAATGGGAACTGCGACTGTGGTACTGTGGTGTTAGCAGGTGGTAGTCAGACTTGTCACTTCTGGTTTCAGTTGTAATCTTGGCTGGATTAGGAGCAAAATTGACCCGCTCTGTTGCATAAAGCTGACATATATTTTAATTTTCATGTAATTTCTAAAAGATTACTAGTATTTAAGGGCTCTTACATAATGCAAAGTAATGTTTCCACACCTTGGTGAAAGCTCCCTTGTGACATATTCATATTAACAGTCATAACAGATATTGACAAATCCACGCTAACGTCTTGGCAACTATACTATGGACACCAATTATTGTGTTTGATGCATAGACTTGAGATCCAAGTGTTTGTATTTCTTTTTTAAACTACTAAGGTCTTGACCACATGACATTTCTGTTGGCTTAGACTAAGGTGGTGTACAGATTGATCTGGGTTTTCAATGTGTGTATGATAATGTTTCTTTTTTATTTGATCCTCATTATAGCTCCAGATGCTTTTTTTGCATCCAAAAAGTGTTGATAATTCATAGCTCTTGATAAGACGATTTTATCAACAAAAAAGAATCTATATTTTTCTTATTTCTCAAAGAAAACATATGTTGTGGTACTCTTTAGAAGCGCCTCGCTGAGGCGCTTCTAATGAGTACCCACAAGGTATGTTTTCGTCCAGAAATAAGAAAACTATTTGCCTGATACCCGCTCTTATCTAGACCTATGGATATTTTCCTTAATCATCCACGAAAACATTTACATGTATTGTGGGTACTTATTAGAAGTACCTCACTGAGGCCTTCTAATGATTACTCACAACATACGTTTTGTGGAGAAATAAGAAATACATTGTGTGGATAACCTCCTTTTATCTGGAGCTGCACATGTTTTCACAGGGGAGCTGTGTCAGTTGGAAAGGGGTCCAAGAGCATAATACAAACTGCTAAGATTTAGAATATTCAGCTCATAAGCAGTTTTACATGAACCCACTCTGCCCATTAGACATTTTATTGTATCCAAAGATCCAGTAAGCTGAGACTGAAGGTCCTTATTATACTGTGACTGCTCTAGCCCATCATATCCTACTTTGTTCTCTTATATACATGTACTACTACCTCTTTATAGCACTATTGCTGGGATCATGTTAGCTAAACAAAAAAATGTATAGATTAGGCCAAAAAAAAAAATGTATCAGATTCTCAGACACCGCCGCATCTGTCCAAAAGGTCCCGCATATATGATTTTTTTCAGTGGTAAGTTTTTTTCCGACCCACGAAAATACGTGACACTAGATTTTACTCACTTATCTGCAATCTAGACAACAAACACATGGCATTCTTACTTACTTGCAAAGAAAATCGGTAAATTACGATCTGTTTATGTTGTTTGAAACTTTAAACTTGCTGTTGTTGCAGATAGATAGATTTTAGATACTTCCGGTCGCTATTTTGTTTAACTAAACAAACCCAAATGTCCAAGAATGTACCCAACCGGAAAATAAAAATAAAAAGCCGACCGCACACATCTATTTTTTTAAAAAGTGTCTGAGAATCTGATAACTTTTCTTTGTGGCCTTAAATAGAAAATTGATGGGTCATGTTTCTATATAATATATAAACTTTTGTTTGAATACAACACTTCTTCAGCCCACCTTTAAATAGTCTTCTATCCAAAACCATCTTATGAACTGTCTTATAAAGAGATTCTTATGAACCATCTTATGTCCAAAGCCATGTAATATCCAAAACCGTCTTCTAACGAGTACCCACAATCTATGTTTTTGAGCAGAAAAAAGAAAAATAATGTATATACCCCTGTAAACCCCAGTTTTACTATGTAAAAGTGGGGTTTAAGGGGGTCAAAATTATATAGGCATGCTTTCTTGATGAAGATGCTTCTAATGAGTACCATGACATATCTTTTCATGTAGAAATAAAAAAAATATACAGTCAAACTTCAATGGCTCAAACATCTTTGGGACCATAGAAATTTGTTCGAGAGATGGGTAGTTCGAGCCAATGAGATTTAATCATGGCGCCAGATCAGGAAGCAAATGGCAATAATTTATGCAAATGTTTTCGATCTTCAACAAAAAAAATGGTATGTTGCGTGTACTCATTAGAATTGCCTTGATGAGGCAATTCTAATGAGTACACACAACATACAATTTCAAAGTAAAATAAGAAAATTTATTTTCTTGAGCTATCAGAAAAGTTTCGTAGGGACTCAAAAATGAGTTCGAAAAAAACCATGGTAAACGAGCCATTGAAGTTTGACTGTAAATATATTTACCTCAATACCCTTCTTATCTTGAGCTATGCAGATGTATTCAAATTTTAAAAGTACAGTGAGGAGTTATACATCAAATACAGTCAGAAACGTCAGTATTTTTATCTGCACAATATCTTGTTGAAGCCCTAATAAAACAAAATCATACAGATGTTTCTTGTATTTGAAATAGTCTGTAAACCTTTCATGCCAAAAATTGGTCTTAGCTGACATGCTTAACTTGAATTTCCAAACCAGACCACATATCCATATATTATGATCTGGGCCTTCTTAATCATGCTGAATAGTTTAAGATGCCATGCCCACCTCTAATTTTCAGCCAATCAGATTGCTTGATCTGAATTGTTGCTATAAATTCACATACTTAATGGCAAACAGTGCAGATCCAGATCAGTTGGCTTCTTCAGAAGCCAACTGATCTGGATCTACACTGTTTTCAAAGGACCAGGTTCAGCAGGACAAGGGTTAATTTGTCAGTAAAATCTATTGTATCCAGCCCTTGTCCTGGCAAAAAGCAAAAGCCATGATTAGGCTACGTGTATGAGCCATTTAATCTGATATATACCTCATGACCTGTTTTACTGTGATTGCTAAGAATATAAATGTCAATTCTATTCCTATAATTTGATACAGTCATATACTTCCAGATAAGATGTTATTTGAGATGATGATTTGGAATGTTTTTGATATTATTGCATGAAAACATATTGTGGGTACCCATTGTAATTGCCTTATTTAGGCAATTCAAATGAGTACCCACAAGATATGTTTTGAAGCAAAAGTAAAAAATAATCTTTTGATGATTCTCATTATCTGGGGCTATGTAAGAATTCAACAGCATTTTAGTTGAAGTTCTGTATTGCTTCAACTTGTTTAAATATCCCATATCATACAAAATTGGGATTTATGACAGACCTATGAATAATGGTGGTCTAGATCAGCCTGCCACAGCTCTAGATAACAGATGTATCCAGATCAATATTTTCTTCCTGCTACATCAGAACATACTTTGTGGGTATGCATAAGAAGCATCTCGGCGAGAAGCTTCTGATGAGTACCCACAACGTATGTTGTCATGGAAAAAGAATTGGTCAAATTTAAAAAAAAAAAAAAAAAATTCTTATCTGGAGCTAAGCATAAATTAACCTTGTCTTTACCATACTTGTCCTATATTTTGAACAAGTCAATTCTAACACATCTTGTTGTGCCAAAAATACTACTAGATCCCAGAAAACTGGCACTGACATTTTAAACTGACCCTATTAAATTTTCAGGGTAACAAAAAAAAAAAAAAAAAAAAATATTTTGCATATTGAGATGGGGTTTCCAAAACCTCAGGGTAAATCCAGTAGAAGTTAGATTGTACTGAAATACACCATTGTGCATCAAGATATGCAAGTAATATCCTTGAAGATTTTATTTGGTAATCCTACAAAAGACAGTGTAAATAACTTTCTTTTACACTTAAGAGATATTATTCTTTTTGGAGGATTTTGGAATTAGGCCTTCTTCTGCAGCAATGTACTATATCTACCCTATGCTCAGCATGCTGGGTAAAATAACAGCGGATCACAATTTGAAATATTTTTTTCATATTTTTCCCAGAAAACAGGATTTGACATTTCATGCAAATTGTCTCCTCAGGAGACAATTTGCATGAAATGTCAAATCTGATTTTCTGGGAAAAATAGAAAAGATGTCATCATATCGTTGTCTGCTGAATTTGCTTAAAGCAGATTGATTAGTGTCTACACTGTCTGCCATTCAGAGAAATTATCAGAAAATAAATTCTGTTATGTTTGCATTTAAGCATATCTTGAGCATACTTCATGGAATAGCCTGGTCAAGGTTTCTCTGAGTACCCACAAAATATGTTCACTACAATAATTTCAGATGACTGTCAGGGGCAAAATTGTACAGCCCTATCAACACCTGCTTTATGTTAAGCATTATGTTAAAAGTAAAAAAATATGGGGAGTGGGGTGAGGCGGCAGGCACATATATCACATATAATTATACGTACAAAGGATTGAAAAATGGCAAATTTTGAGTGTAAACAAATTACCTCTTATACAGTATACTAAGTAATTACACAATACATTGCGGGCCCCAGTAGCCTAGTGGATAGGAGAGTTGACTCTTAATCCATTAGGTATCTCACCGCTGTGGTTCGAGCCTCGCTCTGGTCACATGTGAAAAGCCAAGTTTTGCTTACGGATGGTCAGGTGGTTAATTTCCCCGGGTTCTCTGGTTTTCGCCCATCTTTGATGAACGATCGGTTCAATATAAGTGAAATATTCTTGAAAGAGTCGTAAAACCCAAATAAAAAAAAAAGACATTGCAGAATATATTAGTTAACATACGGATTTGATCACTGTCTTCCCAGAGTACCTGAGTATTAAAGGAAATTGATACGCTTTCAAGGGAGATAGCTCTGTCAAAACTTTGCTACCTCCGAAGAGGTCTGCTCTAAAAGGAAAGAATTTGCTCCCTTAAGGAGCAAATTCTAAAGGGAGCAAATTCTTTCCTTTTAGAGTAGACTCCTTTTTCAGTACGGGATTGATGTACAGGAAATCAAGCAGGAAGTCACGAAAGTTTTCTCCCTTCTCGAAAAAGTGACAGAAAATCTAGCAAGTGTATCATTCTCCTTAACCCTTAAAGTGCCAGTCACAACAATTGTCGTCTGCTTTGTCTTCTGCCGGTTACTTTAAAAGTCATTGTTGCAAAAAATGTGGACCCAGATCAGACTGCTCCTTTAAGAGCAGTCTGATCTGGGTCAACACTGTTTGCCTGTATGCAAAATGTAAGTTTGAAAAGTTTGCAAGAAGATGCAGCAGACGACATAAGCAGACCGCATTTTCAGATGCAGATTTTCTTGGCGCTTTAAGGGTTAAATTATTTTTGCAGGACTGTTCTCAGATATGGGCCGCACCATGCGAAAACCTGTTTTTGAGCATATGTGCACAGAGAAGGCCCAGATTAGCCTGCACATCTGCGCAGTCTGATCAGGGCCCTATGTCCGCTGACAGAATCATTGCATACTACAGAATGTATGAATGGAGTGCAAAGGCTTGGATGATCCTTTGCCATTGAGCAGGGTGATCTGAATTTGTGCATGTTTGAAGGTGCTTTTTAGTTTGACGTGGCTCATATAATTTCATAATTAACTTACTTGAACTTAAGAGGTGTGCTAATGCAATTGATCCATTAAGAATATGAAGGTAGTCCATATAGCCACCATTGCATAACTGCAACTGGATTTATTTTGTTTCCTGCCGAGCTTTATGACCAGAGAAGGTGATTGTAGACCATGGGATATCAACATTAAACTGCCAAGCACAACTTCAGAGCATGCCAGGCATGACTTGGTGCTTAGGAAATTGATGAAGAACATTGCACTTTTATCCCTTAGCTCATAGCCCCAGATAAGGTTATAAATGAACTGAAAATTTGGGATAAATTTTGTTACTTTTGCAGAGAAATATGTCTTGTGGGTACCTGGTTATTTGTTGGAATCACCTCAATGAAGCAATTCCACTGAGTACCCACAAGATCAAGATTTTGGTGCAAAAATAATAAAATTTGTCTTTCGTCTGTAAATATCTGCAGGTAGGTTTTTGTTATGGGTACAGAAAAGGCAATTAGTGTGGTGATAATTCTGGATTTGCCGAGAAACAGCTTATAGGTATATACTTGTTGGAATTGCCTAGACAAGACAATTCCAGTGAATTGCCTAAGACTCGTATGTTTTGGTGCAAATAACAAAATTCATATTTTATGTCCCCAATTTTGAAAACGTTGAGGGGACATGCTGATTTTGCTTTATCTGTTTGTTTGTCACACTTTACCTTGTGTAAAAAGTATCTCAGAAGTATTTGAACTAGGGCTTTGATGCCAGACACTTATATTGGAAGATCTCCTGACTCTCTTCTGGAAAAAATAGATTAATTTCATAAGAGTTCTGTCCCATTCTTAAAACTTGTCCTGCTAAACCCAGATATACCCTGCTTTTGCAAACTATGTAGATCCAGATCATTTGGCTTCTGAAGAAGCCAACTGATCTGGACCTGCACTGTTTGTCATTCAGTATGCGAATTTATATCAACAATTTGGATTAAGTAATCTGATTGACTGACAGTTGGAGATAGGCGAGGCATCTTAATTTATTCAGCATGACAAGGTTCAAGTCTGGCATTTTGTAGGGACAAGCATACAATTTTACAAACACATTTTTCTAGTGTCTGTAGTTTCTTCTGTTTCTCCATGGCAGCGCGGACTGATTTGAGTCTTCATTAGGCACACGTGTCAGAAGATACATGTTCTTGTGTTGTGGCTCATATCCTGCAGTATTCAGTAAAATCCCATCTGTGAGGCTATTCTAATGAGTGCCCACATACCATATTTGATACAAGAATAGCAAATTATCTTCACCTCAGTTATCTTCTTATCTGGAGCTATAAAGTATAATCATTTTTTTTTTTCAATATGGTATTTTAACCTTTTACCATATCTCCCCAAAAATTTGAACAAGTCTTTTTATTGTTTGATATTGTGTAAAAAAAACTGCCGAATGAGTGGCAAACAATGTAGACCCTGAACAGATGCTGCATTCTGTGGTGTCTGATCTGGGTCTATACTGTTTGTCGAGGCCTGTTCGTCCCCAATACTTAGGGTTATTATGGTATTTGATATTAGAAGAGTTTATTCTGGTACAGTTCATTGACAGTTTATTATCAACTATTATGCTGAACTGAAGGAAGAAACAAACAATAAGATTATCATTTTACATGCTGGGTAAAAATTTCAACAGACATTTTGAAATATTTTTCCTAGAAAATAGAATTTGACAGTTTATGCAAATTGTTTCCTAGGAGACAATTTGCTTGAAATGTTCTGGAGACAATTGGTATGAAAATATCAAATCCTGTTTTCCAGGAAAAATAAGAAAAATATCAGTTTGTCGTCTGCTGAATTTGCCCATAACATGATGAGTATTATTATTCCTGCCCTAATATGGGAAGGGCTTTGATTTATGAAGAATTCAGATCAATAATTTTCTCAGACCAGAAACAGAATGAAACCTGTGTAAGAAGTGGCTGTTTTGTGTATATATATATATATATATATATATATATATACATATAGCTCCAGATAACAGGGAATATCCACAAAATATTTTTCTTATTTCTCCATGATAGCATATGTTGAGGGTATTCATTAGAAGCACCTCAGTGAGGCACTTCTAATGAGTACTCACAACATATTTTTCCATGGAGAATTAAAAAAAAATATCAATACTTTTCTACTGTTAACAAAAAAAGGTGTGTGTGTTGGTGGGGTGGGGGTGGGGTCTTATTTGGAGCTATGATATAGAAAAAAATACAAAATGGTGAAATTTGACCGAGATTCTGGAATGCAGTTTCACTGATATTTAATGCAGACAAACCTTACAGTTTTTAAGGAAGTGCATACCTTTTGTCAGAGAATCTAGAATAAAGGGATGAGCATTATTTCCCTCCCTCCACCACCTCTCCCACAAAATTCTTTTGTCTCCTATTTTGAAAAGGGGTTTACTTGGGAAAAAAATTCTGTCCTTTGAGAAATCCCTTTTTAGAAGGGATTTTGTGTTCAGTGATACAAATAGGAAGTCACAAAAGTTGTCTGCCTTGGCAGATGTGTCCCTTCCTCATTAATATAGTTTTATTAGTACGAAAGACCTAGTTTGGAAAGGATTGAAATCTGATGTAACTGTAGACAGTTTACTGAGAGCAAACTCATTATTTTAAATCCACAATTACCATTAACACTAAGCACACTATGGCCAAATTTAGCAGATGACAAAATTGATGAAATTTTTCTTATTTTACCCATAAAAATAAGATTTGACTTTTCATGCAGATTGTCTTCCAAGGAGACAATTTCCTTGAAATATCAAATCATATTTTCTGGGAAAAATCAGAAAAAATGTTTCAAAATATTGACTGCTGAAATGTTTACCCAGCATGCCAAACATTAAGAAGACTTACACCTGGGCTAGCAATATTTTTTATGATTCAGATGTATTTCTAATGTTGGAGCTTCTGTCATTTTGTTAGCATTTCTGTCATGAGACTGTTGTTCTTGGTGACCCCAGTGACAATTGTAGATTTCTAACCACGGCAATACTTCTCTTATTATGCGTAGAAGATCATATGGCAAAAATACCTTCGGCTTCTTGTCCGTCCACTGTCAGTTTAACCCATGAATTGCCAAGCAAAATTTGTTGCAGAGGACATTCAAAAAATTTTGCCATTGTATTGAGTGTCAGTATAAAGAGGGTTGTCTGTATTTCAAAATGTCATTGGCTGCAATTGTGATTGGCACTTCAAGGGTTTATCTATACATCTGGGTTCAGGGCCAGGACTGAAGTGCTCGTATTTCCACGTACTGTTGTTATGGCATATGATACTGAATCTCGTAATAAACTAATAAACGCAAGACACCATGCAAGATGATAGCTCACTGTAATATGACCAGCTATATCAATTTTTACCTGAATATTCTGACAAGTCAACTTGTTATCATAATTGTCCTAAAATTTAAACATGTCTGTTCCACACTACCTGTTGATGTGTCTAAAAACTGGTGGATGAATGGCGAACAGTGTAGACCCAGATCAGTTTCTGGCAAAAGAATGTGCACAATTACCGGTTAACGGCTTAGAGGACTAAGCCTGCCCAGTAAAAGTGTGGTTAGGTAAACTGACCACGCTCAACATCACCTCATTGGGTTGACTAGCAGGGATCAAGCTGGCTCAGAAATTTAGAGAGAAGTGACTTCTCCCTCCAGACAAAACAGGGAGAAGTTTTATAGGATGAGGGAGAAGTCAAGACTCGGTTCACCTATCGCCTTACTGAAAGCGCGACAATTTAGGACTCTCGACTCACTTTACTGCATTGTCTTGGGAATTTTTACCATATTGTCTTGGGAATTAACAAAGAAGGAAACAAATTTTACTGTAGACCTGTTCATTCTTACTTCTAAACCAATTAAATGATGCAAAGTAACACAGACATGAGTAGGGCAAATACATTATATCTGGACACATAAGTTCATTCATATCTTTTTGGAAATTGACAATTCTTTTGAGTAGATACAGTCAAAACATCAAGGTCTGTGGCTTGGTAAGTAAGCTATAAACATAATGATAATAACAAATTTGTTAAACTAAAGTGTCTGCCAACTTCTAAACTTAGTTTTTGCACTTTTAATGCTGTTTCTGGCCAATTTTCAGCATGTAAATGGTTCATTTATGAAAAAACGGACACCCACGAAAACTAATGACATTGATGAAAACGATCTTTTGGTCACTTAATAGGCAAACAGTATTCCTCCAAAACTTGTTAAATCACATCAGACTTTCATTCAGTGGCATTTCTGATACATCTAACAACATTTTTCAACAGATTTTTACCTTTGCATGTTTGCTCATTTTTCACTGGATTTCTCCCAACAAAAAGTTTGTTTTGCACAAGTACTAGCTTTTTCAAAAGTTGCAAAAATGGAGGGCGAAGTTTTTGTCGCCCTCTGGGCTTCCCAGGGCGACATTGAGCCCTCTAGGGCGACTATTTCGCCCCAGTCGCCCTGTAGCTTGATCCCTGTTGACTAGGCTGTAAAAGCTCAACACAAAGACCCAGATCAGACGCCATGTAATTATGGCCCTCCTGAAGTCCTCTGCTGATCTTTCTTTAAAGTGTGCCCTTTTTAGGCCAAAAAAAATTAATTATTAGATTCTCAGGGCATTTTTGGCAAAAACAGACGAGGCAGGCGGGAATTTTTTTTTTTTACTCATGAAACAGGCGAGGGAACTTTTTTTTTTATTACATGAACCCTTAAAAGGACTCGTTTCATGAAAGTTTTATAATAATATTACCATAAAAATACTTAATTTTTGGACACCTAGACATAGCTCAAGATATGGAGAAGTACTGAGGATAACTTTTTTATATGTCCCTATTGTTATTAAATATATAAGATACTATAAAAATCAGTTTGTGCAGCTCCAGTTTAAAATATCTACCAAAGGTTTATATAGCTTCAGAGAGGGATGTGTTGACAGAAATTCTGTCGAATGTGTCCGCTTTGGAGCGTCCGATCGACGCACTTGCATCGTGGTTGGATAATTCATCTGGGAAGGACCAGAAGTCGATACTTCAGATCCCGATTTTATGCCGTTATACCTCTGCAATTGTGCAGTCTATTTTGTAACCGCCTATAATGTTCCAGGACAGATGCACCGTAGCCCAGGATGAAATCTGGGTGGATATCTGAGACATCTGCTTTGAAAACGAAGGAAACACAAGTTTTGTTTACACAACTTGCGCTTTGGCAGACATTTTGATCAATGGTGGTGCTAAAACGCTTACTCGCAATGTTCAATCCAATGAAAAAATCAATAATTCAAGCGTTTACGTGACCGTGTATGCTACGGTTGCATCTAAAACTAGGATTTTAAAAACCGCGACGCACCGGCATGCTGTATCTAGACGCGGATGTGTTTTTTTTTTATTGGACACGGAAAAAAAGGCTTATGCGCAGACTTTTGGTACATGTGGCAGGGCCTGAGAATCTAATGATTATTTTTTCTTTTGGCCTTAGGTGGATATTTTTACTAACAAGTTTTTCCAATAATTTGCAAACCTAAGCTCACAGTTTGGTAAATATGTGAATATGGTAGATCTTATTTATTATTAATATTATGTTCTTGGATCTTCATGAGCCGGCCTCGGTTGCTCAGTTGGATGCGCCGTCAGACTGGAGACCAGGAGGTCGCGGGTTCAACCCCCGCCGAGGTCGGCAACATTCTTTCATGGAGATTGATCATGAAATATTTTCTACAGTCATTTTTTCCCTTCCACTGATTCAAGAAGAGCAGTTGTCAGTTTCTGGTGAAAGAATGTGCACAATACTGGTTAACCGCTTAGAGGACTAAGCCTGCCCAGTAAACGTGGGGTTAGGTAAACTGACCGCGCTCGACATGACCCCATTGGGTTGACTGGGCTGTAAAACCTCAATAAAAACAAATATCTCTTCATGCGAAGAAATTATTTCCTTCCTTCCTTTTAGGGGTTACCCTATAACCCTTGTCATGCTGAATAAATTAAGATGCCATGCCCACTTCTAATTTTCAGCCAATTAGATTACTTGATCCAGATTGTTGATACAAATTCACATACTTAATGACAAACAGTGCAGATCCAGATCAGTTGGCTTCTTCAGAAGCCTACTGATCTGGATCTACATTGTTTGCAAAAACAGGATATATCCGGGTTGAGCAGGACTAGGATTAAAAGAATTTTTTTCCCTTTAAGAGTAGCTGTAGCTTTTTTTCCTGGATGAGTGGACTCTTCTACCACATTACTCTTTAGACATCTTTTTCCAACAGCAGGGCATCTGGTTAGCTTTTATCACTATTATGTTTTATAGAAATTCCTGTATTTAATGCAAACAGTGCAGACCCTGATCAGATGCTGCAGAGTGTGGCATCTGATCTTGGTCTGCACTGTTTACCAGTTACCCTTTTTTGTGGGTCTGCAGATAAAAATGGGTTAAAGAGAAACTCCCCCATAATTCCACAGAGAGCAAACTCTTTCCTTTAAGAACTTGTAGCCCATTTTTCGATGCGATTTTAAAAAAATCCGTCCTTTAAAATAGCGACATCTGGGCGGGCGGGCTTGCAGGCATTGGGCATCCTCAGAGGTTTTACCTTTTGGTTAACCTTTTTGAAAAACCCGCCTATAATGCAGTTAGGCGTTTTCTTGTTGAAAGGTTTCAAATACTAGGAAGGCAACTTCATGTCAACAAAAGTTACATCCCTTTGCAGAAAGGCAACAAGGTCATTCATTTTGCCATCAAAGTGTCTGCCTAGGTCACCGTGACAGGTCAAGTAGTTAGCCCCCCTCCCCCACCCCCACCCCCCACCCCCGACTCCAGATCACGAGGTCCCTGCTGGGGGTTCATGACTGATGGCGCTTTATTACACAAAGGCTTTCATTATCACCCTTCCGTTGTCTCAATATGACCTAAATAATGTTGCAAGATGTAAAATACCAATTTATCATCACCATCCACCATGAAATTGTAATTGCTAAGACTATTGTAATAAGGTTGTTGACAGTATGTTTTTATTTCAAACAGAACAAGAAAACTGACAATATTTACATCTCAAATATAGGAACTACTCTGCTGCCCAGAATTATTCTTAAAGCTTAGCATGCTGGGTAAAAATTTCAGCAGACAGGATTTTGAAATACCGTATTTGCACTAATTACCACACATATCCCTATAAGCTCACAGTCGCGCAGTTCCATAGTCTTCATATTACAGCCATATACTTTTTGTCTACTTCTTTATAAAGGCATATGTTGTGGGTACCCATTTGAATTGATGCAATTCAAATGAGTACCCACAACATATGCTTTTACAAAGAAATCAGCAAAGAAAAAACACACACACAAAAAAACATCCCATAAGCATCATTTTATGAGACCGTCGCTGATGTTTTTTTTAGAAGTGTATCCTTAGTATGGGTAGGACAATATTTTACAAGTTTTCCGAGTACAAGTATTTTTTAAAAAACCTAAGCGCACAGTGCGGTAATTAGGTAGAATACGGTATTTTTATCTTATTTTCCTCAGAAAACAGAATTTAACATTTCATAGTTGCTTCCTTAATTAGGAGACAACTTGCATGAAATGTCAAGTCTTTTTTTCTGGGAGAAATAAGAAAACAATATCATCACTTTGTGGTTTGCTGAATTAGCCCATAGCATGCTAAGTGTTAATGCATGTCTATTGATTTTTGTTGTCTTAAGGGTGATAAAGTGATAAAGTCTTATATTTTAGCGACACTGATCTTTCATATTTCAAAATCGATAGTTTTATTCTTCTTAGAGATATACTAGCTATGCTGTACAATTCAAATTAAGGACTTGTTAACCCTGGTCCTGCTGAATCCAGATATGCCCTGCCTTTGCAAACAGTGTAGATCCCGATCAGTTGGCTTCTGAAGAAGCCAACTGATCTGGATCTGCACTGTTTTTCATTAAGTATGTGAATTTATAGAAATAATCTGGATCAAACAATCTGATTGGCTGAAAGTTATAAATGGGTGTGGCATCTTAATTTATTCAGCATGACAAGGGTTAAAGAGCGTATTTGAAAAGAATACCATGATGATTTTTGTCAGATCTCCATAAAAAGGTTGTAGGTACTCATTAGAAGCACCACCCACAGCATATGTTTTATGGAACAGTAAGATAAATTATCAGCCAATAGTTATCATAAAATTATCCTTAGCAAATCCTCTGATGTAGATTCATTTCACTCTCTTCACCCCCTCCCCCCCCCCCTCTGCCCCCCACCCCCATCCCCCTTGCCCCACCCCCCTCACCCTTCCTTAACAGACAATTCACATAAAATATCATATCAAGCCTTTTTTTCTTTGAAAAATAAAAACAAGTAAATACTGTTATCATCTGCACACTTTAATTGTTACTATAATAACCCAAAATATTGGGGCAGATAGGCCTTTGCAAACAGTGTAGACCTAGATCAGACACTGCAGAATATAGCATCTGATCAGGGTCTAAACAGTTTGCTATACATACAGCAATATTATAGACACATTAAGTCGGGTAGTAGAATGGACTATTTCAAATTTTATTACAAGTATGGTAAGTAGATACGGTGTCCCAATATATATGATAAATATGGAAAGTGCGCCTTGCCATTTGAAAAGATGTCTTATTGGTATATGTATCTTGGTAAATAATTGTCTTACTCTCAAAAACTTATGTTGCGGATACTCATTAGAAGCACCTCAGCAAGGAATACAGGTGTCTGAATAATTTGGATAATTATGGCAATTACAGATCATGGATTTTGAAAAAGAAAATAAGCATCAGAATACAGCATTGCCATACTTACTCTAAATTATGGGATATGTTAACCCTTGTCCTGCTGAATAAAATAAGATGGCACGCCCTTCTCAAATTTTCAGCCAATCAAATAACATGATCCAGGTTGTTGATATATTGAATGGCAAACAATGATCTGGATCTAAGCTGTTTACAAAGGCAGGGTATATCCAGGTTCTGCAGGACAAGGGTTAACATCTAACTATATTTGTCCTAAGATTTGACTGTTTGTTGACTGCGTGGGTGGTTGGGTGTGGTGAAGGTGTCAGGTATCTTACGTCACCGGGGCGTCCAACTGATATTGGCTTCCAGTTGGGCAAGGCCTGCTATCCTTGTAGCAGGTAAGGGTAGAGGGGTAATGTTTTTATTTCTTCTGTTTCTTCTCTTTCATTCCTATTCCTCTTTTTTCCCTGTCCCTCTCTTTGATCTCCTCTACTATCTCTTTTCTCCCTTTCTCTGGGAGACGACACAAAATGACCCACAAGGATTGCCATGTCATTAAGCCCCAACACATGCAGTCAGTTTGTTGACTGGCCTGAAACTCTGCTGGACGAGTGGGAAGCAGTATAGACACTAATCAGAGTAGTAAATGATCTGTTCTAGACTGTTTGCTCAGACCTGTCTGTGTGAATACCAGGGCTAAATATGGTAATCATGTCTAACATATCTAACAGACATTATTATGGGTAAATTGAGACCAAAAGTGACACTCCCATCCTTTACAAATAGCTCCAGATAAGAGGATATATGAGGTATATATTTTTCATATTTCTGCTTGTAAACATTGTGGGTACTCATTAGCAAGATGCTTCTAATGAGTATCCACAACAGGTTCATTACGAAAACACACCTATTTAATATTGACCACCTTAAACCCCACTTTTATATAGTAAAACTCGGGTGTACAGAGGTATACAATATTTTTCTTATTTCTGCTCAAAAACGTAGATTGTGGGTACTCTTTAGAACCACCTCACCTGGTGGTTCTAATGAGTACCCACAATCTACGTATGTTTTGAGCAGAAATATGAAAAACATCAGAGTTTTTATCTGAAAATTTTCAGTTTTTGGAGGTGAAATTTTCTACATATTTGAATAGGCATGTTTTCAGAATGTGGTTGAAAGAAGACACTATTCTGGAGATGTTTTATAGACAATGAGACTATATGTATTAGGACAGGACCCTCTGAACAAGCTGTTTAGACTCAGATCAGACGGCTCTCATGAGGATCTACTCTGTTTGCCACTTGGCCAGTAATCTTGTGACACATAAACATGCTCAGATCAATATGGTTTAAAAGTTCTAGTGGAACAATGGTAACATGGAATGTGTCCCATTATTTAGAGTTATTATGGTTATTATGGTATAGCTAAAAGCAGGATTTAATTTCAGAGTGCATTTAGAGTAAAAAAATAGCACTTCCTTGGGGATTTCAGGTGTTCTTTTATGTTTTAGAACTCTCTCACATTTAATTGTTGCTTGATAGTCCCAGTTACATTACAAAAAAAAACAAACAAAAAAAACAACAAAAAAACATGAAACAAAATAAAACAAAAAAAACAAAGATAAAACTAAGAAAAAATTCCTGTAATTGTCCTACAATTTTATACACCAGCCTTTGTGACAAAATGGCATATGCAAACAGTGCAGATCCAGATCAGACCTCAGGAAGGAGTAGGTCTGCACTGTTTACCATTCCACTAAGAATTTTGCAAAATGCACAGAATACAAAATATGGACAAAAGAGATGGAATTTTAAAATTGCACAAAAAAGAAAATTTTGGTAGGGAATAAATTGTTTGAAAATCTAGGGCATTTACGGTACATGTTTAAATCTAGGGCATTTCGAGGGTTGAGCGCAAGACTAGCGTAACTCAGATGGTTGTTTTTCCCAAAACCTAATCTCCTCACCATGAAGGCATTATGAAGATTACGACATTTCTTTCTGTAAACAATGAAAATTTAGGTGCCATTGCTCGTACGAGCAGTGGCACCTAAATTTGCATTGTTTACAAAGGGGTCCAAGTTGCCCCTAAACAAGGGTTTCAAAAATATGTTTGAGTTACCATAGTCTTGCGCTCAACCCTCGATTTATGGTACATGTTTTTCTTATTATACTTCATTGATTACTGATATTATCATATTCCACGTAACAATACCTCTAGGTTTGCTTTAATTTTTTTTTTTTTTAAATTGTTAACCCTTGCCATGCTGAATAAATTAAAATGGCTCACCCAGTTCTAATTTTCAGCCAATTAGATTACTTGATCGAGGTTGTTGATACAAAATGGCAAACAGTGCAGATCCAGATCAGTTGGTTTCTTCAGAAACCAACTGATCTGGATCTATACTGTTTGCAAAAGCAGGGTATATCCAGGTTAGCAGGACTAGGGTTAAATTAAAAAAGAAACAAAGAGAAAAAATATCTGCCTAAATAAGGACTTCCTTGGAGCTGTTGAAAGCAGGAATGAGAATGTGCATGCAGAAAGTACAAATTGGCAATGGTGGGCACGAAGAAGACGTTAGTGAGGCCCATTTGATGATAATTCTGAGATAATCATCACAAAAACATGTCTATAAAATTTTGACCCCCTAAAACCCCACTTTTATATAATAAAACTGGGGTTTACAGGGGTATACGTTATTTTTCTTATTTCTGCTCAAACACATAGATTGTGGGTACTCGTTAGAACTGCATCTATGTGGGTACTCGTTAGAACTGCCTCACCGAGGTGGTTCTAACGAGTACCCACAATCTGTGTTTTGAGCAGAAACATGAAAAATATCATAGTTTTTATCTGAAAATTTTCAGCTTTTGGAAGTGAAATTTTCTGTATATTTGAAATAGGCATGTTTTCGTAATGGTCCCCATGCAACAGCGTTCTCTGTTTGTCCTTGAGTATAAAACTCCTGCATCATGCTTTCTCGGCTCGCAACATTTCCACATTACGAAAAGATGCCTGTTTAAATATACTGAAAATTTTACCACCAAAAAATGAAAAATGAAAAATTTCAGATAAAAATTTCTGATATTTTTTCATATTTCTGCTCAAAATATAGATTATGGGTACTCATTAGAACCACCTCAGTGAGACGGTTCTAATGAGTACCCACAATCTATGTTTTTCAGCAGAAATAAGAAAAATAATGTATACCCCTGTAAACCCCAGTTTTACTATATAAAATTGGGGTTTAAGGGGGTCAAAATTATATAGGTATGTTTTCGTGATGAAATTTTATCATTTCTTCATGAAAACATATGTTGTGGGTACTCATTAGAAGCACATTGGCATGGAGACATTCAGAAAATTATCTCAGAATTTTGGTTGACGATTCCTCTGTAACGAGTTCAGGAAGAAACCTAGGCCGTGCATCTACACAATCTGCTTAGGGTTTTTGCTGTTTTGGTTTAAAGTCTACATATACATATCTTATATCTTATAAAGCTTATGGCATTTGCAGCTTGATCTGTCCGAACAAGACATAGAAGCTGTATAGGGTTTTCGTTGCCCAGTTGTGGCCATATCATACTATTTCATTTAAACACACTCAGATATCCATATAGCTTTAGATAAGGACTTCTTTTCCAACCAAAAATCTTTACTCAGATATTCATATAGCTTTAGATTCAAAAATCTTTACTCAGATATTCATAAAGCTTTAGATAAGGACTTTTTTCTCAAAAATCTTTGATATTTTTCTTAGTTCTCCACGAAAACATGCTGTTGATATTCTAATTTTGCTCCACACAAGCATATGTAGAAGTGCCTTGATGAGGGGCTTCTAATGAGATCTAGGTGGTGGTTGAGTCAGGCAAAGGTGTTGTGTGTCTTACGTCACTGGGGCGTCCAACTGATATTGGCTTACAGTTGGGCAAGGCCTGCTATCCTTGTGGCAGTTAAGGGTAGAGGGGGATTGTTTTTATTTCCTCTGTTTCTTTACTGTCATTCATTTTCCTTTCTCCCCTGTCCCTCTCTTTCATCTCCTCTATCTCTTCTATCTCTCTCCTCTCTTTCTCTGGGAGATGACACAAATTGACCTATATGGGTTGACATGTCATTAAACCCCAACACAATTAATTAATCTAATGAGATCCACAACATATGTTTTGAACATATGTTTTCATTGTCAAATAAGAAAAAAAACAAAACAAACATGATCCCGTCTTATATGGAGCTATGAATAACGTGCCAGTCAATTTGGAGATGTACATCTAAATTTTTGTCTTTTTCAGACCATTCATATAAGACATCTAGTCCATTGTTACAGACCTCCGCCTTTCATTTTATGTCAGAGTCTGACTCGGGTACTTCATCGACAACACCGCCATCATCACCTATCAGACAGAAAAATAAAAAAGGTGAGAAGCAAATTTTATCATTTTTATGGATATTTTGCCTACAGTAATAACCTTAATCCTTAAAGCGCCAAGCAAAATTTGTAGCAGACAACATTTATTTTTACTTTTTTAATTTTTCAAAGAAAACAAGTCTTGATATTTCAAATATCAAGACTTGTTTTCTTTGAAAAATTAAAAAAAAAAAAATTCAAAATGTCGTCTGCTGCAATTGTGATTGGCGCTTTAAGGGTTAAGTATTAGGACAGATAGGCTAGAGCAAGATCTTCACTCAGTACTATTATCTCTTATAGCACTAAGCAAATTTATAGCAGACAACATTCATTTTTTATTTTTTAGAAAAAATAAGACATTTCATGGCAGAAGATTCACATGAAATATCAAGTCTTATTATGTTCTTAGAAAGGTAGGAATAAAAAAAAAAAACAACAAAAAAACAGTCTTCCGCTTTAGTTGTGACAAGCACTTCAGGGGTTAAGACAATTAATCCAATATCATTTACTGAACACCTCAACTCCTTACTATACTTGTTCTAAAATTTGAACAAGTATAATTTACTACCTGATGTTGTGTCTAAACATTGCTAGATGAGTGCAGCGTCTCATTTGGGTTCACACTGTTTGCTCAGGTTTGTCTGTACGAATGCATTCGGTAAATATGTTGCTATAAAGGACTTGTTTCAAATTTAATAATGACCTCACAGGAAGGCATTTGCTTTAACATTATTGTTACAAAGTTAAAAAGTACATTGCAGACAATCTTACAAAAAAAAAAACAGCACAAAGTTCCTTAACCTTTACCTTCAGAGAATTCAGCAGGCGACAAATTAATGATTTTTTATTATTTTTCTTAGAAATAAGGCTTTGATTTTTCATGCAGATTGTCTCCAAAGGCTAAAATATACTGATAGAAGCCAGAATTCTCTGATCTGACAGGGTGTCTTGGCCTTCGCTTTTCTCATGTGACAGAAGCGCTCTTTTCTTGTATCTCATGTCATATGCAGTTGCACCTTTATAGAAGATGTAGTTGTAGCATGACCAAATTTGACTTTTATGAGGCTGCGCATTCTGACCTTGCCCCAGATAACATCCTTTTTTCAGCCAAAAAATATTGATATTTTCGGTTTGCCCTAAAAACATATGTTGTGGGTACTCATTATAAGTGCCTCAGCGAGGCACTTCTAATGAGTACCCACAACATATGTTTTCATGGAGAAATAAGAAAAGATTTACTTGATACCTCCTCTTATCTGGAGCTGTGCATTTAGTATAACTCTGGTGAAGAATAAGCAGGTTGATAGTTTCCTTATTTATTCACAAAAAACATGTTGTCGGTACTCATTAGAAAGGCCTCTGCAAGGTGCTTCTGATGTGTACCAGAGCGTATCTTTTAATGGAGAAAGGAGAAAAATGTCAGTACTATTCGCTGAAAGAAAAAAAGTTATCTAGAACTATATTAATGTAATTGCTGGCAAAGATAGCTTTATTGTCTGAATATAATTTGTTAGGTATTTATAACAGATATATTCATTTTAATGAGTGAAATACCGTAATAATCCTAAGTATTGGGACAGACATGCCTGAGCAAACAGTGTAGACCCTGATCAGATGCCAAAGAATGTGGCATCTGATCAGGGTCTACGCAGTGGCCACTCATTTGGTAATGTTTTAGACACAGCAGCAGGTAGTAAAATGGACTTGTTGAAATTTTTAGGACAAACATGGTCAGGAGTTAAAGGCTCCATATTACTCAAAAATAGACAGTCTTTATCCAAGAAAGGTTTAATAAGTAGAAAACAAGTCTTGACATTACCTGAATCGTCTGCTTGGCAGACTTTTCTCATGAAATGTCGAGACTTGTTTTCTCTGAAAAATAAAAAAGAATAATTTAGACTGTCATCTGCTACAAATTTTGCTTGGGGCTTTAAGGTTTAAGATTAAATGTGGTACCACAGGAGTGATTTTGGTGAGTACCCACAATATGCCTTGGCAGAGACAAATCCAGTGAGTATCTCCAAACATTTGCTGTGATGCAAAAATAACAAAAATTGTCCTGAAATACTACAGTAATCACATGTCGACATAATTATGGTCTGCGTAAAAATAATATGGGTCGTGTCAAGCAAAAAAGTGGCTTTGAGCATGTGCAGAATGTGCAGATTTACATCCTGTGCATGTCGCAAGGTCTCAGCCAGGACTTTGCTCTATATTGATACATTCTGTAGTATCCAATGATTCTGTTAGCGGACAGTGAAGGCCCTGATCAAACTCCCCAGATGCCTGAAGAAGTTTCGCATGGCGCTGCCCATATAAACTTTAGCATTTTCTGAATCTACATAGTTAGCAGGCAAAAAATTAGTTGTGTTCTTATTTTTCTAGGGAAACTGAGTTTTTTATTTCCTGCAAATTGAAGAAGTTTACATGAGATATCAATACAAATATTTTAATAAATAAGAAAAACATCAGGGCCCCGTTGTTCAAAGCGTCGTTAGCTTAATGAGCTCGTTAAGGGTCGTTTCGTTAACTGTTTTAGTGGATTCAATACACAATATTCTGATATTTTTTGCTGAAAAAATGTGAGTAGCTACTCACATTTTTTCAGCAAAAAATTTCAGCATATTTGCGTATCACTCGATTAAAATTTTAACGAATCGTAAACTAACAACGCCGTTAGCTTTGAACAACTGGGCCCAGTTCTTTTGGCTCTAGATACAACATGTTTTCGTGGAGAAATGAAAAAAAGTAGTATGTGGATACCATCTGTTATCTGGGGATACGTGGGAAACCATAAAAAAGACCGTAAACTGACCATATTATGCAGACATGTGACTTTTAATTGGTATTGTATATAAACACTGACCATGGTACATAGACATGTGACTGCTGCTTGTACATGTGACTAGAGATGAAAACACGTGGGTTTGATGGACACTTATTGAGCCTTCAGTCACATCAAAGTTTTTATGTAGTGTACATGGAAACCATATCCTTGTATGAATTGTATTATACCATTATCTCATAACACCACACCTACAGTTGTGTGCGTTTCATGCTATAAAAGTCAAATTATATAATAGCTTGTTAATAATCTTTGAAAAACAAAAAGTTTTCTGCATTATTTTGATATTTAACATGGTGTAACGGTAAAAAGTGTGAGACAAAGATTCATAATTCCAGATAAGGTGTTACCTTAACCCTGGTCATGCTGAACCCGGATATGCCCTGTCTTTGCAAACAGTGTAGATACAGATCAGTTGGCTTCTTCAGAAGCCAACTGATCTGGATCTGCACTGTTTGTCATTCAGTATATGAATTTGTATCAACAACCTGGATCAAGTAATCTGATTGGCTGACAAATAAAAGTGGCAGGGGTGAGAATTTTCAGCGGATTAGCTGAATTCAGTGGTTTTGATGATTTTTTAGAAAAATAAAAAGCTCTGATCATGACACAAGCTTTTGAAATTGGTATTTTTGTTGGGGGAGGGTAGGGGGTATGGACATTTCAGCAGTTTTGTTGAATAATCATTCCCCCCCACACACACACACCAGCCCCCCCCCCCACCCCCCCACCCCCCCCCCCCCCCATCCCACCCCTGAAGTGGGCGTGACATCTTAATTTATTCAGCAGGACAAGGGTTAATAACTGAGAATTGGGACATGCAGGCCTGAGTGAGCAATGTAGACTCAGATGAGACACAGCAGCAATGTGGTGTCTGATCGGGGTATAAATTATTTGCCACTTGTCCAGCAGTTTTTAGACACATCAGTGGGTAGTAAACTCTACTTGGTCAAATTTTAGATGAAGTATGATAAGGAATTAAGATGGCCCAATATTTTGGCTACCATATTCGACCTAATTACCGCACATACCCCTATAAGCGCACAGTCAAGCAATTTTGTAGTCTTCAGATAACAGCCAGTGCAATCTTTTCTACTTCTGTTTAAAGGCATATGTTGTGGATACCCATTTGAATTGCATCAACGTTGATGCAATTCAAATGAGTAATCACAATGTATGCTTTTATAAAGAAAGTCAAAAACAAAGCGGGTAAACATCATCAAATAGGTTTTTAGCTGATCTTCTTTTTGAAGTGTAACCTTTGTAGACAGATACATATTTTACCACAAGTTTTCCCAGTAATTTTGAAAAACCTAAGCGCACAGTATGGTAATTAGGTCGAAAATGGTAATTATGGTGTGTAAAGCAGTACAAGGCTTATTATACTAAATATGCAGTGGCACAGTGGCTCAGTTGGTAGAGCGTCCGCTTTGTGACCGGGAGGTTTTGGGTTCGGTCCCTGGCCGCGTGATACCAAAGACTTTAAAAATGGTACTAGCCGCCTTTTCGCTTAGCGCTCAGCATTAAGAAAGTAGAGCTGAGAATCAGAACTGGTTAGCTCAGTGTCAGTATAATGTGACTGGGGTGGAATATCATGACAAACAAACAAATACTAAATATTCAGGGCCCAGTTGTTCAAAACTAATGATGCCATAAGTTAACATATAGTTAAAACTTTGGTCATTATATATGGATTATATGCTAATATTTTTGCAGAAAAAAGTGAGTAGCTTTTGCATTTGCAAAAGCTACTCACATTTTTTCAGCAAAAATACCTGTGAATTAGATATTGTAGTTACTAGAACAGTTATAATTAGACCACTAACGAGCTTGTTAAGCTAACGATGCTTTGAACAACTGGGCCCAGATCCCTAAGCTACTTACTTACTATACTTATCCGAAAATTAGTTAAATATGGTACATTATGTTAGCAGGTTTTCCACTTATGATGAGAAATCTTTTGAGGTAGATTTTCTAACTTTGACAGAACAAGTTTTAGCTTTATGCAGGTATTATTTGAATTGGAGAGTTATTGCATTGTTTGTTGCTAATATACAGAATTGTTGTAAATTGCAGGTCGAAAGCCAAAGATGCAGCTTGATTGTCCTATAAATCAACCAAAGAGAAAAAGAGAAAGTGAGTGCCTTGAATATATTCTCATAGCTGTAGACAACATGTATTTTACAGCCACAGTATTGATATTTTTCTTTCTTATTTATCCATAAAAACATATTTCTGTTTGGGTTCTCCGGTTTTCGCCCACCTTCGATGAACGATCGGCTCGATATAAGTGAAATATTCTTGAAAGGGCCGTAAAACCCAAATCAAAAAAACAAAAAAAAACAAAAAAAAAACAAAAAAAAACATATTTCTGTTTAGTTTCTTTTGTTGTTGTTTTTTTACATGTATATCAATATATCATCCCTGCCCTAATTGCTACCTGCTGTATTTGCTCGTACTTTTGGTGGGCTAGAATGCACTGTACCTGTCTCTACTAATTTTGACTTTGTTTTATGGGTAGGTTTGCATCTAAATATTTCCTTATTCAGTTGGGTATGATTGGAACACATGATCACTACAGTGTTACAGAGGTTTGGTGGCAGTAAATTAATAAGAAGACAAAAGAATAGAAGGGACCAGTAAAAAGCAGTTGTCCCTTTTGATGTATTATGATACATTTTGTATTGAGGGGCTGTACCAAGGTACATGTCGTTAAACTCCCAATTTCATATTGTCCCAGTCCAATTAGCAATGCTGCATATATCTCTAGAAATAAATATATGACATGCAACAAGTAAAGAGTCAGATCAGCATATTTATCAGTGTGGTCTGATCAGAGTCTATAACATAATTCATTGATTCTGCACAGATGCGCAGGCATAGGTCGCATATGTCAGAAGCTTGTTTTCTGTTTGGATAAGCTAACATGTACACCACAACCTCCTTAAAACACTATTGTTGGGGTCCATATCATAAACCATGTCAGTTAAACAACCATGTTATAGCCAAACAAAAATGTATAGATTATATTGAAAAATGACCATGAGTCATTTTTCAATATAATCTATACATTTTTGGGACCCATCTTTGAACCGTGTTATATCCAATAACGAACTGTGTTATAAAGAGGTTGAAGTGTAATTTCCTTTTTTACCCCATACAAAATATGGCTTGATTTGTAATTCAAATTGATGGAGACTGTTTACATGAAATGCCATAGATGATGTACATGAAATGTCCTTTTATTTTAGAAGAAAAAAATATCATCTACAAGTATTTAATATTAGTCTGATTTTTTTATGTTTCAGATAGCTCCAGAGAAGGCCCTTTTTTTTTTCATTCAAAAAAGTATAATTAATTTTCTTATTTTTGAAGAAAATTATACAGTCGAACTTCAATGGTTCAAACACCTATGGGACCATGGAAAATTGTTTGAGCCATGGGTAGTTCGAGCCAATGAAGGTTAATCATGGCGCCAGGTCGGGAAGCAAGTATCGCTAATTCTGGGAAATCTATCGATCTTCTACACAATAATTGTATGTTGAGTGTACCCATTAGAATTGCCTCTTCGAGGCAATTCTAATGAGTACACTCAACATACAATTTCATAATGAAATAAGAAAGCTTCCTTAAATATTTGTTTTCTTGATCTATTGGAAGAATTTCGTAGGGACTTAAAACCGAGTTCGAATTAGCCATGGTGAACGAGCCATCCGTGTTCAAGCCATTGAGGTTATACTGTATGTTGTAGGTACTCATTAGAAATGCCTCACCTATGTGCTTCTAATGAGTACCCACAGTATATGTTTTATTGGAGAAATAATATATCTGCCAGGATTAACCTATGATTTCCTTGTGTTTTTGTTTTTCCAGGTAGTACAACATACCTTTGGGAGTTCTTGTTGCAGCTGCTTCAGAATCGAGAAACATGTCCTCGCTATATAAAATGGACGAATAGAGAAAAGGGCATTTTTAAACTCGTAGATTCAAAAGCTGTGTCAAAATTGTGGGGCTTACACAAAAACAAGCCAGATATGAACTACGAAACAATGGGCAGAGCCTTACGGTAAGCTTTTGATATTGTAGGCATCCGTGCTTCTGACTCGGATCACAAGGTCCTAATTCTGAGTCCCGCTAGAGTCGGAATTTTGCCCATGGTGCTTCAGATCATTGCACAGAGCTTTTCATTATCTTTCTTCCATTTTCTAGATTTGACAACGCTTAGCATTCTACGTAAAATTTTCAACAGATGACATACTGAAATATTTTTCTTATTTTTCCCAGAAAACAGGATTTGGCATTTCATGCAAAATGTCTCCACTGGAGACAATTTGCATGAAATGTCGGATCCTGTTTTCTGGGACAAATAAGAAATATAGCACCATTTTGTCATCTGCTGTATTTGCCCAGAGAGTGGTGAAGGTTAACCCATTGTAGTCGGGACACCTGTAAAAGGGTAATTGGCAAACAGTGCAGACCCAGATCAGACGCCGCAGAATGCGGCATCAGGGTCTCCACTGTTTGCAAATAGTTTAGCCATTTTCCTCTAGGAATATGTAGATCTCATAGCCGGTCGTAACTAAAATTGAAATTGGACTCTTCCAATATATTGTTTGGGAGAGTCTATTCAGTATACAATGGGTTAAATAATGTGAGATACATAAAACACTAAATCATCATCATCATCATCAAGTGTAAATTGATATCAGAGAAACAACATGAGAAAAATTTATCCTCTGCTAATTGATATCATTAGCCTGGGCCTGTGGGGTTAACAGTTTTAGGATACTTTTTTCTTAACCATCGCCACACTTTTTGCTAATTCAACAGATGGCAAATTGAAAATATTCTTCTTATTTTTTCCAGAAAACAGGCTTTGACATTATATGCAAATTACTCTCATGGAAACAATTTGCATTAAATATTGAATCCTTGTTTTTAGGAAAAAGTAAGAAATTATATATTTTAATCTGAGATTTTAATCTGTCATCTGCTGAAAATTTTACCCAGAGTGCTAATTGTTAAGGAGACAGTTTGCATGAAATGACAAATCGGATATTCTGGGAGAAAAAAAAAGACATAAAATATCACCAATTTGTCATCTGTTGAATTTGCCTAGACAGTGCTGAAAGGTTAAAATGATAAAGTTGAAGGCAGAGATATGTTAATTTGCAGTTATTGTCAAAGTTGGTAAAAATAGCGTGGTGCATTCGAATAAACTTCCTGAGAATTGATCTCATAACTAATGAAAATAAAGATATTCGCAAAAAGAGAGATGTTTTTCGCATAGGAGAAAGATTTGTATTTTGCAGGGAGCAAGTAATTTAACTTCTGTCTGAGCACCTGCGCTTGTCTGCTATTGTTACACAATGCTCTATATAAGACACTTTTTCAGCCAAAATAAATTTTTTTCTGTTATTATCCCTTGTCCTGCTGAACCTGGATATATCCTGCCTTTGCACACAGTGTAGATCCAGATCAGTTGGCTTCTGAAGAAGATCTGCACTCTTTGTCATTAAGTATATGCATTTGTATCAACAACCTGGATCAAGTAATCTGATTGGCTGAAAATCAGAAGTGGGCGTGGCATCTTAATTTATTCAGCACATCATATCATCATAATCGGATTTTTGATTAACGTGCAGGTACAGGGGCAACATCCACACCAGTGGGCCCCCTTCCAGATATGGCTTGCTGCACGCATGGCAGATCTCACACCAGATCTCCAGGTATGTCTATCATGAGGGTTGATGGCCGAGAACTTCCACTCTCTGCAATCCCTCTCTGTCAGCTGTTTCCATGTCATCTTGGGCCTCCCAGGCCCACACTTTAAATCAACTTGTATGTCAAAGGCTGTCTTGACTGCACCATTGGAGCATTCCACATGTCCATGCCATCAGAGTCTTCTCTCCTTCAGAATGAGGTTCAGATCCTCAATGCCAAGCCGCACAAGTAGCTCACTGGACCTGGTGGTGACAATGTCTTGCTGTCTAACATTGCAGATCTGTCTGATCATTGCCCTGTCGTTTCGCTGCAGACGCTGGAGGTTTGGCTTTGTCAGTGGCCAAGTCTCGCTGGCATGGAGCATTGCGCACCGCACACACAAGCTGTACACAAGCCCATGTGTTTTGAAAGAGAGGTGGCGTGAAGAGAGAACTGGTAGCAGATCATTGAACTTCTTCCAGGCGGTTTTCACACGTGTTGTGGTTGAAAGTTCACAGCCACCTGCTGCTGAGAGCATGTCTCCTAAGTAGCAAAAGAAAGCTACCACCTCAAGCTTGTCAGGTCCGACCTGGATTTCCTTCTGTGGTCTGCCATCCAAGGGGCATGCAGTTCCCTGGCACCGTGTACATCTGTAGTCAGGGTCCTTTGTCAAGCGCTTGAGCCCACTGCATTTCTTGTGCACCCAGTGCTTGCAGCCATTGCAGAAGATGCTGTTGCTGCCCACTCCAGTGCGACAGACAGCGCATGGAAACTCGCCTGAACTCTGCAGGAGGTCCAGTCCTGTACCACAGATCATAATCTTTGTCTTTCCTGCATTTACTCTTAGTCCTTTCTTCTCCATTGATTCTTTCCATGTCAAGAGCCTCCCGACACATTCCTCAAGCAATTCAGCGATGATAACAAGGTCATCAGCATAGAGGTCTTCCCAGGAAACCCCAGAGCGGAACTCTCGTGATAAGGCTTCAAGCACAATGATGAAGAGCAGTAGGCTGAGTACTGAAGACATTGATCAGACTGCATACAATGCACAGGCTGATCTAAGTATTTGCTGTGTGCACTTGTCAGAAGTTACATTAATTTACTCGCTTTGCAGCTTCACACATGCAAACACACATGCACACACACACACACACACACACACACACACACACACACACACACACACACACAATAATGTGCTTTTATCCACCAACCAACATTTTTCTTATCCTCTTCAAAAATATATGTTGTAGGTACTCGTTAGACCTGTCTATTCAAGGCACTTGTAGTGAGTATCTATAACATATATTCCTGGGCCCAGTTGCTCAATGCATCGTTAGCTTAACAAGCTAGTTAGTGGTCAAATGTTAACTGTTCTAGTAAGCACAATATCTAATTCACAGGTATTTTTGCTGAAAAAATGTGAGTAGCTTTTGCAAATGCAAAAGCTACTCACATTTTTTCAGCAAAAATATTAGCATATATGCCATATTTAATGACGAAAGTTTTAACGACATGTTAACTAACGACATCGTTAGTTTTGAACAAACTGGGCCCTGGATAATATGAAAAAACATGTATTGAATACCCTTCTTATATAGAGCTGTCGCCCCAACATTTCCCTTTCTCGTAATTTGAAAAGAAAAAAAAGAAAAAAAGAAAAAAAAAGAAGAAAAAAAAAATGACAGAAAAATTGGGGAATTTTGTAACTTCAGTGTGTTAACCAGGTTGACAGTTGTAGATTTGGTGTTGTATATTAGTTTCATTGCGTGATTTCTGCCATGTTAGGACATTTTTTGGGTCATTTCTGACAGAAGGCCACTGTCGTGTGATTTTATCTTGTGAGAAATATGGGTCAGGATTAAAAAGATTTAAAGGCAGAGGTGGCTTGTCAAGCATAAATGACGTCTGAAAAATGAATCATGCATCAGCGACCGGGGCTTGGATAAAAATGAAAAAACCTACAATAAGATCTGTGCAACCAGCGAAGACTCAGATCAGCCTGCGCATCCATGCAGTCTGATAAGTCTTTGATGATCGCATGTGCCTTCTACAGCTTTGGGTCTATCCAAAGGGGGATAAACGAGAAACCTTGCCACACTGATGAATGTACAGGCTGATCTAAGTCTTTGCTGGTCACACAGGTCTTATTGTAGGTTTTGGTCATGCACTGGCCCATATAATTTGGCTTTTTTATGCCCCCGCCATTTTCAGTTTTGTGGGGTGGGGGGTGGGGTGCATATAGTATCACCACTGTCCGAACGTACGTCCGTCCCGTCCCGTCCGTCTCGTACGCAACACAAATGATTTCCGTGCGATATCTTTTGAAAAGATTGGTGTATTGGATTGAAATTTTATACACATGTATATAATCATAAAGCGTAGTCAGGTTTGATTTAGGGTAAAATCTACCAATTATTTTGGGAGTTACGGCCCTTTTTCAAGATTGAAAAATGTTTCCATTCGATATTTTTGAAAAGATTAGTGTATTGGATTCAAATTTTATACACAGGTATATAATCATAAAATGTAGGTCAAGTTCGATTTAGGGTAAAATCCACCGATTATTTTTGGAGTTACCGCCCTTTTTCAACGTTGAAAAGTAGTTTCCGTTTGATATCCTATGAAAACATTAGTGTATTGAATTCATATTTAATACACTGGTATATATAAAATAGAGGTCAAGTTCGATTTAGGGTAAAATCCACCGATTATTATGGGAGTTATGGCCCTTTTTCACCTTCAAAAAATGTTTTCCTTTCAATATTTTTTTAAAAAAGATTGGTGTATTGGATTCATATTTTATACACAGGTATATAATCATAAAATATAGGTCAAGTACGATTTAGGGTAAAATCTGCCAATTATTGTGAGAGTTATGGCCCTTTTTTACAACTTCATTTTTTGCAAAATGCCTGCGTGTGGGTTAGGATGGGACTAGGCGGTTTCATAGAAACATACAAGTTGCAACATGAGGAAATGTCCTGATCTCCAGTCGGAGGCGCATCCATCTGAGCCACCGAGGTTGGCATATTGTTTTTGGGGCGGGTCTCATCGGTGTTGGCATTGTTAATAGCACTGGCGTTACATTTTCTTGTCGGCACAATATGTTGTGAACCAGTGGTTGGAATCTTACCAAACTTTCACAGATACATAATTGGGACATAACAAAAGACTGATTAGATTTTGGTGACCTTGAGCTAATTAGCAAGGTCACAGCATTAGAAAACTGAAAATTCACAGTATGGGAAATCCATTTCTCTAAAAAAAAAAACACTGTTGCTCGTAGTTTCTGTTATTTCTCGACAGAACAAAGGTTGTGGTACTCAGCAGAAATGCCTTGCAGAGGCTGTTAATGAGTACCGAACATGTTTTTGTGAAAAATTAGAAAACAAAAAAATCAATACACATTAACCTCTTTATAACACGGTTCATAATAACATGGTTTTGGATACAACAGGGTTCAAAAATTGATCCCAAAAATGTATAGATTATATAGAAAAATGACCATAAATGGTCATTTTTCTATATAATCTATACATTTTTGTTTGGCTATAACACGGTTGTATAACTTACACAGTTTATGCTTTGGACCCCAACAATAGTATTATAAAGAGGTTGTGGTGTAGATTTTTGGTTGAAAAAATGCGTCTTATTTGGTGCTAGGAACCTACTTGAGGAAGTGTGCACAATGAAGACTCAGATCAGCATATGCATCTCCACAGTCTGGTTAGTCTTCGCTGAGCTTCTTCAGAAGCCAACTGATCTGGATCTACACTTTGCAAAGACGGTATATCCGGGTTCAGGAAGACTAGGGTTAATTGTTAACACAGTTATCACCATTACTAGCAGTTATGCTGGCTACACTGGTTGCATAGGTCCTTTTTCATATGAAGGGACTCAGTTCTGATATGCAATTAAGACTTATGGCAAAGACGTCATATTTAATGAGTTTTGTCACATCGGAGTCGTTTACTAGTTAATATTGCTTTTTTTAGAGAGAGTGCATGTGTGTGCAATTTTGGTTTTATAACAATATTCGCCTTACTTTTTTGGCATTTTGATGAAGAAATATGAGCATAAAACATATGTGACACCATATTTGGCATATTTTATCCATGGTACATCACTCAGTCATAGCTGTAGATAGGAGTGATATCCAGACTAAATATTTTTTTATTTCTTCAGGGAAACATATGTTGTGGGTACTCATTAGAATTGTCTAGCTGAGACAATTCTAATGAGTACCCACAAGATAAGTTCCTTTGGGAAGTATCAGTATTGTTCAGCTGAAAAAGAATCTTATCTCGAACTACAAAATTTATTTCTCGGTTACGTGTGTCATTTAGTGTAATTGAAAAACAGTGTCACCTTCGAAACAGGTCTAATTCTTAACCCTTGTCCTGCTGAATAAAGATGCAACGCCTACTTCTGATTTTCAGCCAATCAGATTACTTGATCCAGATTGTTGCTATAAATTCACATACTTAATGGCAATTAGTGCAGATCCAGATCAGTTGGCTTCTTCAGAAGCCAACTGATCTGGATCTACACTGTTTGCAAGGGCAGGGTATATCGGGGTTCAGCAGGACAAGGGTTAATCCTTAAAGTGCAAAGCAAATTGGTAGCAGATGACATTCTAATTTTTCAGAGCAGACAAAGACCTGGCATTTCATGTTGATCATCTGCAAGGCAGCCGATTCACATCATGAAATGCCAAACCTTACTTTCTTTGAAATATCAAAATCAGAATATTGCCTGCTGCAGTTGTGATAAGGACTTTAAGGGTTAAATTCTACGACAAGTATGCATGGCCCAAGATAAGAAGACACTTTCAAATACAGTTGAACCTCAGTGGCTCAAACATCTTTGGGACCTTGGAAATTCGTTCCAGACATGGGTAGTTCGAGCCTCTGAGGGTTAATCATGGCACCAGTTCAGGAAGCAAATAGCGATAATTTAGGGAAATCTTTTCCATTTTCTACATAATGATTGTATGTTGAGTGTACTCATTAGAGTTGCCTCAATGAGGCTATTCTAATGAGTACACACAACATACAATACCATGATAAAATAAGAAAAAATCCCTGAATATTTGGGTTTTTTTTAACAATTGGAATGATATTGTAGGGACTGAAAAAAAGAGCTACACATTTCTGGCCTGAATTTTGGTTTTAATGCATTTGTTTGACAAATGGCTTGGTGGAATGGCAAATATTGTAGACTGATCCTGAAAGAACAGTCCCATCTGGGTCTGCTCTGTGTACATATGCCATTTTGTCAGAAAAAGCTGGTGTATGAAATAATGGGACAACTACCATACTCCAAGCTGGATACATCAGAACCTTCACGAGTACATATTTGCTTTGTCATGGGAAAAGAACCATTACAGCATATGTGAACAACAAAGGTTCATGCAAGCCTGCACATTTGCGCAGATGCACAGTCTTGCTAGAACGCTGTTCACTCATGTAAGCATTAGACCGAGGGGAAACTTCAGCCAAACAATAAGACATCTGGGCCCAGTTGTTCAAAGCTAACGACATCATTAGTTAACGATTCGTTAAAATTTACATAGAGTGATACGCAAATATTCTGAAATTTTTTGCTGAAAAAATGTGAGTAGCTTTTGCACTGCAAAAGCTACTCACATTTTTTCAGCAAAAAATTTCAGAATATTGTGCATTGAATCCGCTAAAACAGTTAACGAAATGACTCTTAACGAGCTCGTTAAGCTCACGATGCTTTGAACAACTGGACCCAGGCCTTGCTAAGGGACCGGGAATGCTCACTGTAAGATTGACATCGCAAAAACATGCCTATATATAATTTTGACCTCCTTAAACCCTAATTTTATCTAGTAAAACTGGGGTTTACAGGGGTATACATTATTTCTCTTATTTTTGCTCAAAAACATATATTGTGGGTACACGTTAGAACTGCCTTGCTGAGGCAATTCTAACAAGTACCCATAATCTATTTTTGAGCAGAAATACGAAAAATATCAGAATTTTTATAATGGTTTCACATTGGACGTCCTTGTGTCTGTCCATCCGTCCGTCCGCTGTTGTTTTTCGTTTCCGGATGATAACTTGAGTAAACATCAATGGATTTTCATTTAAACTTGGTATATGCATTGATATTGTGAAGATCTGGTTTGGGATTGCTAATGGGCAAATTTCGTCAAATTTTTACAGTTATCTGCCCGTGACACGATAATGGCGGGGTATTATAGTTTAACGTTTTTTTATTTATCTGAAAATTTTCATTTTTGGGTGATAAAATTTTCAGTATATTTGAATAGACATGTTTTCTTAATGTTTGACAGAAAGTCTGAGTTTTTTTCTAGCCAGTGGCTCATATGTCTAAGACAAAGACTGGTTCCAATATACCTGTCTTTCATTGGGTTTGTGACAATAACAAACACATATGTTAGCACACTGTTTACTTAGCTCTTTCAAAATTACTGGGAAAAACTCAAGTGAAATATCAACCTTATAAGAGCACATTCTTACCCATTGTAGTTGGGAGACTTGTAAAAGGGTACTTGGCAAACAGTGCAGACCCAGATCAGACACTGCAGAATGCGGCGTCTAATCAGGGTCTCCACTGTTTGCAAATAGTTTAGCCATTTCTCTCTAGGAATATGTAAATCTCATTGATTATAGGACTCTTCCAATATATTGTTTGGGAAAGTCTATTCAGTCTACAATGGGTTAAAGAAGGGTCAGCAGAGGACTTCATGAGAGAATTAATTCCCTGATATTTTTTTCTGATTCATCTTGACAGAGCATGAGTACCCACTACATATGCTTTTATAAAGTAGTTACACATAGCCCTTGATAAGGCGCTTTTTTCAACCAAAAAGTATCAATATTTTTCTTATTTCTCGACAAAAAAATATGTTGTGGTACTCATTAGAAGCACCTGATACCCACTCATTAGAAGCACCTGATATCCATTCTTATCTAGACCTATGGTAGTAAATAAAGATACAAGAACTTAACCCAAAACTGCAAAATTGCTTTATTGTGTTCTTAGGTGCATATGCAGTATTCAGGGCCCAGTTCTTCAAAGCGTCGTTAGCTTAACGAGCTCATTAAGGGTCATTTCATTAACTGTTTTAGCAGATTTAATACACAATATTCTGATACTTTTTGCTGAAAAAATAGCTACTCACATTTTTTCAGCAAAAAATTTCAGCACATTTGCTTATCATTCAGTATAAAGTGTGTTTAACGAATCGTTAACTTACTATGTCATTAACTTTGAATAACTGGGCCCAGGTCAATACAATAACTGTCTTTCACTGGGTTTGTGACGGTGGCAGACATGCAAATGATCAAAATAAGCCATAGCGACAAATTATGCTCCAGAGACTTGATTAAACCAGCACCATACTAACAAATAAATACCATTTTAAGTGTTAATTAACCAGCTATTTTAATACAAATGTAAAGTACATATAACAACAACCACATGCTCTAACACTTGGCATTATGAATAAAGTTTTCAGCAGACGACGTCAACATATATATTTTTTTTTTTTCTTTTTTTTTCCCAGAAAACAGGTTTTGACATTTCATGCAAATTGTTCCCAGTGGAGACAGTTTGCATGAAATATCAAATCCTGTTTTCATGGAAAAATAAGAAAATTATCAGCAATTTGTCATCTGCTGAATAAGCCCAGAGAGGAAAAAGGCTAAATAACTTAGGGATATCCAAATGAATACATGATTGTATTTTTTTGTTTATTTTTCCTTGAAGAACATAACATTTACCTTAAGTATTTGGACAGGCAGGACAGAACAAACAGTACAGACAAAGATCTGATGCCACAGAACATAGCATTTGATCAGGGTCGACACTGTTTGCTATTCTCAGAGCAGTTTTAGATGCAGCAACAGGTAGTATAATAGACTTGTTCAAATTTTAGGATATCAATAGTGTCCCAATATTTAGGGTAAAATTCATAGGTCTAGATAAGAGTGGGTATCCGGTAAATATTTTTCTTATTCTCCACAAAAAACATATGTTGTGGGTACTCATTAGAAGCACCTCTGTGAGACACTTCTAATGAGTACCCACAACATATGTTTTTGTGGCAAAATAAGAAAATAAACAATACTTTTTGGTTGAAAAAAGTGTCTTATCTAAAGCTATGGTAAAGACATTAGATTTGCATTCATGATCAGTCAGTCACCTTATCTGGGCATTGATTGTGTTGGGGTTTAACGACATGTCAACCCTTGTGGGTCATTTTATATTGTCTCCTAGAGAAAAGGAGAAAAGAGATAGAAGAAATAGTAGAGGAGATGAAAGAGTTGGACAGGCAAGAAAGAGGAACAGGAATGAAAGAGAAGAATCAGAAGAAATAAAAACATTCTCCCTCTAACCTTACCTGCTACAAGGTCAGCAGGCCATGCCCAGCTGTAAGCCAATATCATTTGGACACCTTCGCACCACCAGACCTCCCCCAATTATTTGGGCACATGTACTTCACTGTCAAAGTGTGAAACGTCCAAATGTGGCTTCTAATTTAACCTTTAAGGCTTCCTATACTTGCCACAAAATTAGCAATATTATTTTAAAATGTTGTTTTCTAGTATTTAACCCAGTCCTGCTGAACTCGAATATACCCTGCCTTTGCAAACAGTGTAGATCCAGATCAGTTGGCTTCTTCAGAAGCCAACTGATCTGGATCTGCACTGTTTGCAATCAGTATGTGAATTTATTTCAAGAATCTGGATCAAGTAATCTGGCTGAAAATTATAAGTGGGCATGGCATCTTAATTTATTCAGCAGGACAAGGGTTAACCCCAAAGAGTAATTGGCAAACTGTACAGACCTGGATCAGAGGCTGCAGAATGTGGAGTCAGATAGGATCTCGTGACTGTTTTCATGAAATACAGGAATTTCTGTAAAACGTAGTAATAATAAAAACTAACCCAACACCCTGCTGTTGGAAATAGACCTGTCCAAAGAGTTGTGGTAGAAGAGTCAACTCGAAGAAAATGGGTTAAATTCAGCACTCTTATCTATACATGTATTTTACTATTTCAGTGTCAAAACAGGTATACTGATTAAACTTTAACTCTTAGTAAGCTCGTAAAACTAGGAGATGATAAATGGGCAGTTTTAAGAGAAAAAGTGCCTTCAAGCATGTGCAAAATTGCAGATTCAGATCATCCTGCGCATGCACAAAATATCATTCCAACCTTTGCTCTCCATTCATAGATTCTGTAGTATCCAATGATTCTGTTAGCAGACAGTGAAGGCCCTGATCAGGCTGCCCAGATGCGTAGACTGATCTGGGCCTTCACTGTCCGCATATGCCCAAAGACACCTTTTCCCTTGGCGTGGCCCAAATAACATGAATAATGTATGTGTGTATGTGAAATGAAAAATTACTGTAATAACCCTAAATATTGGACCCTGCGAGTTTGACGTGACTTTTCTCTCTTTTTTTGTGTTTCAATTTTGTCACAGATTTTTTTTTTTTTTTTTTTTTTGTCCATTTGTTTGAGAAAAGGTGTTTATAAAAAAAAAAAAAAAAAAAACTCTTTTTTTTTAAACTATAAAA
Source organism: Anodontia alba (assembly GCA_964016985.1). Lineage (NCBI taxonomy): Eukaryota > Metazoa > Mollusca > Bivalvia > Lucinida > Lucinidae > Anodontia > Anodontia alba. The sequence continues at coordinate 39,394,080 of OZ024826.1, forward strand.
AAAAAAAAAAAAAAAAAAAACACTTTTTTTTTAAACAGTATGTCCTTTCTGTGAAAAAGTCTGCAGAGTTGGCATTGCATGGTCCGGCTTTAACACGAAGTTTAGAAAGAATTAATGACATTTCATATTCCATGTGTTGAATTTTTGATTGGATAAAAGTTCAGTTTCTGTATATAAAAGTACAAAGAAAAATAAAAGAAAAAGCAAAAATGGAAAGAAATGAAGGATTGGCTAATGAGACTATCCCAAAATATAATTGAAACTTGTCATTCACTCAAAATGCTCTTCTCTACTAACGGCGCTATTGCAACATATACAGTAAATGTTCTGAAGTTTCGCACACTGAAGTTTCTGTCAAAATGGCACAAGCAAACAGTGCAGACCCAGATCAGACTGTTCCTGAAGGAGATGGGTAGTTCAAGCCACTGAGGGTTAATTATAGTGCCAGGTCAGGAAGCAAATAGGGACAATTTAGGGATGTCTTTTCGATCTTCTACAAGATACTGGTATGATGAGTGTACTTATTAGAATCACCTAGATGAGGCAATTCTAATGAGTAAAGCACAACATAGAGGTCCAGGTAAAATAAGAATATTTTCCAATGAATATCCCAAAAAACTGTTTTCTTGAGCTATTGAAAGAATTTCCTAAGGACAAAAAAAACAAGTTTGAATCAGCCATGGTTGACCCTTGTCATGCTGAACCCGGGTATACCTTGCCTATGCAAACAGTGTAGCTCCAGAACAGTTGGCTTCTGAAGAAGCCAACTGATCTGGATCTGCACTGTTTATCATTTAGAATGTGAATTTGTATCAACAACCTGGATCAAGTAATCCGATTGGCTGAAAATTAGAAGTCGGCGTGGCATCTTAATTTATTCAGCTTGAGAAGGGTTTATTAATGAGACATCAATATTTGTGTCATTGTTGTTTCACTGTATCTGTTTTTCTCTTTTCAGGTATTATTATGCTCGCGGGATACTGAATAAAGTGGATGGACAGAGACTAGTATATCAGTTTGCAGAAGTTCCAAAACAAATAATAGAAATAGACTGTTCAAATGTGTAACACAGACTAACAACACTTGCCTTACAAACTTTAGTCACATGCAGATCATGTGACTTGATCTCGGATAGTCCTGTGACTATGTGGGAGAAATTCAGGTCTGATATTTTGCCTAGTCAAAGAACATTATCACGGCGACATCAGGCCAAGTTGTGCTAAAGTGTGGATAAAGTAAAGGCATAGCTCTAGCTATTCAGAAAGTTTTTACAGTTTTCTTATTTTTCCATGAAAACATACATTATGGGTACTCATTAGAAGCGCCTCAGTGAGGCGCTTCTAATGATTAACCCACAACGTATGCTTCGGGGAGAAATAAGAAAATTGTATATCAGGATATCCCACTAGAGCTGTGTGAAAGCATCCCTGCTAACTTACAGACTATTACGAATCCAGCTAGGATGGCATCAGAATGCAGATAAGCATATCATTGTCGGAGAAGGAGGTTCATGGACTAATAATTGCTCATTCACATAGTGCCATACTGTACCTCCGTAGCTTACGTCATTGGATCAAAATATTGCCCATAAGTGCTGTATGTCATGTTATATCATCCAGCATAGCTCTAGATATGGCAACCCACCCCCACTCCCTCCACCCCACCCTCAAATATATGTAATAATAATAATGTCACCTTAGCACAAAACGTCACTAACTCCATTCAGATATATAAGGAGCTATTGACTTTTGTGCTAAGGCAACTATACATATTTTCACACTCATACACACTAATTTCTCTTAAAACACATAATGTGAATACACATTGGAAATGCAGCCAGGCTCTACAGTGCATTTGAAAGTGCGTCTGACTGCAGATCCAGTGGTCGCAAGTTTGAATTTCAAAATCTGCCACATAAGCTTTATAGAGAATGATCATGAAACAATTTCTATGGTCATTCTCTCACCTTCTGCTGATTCAAGAAGAGCACCTGTCAGTTACTGGCAGAAGTATGTGCACAAAGTACTGGTTACCAGCTTAGAAGACTAAGGCTGCCCAGGAAAAGAGTGAGTCGGTTAACTGACTGACTCAACATAAGTTTAGCAGTGTTAACTTGGCTATAAAACTCCAAATCAGTTTAAATAATTGGAATTGCTTCAGTGAGGTATCCACAATGTATGTTTTTGTTGAGAAATAAGAAAAACTATCATCTCGATCATTGCGCATGATAGACAAAAATCATGATTTTTTTTAAGCATGAAAACGTGGGTACTCATTAGAAGCACCTCGGTGAGGTGCTTCTAATGAGTACCCACAATATGTTTTTGTGCAGAAATAAGAAAAATATTTACCTGATACCTCCTCTTATCTGGAAGTATGATCCAGGTATCTTGTATATCTAGAGCTGTGTATTCATTGCCATTTTTAACGTCTGCCAGAGCTGTCATTAGTCAGAGTTTTCTAAAGAATATTACAATATTTATGCTAATTATTTGGACAGACATTCTTCTGTAGTGTAGACCCAGAGCTGACATTGCAGAATGTGGTGTCTGATCAGTCTCCACTGTTTTCCACTTATCCAGCAGTTTTTAGACAACATCAACAGGTAGTCATGTGGACCTGTTAGTTTTAACACTTAACCCTTGTCATGCTGAATAAATTAAGATGCCACGCCCACTTCTAATTTTCAGCCAATCAGATTACTTGATCAAGATTGTTGATATAAATTCAAATACTTATGGCAAACGGCAAACAGTGCAGATCCAGATCAGTTCGCTTCTTCAGAAGCCAGCTGATCTGGATCTACACTGTTTGCAAAGGCAGGGTATATCTGGGCTCAGCAGGACTAGGGTTAAAGGGCTGATCACAACTGCAGCAGATAACATTTTGATCTTTTTGTGTGTACTTGTCTAAGAAAATAAGGCTTGACATTTCATGTGAATCATCTGCCTAGCAGACAATTAGCATGAAACGCAAAGACTTAATTTCTTTGAAAAATGATTTTAAAAATTAAAATGTTGTCTGTTGCAATTTGTTTAGCTTTTTAAGGATTAAGAGAAGGATGGTAAGGAGTTAAATCCATATATTTAGGGTAAATAATGAGCTATATGGTATTCCAGTCATATGTCAAAAATCAGACTTTTGTCGCCAAAACATTTTGTCACCAATTCAATCTCATTAGCAGAGAACTTGTTAAGGAGGAGTATTTGATGATAATTCTGGGATAGTTTTCGCTAGTTCCCCATAAAAACAGATGTTGTGGGTACTCATAAGAAGTGCCTCTGCATTTATTTGGGGCATTTCCTTTCCTTTGTAATAAAATTTTATTGTTCAGAGATAAGACCATTAGCAAATTGTATCTTAAATCTGAGAATGAAGATATGCTGAACGTCCCTACTACCCCTACTTTCCATCAATAAATATCCTGCTTTTGCTCTACTTTTTCAAAATTTTCACCCTACTTTTTCACAGGAGGGCTGTTGAAAGCCTGACCAAGAAGATTTTCAGTAATGGTTAACAAGAAGAGATTATTTTCTTGACTTCCTGTTTGCTTTCCTGCTTTCCTTGTTTCTCAGAAAAAAAACTTAAATATTCAGATATCTTAACCCTTAACATACTTACCAAAATTCAAACAAATGCTTACATATATATGCTGTCACTGATGTTGCTAAAAAGTCCTGAATAGCAAACATCGAGATCCAGATCAAACTGCTTCTCTAAGCCTACACATTTTGCCTAGGCATACTGTCAGTATTTCGGGTAAATACGACAAGGTAAAAAAAAGGTATATTTTTTGTTTAGTTGTATTTGTGAAAGACTGCTTTTGGTTTTAGTGCTGAGAATGTAACCTTCAGGAGTCTCTTTTGCATCCTGGGTAATTTTGCCTGCTTTTTTGTTATTTGTGGATTTTTTTTTTTTTAATTAACTTTTTCAAAAAAATCTTTCAGGAATATCATCAGAGTGTCAAACAATTTGGATCCAGATCAGGCCCGACGTTTTGTCGGGCCTGATCTGGGTCCAAACTGTTTGCAAAGTTATTAGCAAGTGACATAAGTTGCTTCTAGCAGGAAAAGACTTAAGCAGGACAAATTTCAACAGACAACATTTTGAAATATTTTTCTCATTTTCCCCAGAATATAGGGTTTGACACTGCATGCAAATTGTCTTCTTAGGAGACAATTTGCATGCACTGTCAAACCCTGTTTTCCAGGAAATATAAGAAAACTATTTTAAAATGCTGTCTGCTGATGATTTTACCCAGCAGGCTAAGTGTGAAGGACCTTACTACTTACAGTCTGGTTAGTTTTGAAATGGGAACATTGAGACCAGGGACATTAACCTACATTGGGACAAGCTCCCAGACCAGCCTGCATATACATGCAGTCTGATCAGGGCCTTAAAGGAAATTAACACACTTTCATGGGAAGCAACTCTATCAAATTTGTTTTGTCCCCTTCCAAAATGGGTTCTACTGTAAAAGGAAAGAATTGCCCCCCCCCCCTCCCCCTCCCCCCGGAACAAATTCTTTTCTTGTAGGGTAGACCCTTTTTAGACGGTGCTTTTTGCACAGAAAAAGTTACCTCCCTTGTAAAAGATAGCAGAAAATGTAACAAGTCAATCAAGACTCCTTATCTCCTTATCCTTAACCTTTAGCACTCTGGGTAAAATTTTCAGCAGACGACATATTGATTTTTTTTTTTTGATTTTTTTCCCAAGAAACAGGATTTGATATTTCATGCAAATTGTCTCCAGTGGAGACAATTTGCATGAAATTTCAAATCCTTTTCCTGGGAATAAATAAGAAAAAATTCATCAGTTTGTCATCTGCTGAAATAGCCAGAGAGCGGTAATGGTTAAACTTCTGCCAGAAGGAGCCTGAATATTCGCAGGCCAAAAGGGAAAATTCAGATCAGTCGGCCTGGATACGCAGACTGATCATAGCCATCATATTTTGTATGTACATTAAGCACTTTGTTTTTTGTGTAACATGGCGTGTACAACTTTTATACTCATTGTTCATAATGTTGACCAATCCGAAGTTTATTTTCACCTGTTTTTTTTTTTTTTTTGTTGTAAATAGATATCCCTCAGAGTGGTGTACATACAAGTTTTAAAGGTTACTTTTTGTGACTGCCTTATTATATGAACTTGTTGATATTTAACTACTGCTTAGCACTCTGGAAAAAATCTCAGCAGATGACAAGTTGAAATATTTTTTTTTATTTTTCCCAGAAAACAGGATTTGATATTTCATGCAAATTGTCTCCAGTGGAGACAATTTGCAGGAAATGTCAGTTTCTGTTTTCCGAGAAAAAATATCATCAGTTTGTAGTCTGATGAATTTGCCCAGAGAGTGGTAAAGTTTACTCATTAGGACTTCTGATAAGCCAAGTTTTTCTGGTTTCTCAACTAAAGCACGTTATAGCTGCTGATAAACTCATAAAGTGCTGTTTTTTTTTGTTTTTTTTTTCTTTTTTCATCCAAAATTGTTATATTTTTTTTCTTACATCACAAAAACATGCCTATATAATTTTGACCCCCTTAAACCCCACTTTTGTATAGTAAAACTGGGGTTTACAGGGGTATACATTATTTTTCTTATTTCTGCACAAAACCATAGATTGTGGGTACTCGTTAGAAATGCCTCGGCGAGGCGGTTCTAACGAGTACCCACATTCTATGTTTTGAGCAGAAATATGAAAAAAATCAGAATTTTTTTTATCTGAAAATTTTCATTTTTCGATGGTAACATTTTCAGTATATTTGAATAGGCATGTTTTCGTAATGTTTTTCCATGAAAACATGTTATAGGAACATTAGTAGCACCTCAGCGAGGTGGTTCCAAAGAGTACAAACAACATGTTTTCACAGAGAAGTAAGATTAATATTGTCGCTACAAGTTTACATTGCTCATTAAGGGTTAACTCTTTTGGCGCCAAATTTCAGACTACATGTATCTGTTTTTCTTTTTTCTTTTTTTCTTTTAACAATCTATTGATTGAAAAGAAATTTATATGTAAAATTGAAAGATTGAATATCAGACAGGGTAGATCCAGATGAAACAGCTCATTATGAGCCGTCTCATCTGAATTAACGCTGTTTGCATTAGCCTATTATTATTGCCTGTGGCAGTGAAAGAGTAAAGGCAATGGAAGTAAGTGTGATATTTCTTTTATTTCTCCATGAAAACATTATAGTAAAGATATTTATTAGAAGTGTCTCCCAGAGGCAATTCTAATAAGTACCCACAAAATATGATTTAGTGGAGAAATAAAGCAAAAAATAATAATTAAATACTACCATTATCTAGAGGGTATAGGGAAATGAGCACTGAACCTACTTCAGAGTGCTGAGGAGTACTTGTGAAAATTCAGATAATTTTTCTTATTTTATAATAACACTAGACCATCATAAAGGGCTTCTAATTAGCACCCACAAAATATGTTTTCATGGAGAAAATTATCCTAGAATTATTATTCAAATACTCTTTATTAATCCTCTGAGAGGGTAATGGCTCCAGCCATGATAAGCAAAATGCTCAAGCCATAATTTTTGTTATTATTGCATGAAAACATAGCTTGTGGGTACTCACTGAAGTCTCCTTAGCAAGGCCATTCCAATGAGTACTCCAAATATATACCGTAATCAACCTAATTACCGCACATGCTCCTATAAGCGCACAGTCAATTAATTTAGTAGTCTTTAGATTTCAGCCACTGTACTTGTATTTACTTCTTTATAATAATATATGTTGTTGTTACTCGTTTGAATTGCCTCGACATACGTTTTATAAAGAAAATCAGAAAATAAAATCGCATAAGCATCATTACATGCGCTTCTCATGTCCTCTGCTGATCTTTCTGTAAAGTGTGCCCTTATTAGGTGGATATTTTACTACACGTTTTTTTACTACACATTTTTCCAGTAATTTTTTTAAACCTTAGCACACAGTGCGGTAATTAGATCAAATATATGGTTTTGCGCTGAGGTCACAAAAGTTATCTGACATAATTTCATTTTTCACTCCAAAAAGTATTGATATTTATTTGAACTTCTCCACAAAAATGTACGTTGTGGGTACTCATTAGAAGCACCTCAGTGAGGTGGGTACTCATTAGAAGCACCTCAGTGAGGTGCTTCTACTGAGTACCCACAACATATTTGTTTTGTGGAAAAATAAGAAAAATATTTGACTATCCATTTTTAGTTAGATTTTTTAGAGCTATTAGAATACTGTCTTGGAACTATGAGAATACCAGAAATACACTTTCCTTTCTGAACAGCATCAAAGAAAATGGTACCATGGAGGATGTGTGAATGATGTAGACCAGATTGGCCTGCTCAACTGCACAGTCTAGTCGGAGACTGGCAAAAAAAAGAAAGTCATATCCAGAGCTTTAGATAATTCTGTTTGCTCAGTTGATATGTATGTGAAATACATATGTGCTGATCAGACTGCTCAAATGGGCATATCAGAGCAGCCTGCAAGTGCACAAGTTGACCAGGAGCTACACTTTTCACATGTGCTAAAGGGTACCTTGTTTCTTTGAATCTTTTCTTTTTTTTTTTTTTTTTTATATATATATGTACAGTGGACCATCTGAATCGTTTACCCATTCCTATTTTTTATCAAAGAATGACCATTGCATAATAAGCATAGCTCCAATTAAGGCATTTTTTTTTTCCAGTCAAAAAGTATTGAATTTTTTCTTATATCCACGGAAATGTACATTGTGGGTATTCAGTAGAAGCACCTCAGTGAGGTGCTTTTAATGAGTCTCCACAATATATCTTTTAGTGGGGAAATAAGAATATATATTTACCCAATATCCACCTTATTTAGAGCTATGATATTAAAGTATATACTCAGCAATAGCCCCTCTCCACAAGGAGTGAAATCAGCTGTTGTAGGGAAATGATTGTTGTTGACACTTACCACGCTATAGGCAGATCCAGCAGATGACAAACTCGTAATATGTTTCTTATATTTCCTAGAAAATAGGATCTGACACTTCATGCAATTGCATGAAATGTCAGATCCTATTTTGTAGGAAAAATAAGAAAAATATTTCAAAATGTCGTCTGCTGAAGTTTTTACCCAGCATGCAGTGTTAAGGTGTCTGTTGCCAAAGGTCCATCCAGATAAGACACTAGTTTCAACTGAAAGGTACTGATGTTTTTCTTATTTTTCCACCAAAATATGTTGTTGTGCTCACTACAAGTGCCTCCAGGAGGTGCTTCTAATGAGTACCCACATCATATGTTTTGGTGGAGAAATAAGAAGAATATTATGCAGGTACCCCTGTTACCTGGAGCAATGCCTTTACTTTGTGGTTCCATTGGTGGAAGTTCCACTGTAGTGTTAGGCTATTGTAACACTTATTGAAAGATATTTTTTATTCCTGTAGAGATGGAGAAAGAGTGTTCATTTGGGGTTTATACTAGAGACAATATTTAAGGGAACCCTGAAATTCAAGTAAAAAGAAGCAAAAGTTCAGTGGCATAAGAAATGCTTATAGGCAAAGAGGATCAGTATCTGGTCCATGCCCTGCGAGTAATGAATCATCTACAACACCTGCTAGGCATGTTAGCTTTGAATTTTTACATACTCTTAGGTTCCCTTAAGTATTGCCCATAGTATATGTTTAACACTTGCCATGCTGTGGGCAAATTCAGCAAATGACAAATTGATGACATTTTTTCTCATTTTTGACAGAAAATTGGTCTTGACATTTCATGCAAATTGTCTCCTAGGAGACAATATGCATAAGATGTCAAAGCCTATTTTCTGAGAAATATAATTCAAAATGTCGACTGTTGAAATTTTTACCAGGCATGCAAAGTGTTAAAACAAAACAAAAGTAGTGACTGTGTTTGGGTATGGATCAGCTGTGCTTGCAGCACGTGGGGGAAAGGGACATATTGTGTGTTTATTTCTCCTGTTTCTTCACTGTCATTCACTTTTCCCCCTATCCCCTATTTTTCTATCTTTCCTCTGCTCAACTATATCCTTTGTCCCTTTTCTCCACAAAAAACATACATTATGGCACTCATTAGAAGGGCCTAACTGGGTCGCTTCTAATAAGTATCCATAATATATGTTTTCATTTAAGAAATAAAAAAAAATATCAGCAGTTTGCAGATGGAAAAAGCTCCTTATCTAGACATGCCTCTTCTGTCAAAAGACCACCCTTTATTAACCCATTTATGCAGAGTGGATTCTTTTACTTAAACTCTTTGGACAGGTTCATTTCCTACATAAGGGGTGTCTGGTTAGCTATTATTATTGTCATGTTTTGTAGAAAGATCTGAACTTAATGCAAACAGTGTAGACCCAGATCAAACGCCGCATGCTGCAGTGTCAGATCTGGGTCTACACTGTTTGCCAATGTCCCATTTATGGGACCCTAGGCATAAATGGGTAAAGAGACTGAAAAGCACTAAGATGATAAACTCAGAGGTGTTCTCTCTCCTGCATTGAGAATCACCTTCCTTAAAAGACCAGGGCCCAGTTGTTCAAAGCTAACGACGTCGTTAGTTAACGATTCGTTAAAATTTACATCGAGTGATACGCAAATATGCTGAAATTTTTTGGTGAAAAAATGTGAGTAGCTTTTGCAGTGCAAAAGCTACTCACATTTTTTCAGCAAAAAATATCAGAATATTGTGTATTAAATCTGCTAAAAGAGTTAACGAAATGACCCTTAACGAGCTCGTTAAGCTAACGACGCTTTGAACAACTGGGCCCACATTTTTGGATTTTCTGGTTGGTCTTTTATTTAAGATAAGTTTTGCAACAGCAGTTGATGCCAACAGTAGTTGATGCACAGTCTAATGTGTCATTCAGTACGAGAGACAGGTATTTTTTACAGTAGTACACCTCTGTGTTATCTGAGAAGTGCTGACATTAAATTTTCCATTAATGAAGCTCGTGGAGTTTATCCTATCTTTCATTTTTTGTAAGAGAAAATGGCACTACCATGTTTTCTCTAATAATTTGGACCATTACGAAAACACGCCTATTCAAATATATTGAGAATTTCACAACCAAAAACTGAAAGTTTTCAGATAAAAAATTTTGATATTTTTCATATTTCTGCTCAAGTCATAGATTGTGGGTACCCATTAGAACTGCCTTGACGAGGCAGTTCTAACAAGTAACTACAATCTATGTTTTTGAGCAGAAATAAGAAAAATAATGTATACCACAGTAAACCCCAGTTTTACTATATAAAAATGGGGTTTAAAGGGTTCAGAATTATAGAAGTATGTTTTTGTGATGTCTAATAATTCGGACAAACAGACCCGAGCAAACAGTATAGACCCAGATCAGATGCTGCAGAATATGCTTTGTCTGACCAGGATCTTCTCTGCAGCTCGTCTAACAATTTATCAGACATGGGTACTCTTATAGACTTGTTCAAAGACTAATCCTTTGCAGCAGACAAGGACATTCTCATTTCATGGAGAAATAATCGAAATGTTGTTTGCTACAGTCCTGATTGGCTCTTTAAGGATTAAGACAAGTTTGATAGGAGTTAAAATATTCATATACGTAGGGAAAATATGGGACAGTCAACTCTCTTTATACTGACACTCGATTCAACAACAAAATTTGTTGTATTGATAATTTGACTGGTACTAAATTTATTCAAGAGGTGACAGTTAATCAGAATTTATGCAATAACAATGTCTTAAATACTTCAAGAAACATGTTTTGGATATTTGTTAGAATTGCCTCACTGAGGCAGGTCTTAAAATATCCAAAACACATTTTCTATCAGGAAATAAGAATAAAACAAAGTCATTGTTACATACCATTCTGCTCATGAAGAATTCTTTATAACAGCTGATTCAGTTTAGTAGCAACATCTTTGGAAACAATTGATGTTGTTGTAACGAGGGTTCATTGTATTTAAAGTGTTTACTGCTTTCATAATTCCACACACATTGTAAGAAAATGCAAATAACATTGGCTTAACCCTTGTCCTACTGAACCTGGATATACCCTGCCTTTGCAAACAGTGTAGATCCAGATCAGTTGGCTTCTGAAGAAGTATGTGAATTTATAGCAACAATCCGGATCAGGTAATCTGATTGGCTGAAAATTAGAAGTGGGCGTGGCATCTTAATTTATTCAGCAGGACAAGGGTTAAATCAGTATGACATGGTGTCTCAAGTTATATCTTTAGATAAATCTTTTTTCAACCAATGGATAGGGTATAAGACGGTGTGCAGGTGGACCCCAGAAGTGTTGTATCCAAATACAGTTGACTCTCGTTATCTCAACCTCGCTTATCTCAACCGCTTATCTCGATGTGAAAATCTGATCCCTGCCTACACATGAAAATCTAACAAAGGTAAAAAATATTGTGGAAAAGAGGAGAAATTGCCCCTAAGGAGCAATTTCTCCTCTTTTCTACAATATTTTCAATATATCTCTAACTTCAAGAGTCCAATTACATATATATTTGTTAAATGTGGTTGTTCGAATTATTTTTTCCTCAATTCTGCAAATCTGCTATGTTGAGGTACAGGTATCTCGAAGTATTTTACAGAGTTCCTTGGAATTTGAGATAATGAGAGTCAACTGTAGAAATGTGCAGAATATGTTGAAAAGGTCATTTTTTTCTATATAATCTATACATTTTTGTTTGTTGTATCCAAACAAAAATGTATTAATTAAATAGAAACAGGACCATGTAATTTTGTTTGGCTACAACAGGGTTGTTTAGGTAAGACAGTTTTTGCCTTGGATCCCAGTAATAGTGTTATAAAGAGGTTGTGGTGTATTGAGAGTTCTCCTATTTCTCCACGAAAACATGTACTCATCCAAATTGCTCAGGTACCATCTTTTACCCTTAGTATTTGGACAGACAGGCTTGAGCAAACAATCTAGACCTAGATCGGACTTAGCAGAATGCAGCATCCAATAAGGGACTATTCTATTTGCCACTCATCCAGCAGTTTTTAGATAGTCATCTGGTACAATGAACCCTCGTTACAATGACAACATTTGTTCCCAAAGATGTTGCCATTAAAATGAATTTGCTGTTGTAAAGAATCCTTATTGGACAAAATGATATGTAAGAAAGACCTTGTTTTATTCTTATTTCCTCACAGAGCATATGTTTTGGAATTTGTTAGAATGGCAATTCAAACAAATATCCAAAACATGTTGCTTGAAGTTTTAATGCAATATTCTTGCATAATTTCTTATTAACTTCTTGAGCGAAGGTTTCGTGACATTCAAATTGTCATTATAACAAATTGTGTCGTTGTATCGAGTGTCGATATTAAGAGGGTTGACTGTAGTAAAATGGATATGTTCAAATTTTAGGACAGATACAGTAAGAATTTATGTTGTGCAGATATTTTGGACAAATAGGGTATTGTCTAAGTATTTTGTGTAAATTTGGTATTGTGATTGGAGTTTGAATCCTTAGCATGGTGATGACTTTTTTTTTTTTATCATTATTATTATTTTTCTCAGAAAATAAGGCATGACATTTCATGCAAACTGTCTCCACAGGAGACAGTTTGCATGAAATATCAAGCCTTATTTTTTTGGTTGGAAGATGCTGGGTTGTTGGGTGGTGAAGAGGGTGGGTGGGGCAGGGTAGAAAATTAATCTGCTATATATGAATTTGACCATGTTTTAAGATTATATTGAAGATGAAAACTACTATTATACAAAGTGCCTTGTTTGGGAAAGTACTGCAGGAACTACATGACTATATATTGGAACATCATGGCCACATATGGGAACATTATGACCATATATGGGAACATCATGACCATATATGGGAACATTGTCACAGTATATGGGAACTGGGAAATCCAGTCTGTGCTTCCATAGTTTCTGTCAGGGCCCTCTAAGTGAAAAGGGAACTTCCAGTGTATGAATTATTCCAGCTTCTCCATAAAAAAAAACAACAACAAAAAACTGTTTTGGGTTCTCATTAGAAGTGTCTCAGTAAGTCACTTCTGATTAGTACCCACAGCATGTTTCTATGGAGAAATAAGAAAAAACAAATTTTCCAGAATTATCTCCAAATATTCCCTCTGAGTGACTCCTCTTGTGAATAAGAAAGCCTGAATAAGTCTATACATGTAGCTAATAAGGGTCTTCCAGGGCTCTAGAAAAGACACTTTTTCAAACATTTAATTTCTGTAGGAAAACACATATTGTTGGTACTGTTAAAATTTCTTGGCAAGGTGCTTTTAACAGCACCATAACATGTTTACAGTAAATGTCCTAAAATTTTAAACACTTTATTCCATATGTTTTTGGCCTAAATTTTGCTTTTTATGCAGTTGTTTCTTAAAATACTACGTGGAATGGCAAACAGTGTAGACCCTGATCAGAGTGCTCCTTCAGGAGCACTCTGATCTGGGTCTGCACTGTTTGCATATGCTATTTAGTTAGACACTTTGGTGTACAAAATTTTTGGACATTTATCATAATGAGAAATAAGAAAAATAACACATTTTGGGTGGGGGGAAAACAATGCCTTATCTGGAGCTCTGAAAAATGCATTTTAATCTTGAGCTCTCCAGTTTTCATTGATGTATTATACAGTATTCATTGATTTCACAAGCAAACAGTGAAGATCCTGATCAGACTCGTGGATGCCTGAACTGATCTGGGCCCCTTGTTGCCATACGACAGTTTGACATAGTCCCTTTTCCTGTGGTTGTTCTGACGTTACCACAAGTTGTGGGGAAATGTTTCGTTGTTAGACTGTGACCCCAAAGACATACCATTCCTTGTAGAGAGATTAGAGAGAGCTTTGTGAGTAACAGCATGAGAAAATATACATTTTATCATGTGCTCAACTGGATTCTGGAGCTGAACATGTATTCCCTGTTCATCAATATTTTCTATTGTGTGCAGTGATTTTCTAAGTGGTCAGCCAAGAATTTGATCCCTCTATTCAAATATGTAGTCTGATATGGGCATTCATTGTCTACATATCTGAAAAGCATCACAATAAATGATCATTTGGTACACCAGTGGTGTTCTTTTACAAGACAGGTTGTCTAAGTACCTGTACACTTTGATGACTTTTAGAATCCTTTTTTTCTCCAGATATTTTCTATGAAAGACCTTTGATAATAACATCAGCATATGATGTTAACCCATTGAAGACTGGAGACCCTTAAACGGGTAACTGGAAAACAGAGTAGACCCAGATCAGATGCCACAGAATGCATTGTCTGATCAGGGTCTCCACTATTTGCAAATAGTTCAACCATTTTTCTTTAGGAATATCTACATCATATAGCCTGACATACCTAAAATCGAAAATGGACTCTTCAATATATGCCGGCCTCGGTGGCTCGGTTGGATGCGCCGTCCGACTGGAGATCAGGAGGTCGCGGGTTCAACCCCCGCCGAGGTCGGTAACATTCTTTCGTGGAGATTGATCATGAAATATTTTCTACGGTCATTCTCTCCCTTCCGCTGATTCAAGAAGGGCAGTTGTCAGTTTCTGGCGAAAGAATGTGCACAATACTGGTTAACCGCTTAGAGGACTAAGCCTGCCCAGTAACGTGTGGTTAGGTAAACTGACCGCGCTCGACATGACCCTATTGGGTTGACTGGGCCGTAAAACCTCAACACAAACAAACTTCCAATATATTATGTGGGAGAGGTTATTAAGTCTTTAATGGGCTAAAAGAAAGATATACAAAAAAAAAAAAAAAAAAACATAAAAAGTAGTAAAACATACATGTAGAACAGCTCAAAGCACTTCTTTTACAAGTCAAATTGTACAAAGGAATTTAGTCAAATTATTTTGTAGTGGAATATCACTAGTGTACCATTTGATCATAAATGGGACCTGATAAAGGCCCTTTTCTCATGCTGTAGCTTACTTGAACCACATTAGGGAAAAAGACCTGTCTGGTATGGTAGATGTCCTAAAATTTTGAACATTTCAAAAAATATATAGATATATATATATATTTTTTTTTTTTTTTTTTTTTGTCTTTTTTTAATACCTTGGTGGAATGGCAAACAGTATAGACCCTGATCAGACTGCACCTTTAGGTGCAGTCTGATCAGGGTCTATACTGTTTAGATATGTCATTTCGTCATAAAAGTTGGTGTTCAAAATTATAGGACATTTACTGTACTTTTTATGAATATCAAAGAGCCAGACTAGCCTGTGTGTTCTGCACATTGTAGTCAGGACTTTTGCTAGCAGAGCCCAGTTCTTCAAAGCTCCACAAGCAGTTAAGTATTGAAGTTGTTAAATATTAATGAGATATTAAATATTGAATTACAAACATTGTGAAAAAAAAAAAAAAAAAAAAAAAAATAGGGTAGTTTACACATTTTTTCATCAGAAAAAAGCAGTGAAACTGAGTTTTTTGAGTAAAAATATTAAATGAATATGTTGGTATAACAGGTTTGTTAAGCTAACCATGCTTTGACTAACTGGGCGAATGTATGGGTGTTAACAGGGAATAAAAAAGCTGACCAGACCGTGCATATTTGCCGGCTGTTTTGTGCCTTTCTTTATTGCATAATACAGTAATTGCAATAGGCAGGTTTTTCTCAAGATGAAACATGATTATCCTTTAGAGATTAAGACTGTGATATGGGTGAGCCACCCCATTAAATGAGCTTTGGCTACACACCACTATTAACAAGCAATATAATGTACTGTGTTCTCCTTGAGTATTTGGACAGGCAGGCTGAGCAAATAGTGTAGACCCAGATCAGATGCCGCAGAATGCGGCATCTGATCAGGGTCTACACTGTTTGCCACTCATCCAGCAGTTATAGACACATCAGCTGAGTAAAATGGAGTTGTTCAGATTTTAGGACAAGTTTTGTGAAGATTTCAGTAGTTGGAAAATTTAGGGTAAATACAAATTTATTGTATTTACCCAAATTATTCTAACTCTGTAGGGTATAATGTATGATACTGTTCCACAGTTTGAAACAACTCTATTTGACCTCTAAACAACTTGGTGGTGTGGCTAAAATTTGATAGCTGAAAGGCAAACAGTGCAGCCCATGATTGAAATGATCCTCTAAGAGCAGTTTGATCTGGGTCTAAAGTTTGCTTTAGCTTGTCTGAATATTTTAGGATGAATATAGTATTTTTTTTCCTCTTTTTCTTTAAAACATATATATATTGTTGGCTTGCAATAGTCTGTTCAGATCCTTCAGCAGTTGTTTTTTATGGAGAATAAGAAAATGTAAGTTATTTGCTCAGAAAAATGTCAACATAACAGTGCCTTGTTTAACTGTCACACTTGACTGCCAAGCATTGAGTTCATCTTGCACACAATTAGGTTTATCATTTAGGGGTACTGGGTACACTTTGTTCTTTGCTTGCAATGTTTTGCCAAGGGAGACAGGTTCTGTAATTTTCTGTTTGCTTTTATAACACACCAACCCCTTCTGAAAAAGGGATCTACTCTGAAAGGAAAGAATTTGCTCCCAAGGGAGAAAATTCTTCCCTTTTAGGGTAGATACCTTTTCAGAGGGGAGGCAAAACAGTTTTGACATAGTTGTTTCCCCTGAAAGTATCTATTCCCTTTAAGTAGCCTCATTGTTCCCCTTAAGTAGCCTCATTGTGCTGATGTAGCTGATGGTTCTTAGTTGCTTCTTTACTGCTCACTACTGGTTGGTTCCATTACTAATATAAGCAAGGACTGGCATGGAACATGTAAGCAACAACATGAGAAAGCTTACCCTATGATATATGCCCCAGTGAAGACTAATTGGCCTGTGCATCTGCAAGGTCTGATCAGTTTTCATTTTCCGCATGAAAAAACTTTGCACCCCTGCTATCCAAAAAAAAGTACAAGAAAGATTCTGATCAGACTGTGTGATGACTGAGCAAATGTGCAGGCTGATCTGAGTCTTTGCTGGGTGCACTTGTCCGAAGGTAGCTTTCTCACATTGCGGCTCAAAGCTCAATTCCAACAATACAAAATGTTAGATGATGTAGAATAGATTTAAGTTTCTTGGGGTGGCTCACAATTTTTTAACTGTATATAAATATAATCCTATAGATATAAGCTGTCAAACCAATCTGACCATCTACATATTTTTGTATATATATGGTTAATTTCCTGAATAAAACTACATAAAAATATTGACTGTATGTTCTTCTTTATCTTCCTCACTGAGAACATTTCCAAATGTTTGAGCAGGGGCTCGGCATTTCCTACAAGATTGCATGTGCTCACAGCAAAGACTCAGATCAGCCTGCACAGTTGTGCAGGCTGATCTGAGTCCTTGCTGTCTGCCTGAATGAAGGTCTTTGGGTCCTTGACAAACCATACAGTGCTTGACAAAGACAATGCGCAGGCTGATCTAGGTCTTCTTGGGTGCACATTCAATCTTGAAGAAAATGCTGTGCCCTGGATATTTATTAAATAAGCTTAGCCAGTAACACACACACACAGACACACACACACAACCACACACACATTCAATCTTGTAAGAAATGCTGTGCCCTGGATATTTATTAAATAAGCTTAACCGGTAACACACACAACCACACACACATTGCAAATGCAAGAAAACGCCTAGCAGTAGAAGACCCAGATTCATGCAATCTGATAGAGCCTTCTCTGGTCCTTGAGTGAAAGGGCAGATAACTTTCGAAATTGTTTTGCCTCTTCTGAAAATGGGTCTACCATTTGTGAGCAGATCCTTTTCTTGTTGAGTAGACCCATTTACTTTTTTGGGAGCAAATTCCTTATATAGTAGACACATTTTCAGATGGAGGACAAAAATGATTTTGAGAAGTTGCCTGAAAATGCAGTGATTCCTCTTTATGCTTAGCATGTACACAGTAAAAAAATGATTTTGAGAAGTTGCCTGAAAATGCAGTGATTCCCCTTTATGCTTAGCATGTACAGAGGACAAAAATGATTTTGATAAGTTGCCTGAAAATGCAGTGATTCCCCTTTATGCTTTGCGTGTACAGAGGACAAAAATGATTTTAAGAAGTTGCCTGAAAATGCAGTGATTCCCCTTTATGCCTAGCATGTACAGAGGAGGACAAAAATGATTTTGAGAAGTTGCCTGAAAATGCAGTGATTCCCCTTTATGCATAGCATGCTAGGTAAAGATTTAAGCAGACAACATTTTGAAGTGTTTTTTCTTATTTTCCGAGAAACTATGCATTGACAATTCATGCAAGTTGTCACATCCTCTTATTGGGGGAAAATAAGGAAAATATCAATTTGTCATCTGCTGAGTTTGCCCATAAGCTGCCAAGTATTAAAGGCAACATGACCACAGCATCATCATTCACAACTACCAGTGACAGACAGAACAATCATACAGTCACTGATCTTCAACACTGCTACTCTAAGGCAATATAACTTGTCCAACAAAAGCAAATCCTGGGCCCAGTTGTTCAAATCTAACAACATCGTTAGTTAACGATTCATTAAAATTTACATCAAGTGATACACAAATATGCTGAAATTTTTTGCTGAAAAAATGTGAGTAGCTTTTGCAGTGCAAAAGCTACTCACATTTTTTCAGCAAAAAATATCAGAATATTGTGTATTGAATTCGCTAAAACAGTTAACAAAATGACCCTTAACGAGCTCGTTAAGCTAACGACGCTTTGAACAACTGGGCTCTGGTCTTTCAGCAAGAAAAATTATGCTTTACTTGCTTCTGAAAAAGCCAAGCTCCATAGCACAGTTGCAAATAAATGCATTATCTGCATAACATATCCGATAATCTAACAGAAAACATATGGCTAATGTGTTATTTGTAAACTTTTATTTTAAAAAAAATCTAATTCTAAAACGGAGTATTAATTCAACAGATAAAAGTATAGGTAAAAACCTTTACAGAGACAAATCCCTTAAAATTAAGACATTAAGGTGTTACATATGTTACCATTGATAAATTGTTAAGCAAAGTCATGTGAGGGTCTGACAGATAATTCATCTGTAGATATTTTATTTAGACACAAAAAAATTATAAGCATTTGCCATACATTGAAAACTTCAGGACAGTATTCAGTATTTCATGCAATAGTGGCCTTGATGCAGATAGCAACTTTACTATTAACAGTAGTGAATCTATATAACTACAGAATAGTGGCATTAAAGTTGCAATTTTGGAAATGCTTACAAAAAAATCTAAATGCTACAAAACAGGCACTTAAAACTGATGCAGAACACCATACTGAAAAGAACCAAAGTCCACATTATGTACCTATTTTAGACGTTTCTATGGGCAATGAATGGCAGAGACAGGTTTTAATGCACCTACGTATTACCAAGATATATTGCTATAATAAGAATTCATTTTATTTGTTCAACTTCTAGGCTGCATTGGATGTGATATGTGAAAATGATTTTTTTCAATGTTATATTTGACAGTGGAGTGACTTTGCTTAATACCCAATTACTGACAAATTATAAAACCTAGAGATATAATGTTTGCAGCTTTGGAAAGGATATTCAAATACCTTATCAAACATTACAAAGTAAAGGTCGCAGGAGCAATGTACAATCTATTAAAATGAACTGAATGAGTAAAAATACTTATTTCCAAAAGGTACAGTAGAAATATAATGTGCGTAACACCATGTTAAGCCAAAAAGAAGTTTCAAACATCACATATTGTAGCTGGTGGACTGCTCTGTAACGTGATATATTTTGTTCCCAATACTTATAATTACTTTTGCTCCAATTCTCATAGGTATAATAGTTTCATATTGGTATTATACGTTTTGTAGGGGTAGCGAATGTAACAGGCTTACACTAGGTAATGCTCCCATCGCCAGGGAGCATTACATGTTTGTGTATGGGGTGGGGGGAGAGGGGCGGGGAAGAGGTAAACCATAGCTGGTCGATTGTGTGTGGGTTAACTTTACCGGTTCGACATGACCTTAACAGTGTTGACTGGGCCGTAAAATCTCAAACAACTACTTCTGGAAACAGTGTGAGAAAAGACATATTATTTCTCTATTGAGGCCCTCCCAGCGGGGTACATATACAGAGTCTGTTCATGGGAAACAGTTTCATATAAGTCCTTGACTTTTTTTCTGAATCCCAGTTGAAATATGTTCATGCTGATATATATTGTGTCTGTATTTATACAAATAAAATATGAGCCAGCGTATGGCAAACCAACAAAATGGCATATGCGCCCAGCGAAGACTCCGATCAGCCTGTGCATCCGTCCAGTCTGATCAGGGTCTTCGATGTCCGCATGAAGAAAACAGGGGTCCTTAGTTACCCATTTAGCGCACGGCGAAGGCTCTGATTAGACTGGGCAGATGTCCAGGCTGATCTGAGTCTTCGCTGGGTGCACATGCCATTTTGTTGGTTTTGTCATGGGCTAGCTCATATGTTTAATCTAGATTCTGTTAACCCTTGTCCTGCTGAATAAATTTTGATGCCACGCCCACTTCTAATTTTCAGCCAATCAGATTACTTGATCTGGATTTTTGCAACAAATTTACATACTTGATGAAAAACAGTGCAGATCCAGATCAGTTGGCTTCTTCAGAAGCCAACTGATCTGGATCTACTCTGTTTGCAAATGCAGGGTATATCCGGGTTCAGCAGGACAAGGATTAAGATGCAAACGGCCGACATACAGTATGGCAGAGATTGTGACTTTCAGTTTTTGACGTTGTTTCATTCTGAAACTGTATAATGATGGAATGTGAGTACAGTTACATTCAACCCTGAAAGAGCTAAGCTCTTTTACATTCTACTTTTAAACCACACGATAGTGGCGGGGTACTATGGCTCCGTCCATCGAACATCCGTCCGCATTTTCGTTTCCGGACGATAACTTGAGTACATATCAATGGACTGTCACCAAACTTGGTACTGTATTTGCATTGATATTTTGGAGATCTGGTTTGAGATTGCTAGTAGGCAAATATCGTCAATTTTTGACAGAGTTATCTGCCCGTCACACGTCCGTATTTTTGTTTCCGGGCGATAAGTTGAGTGAATATGAATGAATTTTCACCAAACTTGGTATGTGCATTGATATTCTGGAGAATTGGTTTGGGATTGCCAAATTGGCAAATTTCGTTAATTTTGACAGTTATCTGCCCACAACACGTGCGTATTTTGGTTTTCGATTGATAACGAATAAAAAATTCAATGGATTTAACACCAAACTTGGTATGAGCATTGATATTGTGGAGATTTGCTTTGGAATGCTAATTTCGTCGTTATTTTTTTTTGCCTAGTTATCTGTCCACCACACGATAGTTGCGGGGTATTATCGTCTTACATTTTATATTATTATTTCTTTAGAAAAATAAGACTTAATTGGTATTTCATGTGAATCATCTGCCTGGTAGACAATTCACGTGAAATGCCAAGTCTTATTTTATTTAAAACCATACCTAGAGAAAAAAATCAAAATGTTGTCTGCTATAGTTGTGATTTCTTTCCGGAATGCTTAGTGCTTTCGAATGGAGGAATATAATTGGAATTAAGCGCTATGCCCGAAATACAATCTTGATTTTTAATATGAAAATAGGCTTAGCGTAAATGCGAGCACAGCATAGACCTAGCAGTAGTCTCTTAAAAAGTCCTTCACAACATCATTAAAGAATGAATATCAGTATATATAAAATATATGTAAATCAATAATAAATAATAAAAATAATCAGCAAAATACGTTCGTAACACTTACTGAAACTCTTTTTTTTTTTTTTTTTTTTTTTTTTTTTGTCACTTCGTGACTCTTATTAGTCCCCAGTCCTGCCGACTTTCGGTGACAACTTCCGGGAAGAAAAAAAAGGAAGAAAATTGGTCAGAGCGATTTCTACTGAAAGTAGATATAGTTGTATGGTACTTTGTCTTGGTCATATTCCCTACCGTAGAGCTCACTTCGTTCGTGACGCCGCGAGCTGTGCTCGCTATGAGTGGTGCGTTTTCTTTGACTTTCAGCATAACATGGTATAATCCCAGGGGTATATCTTCTACCCCGTTACTAACTACTTTCGGCGATACGTTTACGCTAAGCATATTGGGAAAAAGAAATTTTGAAGATTTTTATGAGTGGTGCGTTTTCATTGACTGTCAGTATAACGTGGAAGGACTGGTGAAGTATTTTTTATATGTAAAAACGATCTTTCTGCAGATATCAATAACTTTCGGATTTATCAAATTTCAAAGATTTCGTAGTAAGGAATTACATGTACTTAGAATAGTATATTGTCCTTCTGAACGTGCAACATAGGAATAGAGCCCCTATGCTTCTTGCGAACAGCGAAGGCCCAGATCGGACTGCGCACAGGGCCTTCTCTGTTCGTTGATGTATTCTACAGTGTCCAGTGAATCTAGAAGTGGACAATGAAGACACAGATCAGACTGCGCGCAGGACCTTCTATTCTACAGTGTCCAGTGACTCTAGAAGTGGACAGTCAGCTCAGACTGCTTGAATGCACAAGCTGATCTGGGCCTTCCTTACCCACATATGGCATTAGGGCCATTTTTCTTGTATTGAGCAACAACTATATTTGCTGGAAGTTTCCAGTCTTTATCTTCTGTCTACCACATTATCAACTACTTGTATACCTTAATGCTACTTATTTTTTGCCAAAAAATTGAACTTTGTCATTTCATGCAAATTTTGCAAGAAATGTCAAAATCTATTTTCTGGGAAAAATAAGAAGAAAAAAAAAAAAAAAAAAAACATCATCAATTTGTTGTCTGCAGATTCTTCCCAGAAAGTGGTAAAGGTCAATAAAACAAACAAGAAATGATGTAAGTAGAGACTATTTTGCGACAATTTTCTTTGCCACAATTAACTCCTGTCATGCTGAATAAATTAAGATGCCACAGCCACTTCTAGTTTTCAGCCAGTCTGATTACTTGATACAGATTGTTAATACAATTTCACATACTAAATAACAAACAGTGCAGATCAAGATCAGTTGGCTTCAAAGAAGCCAACTGATCGGGATCTACACTGTTTGCAAAGGCAGTATATATTCGGGTTCAGCAGGACAAGGGTTAATTAAGTCTTTTCTAGGCAGTGGATATGATTTACTAAATTGCAGAGACAGTATGTCTGGAGATGCACTTTAGCGCTAAGTTGCTGAGTAAGAATTTCAGTAGACGACATTTTTAAATATTCATTTTATTTTCCCAGAAACAGGATTTGACCATTCATGCAAATGGTCTCCTTAGGACATAGTTTGCTTGAAATATCAAATTCTGTTTTCTGGGAAAAAATATGAAAATGTTGTCTGCTTAATTTGCCCAGAGAGTGGTAAAGGTTAGAGCTCTATATCTTTATCTTTTCAGTCTGCCATTTCAAAAGGTTTCCTGTAAATCTGTGCTTTCAGAAACAGATGTCATCAAAACCATCCTTAAATCTTAGCATGCTGGGTAAACATTTCAGCATACGGCATTTTGAAACGTTTTCTTATTTTTCCCAGAAAACAGAATTTTTGGCCTTTCATGCTAATTGTTTCCCACGAAATGTTAAACCATATTTTCTAGAGAAGATAAAGAAAATACCATCATTTTGTCGCCTGCTGAATAAGCCTAGACTCGGAGTGACAATGTTGTAATATTGATTTTCGAAGAAGCTGCTGTTTTATGAAACATAAACGGTACATGTTGATTTTTGAAGAAAGGTGATCTTTAATTTTGATATTAAGTTTAAAAAAAAAAATCTGTGGCAAATAAAACACGAACGGCGTACTTGGCGACCTAACAATTAACGGCCTCGATGTGCAAACAGGTACCTTGCGAACAAACAACGTCTTTTTGACATCGCCGAGGCCACTGGAAGCGTCATGGCTTCACGACTATTTCAAAACAACGTTGTTCCGTGTTTTGTTGGACGGGACCGATCCTTGCATGACTCATACATTTTTTCCACACATTTTATAATTCACAGGTTTAGCAAACTGTCTAGATCAAGGGAAGATGCTTCATAACGAGCATCTGATCAGGATCGACACTTGTTAGTTTATCCATTACGAAAACACGCCTATTCAAATATATTGAGAATTTTACCACCAAAAAATGAAAATTTTCAGGTGAAAAATTCTGATAATTTTCTTATTTCTGTTCAAAACATAGATTGTAGGTACTCGTTAGAACCGCCTCGACGAGGCGGTTCTAACGAGTACCAACAATCTATGTGTTTAAGTAGAAATAAGAAAAAATGGTGTATACCCCTGTAAACCCCAGTTTTACTATATAAAAGGGGGGTTTAAGGGGGTCAAAATTATATAGGTATATTTTCATGATGGTTTGGTCTTAACCTTGTTCAGTATATATACAGCCGATCGGTTGTTTAAAGAGAAAACATACGTCTCCAAGTGACGTAAATCGGATACGAAAATACTCCATCTCATTGAGGACTACCCTTAAAGGAGAGAATTCGCTCCCTCTGGGATCAACGACTATTACCATTTTTGGCTTGAGCGGTTTTAGTCTGTCCTCTCTTTAGAAACAAGAATAGCCGGAAAACCCGTCTACTGCCGTCAAAGGCCATTGATACAACGGCCGTGTATATTCACACGGTTGTCGGACAACTGGCAGAACGTAAAATAACCTGCGGCTGCTGTCATGGCGGCCTTATATGACGCATTTTGACCAGTAGCTCGATTACTATATGGAAATAAATTAGTTTTGGCCAGTTCTTTTATGGAATATCTTAATAATATTTTACGCTGTAAAGATTACTGGGAGGCCAAGGGCCACTACTCTGGTCATTTAAGTTCTTAATTTATCTGCCCTTAATAAATCTAATAAATATTTTTTTCCCTGTTGATTTTATCAAATACTTCACGTATTTAAAGAGATGAAATACTATCAGCAACGCCATTGTATTACATGATGTTTCATGTTATACTTTTTCTTGTTCTCGTTGTTCTTCTGTTCCATAATTATTTCATTACATAGTGTGCCCGTTTTTATTATGTTCAGTACAGTATTAAAACCCATTACTCACTCTGAGAAAGCAGGGTATCGGAAAAAAGGAGAGTAGTGCCGGGGAATATCGGCCACCTTTTGAAAATCTTTCCCTTAGAACCTTTGTGTAACATCACGAAAACATGACTATATAATTTTGACCCCCTCGAACCCCACTTTTATATAGTGAAACTGGGGTTTACTGGGGTATGCATTATTTTTCTTATTTCTGCTCGAAAACGTAGATTGTGGGTGCTCGTTAGAACCGCCTCGCTGAGGCGGTTCTAACGAGTACCAACAATCTGTATTTTGAGCAGAAATATGAAAAATATCAGAGTTTTTTTATCCGAAAATTTTCTTTTTTGGAGGTGTAAATTTCTATATATTTGAATAGGCGTGTTTTCGTAATGATATTTTCAAGCACCTTTCCCTTAGAACCTTTGCATAATATTTTCAAGGTCTCAATGAGCTAAAACATTGAAAAGATACGTCGAATGCACCTGAAAAGACAAAGTTTCGATAGTTTTTATATCCATGAGCCCGTATATTGGCTGGTTTTAATGTGACGATCGTTGTGGGGTGTATCGGACGGTCAAACAGAGTAATTCAGCGGTATAAAATATCTCCTTGGATATACTGTTTAGATGAATTTCCGTCCTTTAACCCTTGTCCTGCTAAATAAATTAAGATAACACGCCCACTTCTAATTTTCAGCCAATCAGATTACTTGATCCAGATTTTTGTTATAAATTTGCATACTTGATGGCAAACAGTGCAGATCCAGATCAGTTGGCTTCTGAAAGATCCAGATCAGTTGGCTTCTTCAGAAGCCAACTGATCTGGATCTACACTGTTTGCAAAACAGGGTATATCCGGGTTCAGCAGGACAAGGGTTAACAATACAAGTGGCATTCATTTATATTTTTTGCTATTCCCAGGGAACCCAAAATAATAACAAGGAGATGCTTTGAAAACAAAATGGATGCCCAAGAGTGACACAAGTGAAATTCTACTCATAGACCAGCCTGGTAACGACAAGCTTTGTCGCATAAGGACATTACTGTATGCAGTTTCTTAGGTCAAGTTCACATAACTACGGGCCTCCGACCCAGGGAGTAGTCAGCTTACGAAAGGGTGATAGCACGGCTAATTTACGATTAAGTAGAGTTTCCAGCAAAACCGGCAAAATTTAGAATTAACGTGTAGCAAGGAGTAATTGCGCAAAACAGTTATTTGTATGAAGTTCAGATTTATACCGGCAAACACGGGGCTACATGTGTATGTGGGTCCTTTATTTTCTTTTCGAGTCCCGCTTAGTTTGAAAGCTCTCATGTTGAACGGATTTACTGTCTTTGCACTGTAAGTAGAAGTAGGAAAGGGATGTCACAGGCTGTAAAATCTATCATAATAGGATCATATTGCAGTGGAATGGAAAGAGTGGACCATTTCCACCATTACGAAAACACGCCTATTCAAATATATTGAAAATTTTACCACCAAAAAACTGAAAGTTTTCAGGTAAAAATTCTGATATTTTTCATATTTCTGCTCAAAACATAGATTGTGGGTACTTGTTAGAACCACCTCACTGAGGCGGTTCTAACGAGTACCCACAATCCATGTTTTTGAGCGGAAATAAGAAAAATAATGTATACCTCTCTAAACCCCAGTTTTGCTATATAAAAGTGGGGTTTAAGGGGGTCAAAACTATATAGGCGTGTTTTCGTGATATTTGCATGACTGGCTGGTTGAATTATAACAAAACTTATGACAACCCCTGGTAATATTTAGTTATACACTTTAAAATAGTTTGATGATATTTGGAATGTATGTAGGACAAACCAGGTGTCGCGTACAAGAATGTTAATTCACATTGCCTTAGTTTTCGAATATCTTTCCCCCGGAATGTTTAGTTGTAAAATTCCCTTTATTGGAAGGTTCAAATACTAGGGAGGCATTGTTACAACGCAAAATGTAGAAATTTTCTTTTTCTTACCCCGCCACACGATAGTGGAAGGGTATTATCACGTTGGTCGTCCAAGTGTCCGTCCGTCTGTCCAATCGTCCGTCTGTCGCCCGTCCATATTTTCGTTCCCGGACGATAACAAATTGGCATTTTTGATATTCTGGTTGGTGCATTTGCAAAAATGAAATGAAATAAACTAAAAGAAAAGCAAAAAAGAAGAAGAAAAAAAAAAAAAAAAAAAAAAAAAAAAAATTGTTGAGGATGAAAAATCAATATAAATAACGCACTTAAAAGAATCAAAATCTAAGTCAAGGAAGCTCAGATTAAGACATATATGAGCCACGGCGTGAAAAAAACTGGGTTGTCGAAGCGACTCCAGCCATGCTAGAACGTGTTTCATATCGGGCACACAGCGTTTAAACGATGACATCTTAACCCTTGCCTTGTTGAATAAATTAAGCTGCCACGCCCACTTCTAATTTTCAACCAATCAGATTACTAGATCCAGGCTGCTGATACAAATTCACATTGTTAATGACAAACCATGCAGATCCAGATCAGCTGGCATTTTCAGATGCTAACTGATCTTGATCTACACTGTTTGCAAAAGCAGGGCATATCCGGGTTCAGCAGAACTAGGGTTAACGTTGATGCAACATCCCTGACTTTGTCAACGTTGAAACGACACTGTTTCACCGTTGCGAGCTTGCTGGGTTTTTCGCTTTCGCTGTCCGCTAAACCCATTTAAGACTTGCGTCCCATAAAGGGACATTGCCAAACAGGGTAGACCCAGATCAAACGCCGCTGAATGCGGCGTCTAATCAGAGTCTACACTGTTTGCATCAACAGGAAATTCTATAAAATATGGTTTTAATAAAAACTAACCAGACACCCGTAATATTGGAAATGGACCGGTCCAAAGAGTGAAGGTAGAAGAGTCCATTCGGCATAAATGGGTTAAATACACAGAGGTACTGGACCTTGTATCCCCAGAATGAAAAGACCATTTGGACAGCAACGTGAGATAACTAACCTTCTGACGTATGCACATTACGAAAACTCAAATCAGCATGCGCATTTGCGCAGTCCGATCAGTCTTCGTTGTTCGCATAAAGAAACCTTGCATCCTTGGCTTCCAAAATGCGCCCATTGAAGATTCTTATCAGACTGCACGAATGCGCAGGCTGATCTGAATCTTCGCAGGGCGCGTTTGTCTGAAGGTACGTTTTCTGACATTCTGGATCATTTGTTTAGTTTTGACGAAACAGTTCCAAATCATATGCGATTTTTATATGATAGTTTCAAACCCACCGTATTTTATATAAGCTTACACTCTCGACTCTCGTTATCTCGACTTCGCTTATCTCGAATAACCGCTTATCTCGAAGTGAAAATCTGGTCCCCGTTTTCTTTCAACAGGTAACAAAATATTGTGGAAAAGAGGCGAAATTGAAGCAATTTCTCCCCTTTTCCACAATATTTTCAATATATCTATAACTTCAGGAGTCAAATTACATATTTTCATTTGTGAAACGAGGTTGTCCGATTCGATTTATTTTTACCACAATTCTGCAAATCTGACATGTCGTGGCTTGGATAACTCGAAGTTTTTCAAAGTGTCCCTTAGAACTCGAGATTACGAGAGTCGACTGTATATGTTTTGGTGGTTTATATGGCCTGGGGCAGGGGTGACAGTTTCTAGTGCTCTTGGGAAGTATCTGAGCAAAATACCCTATTACCTTTTGTTTGCCAAATGACAGGCACAAAAATTCCAAAATACAATACAAATTTTGTTTTAGAATGTTTAAAGTCAATGAAATTAATGCTGGACATGGATTCACAATACAATCAACTTGTTTAATATATACCACTCTCAAGGCAAATTCAGCAGGCGGCAAATTGGTGATATTTTTTCTAAATTTCCCTGGACAATAGGTTTTTAGATTTCATGCAAATTATGTTCTTAGGAAACAATTTGCATAACATCTCAAAGCCAGTAAAAAATAAATAAAATATTTCAAATTGTCGTCTGCTAAAAGTTTAACCTAGCATTAAATTGAACCGATGATCGATAAAATGGTCGCAGTTTATATCGCAAGTGTGTCACTTTGTTTCCCTGGAACATGCTTGCTTGGATCTGGTGTAGTTTTTTCAAGACGAACAGTAAAATGTGCTAAATAAGGCTGCTAGACTTGTGACCTCGAATTATAATCTCCAACAACTGATGTGGGAATCAGTTAAGTGGCGTATGAAAGAAAGCAGCCGATTCTCTTCAATAGGGGTCTAAAGGATCAAGCCAAAATACAGACATCCCATTTCACAAGTCCATATGGACTAGTTCAGAAGTAGCACTCGCGTGCTTTTCACGTTCCCTTCCCAGAACGGATATTTCTACAAACGCAGCTTCTTCCCAGTAAACTACATGCATCTAGAGACTGGAATGCATCCCATGCTTCCACAGCGGCCTTAGCTGAAACTTCTGAGGATAGTGTCTCAAGATTGCACGTACAATCAATGTTGGACAATAAGGCCAACTTTTGGATAATGCGCTTGCACTTGAGCGATAAACTTTTTATCGGTTTTGAAGAAAGATCTAGTTAGTGGTAAATTCTGTTTTCTTTAGAAAGTCACTGATTTTCATTGGTCGCGACCATATTATCACGTGACACAACATTTGCATCTTTTGGACGTTTCGGACTATAGTCCTGTGCCGGTGTTTCGCATCTATTTGTTTTCGTTCCTCTGTGCCACAGCGTATAACCGTACAGTGGCCTAATCGGAAGCACCATGATTCTGTACACCCAAACATCACTAGCGAACACGAAATTCGCGACAGAAGCTCTGAGATTTTAACAGGTGAGAAAGCAACGGAATATCCGATTATAATGCGGGTTTCGACATCGGGGACAGAAATGAATGTATTTTAGCTGTATCCTCCTCACAAACTCCGACACTGGTCTAAAGGATCAAGCCAAAATACCGACATCTGATCTCATACGCTGTGTGTGCAGAATGATATATATGGCTGTGCATACCGAGGAGCTACGTGTGCAAAACAAATCAAAACGGCCGATAGCCTGTATGAATAATCCCACTGCATGCAGTATTTGTCCCCTCCACTCAGGAAAACCCTCTTCGAACACAAGACCCGTCAATGTTGGGCGATAAGTCCATGTTTGGTTAGTGCTTTAATCAATCAGTCAGTCAGATTTTTAACGTAGCCGGGCAACTGAGTCATATAGGAGCTACGCCAGAAAAATCTGGATTAGTTTTACTGGACGACTGGGTTGGCTTGAAACGGGCCTAGATGTAATTCATAACTACACGTAGGTCACCTCGCCCAGATACCGTGCGTGTAAAGAGTCGTCCAGTCTGTACGTTTCAGAATGTAGACTATCGGTGGAAAAGGTTGAGCTTTAAATCTCGTACCTAATGCGTGTCAATTTCGACTGCATACTGCAATTCGGTACACAGCTCGAATCGTGAATAAGATTCTTTCACCAGCCACATGTCGGTCGCCGCAGGAAAGGATGCGAAGTGGGTATCCTTACCCGGGTGCCGAGAGGGTGTCCTTACCTTTTATTGATTAATACAATGTTTTTAGAGGGTAACACTTTTAGCTCAAACAGCCATTCTACCAAGTGACCCTCCATAACAGATGTATAGCAAACTAAACATAAAACAACGTAAAACACAACCATATACATACGAACTTATTTATACAACAATAAGAACTGTTTTTATTGTACAGGATGCAATAAGTCGGAAAGTATTTAAAGCTGGATAAAATATAATAGATTTTGAGTTCCTAAAAGTTAAAATTGAGATAAACATTAAATAGATTTTAAGAACAAGTTTGATAGAAGTTTTCACAGCTCACAAAGTGAAAAATATTACATTAACGCTACATCGAAATGAAAATTGCACACTCCGTATTTATGGTAAAAGTTATTATTGTATGCGTATATATCAAATTAAAACATTTAAAGATACTGTTTAAGAGATGTTTTGAATTCATTTAGTGAGCTTGTTGTTCTTAGAGATGTCGGCATTGAGTTCCATAACCGAGAGGCAGAATGTGAGAAAGAGCGGTCGTATAGTGCAGTTCTTGATCTTGGGACCGATAAGAGGCCGTTTGAAGATGATCTCAATGATCGTTCAAGGGCGATTGACATTGTAAGTAGGTCTGGGCCGAAGGATGCCTTCTTTAGCGGACGCGTCGATCTTGTCCTTGGTAGCCAGCCGTGTCCTCCAGGGTCGTTGCAGGCTTGTTCAAGGTAGTCGTACCATGAGATGATGTTTTCCTGTTGTTTGCCCGTTTCCAGCTTCTTATCTATGTGCTCGTAGATGGGTTCAACATAGAACTTGCTGGTGGATCCTTTTATCATGACCTATTTCTTGTCGCTGATGTTGAGCTTGTACATGTAGTTAGCTGGAAGATCTATGTTGATCGTCCCATCTGGGCGTTGAACACGTTGGGCCTTGACGATTACGACGTCAGAATTCATCATCTGGACGTGTAAAATTCCTGGGCCCAGTTGTTCAAAGCTAACGATGTCGTTAGTTAACGATTTACATTGAGTGATATGCAAATATGCTGAAATGTTTTGCTGAAAAAATGTGAGTAGTTAAAAGCTACTCACATTTTTTCAGCAAAAATATCAGAATATTGTGTATTGAATCCGCTAAAACAGTTAACGAAATGGTATTGTAGACAACAAGGGATTAATTTTATCATGTAAGAGACAAGTTTATTAATTCCTTTTTAATTCCTTCTTTCTTTATCTCCATACAGGCCAATGCTCCTTAACGAGCTCGTTAAGCTAACGACGCTTTGAACAACTGGGCCCTGGAGGTCAAACTTCTCATGTATAGGGTATGAGGTCGTAGCCGTCGTAGCGGGTACGATACTTCTTCTTGCTGGCTGGCGCTGATGGTGACTGCGTTCGTGTCTTCTTCTTCGGCGGGCTGATAGGAGAAGTAGATATTGCTGGTGGTGGTCTGGTGATGATCAGCAATGGCTAGATGGTTGCCGTCTTCTACCTGCGGTCATGTGTGGTGTAGTGTGTTGTCTTGGAGTGGCTGGACGAGTCTGCGCTGAGGGTGGTAGTATGCGGTATTTGTCCCCTTCACTCAAGAAAACCCTCTTCAAACACAAGCAGGGATTACAATATAACCCCTCGCTTTGAAAAAAGTGGGGGTATACTGGTTTACACCTATCCGTTCTTCCGTCACGCTACTAATAAGTATATCTCTGCAAGTAGGCAAGCTAAGATCTCCAAACTTGATATGCAGATCCAGCATGATTTTCTCTACTGTTTGACAGAAATTTTACTATGATAGCTTCTTCTTCATCTATATATCCATTTACTTTTTTTTCTTTCAATACATGCAGTTAAGTAAATACAAATATGAATGTTATCAGCAACTGGTGATTTGATTTTGATTATTATATTATGTTTACAGGTACACAGTTATTAGATATTTTGTTTCAGTTCAACACAATCCTTTTAGTTTCTTTCTTCTTTGTTTTTGTTTTCTTCCTTCATTCTATTCAGAGGCCTAGATAAGCAAACAATTTATCCATTTGCAAATTTTTGTCAAAGATTTTTCAGGAACTATGCAAGATTGAAGTCTCAAACTTGGCATAGTAAACAACCATAACTAGTTGTATTGCGTAAGAGACAATGAACTTTCCAGGCTTATATTTTCTTCTCAAATTATGTTTTTCTTTCACTCCCCATATAGGCCAATGTTAAAGCTTCTAAAACGTGGTATTGTAGACAACAAGGGATTAATTTTATCATGTAAGAGACAAGTTTATTAATTCCTTTTTAATTCATTCTTTCTTTATCTCCATACAGGCCAATGTTAAATATTTCATCAAAGATTTCTCAGGAACTATGCAAGCTAGAAGTCTGAAACTTGGTATGATAGATCACAATGATTAGTTGTATCGTGTTACAGACAATTGACTCGCTATGCTTATTTTTCCTTTTTAATTCCTTCTTTATTTCTCTCCATACAGGCCACTGTTAAATATTTCGTCAAAGATTTCGCAGGAGCTATGCAAGCTAGAAGTCTGAAACTTGGTATAGTAGACATTAACTATTAGTTGTATCATGTAAAAGACATTTGACTTTCTGGGCTTATTTATTCCTTTTTAATTACTTCTTTCTTTCTCTCCATATAGGCCAATGTTAAATTTTTCGTCAAAGATTTCTCAGGAACTTTGCAAGTTAGAAGTCGATAGTAATGCACCTTTAATCCACATCCACTTCTTTCTCATGCTGAGCCAAAGAAAGAAAATGTGTAAATTTTGATTCCTTACAAAAACACAATATATGAATAAAAATAATGAAACTGCTTCCGCTCTGACAAATTAACCCGATTTGTTCAGATCGAAAACAGACTATGCGGGCCGTGCATAGCTGCAAATTTGTGATATTGGCCAGGTTAGAGGACAGTCACCCTGCTGGTCATCCTAGGATCCGTGAATGAATGTCGTGAATAGATTTACTGATTTCAGACTGTTGTGCTTTTGGGTTTTTAGCTTGGCGCTTTACACAGGAGAAGTAAATTTGCAAACTTTTGACATGATTTTATGTAAAACCATTTCTTGTAACTTTCTATGCACAAAAGGTTATAATCATTGGCTTTTAAAAAGATTAAATATTTTCACTTTTTGCCATAGTAAAAATGAATGCAAGTTATGCAGAAATCTGTAGGGTAGGAAACTTGGAGGGAGATTTTTAACAGACTTCCGCATGTTCAATTTTTCAGAAATTTTCTCAATATTGTTGTGAACATCAATAATCTAAATTCAGCAAGGAACGGTAAAAAATATTATCTCAGACAAAAGTTCCAAAAAATCACTTTACTATAGAAATTGCATAAATCAGACTAATTTTTGGCCTTAAATTTTATTTTAAGGTCAATACTTGAGACAAAAAAAAAAAAAAAAAAAAAAAAAAAAGAAACAGAAAAGAAAAATGGTTTCTGATAAGATATGGTCAATCAAAACAAAATATTTTCATTTAAAATAAAACGCCTTCCGAATGATGTCGAAAGGACAGTAGGCGACGATCTACCAGAAATGTCAAGCTTATTTCCGGAGTTATTTTCTCCGAAAAAAAAAGTTCGTGCTGTAGCTGCGATTGGAACTTTAAGGATTATTATTATTATTATTGATAGCCCTTATAAATCATAAATTATTTTCACGGTGATAAACTCTCTTTACATATATTTCCTGTTATTACATGTCCATGTAAAACCGAAACTCTCAGTGAAGTAGTACAGCTGGTTTAAATTTGATCAACGAATTGCTGGGATAATATCTAGCATGGCGGTTCCTTACAATCGCCAATTTTATTGTAATTGTGAAAGAGTCTACGACTACCGGTACATTAGGTTTAACCCTTGTCATGCTGAACCCGGATAAACCTTGCCTTTGCAAACAGTGCAGATCCAGATCAGTTGGCTTCTGAAGAGAAGCCAACTGATCTGGATCTGCAATGTTTGTTATTAAATATCAAATTTGTATGAACAACTTGGATCAAGTAATCTGATTGGCTGGAACTTAGAAGTGGGTGTGGCATCTTTATTCGGCATGATAAGGGTTAATCCACAAAACATATTTATACCCATGTTACATTGCGTTGTTTGCAGTGTTTTCTTGTAACAACAGTAATTACATTTGAATTTATGGTCTGTAATGAAAGAAGGTATTTGCATAATTATGACGCCTTTACGTGAAAAATGACGTGAAAGGCACATGTAAGCCATACCAGACACGTGTTTATGATTTATCTTGGTTAGAAAAGCTGCGAACAGCCGATTTTTGTCACATGCAGGAAGAGGAATAAGATGACGGGGCACCAGTTTCTTCAAATAAAAACGTACAGGAATCCATGTCGGAATACACTAGAAGGAATGAAACGTCAAACGGAATACAAATAAAGGAATGAAACGTCATATGCGAACAGTCAAGGCCCAGAGCAGTCTGCGCAAATGCACAGGTAGACTGGCTCCAGTCTCCAGTGACTAAATATTTTTTTCATAATCCTGTTTGATAATCCACTAAAATAAAACCAAAAGAACTATCATGACTATAAGGCTGGTCACTAGTGACCAGCCTTTATAGTCATGATATTACTTTGGTTTTATTTTAGTGGATTAAGAAACAGATTATAAGAAAAAAATATTTTATCACTAGAGACTGGAGCCAGTCTAATGCACAGGCTGCTCTCGGCCTTTGCTATTCGCAAGCGCAATATACGAACTTTGCAGAATGTCAGTAATGAACAATAAACAGCTTCATTAGACTGTGCAAATCTATACCTACGATTTTATGTCATTTTTTGTTTCTCGATCAGGTTTTATGAGGCGATCATAAAGAATGCATTTACGCGCCTACTTTATTTATGTCCTCAGGTTCCTGTTTCTTTGGTTTCCTGTACACAGTTCTACTTTTTTTCTGGACGGATAAAAATGAATGCCTATATAATCCTAAATATTCGGACACCTTTCACCCTTACCGTTCTATAAAAATAAAACATGTCCAACTATTAAAGTAGAACCTGTCCAACTATGTAAAAACTGACTACCCTGCTACCTATAATGTGTTTGTTGACTGACAACCACTATCAATCTACACTGTTGGTCCAGGTATTTAGGATATATACGTTGTATAGGGTATACAAAAGTAGCAATGGAAATTAATAATTTCATGTCATGTCTTTGCACTCTGCGGGTCAATTTTATTATTGTTTGCCCGGATCCGTCGACAGTAGCATTGATATTTCTTTTGAGCCTAGTAAACTTGCATGGCTGCATGACTGTGATTGACGAAAAACATGATTAGGCTTAGTGACCTTGGGGACCAAGGTCAGTGACTTCGAGGACCAGGTCACCAAACCCTATCCGATTTTTCGTCCTTTATGGCCTACATTGGCAATCAAATCAAAGTCCGGAGAGTATGTACTACTGTGATATAGATAGGCCAAAATTGATTTTGGAAGGTGACCTTGACATCATTACCAAGGTTTATTGAGAAGGATGAAGTCTTACAATACAATAACATGATTCATTCTATACCGTTTTTTTACCCTAAGCATTGACAGAAACGTCCGAGGAAACAATGTAGAAGCATTTCGGAAACCACGTTTTTGACTCATCAACAGATAGTAAAATGGTCTTTTTAACCCATTTATGCCTAATTAACTCTTCTACCTCAACTCTTTGTACGGACCCATTTCAAGTAGAAGGGGTGTCTGGTTAGTTTTCATTGATACCATAATTTATTGAAATTCGTATATTTAATGCAAACAGTATAGACCCAGATCAGACGCCGCGTTCTGCGGCGTCTGATCTGGGTCTACACTGTTTGCAAATGGCCCTTTTATGGGACGCTAAGCATCAATGGGTTAATGTTTGGGCTAAAAGTATAGTAAGGAGTTATGGTGCAGGGTCAATATTTAGTGTTAATGTGGTAAATCTTACCTACATTGTTTGATTGGCATCATTATACTGTTAGTCAGCTGTGACAATATCCCAGAGAAATAAAACATACACCAGAGTAAACCACAGTCTTTCGTGCGTAAGTGTTCCAAACATTACACTAAACAACATACAGATATGGCTAAAATACAGATATGGCTAAAATAAAGGTGCCATGTACGCGCGACCACCACACGGTGCAGTCAAGTTTACGTTCCGACGTCAGTGACGTCCACGACGATTATTGACGTAGCCACATTTGACTTTTTCTCAAAGTATGCCCCAGAATGGAATACGCATCACTGATGTCGTTCAAACACTGTCTCTTAATAACTCCCGAAAACCAAGCCTGAGAATACCCTCGGATGATTTCATTTCTTTCTCTCTAAAATTGTAACAAATTGTCAAATCTTTGTCTCTAATAAACTGTAGTGTGATGCTAGGGAAAACGCAAAGCCAAAAGGGGCCAGATCCGTGGAGTAAGCTGGGTGGCTCAGTTGTCGCAGTCCCTGTACGTCGATCTCCAGCTGTGTGGAGACGCATTGTCTTCTCAGAAACGTTCGCCTGAAAAGCGAAATTTAAGCATGCGCTATCACTTTCCATAATATAAATATATAAGGCAATTATCTTTAAATGATATATCAAAATTATAGATACCTTTCGCATCTTTGTCGTCGGTCAGGAGCCAGTAAACTGTCCCCACAATGACTCTCAGACCTCAAAAAGCCTGTATGGAATAATAAGCAAGTGAAGCTACCTTCGCTAGCCTATTTGTATGTACCAGCTAAACCGGGTGTTTCAGCATTTCTTTCAATTTGGATAACCATTTCGCTAGCCTATTTGTATGTATTAAATAACCGGGTGTTTGAGCATTTCTTACAATTTAGATATACAAAGTCAATGGAATGTGCGCCAACCGTCGATCCGACTGAAGGTCTTGTTCAACTGATGTCACGTGAGACGTCCTAATGCGTGGCTTTCTACCCGTCCTGTCGTCGTCCTAGATCTAGCCGGCCTTCCGAAAACCGTTGTGCCACTTAAACACAAGGAACCTGCTTACTTTATTTTCACCTTCGCCATCTGTAGCATCTTATACGTTTCTGTCGGTGTTTTTTTTTTTTTTTTTTTTTTTTTTCAAAAATCCGTGCAAAATTTTATATTCCTGCGGATTTCCATGAGTTCTTTCGTTGACATTTTGACGCTTATGAGCGTGCAGCTCGCCTTGTTCCAACGTTGTTTATAAGAAACTCCAACGCCCAAATGATGTCAAAATTCTACATGACTTCGTCATAACGTCGCGCAACAATCTGGCGGGTTTTGTATGAATGTACAGGAACCATTACAGAATGTTTTAGTGGACGAAGTAGTGCGAAATGTACATAAAGTCGGACGGGGGTGGTAGCGCGTTACTATGGTGATACAGATGCGCAGTAAATGTAACCAGTTTTATGGGTGAAATATCGGCTTTGTTATGGATAATAGATTCATGTTTGTTATGGTATAAGAAATTATTACTTAAACGCAATAGTAATCAAATGAGATAGACAGTCTACAAATATATTTTTGAACAACCCTCGTACTTTGCACAACCGGCGCTTCATGACAATCTTATCTGTTGAAACCCTCTGGCAGATTCCATTTAACTTTAGTGAATAGTTTGCATTTTCGGGTCCTTTGGTATCACAAGAACTCATTTCGAATTATTTGAAAATAGAATATCGTTCAAACATTGGTTCAAACATTGGCTAAGAGGCGTGAGCAGTGTTGAACGTCAAAGAATTAATGTTCTGTTAGTTTCGTTATTTGCTATGGTTCGGCTTCCAAGGGACCCTTCTTTTCATAACATATCTATCACCATTGTGATATGAGTCGGCATTTCCTATCTAACTTATGTGCGCCCAGCAAAAACTCAGATCAACCTGTGCATCCGCGCAGTCTAATCAGAGTCTTCGTTGTCCATCTAATGGCACTTTGGATCCTTCATTACCCACATAGTGCCCTGTGAAGACTCAGATCAGACTGCGCGGATGCGCAGGCTGATCTGAGTCTTTGCTGTGCACATATGCAATCTTGTAGGAAATGCTGTAGGTTCATTTCGGCGAAATTTCTAAGATAGCCAAGGTTCCATAATTTTCTGTATTAATGGATGATAAAACAATGATAACTAAATTAGCCTAGAAAGGAACCAGTGCACTGGAAAGTGTACACTACACATTATGCGAACAGTGAACTCTCAGATCAGCATGTGCTTCCCCTGTTGTGCGAGTCAGTTTTCCCTGCTCGCTCTGTTACTTATTCAACTTAATATGCATAGTGAACAGTGAAGGTTCTGCAAGACTGAAGCGATGCACTGGCTGGCCTGGCCTATCGCAGCTCGCATATGCAGAAACTATCGGAAATGGATAATTGAGCCGCAACGCCCGAAAACGTACCTTCGGACATTCGCGCAGTCTGATCAGAATCTTCACCGGGAGCATTCTGGATAGCCAAGGATACAATGTTTCTTCATGCAAACAACAGAGACCCTGATCAGGCTGCACAGCTGCGCAGGCTGATTTGTGTCTTCGTTGTGCGCACATGTCAGATGGTACGTTTTCTCACGTTTCGGCTCTTATACTTTCACGTGCAGCTCTGTCAGAATTGTTTTATCCATCTTCCGAAAAGGCGTTCTGCAGATAGCCGAACATCAGGCTGTTACATGTGAATGACAGGGACTGATCAGAAAACGTGGATGCGCATGCTCGAGTCTTCGCAGGGCGAACATATCCTAAGGTACATTTTCTTGATTTGCGTCTCAAACAAAAGCTTACCGTAGTAGTGAAACTAGGTTATGACCTAGAAAAGGTCTCTATTTCCATATGCAGGCAGCAAAGACCCAAATCGACTTGCGTATCCGTGCAATCTGACCAGGGCCAGTCCTAGACTGGCTCCAGTCTCTAGTGACTAAATATTTTTTCTTATAATCCGGTTCAGTAATCCACTAAAATGAAACCAAAAATAATTTCATGACTATAGAGGCTGGTCACTGGTGACCAGCCTCTATGGTCATGATATTATTTTGGTTATATTTAAGTCGATTATTAAACAGGATTATGAGAAAAATATTAAGTCACTGGAGACTGGAGCCAGTCTAGGACATTCCTTGTTCATCGATTTACTTTACAGTAGCTGTTGATTCTGTAACTGAAAAATGAAGGCCATGATCAGGCAGTTAACCCTTGTCCTACTAAATAAATTAAAATGCCACACCCACTTCTAATTTTCAGCCAATCAGATTTTTCGATCCAAGTTGTTGATACAAATTCACATACTTAATGACAAACAGTGCAGATCCAGATCTGTTGGCTTCTTCAGAAGCCAACTGATCTTGATCTACACTGTATGCAAAAGCAGGACATATTCGGGCACAGCAGGACAAGGGTTAATTACGGAGGCTGTTCTGGGTCTTTGTTGCTCGCATATGCGATAAAGGAGGGATGTTTTCTTACATTATGCATCAATTATGTAAGACACTTGGATACGTAATACTGTCAAATCTCCGATTTTTTTTTTTTTTTTTTTTTCGTATCATATTTACCAAAAATATTGGGACACTTTAACCATTACCACTCTCTAGGCTAATTCAGCAGATGACAAATTGACCACAATTTATTTTTTTTATTTTTTTTTTTTTTTGCAGAAAACAAGATTTGAAATTTCATGCAAATAGGAGACAATATACATGAAAGGCCAAAACCTGCTTTCTTGGAAACTTAAAAAAAATAAATTAAATTAAATAAATAAATAAATAAATAAATAAATAAATAAATGTCGTCTGCTGAAGTTTTTTACCCAGAGTACTAAGCGATAACTGTCCTAAAATTTAAAAGAGTCCATTTTACTACCCGCTGATTGGTCTAAAATATTGCTGGATGAGTGGCAAATAGTGTAGACCCTGATCAGACGGCGCGTTCAGCGCCGTCTGATCTGCGTCTACACTGTTTGAACAGGCATGTTTGTACCGATACTCAGGGTTATTACATGTACGATACATCTCAGTGCCATAATGTCACGTCAACTCTTAGGATTTCTTTGCACAGACCTACTATCAATAATTTCATATCGCAACACTGTCATATCGCAACACTTAAGTGGTTTGACTTATTTTGTAGGCTGTTCTACATATGTGGCTGCATCTGCTTCTCGTGTTTTTCCCAGATATATGAATGAGCAGCGCCATAACAAAAGGTGTCTTCGAGAAATATGCGAGCAGTGAGTTTCCAGATCAGCCAACATCGTCTCGGAATATGATGAGGACTTAAGCTTAATATTAATATGTTCTGGAGTGTCTACAAATTTTGTAAACGGACAGCGAAGGTCCAGATCAGACTGCGCATGCGCAGTCTGATCTGAGCCTTCGCTGTCCGCATTTGCCCAAACGACACTTTTCCACAGCGCGCATCAAATATATTAGGAAGGTATGTACAGATAATGCATAAAACATTATTGAATGGTGCATGATGGGAAATAAGTGACAATCGTTGCACCTCTTAACACTTTGCGTGCTGGGTTAAAAAATCAGCAGACGACATTTTGAAATATGCTTCTTATTTGCCACAGAAAATAGGATCTGATACTTCATGCAGATTGCTCCTTACTAGACAATTTGCATGAAGTGTCAGATCGTATATTGTACGAAAAAATACCATCAGTTTGTCGTCTGCTGAATTTGCCCACAGCATGCTAAGTGTTAATGAAATTACATCAACCTGGTATTTCCTCTATTAATCTTCGGCATTCTCATTGCAAAAATAGCAAATCACAAACGAGTAATATTTTTTTTTCAGTTTACTAGTATAAAAAGATGGTGTGCACTTTAAAAAATCTGATATTTTTCATATTTCTGCTCAAAACATAGATTGTGGGTACTCGTTAGAACCGCCTAGTCTTTTGTGTCACATTGTAAAAACTCGTATCTCTAGATAAGAGGAGTTCCTAGAAAAAATAGTTTTCTGATTTTTCCACACACACAGACACAGACACACACACACACACACACACACACACAAACAACAACAACAACAAAACAAAACAAAAAAAAAAAAAAAAAAAAAAAAAAAAAAAAAACATGTTGTGAGTACTCATAAGAAGTGTCTCTCAGGCAATTCTCATGAGTACCCTCAACGTAGGCTTTTGTGAAGTTATAAGAAAAATATTAATTCTTGTCGGTTGAAAAACCACCCCTTCTTTTCTGGAGGTGTGCATTAATCTTTTGTTGAAAAAAGATTCTGTGCCACAATGTTGCGACAAGGCAGCGGCAGTGTTGCAGCAAAGAAAAATTGTATCGGTAAACTGTACCGATTTGTGCCACTAATGGCAATGTTCTGGCAAAGTACCTAGCCAGTAGTGGCGAATTTGCCAGAACTTTGCCAGAATATATAACGGATCAAGGAGCTTGCCAAAACTTTGCTAGGAAGTTTTGTTTTTGAGGTAGTTTGCCAGAGCTTTGCCATTATATCCGAATCTGATGATTACTAGAGACGATTCGACCCCGTAATGATTAATATCTTAAAAAAATTCTGAACAGGAATAATTTTGTATCACTTTCCAGTGTCTTCCATTTACAACTTTTTTAACGACCGTTGAATATTAACAACATAGACCACAGTGATAATATAAAACAAAAAATACTTGGTCTTCAATGAAAAAAAAAAGAACAAAAAAAAAAAAAAAAAAAAAAAAAAAAAAAAGAAAAAAAGTCTGCTGACATGATCCATATAAACTCTTTTTCTGGTCAGATAAGTTTGAAAGTTTCATGCAGTACAGTCCAGTACAGAAGCTAAATTTCTATAACATTACATTAAGCTTATGGTCAAGTTTGTCACAACATTGTCAGAACATAATTGTAATTATGCATAACAGGTTGAGGGAAATATTTATTGTCCTCTTGTCATGACTCCAATATGCTTAAAATAAAATTATCATAAAAGTGGTCAGTTTGTTTCAGCCTTTTTTGGCCAAAAAGTGCAGTCACTTACAGGATAGCGCTGAATGAGTGAACAGTGAATACAGGTTTATATTTCTGTTTGAATACCGTTTTCTATATGGATTCTTAAATTGTATTTAAAAGGCTATTCAAAATGGTAAGTTATCTTCTATGCATCTTAAAGGCTGTAATTCCGTGTTACATTTTACTCTGAGTCATTAAAGAATCATGTATAGAAATACAGAAACATAAATCATCAGTTTCTTTTTGAATGAACTAAAGATGCGTCTTGTTTACCGTTTGAATCAAGAGTTCTCTAAATATATTGAATTATAAACCCAGTCAAACGTGCATGCTTACTCATATCTGGAATTATTGTTGGAAAATTTCTTTAACCAATGAATTCTTTATATGTTCTTTTTATGTTAGAATCTTTGAAGAAGAGGTCTGCTGATGTAGGTTTATGAGGCCAAAGGAGGGAGAATGGGGCTCTAGGGAGGGCTACCCTATGCAGATTAATAAACGAACTGTGCAATAGACAGTTTACCTTATGCATAAAGCATGCTATCTCGTGCAAGGTATGAAATATCTGAGCTGAAATCTTACTGAGGGTAAATTTGGGGGTGTCGGGTGTATTAGGTGTAACCGGATTTCAGACACAAACAGCAATCTTGAGGGACTGCGTGAGCATATTTTCGAGCTTTGTAAAGTCTCATTTTCCATAGAACAGCCAAAAGTTTGCTGCGTGGTTGCAATTGGTCTGTGGCAGCCTATTGACAGACATTATTTGCTATGGTAAATCTGCATTACCTTGCCGCAACCTTGTAGCACGTTTGTAGCAACATCACAGCAGACCTTGGCACAGGCTGTTTTTCTGCAAGGCAAGGCTTCCTGACAAAGCACGCGTGACCAGCATGCGTTTTAGTGTATAATGTTTGGACCATTGTTAATTTATTTTTGGGTCACATCCTTCCGAAGACACAATAATATGTAAGTATTTTTTTCTTGTTGAAAATATTCAAATACAGTCGGACCTTTTTATCTCGAACTCGCTTATTTCGAATTACCGCTTATCTCGAAGTGAAAATCTGGTCCCTGTTTTAACATGAAACTATGACAACAGGTAACAAAATAATGTGGAAAAGAGGAGAAATTGCTCCTGAGGAGCAATTTCTCCACTTTTCCACGTTATTATATATATATATTTCTAACTTCAGGAGTCAAATTACATATTCATTTGTTAAATGTGGTTGTTCAATTTATTGTTTTCCTCACTCTCTCAACTCTGATATGTCGAGGTACGGATATCTCGAAGTGTTTCAGTGAATCCCTTGGAATTCGAAATAACGAGAGTCGACTGTATACACTGTATATTATAAATCATGATCTTTTTATTGCAATATACTTTGAAATATCATTTTTTAAGATTCTTGAAAATAGGACTGAACCTGCTATAGCAATGTAAGCACAGAAAATATAGGATAAGTTCTCTACAAAATGCAACATGTTTGTTATCCTTGCTAGGGGAGCCAGTAAGTCTAAATTTTACCACTCATACTTATGGCAAGTCAGCAGACGACAGGTTCATTATATTTTACTACCTTTTCCAGTAAATAGGCTTTGACATTTTATGCATTAGAAGACAATGTGCATTAAATGTCAAAACCTATTTACTGGGAAAAATAAGAAAAAAATATCAAAACGTCCTCTGCTGAAATTTTTACCCGGCATGGAGAGCATTATAACAGAGACTGCTGTAGCAATTTTATATCATTAACCCTTGTTCTGCTGAATAAATTAAGATGCCACACCCTTTTCAAATTTCAGCCAATCAGATTACTTGATCCAGATTGTTGATATAAATTCACATACTTGATAGCAAACAGAGCAGATCCAGATCGATTGGCTTCTTCAGAAGCCAACTGATCTGGATCTACCCTGTTTGCAAAGGCAGGGTATACCCGGGTTCAGCAGGACTAGGGTTAAAGTAAGTATGAGAGGAAAAATTGCTGTCAGAGCAAACGATTCCCTACAGGAGCAGGTTTATCAGGGTCCAGACTGTTTGTCATCTCGTCAGTACTCGTTATCATACCAATACATGCCATTACGAAAACATGCCTATTCAAGTATACTGAAAATTTTACCGC
Source organism: Anodontia alba (assembly GCA_964016985.1). NCBI lineage: Eukaryota > Metazoa > Mollusca > Bivalvia > Lucinida > Lucinidae > Anodontia > Anodontia alba. The sequence continues at coordinate 39,438,565 of OZ024826.1, forward strand.
CAAAAAATGAAAATTTTCAGAGAAAAAAATCTGATATTCTTCATATTTCTGCTCAAAACATAGATTGTGGGTAATCTTTAGAACTGCCTCGGCGAGGCGATTCAAACGAGTACCCACAATATAGTTTTTTGAGCAGAAATAAGAAAAAATAATGTAACCCCTGTAAACCCCAGTTTTACCATATAAAAGGGGTTTTAAGGGGGTCTGAATTATATAGACATGTTTTTCATGATGCTATGTAAATTTCTTATCGTATGTACTGTATGGATAACAGGAGAGCTGTTTAGCCATTGAGTCTGCAACTAGTCCCTGGGTCTACCAGATTCATAGTAACATACAATAAGCGGACAACAAACAAATGCTACATTTCCTAGCAATTTTGAAACTGGTTTTGCAAGAGATGAGCTACTTGGTTTTTGCTATACAGCTTGCATGTGGAATTTATCATTACACTTGAGGTTGAATATAAAGTTCACATTTAAATCATTTCTCATAATTGATTGCCACAGTTCTGTCACGACGGAAGAAGGCCTGCTCTGTGTCGTTTGCGCCGTGTGTGTGGCCATGGCGGATCCGAGTGCGAGGGATACGCTGTTTGGACATTGGTCTCCGTCACATGTTCCTTTGTCCATCCGTATTCGACATGGCAACCTTGTTTTTTTTTTTGTTTTTTTTTTATCATCGACACAGATTTGGCTCATGTCTTCCGAAAGTGAGTTATGCGTATTTGTGCATGAGACAGCAACTTACTCATCTTTCATGGTTTGTATTTTGAATAATAATAATAAAAAAACATTCCTATTATCATGAGGTTAGTACTACTAGGATGGTGGTCAGTGGATGGTAGATGATAGCAGTGCTGTGCTCCATGGAGACGGTCTACGGTGGCATGTTGTATAACCAGAATCTTGTTGGATTTTGAAAGGTGAGATTGGCACAACTGGTTGACTTCTGTCCGCTCTCCAGCATCATTCTTATGTTTTCCAATAAATTTACCTGCTCCATTTCAGAACATTATATATAAACTGTTTCTGTTGCTACTATTATGAAACATGTTGTCTGCGTTATTCGTATAATATACGAACATAACAAATACTTATATTGTACATGCTATATTATATAATTACTCTGCACTGCCATATGTCATCGTGTATGTTTCATTATATTGTATCTCATGGGCTTAACAACCTTTTGAAATTTTGGAATAAGAAACCTATTCTGTTCTATGCATAGTGGGTTTGACTTGTTATTTATTTATTTCTTTATTTTTTCAAGTATGACAAAGGAATTTTATGTTTTTGAACACCTGGGGCAACTCTTGTTTCTTATTTCACAGAATTTGTAGATTTTTCAACTTGTTAGATTCATATCTTATAGATTATGAAAGAACTAGACAAAGTGCCCAGTGGGGCACATATACCCCCGACCAGCGCTACCGCCACTTTGTAAAGAGCACAAAGTATGTAGCTTTGACTCTGGAGATGGCAGTTGTATGCTATATGTTATAACATTGAAAAAATTCAATCACACATAATATGAAGCCCTTGACCTCAAAGGTCAGGCACAGGTGCAGGGATTGAGCTAAATAAAACTTTAGCCCTTTAACTATCACCATATACCAGTGAAATCAATCTTTATAATATAAGCAAAAATGACATTAGTATGAAACGTCTGTGACCTTGACTGAAAAGCCATGCCCCAGCTTGGGGATGGTGCCGAGAAAATTTTCAGACCTATATATACCATCATGCTTAATATTAATGAAACCAACAAAATGGTCTTCATAATATAGCTATATAAACTTAGATGCATTTTTTTTTACTTTTATATGAAATTTCTACGTCTGTGACCTTGACCTCAAGGTCATACCCCAGGATAAGGATGATGCTGAGTAAAACTCTAGACCTATATCTACCAACATGTAAAATATAAATGAAATTCCTCAAAGGGTCTTGATGGTATAGCTATATAAACATAAACACAAAAATTTTGACTGATTTATGAAAATTCTAAGTCCGTGACCTTGACCCCAAAGTTATTCCCCGTGATAGGGTTGGTGCTGATAGAAACTTAAGCCCTATATCTACCATCAGGCCAAACATGAATTAAATCCATCAAAGGCTCTTCATAATATAAGGTCTTATAAACTTTAACGTAAAAACTTTGACCCTAAGACAAAAATAAAGTATGAACGAATAATGCTTCAACGGATGGATGGACAGACAAACAGATTCCTTGCTGATAGCTATATCTGCTCAACCTTTCAATTAGGGGATAATAGGTCTTGATGATATGGCTATATAAACTTAAAAGCAAAAAACTTTTACTTTTAAATGAAACTTCTAAGTTCGTGACCTTGACCTCGGTCACACCCGGGGTGGGGATCATGCGGAGTAAGACTATAGGCCGATATATAGCAACATGTCAAATATAAATGAAATTCCACAAGGACGATACAGCTATATAAACTTAAACACGAAACTTTTGACATTTTAATGAAAATTGGAAGTCCGTGACCTTGACCCAAAGGTCACCCCCGAGGTGGGGATGGTGCCAATAAAAACGTAAAGCTATATCTACCATCATGCCGAATATGAATGAAATCCATCAAAGGGTCTTCAAAATATGAGGTCTTATAAACTCTAACGTAAAAACTTTGACCCTAAGACAAAAATAAAGTATGAACGAATAATGCTTCAACGGATGGACGGACAGACAAACAGATTCCTTGCTGATAGCTATATCCGCTGGACCTTTCAATTAGGGAATACTGAAATTTAACAAAAGGTCTTGATGATATGGCTATATAAACTTAAACGCAAAAATTTTTTACTTTTATATGAAATTCTATGTTCGTGACCTTGACCTCGGTCACACCCTGAGCGGGGATCATGCGGAGTAAGACCCTAGGCCAATATCTAGCAACATGTCAAATATAAATGAAATTCCTAAAGGGTCTTGATGATATAGCTATATAAACTTAAACACAAAAAACTTTGACTTTTTTTATGAAAATTCTAAGTCCTTGACCTTGACCCCAAGGTCACCCTCGGGGTGGGGATGGTGCTGATAAAAACTTTTGACCTATATCTACCATCATGCCAAATATGAATGAAATCCATCAAAGGGTCTTCAAAATATGAGGTCTTATAAACTTTAACGCAAAAACTTCGACTCTGACATTTTTTTTATGAAAATTCGAAGTCCGTGACCTTGACCCCAAGGTCACCCCCGGGGTGGGGATGGTGCTGATAAAAACTTTAGACCTATATCTACCATAATGCCAAATATGAATGAAATTCATCAAAGGGTCTTCAAAATATGAGGTCTTATAAACTTTAACGCAAAAACTTTGACCCTGACTTTTTTATGAAAATTCTAAGTCCGTGACTTTAACCCCAAGATCACCCCCGGGGTTGGGATGGTGCTGATAAAAACTTTAGACCTATATCTACCTTCATGCCAAATATGAATGAAATCCATCAAAGGGTCTTCAAAATATGAGGTCTTATAAACTTTAACGCAAAAACTTTGACCCTGTGACGGAAAGACGAACGAACGAACGAACGTACGAACGAACGAACGTACTTATGAACGAACGAACGGACGAACGGAAAAGCGAAAACTATATACCCCCATATACTTCGTATGTCGGGGGTATAATTATATAATGTGATATGATATCAACAAAACAGATTTTATCTTGTATAAAAGAAATTAATGTTCTAAACTATTGTTACTGAATCATCTTGTTTGTTTGTGTTGAGGTTTTACGGCCCAGTCAACCCAATGGAGTCATGTCGAGCGCGGTCAGTTTACCTAACCACACGTTTACTGGGCAGGCTTAGTATTCTATGCGGTAAACCAGTATTGTGCACATTCTTTCGCCAGAAACTGACAACTGCCCTTCTTGAATCAGCGGAAGGGAGAGAATGACCGTAGAAAATATTTCATGATCAATCTCCACGAAAGAATGTTGCCGACCTCGGCGGGGGTTGAACCCGCGACCTCCTGGTCTCCAGTCGGACGGCGCATCCAACTGAGCCACCGAGGCCGGCTACTGAATCATCTCTAAAAGATATAACTGGAATATAATTTATATTATAGACGTTTAAAAAAGCTATAAAATCCTAAAAAATGTAATATTTAACATTTTGGAAGAACTTGTTTTAGGACCTATGTGGCATTTAACATTTTAGAAGAACTTGTTTTAGGACCTATGTGGCATTTAACATTTTAGAATAACTTGTTTTAGGACCTATGTGGCCGTATTAGGTTATGACATCTATACAAATTACTATTAGCTCTTATTTCATTGAAAACAGCCCTTCCAAGGCACCAAAAAATGTTGATGGCACTGAAATGTGATCTTGGCAAGTCTGATGATGATTATGATGATGAGGACGACAGTGACAACAATAACAAAAGTGATGATGATGATATTGATTGTGGCATTGTTAACATTTATGATATACAGTCGACACTCGTTATCTCGAATTCGCTTATCTTGAATAACCGCATATCTCGAAGTAAAAATATGGTCCCTGTTTTCTACATGGAATTCTAACAACAGGTAACAAAATACTGTGGAAAAGAGGAGAAATGGAGCAATTTCTCCTCTTTTCCAAAATATTTTTAATGTATCTCTAACTTCAGGAGTCAAATAACATATTCATTTGTGAAATTTGTTTGCTCGATGTATTTTTTCCTTATTTCTGCAAATCTGATATGTCGAAGTACGGATATCTCGAAGTATTTTAGAGAGTCCCCTGGACTTCGAGATAACGAGAGTCGACTGTATTATATTGTAAGAATGATAATGTTTATTGTTAAACACTTAACCCTTAAAGAGGCAAACAAAATTGTAGCAAAACAAAAACATTCTATGTTTTTTTTTTTTTTTTTTTTTTTTTTCTTCATTATTTCTTAGAGGAAATAAGGCTTAAAAATTTCATGCGAATCATCTGCCGAGTGGAGCAGTGCATATTGTTTCGAGGTTACAATCAACAAACTATCAACAGAGTTATGCCCCTTTGGAAATTTCTGTAACGGCTAACTCCTACAGTTTACACCCGATCAAACTGAAAATTGGTTTATAGTTAGACCATGATGTGGAGCAACGCACATTGTTTCGAGGTTACATTCCACCAAATACTAACAAAAGTATGTCCCTTTGAAAATTTCTGTGAACTTTTCGTTTCCGGCTAACTCCTACAGTTTACATCTGATCAAGCCGAAACTTAATTCATAGTTAGATCATGATGTGGAGCAACGCATATATGTTCGAGGTTAGTGCCCATCAAATATTAGCAAGTTATGCCCTTTTGCAAATATCTGTAAACTGTTCATTTCCAGCAAAGTCCTCCTACAGTTTACTTTCGAACAAGCTGAAACTTGACTTATGGTTAGACCATGATGAGGAGCAGCGCGTATTATTTCGAGGTTACAGTCCACAAAATATTAGCAAATTTATGACCCTTTGAATTTTTTGTTTGTTTCTGGCTAATTCCTACTATTGTTTACATTCGAGACCATGATGTGGAGCAGCGTATATTGTTTCGAGATTACAGTCCGTCAAATATTAGCAGAATTATGCCTTTTGAAAATTTCTGTATTTTTTGTTTCCCGCTAAGTCCTCCTACAGTTTGCATCCGATCAAGCTGAAACTTTATTTATAGTTAGACCATTATGTGGAGCAGTGCATACTTTGTAAATATGTTGACTCTCGCTATCTCGAACTCGCTTATCTCGAATAACCGCTTATCTCGAAGTGAAAATCTGGTCCCTGCCTAAACACGAAAACCTAACAACATGTAAACATATTGTGGAAAAGAGGAGAAATTGCTCCTAAGGAGCAATTTCTCCTCTTTTCCACAATATTTTCAATATATCTCTAACTTCAAGAGTCCAATTAAACAAATGTGGTTAATCGAATTAGTTTTTTTTTCCTCAATTCTGCAAATCTGATATGTCGAAGTACGGATATCTCGAAGTATTTCAAAGATTCCCTTGGACTTCGAGGTAACGAGAGTCGACTGTCGTTACACTTTGATGTGGAGCACCGCATATTGTTTCTAGGTTACAAAATATTAGCAGAGCTATGCCCCTTCGAAACTTTCTGTAAACTTTTCGTTTCCGGCTACCTGCTTTTACATTTAAATGCAATCATTCTAAAACTTTGTAAATAGTTACACTATGTGGAGCAGCGCATATTGTTTTGAGGTAATTGTTCATCAAATATTAGCAGTTATACCCCTTTGAAAATTTTGGTAATTTATGGTTAAACTTTTTGCTCCGGCTAACTATTCCTATTACATCCAAACAATATGAAAGTGTGTAAATAGTTACACCATGATCTGGAGCTGTGCATATTATTTCGAGGTTACAGTACACCAAACATTAGTAGAGTTATGCCCCTTTGAAAAGTCTGGTAATGTTTCGGTTTCCAACTAAGTCCACTTACAGTTTACATCCGGAGCAGTGAATTGTACATAAGTAAGAATAACATATTATTATTAGCCACGGGTGTATTGTGCCTCCGTTTGCGGAGCTCTTGTTCAAGATTGTGAAGTAGATACGAAAGTCAGAATGACTGTTGCATACTCAAGCGGCCTTCACATCAAAACCAGGATATGATATGGAACCAGAAAAGCATAGCAACTGAGTGACTTTTTACTCTGACCATTGTAGCCTAAATTATTGGGAATAGATAGGAAGGTTATCCAGATATTTTTTTCTTATTTCTCCACAAAGAAAACATGCATGCAGCTAATAACCTGGTAGAGGTGTTTCTACCTAGCAAACATACAATGTCGCCACAAGAAATAAAAGTAACGATACAAACATGTTTTAGTTGTAAAATGCTGCTTACATAAAGCTAAGAGAGACACCCTAGTTAAGTGGTTAAGAGTATTCGACTGAGTTGTTGAAGGTTGTGGATTCGAGCACAAACCAAGCAGATAATTCATATTAAATGTCAATGACATTCTCTCTATAAAATAAAATAAAATAAAATAAAATAAAATAATAACAATAAACAAGAGGACCATGATGGTCCTATATCGCTCACCTGAGCAAACAGCTTTGCAAACTTACTGTTGAAGTTTCAGCCAAGTTCACTGCTCTAAGATTTTTATATAAATTTTATAGCACTACTCCCGAGCGGCCATGTTGAATCTTGAAAGAAGGTCACCAAAAGAACAATTCTGCTAAGTTATAGTGAAATTGGTCCAGTGGTTTCTGACAAAAAGATTTTTGAAGTTTTTTTATATAGCTATATAGGGAAAATAAGCCCCACCACCTAATGGCCATATTTTTTGACGAATCATGACAGCTTGAACAAACTTGGTAGAGGGCCACCAAAGGAACATTCCTGCAAAGTTATATGGAAATCGGTTCAGTTGTTTCTGACAAGAAGATTTTTAAAGTTTTCTAATTAGATATATAGGGAAAATAAGCCTCACCCCTAGCAAATCCATGTTGCCGAATCATGATTGCTTGAACAATCTTGGTACAGGGTCACCAAAGCAACATCCCTGCCAAGTAATATTGAAATCGGTCAGGTGGTTTCTGACAAGAAGAATTTTAAAATTTTCTATACAGATATATACGGAAAATAAGCCCCGCCGCCTGGCGGCCATGTTTTTTGACGTATCATGAGGACTTGAACAATCTTGGTAGAAGGTTACCAAAGCAACATTCCTGCCAAGTTACAATGAACTCGATCCAACGGTTTCTTACGAGATTTTTAATTTTTTCTATATAGATATATAGGTAAAATATGCCCCGCCCCCTAGCGGCCATGTTTTTTGACGAATCATGCCGGCTTGAACAATCTTAATAGAGGATCACCAAATAAACATTTCTGTAATATTATATTGAAATCTGTCCAGTGGTTTCTGACAAGACGATTTTTAAAGTTTTCTATATAGATAATATAGGGAAAATAAGCCCAGCCCCCTGGCGGCCATGTTATTTGACGAATCCAAATGGCTTGAACAATCTTGGTAGAAGATCATCAGAGGAACATTTCTGCAAAATTACATTGAAATCGGTCCAGTGGTTTCTGATAAGAAGATTTTTAAAGTTTTCTAAACAGATATATAGGGAAAATAAGCCCCGCCACCTAGCGGCCATGTTTTTTGACAAATCATGACGGCTTGAACAATCTTGGTAGAGGATCAACAAGGGAACATTTTTGCCAAGTTATATAGAAATCGGTCCTGAGGTTTCTGGCAAGAAGATTTTTAAAGTTTTCCATATAGATATACAGGGAAAATAAGCCCCGCCCCCAGGCGGCCATGTTTTTTGACGAATCTAAATGGCTTGAACAATCTTGGTAGGAGATCATCAAAGGAACATTTCTGCAAAATTACACTGAAATCGATCCAGTGGTTTCTGACAAGAAGATTTTTTTAAAGTTTTCTATATAGATATATAGGGAAAATAAGCCCCGCCCCCTGGCGGCCATGTTATTTGACGAATCCAAATGGCTTGAACAATCTTGGTAGAGAATCGCCAAAGGAACATTTCTGCAAAAGTATATTGAAATCGGTCCAGTGGTTTCTGACAAGAAGATTTTTAAATTTTTCTATATAGATATATAGGGAAAATAAGCCCCGCCCCATGGCGGCCATGTTTTTTGACGAATCCAAATGGCTTGAACAATCTTGGTAGAAGATCACCAAAGGAACATTTCTGCAAAATTATACTGAAATCGGTCCAGTGGTTTCTGACAAGAAGATTTTTAAAGTTTTCTATATAAATATATAGGGAAAATAAGCCCCGCCCCATGGCGGCCATGTTTTTTGACGAATCCAAATGGCTTGAACAATCTTGGTAGAGGATCACCAAAGGAACATCCCTGCCAAGTAATATTGAAATCGGTCAGGTGGTTTCTGACAAGAAGAATTTTAAAATTTTCTATACAGATATATACGGAAAATAAGCCCCGCCGCCTGGCGGCCATGTTTTTTGACGTATCATGAGGACTTGAACAATCTTGGTAGAAGGTTACCAAAGCAACATTCCTGCCAAATTACAATGAACTCGATCCAATGGTTTCTTACGAGATTTTTAATTTTTTCTATATAGATATATAGGTAAAATATGCCCCGCCCCCTAGCGGCCATGTTTTTTGACGAATCATGCCGGCTTGAACAATCTTAATAGAGGATCACCAAAGAAACATTTCTGCAAAATTATATTGAAATCTGTCCAGTGGTTTCTGACAAGACGATTTTTAAAGTTTTCTATATAGATAATATAGGGAAAATAAGCCCCGCCCCCTTGGCGGCCATGTTTTTTGACGAATCCGAATGGCTTGAACAATCTTGGTAGAAGATCATCAAAGGAACATTTCTGCAAAATTACATTGAAATCGGTCCAGTGGTTTCTGATAAGAAGATTTTTAAAGTTTTCTAAACAGATATATAGGGAAAATAAGCCCCGTCACCTAGCGGCCATGTTTTTTGACAAATCATGACGGCTTGAACAATCTTGGTAGAGGATCAACAAGGGAACATTTTTGCCAAGTTATATAGAAATCGGTCCTGAGGTTTCTGGCAAGAAGATTTTTAAAGTTTTCCATATAGATATACAGGGAAAATAAGCCCCGCCCCCAGGCGGCCATGTATTTTGACGAATCTAAATGGCTTGAACAATCTTGTTAGGAGATCATCAAAGGAGCATTTCTGCAAAATTACATTGAAATCGGTCCAGTGGTTTCTGACAAGAAGATTTTTTTAAAGTTTTCTATATAGATATATAGGGAAAATAAGCCCCGCCCCCTGGCGGCCATGTTATTTGACGAATCCAAATGGCTTGAACAATCTTGGTAGAGAATCGCCAAAGGAACGTTTCTGCAAAAGTATATTGAAATCGGTCCAGTGGTTTCTGACAAGAAGATTTTTAAATTTTTCTATATAGATATATAGGGAAAATAAGCCCCGCCCCATGGCGGCCATGTTTTTGACGAATCCAAATGGCTTGAACAATCTTGGTAGAAGATCACCAAAGGAACATTTCTGCAAAATTATACTGAAATCGGTCCAGTGGTTTCTGACAAGAAGATTTTTAAAGTTTTCTATATTAATATATAGGGAAAATAAGCCCCGCCCCATGGCGGCCATGTTTTTTGACGAATCCAAATGGCTTGAACAATCTTGGTAGAGGATCACCAAAGGAACATCCCTGCCAAGTAATATTGAAATCGGTCAGGTGGTTTCTGACAAGAAGAATTTAAAAATTTTCTATACAGATATATACGGAAAATAAGCCCCGCCGCCTGGCGGCCATGTTTTTTGACGTATCATGAGGACTTGAACAATCTTGGTAGAAGGTTACCAAAGCAACATTCCTGCCAAATTACAATGAACTCGATCCAATGGTTTCTTACGAGATTTTTAATTTTTTCTATATAGATATATAGGTAAAATATGCCCCGCCCCCTAGCGGCCATGTTTTTTGACGAATCATGCCGGCTTGAACAATCTTAATAGAGGATCACCAAAGAAACATTTCTGCAAAATTATATTGAAATCTGTCCAGTGGTTTCTGACAAGACGATTTTTAAAGTTTTCTATATAGATAATATAGGGAAAATAAGCCCCGCCCCCTTGGCGGCCATGTTTTTTGACGAATCCGAATGGCTTGAACAATCTTGGTAGAAGATCATCAAAGGAACATTTCTGCAAAATTACATTGAAATCGGTCCAGTGGTTTCTGATAAGAAGATTTTTAAAGTTTTCTAAACAGATATATAGGGAAAATAAGCCCCGTCACCTAGCGGCCATGTTTTTTGACAAATCATGACGGCTTGAACAATCTTGGTAGAGGATCAACAAGGGAACATTTTTGCCAAGTTATATAGAAATCGGTCTTGAGGTTTCTGGCAAGAAGATTTTTAAAGTTTTCCATATAGATATACAGGGAAAATAAGCCCCGCCCCCAGGCGGCCATGTATTTTGACGAATCTAAATGGCTTGAACAATCTTGGTAGGAGATCATCAAAGGAGCATTTCTGCAAAATTACATTGAAATCGGTCCAGTGGTTTCTGACAAGAAGATTTTTTTAAAGTTTTCTATATAGATATATAGGGAAAATAAGCCCCGCCCCCTGGCGGCCATGTTATTTGACGAATCCAAATGGCTTGAACAATCTTGGTAGAGAATCGCCAAAGGAACATTTCTGCAAAAGTATATTGAAATCGGTCCAGTGGTTTCTGACAAGAAGATTTTTAAATTTTTCTATATAGATATATAGGGAAAATAAGCCCCGCCCCATGGCGGCCATGTTTTTGACGAATCCAAATGGCTTGAACAATCTTGGTAGAAGATCACCAAAGGAACATTTCTGCAAAATTATACTGAAATCGGTCCAGTGGTTTCTGACAAGAAGATTTTTAAAGTTTTCTATATTAATATATAGGGAAAATAAGCCCCGCCCCATGGCGGCCATGTTTTTTGACGAATCCAAATGGCTTGAACAATCTTGGTAGAGGATCACCAAAGGAACATCCCTGCCAAGTAATATTGAAATCGGTCAGGTGGTTTCTGACAAGAAGAATTTAAAAATTTTCTATACAGATATATACGGAAAATAAGCCCCGCCGCCTGGCGGCCATGTTTTTTGACGTATAATGAGGACTTGAACAATCTTGGTAGAAGGTTACCAAAGCAACATTCCTGCCAAATTACAATGAACTCGATCCAACGGTTTCTTACGAGATTTTTAATTTTTTCTATATAGATATATAGGTAAAATATGCCCCGCCCCCAAGCGGCCATGTTTTTTGACGAATCATGCCGGCTTGAACAATCTTAATAGAGGATCACCAAAGAAACATTTCTGCAAAATTATATTGAAATCTGTCCAGTGGTTTCTGACAAGACGATTTTTAAAGTTTTCTATATAGATAATATAGGGAAAATAAGCCCCGCCCCCTTGGCGGCCATGTTTTTTGACGAATCCGAATGGCTTGAACAATCTTGGTAGAAGATCATCAAAGGAACATTTCTGCAAAATTACATTGAAATCGGTCCAGTGGTTTCTGATAAGAAGATTTTTAAAGTTTTCTAAACAGATATATAGGGAAAATAAGCCCCGTCACCTCGCGGCCATGTTTTTTGACAAATCATGACGGCTTGAACAATCTTGGTAGAGGATCAACAAGGGAACATTTTTGCCAAGTTATATAGAAATCGGTCCTGAGGTTTCTGGCAAGAAGATTTTTAAAGTTTTCCATATAGATATACAGGGAAAATAAGCCCCGCCCCCAGGCGGCCATGTATTTTGACGAATCTAAATGGCTTGAACAATCTTGTTAGGAGATCATCAAAGGAGCATTTCTGCAAAATTACATTGAAATCGGTCCAGTGGTTTCTGACAAGAAGATTTTTTTAAAGTTTTCTATATAGATATATAGGGAAAATAAGCCCCGCCCCCTGGCGGCCATGTTATTTGACGAATCCAAATGGCTTGAACAATCTTGGTAGAGAATCGCCAAAGGAACATTTCTGCAAAAGTATATTGAAATAGGTCCAGTGGTTTCTGACAAGAAGATTTTTAAAGTTTTCTATATAGATATATAGGGAAAATAAGCCCCGCCCAATGGCGGCCATATTTTTTGACGAATCCAAATGGCTTGAACAATCTTGGTAGAAGATCACCAAAGGAACATTTCTGCAAAATTATACTGAAATCGGTCCAGTGGTTTCTGACAAGAAGATTTTTTAAGTTTTCTATATAAATATATAGGGAAAATAAGCCCCGTCCCATGGCGGCCATGTTTTTTGACGAATCCAAATGGCTTGAACAATCTTGGTAGAGGATCACTAAAGAAACATGTCTGCAAAATTATATTGAAATCGGTCCAGTGGTTTCCGACAAGAAGATTTTTTAAGTTTTTAGTTAAAAAACTATTTTTAGCTCCTGTGAGCTAGATATGCAATGGACCGGAACCATTTGAACAACTTTGAAAGAGGACCAACCAAGGATCATTCCTGTGAAATTTGGTCAAAATCCAATCAGTGGTTCAGGAGGAGATGTTGTTTAAAGATTGTTGACGGACGGACGGACAGACGGACGACGACGACGACGACGACGACGACGGACGGTGAGTGATCACAATAGCTCACCTTGAGCCTTCGGCTCAGGTGAGCTAAAAAAGATCTGCTACAAATTAAGGATAAAAAGACCCAGCTTCGAGGGAAATAACCAATTCTGACCATGGAGGCAATTTACAATATAGGTTATTTCCCTTCATAAAGTGTTGCACTATTAAATATTGCACTAAGCAGTTGTAAGGAGTATTTATGTCCCAATATTTACATCACGAAAACATGGTTATATAATTTTGACCCCCTTAAACCCCACTTTTATACAGTGAAACTGGGGTTTACAGGGGTGATATTATTTTTCATATTTCTGCTCAAACACATAGATTGTGGGTACTCGTTAGAACCGCCTCGCCGAGGCGGTTCTAATGAGTACCCACATCCTATGTTTTTGAGCAGAAATATGAAAAATATCAGAATTTTTATCTGAAAATTATCATTTTTTGGTGGTAAAAGTTTCAGTATATTTGAATAGGCTTGTTTTCGTAATGGAAAAGGTATGCAGAGGATACTGGTACGAAATGTTGCTGAAAAGTAAGTAGAAAGGATACAAATTAAACGTAGGGGATGCAACTCTTAATTTTTCGTTCAAGGGGAGTAAAAAATTTCCTTTTAGAATTGACCCATTTTCAGAAGGGGTTTTATCGTGCAGGAAAGTAAATGGGATGCCTAAAAGTTGTTGACCTTTCTAGCTCACCTGAGCACTCCCCGTCCGTCGTCCGTCCTTACGTTCACACCTTTAAACGACGACTCCTCTGAAACCCCTGGGCCAGATGTGGAGTCTTCTGTTAAAATGTGCGCGCGCGCGCGCGCGTGTGTGTGTGTGTGTGTGTTGCGGGGGAGGGAGGGGTGAACATTTGTACAAATGGTCCGTAAATAAAGATTGCAGCCATGCCCATATATGGTAAAGACTCTTAAAAATCTTCTTCTCCATAACCGAGAAAGCTTTTGGGCTGAATCTTGGTATATAACATCCAGGACTCAAGGTCTACCAAGTTTGTAAATGATGACCGTAGTTGACCTTTGGCCTTTTTACGCCGTCAAATTTGCGTCTCTATACATCTGTATGGGGTAAATGCTGAAAAGTCATTTTGTCAAAATGTAGTAAAGACTAATGGCTTTAACTTACAATGTATGAGGTGGGTGGGGGGTGGGGGCGGGGGCGGGGGCGGGGGCGGGAGAGATGTGTAAAACACTTATACAAACAAAACAAAAATAATGGCAGATACTTTGAAAGAAACGTTTTCGAATTGTTGTTCAAAAGTCATGAACCATGTATACATTTTGCCAAGGCAACTGAACGTATAAAAAGCTGAATTGAACTTTTATAGTTTTAGATCGTTTACTCGGGTGGGCCATTTTGGCCAATGAGCTTCTAATAATTGATATTTTCAAAGAGTTTGAGAAGTATCTTTATTTGCATTAAAATGAAAGCATTCCATTGTCGAATCAGTATATACTAGCCCAGGACTCCCCTATCTAAAGATCTGCTGTAATCAAAGTATTGAAAAACTCACAGGCTAATAGTAACTATCAAGAAACAATCCGTGGCACTTATTTTTTATGTATACGTCAAAGGTAATGATAGTTCGGAGTAAACCAAAACTCGGAAAATAGCTGGAGTCATTTAGGTTAGTTCAATGAATCTTGATAGATATGCCATCATGTGTGCCGGCCTCGGTAGCTCAGTTGGATGCGCCGTCCGACTTGAGACCAGGAGGTCGCGGGTTCAACCCCCGCCGAGGTCGGCAACATTCTTTCGTGGAGATTGATCATGAAATATTTTCTACAGTCATTCTCTCCCTTCCGCTGATTCAAGAAGGGCAGTTGTCAGTTTCTGGCGAAATAATGTGCACAATACTGGTTAACCGCTTAGAGGACCACGCCTGTCCAATAAACGTGTGGTTAGGTAAACTGACCGCGCTCGACATGACCCTATTGGGTTGACTGGGCCGTAAAACCTCAACACAAACAAAATGCCATCATGTGCGGCATAAGCGTACATGCCATTGCTGAGGCTAAACGACTCGCTATTTTTATTTATTTTATTTATTTATTTATTTATTTTGAACAAGCTAATACTTGTTTTTAAGCAAAACATTCGCGGTTACTCGCAAAGTATTGCACGTTCATTTGTGACAGTTTTCGACGAACGGTATCGAGTATCCGAGAACTATTTTCAAATTGTCGTTTGGCACAACCACAATGACCGCCTATGCAAATAAACATTTTGTATGCTTGTTCGTAAAATAAAAATATGGAAACCTTTATTGTGTTGGTATTATATATTCGATCCCTTCATCATCATCATCATCATCATCATCAACAACGGATTTTTGATTAACGTGCAGGTGCAGGGGCAATATCCACATCAATGGGCCCCATTCGAGGTAGCTGGCTTGCTGCACGTATGGCAGATCTCACATCAGATCTCCAGGTAATTCTATCATGAGGGTCGATAGCCGAGGGCTTCCACTATCTCCAATCCCTCTCTATCAGCTGCTTCCCTGTTATCTTTAGCCTCCCAGGTCCACCCTTTCCATCAACCTGTAGGTTAAAGGCTGTCTTAACTGCACCATTGGAGCGTTCCACGTGTCCATACCAGCGGAGCCTTCTCTCCTTTAGAATGAGGTCCCAGATCCTCAATGCCATGCCGCGCAAGTGGCTCTGATATTGGACCTGGTGATGACAATGTCTTGCGGCTTGACATTGCAGATCTGTTTGACCATTGCCCTGACATTTCGCTATAGACGTCGGAGGTTTGGCTTTGTCAATGGCCAAGTCTCACTGGCATGGAGCATTGCGCTCCGCACAAAAGAACTGTACACACAACATACAATTCCATGATAAAATCAGAAAAAATCCATTAATATTTGTTTTCTTGAGCTATTTGAAGGATTTTGTAGGGACTGAAAAAAATTCGAATCATCCAGGGTAAACACCCCATCCGGGTTCGAGCCATCGAGGTTATACTGTATATATTATAGTATAGTCTTATTCACTGGATCTCTCAAAGCAAAGGCGGTTTTTGCTTTGAGAGTTTCAATGATCACGTTTTGTTCAGGCTGTGTAATTGATCCACGACGTCAGAAGACGTACCTTCGTACGAGCGTACATGTGCATCCAGCGAAGATTCAGATAAAAATCTTCGCTAGGCGCATTTTGGATAGCCAAGTACGCAAATTATCTTCACGCAGATATCGAAGACACTGATTAGATGCGCGTATGCGCAGGCTGATTTGAGTCTTCGTTGGGCGCACATGTCAGAAGGTAATTTCTCACTTTGGGGCTCAATTATGTTTTCCGATGTCGAAATTCATCGGAGTACACATTACGACATTGTATTTCATATAAGGATAGGTAAGTAGGTTTTAATAAATAACAATGAATGACTCGTATTTCGTAAAAACAACAACAAAAAAACAAAAAAAAAAAAAACAAAAAAAACAAAAAAAAAAACAGTCATTTTCGAAGCGATGCAAATCGAAACACTGGTGCATTTTAATATAGTCTAATAAACATTTTCGTTTTTTTTTTTTTTTTTTTTTTTTGTAAAGACTCGTATATTTGCCGTTGTATTACGCATTTTGTGTTTAATTCAATAATAAGGGTTTTCTCAACCTACAGTTAACCTAAACCTGACTTTATGTTTTGTGTTTAATTCAATAATAAGGGTTTTCTCAACCTACAGTTAACCTAAACCTGACTTTATCGTTCGTTATCTTTAGTATGAAGTAATCATTGGAATGTAAACAATACTACAGTTTTTCTCCTTATTTGTTACATGATGTTACTGTTTCTTGTATTATTTTTCATATATTGAAACAATACTGGCCAAATATAGGCTGTGTTCAGTGACGGTGGTCTTCCCTCCATATACCTTAATACAAACCCTTTGGGCAATAAATCTTTCTGGCACATTCCGGTCCATTTACCCCTTTCATCCTTGCAGACCAAAACAGATATGTTTGCAAACAGTGAAGGCCTAGACGAGCCGTCTCATCTGGATCTACACTGTTTGCCATTCTGTTCCGGATTTTGTGCTGACACCCCTATTTTAATAATGAAGTATTCTAAAATTCGAAGATGGAAGAGTCCAACTCAGAAACTAAGGGTTGAAAGGGTTAAGCATGTACACAAGCTGAATTCAAACTTGCAAAGAATACCAGGACATGAATTTGCATCCACCGAATAGGTTCTTTAGGATAGAATATTATATATTAACACATTGTATACTGAATAGACTCTTCCACACTACATATTGGAAGAGTCCAATTTCGTTTAGGTACATCCGGCTATGAGATTTACATATTCCTAGAGAAAAATGGTTAAACTATTTGCAAACCGTGGAGGAGACCCTGATCAGACGCCGCGTTCTGCACTGTTTGCCAATTACCCCTTTACGTGTTCCCCGAATACAATGGGTTAATCCAAAGAATTCTTTTATCTTATCCCAAGAAAAAAAATCACTTACTGCAGTGATTTTTTTTTACAAATTTGCCTTTATGGGTCCTGGGACTCGCAAGGTCCAGAATTCATGCATTCCAAACGCAAACCATGCATTCAGCCTAGGACTCATGGTGATACATTTTGTTGCGTCCTAGACTTTAAATTTAAACTTGTGTAACAGTGTTTTATAATTACTTTCTTGATATTTTAATTGGATGTGCAATAAAAGTAAATAGTTGTGACTGAGTTGCTTTAATTCTTTCCAGAAAACTTCCCGAGAAATATGAAACTATAGTACCACTGTCTATTAAAACTGAAGTGTTAAACTGTTTTCACACACAGAGTTGTGAAAATGTTTTCATAAAACTTCAGTTTTAGTGATTGATGATCAAATACCTGTGATACATGATTAAGGGCAGACATTTTGTCTGGTTTGATTAGACCTGAGGATTAGACTGTTATAAAGCAGAGACTTTTTTGTCTGTTGCTTTGACTGGACTGTGATAATCATACAAATATTTGTAAACTAAAAGCAGACTTTTTTGTCTGTTGCTTTTGGCTAGACTCTGACTGTGATAGCCATACACATATTTGTAAACTAAAAGCAAACTAGATTAGACTGTGTTATAAAGCAGAGACTTTTTTGTCTGTTGCTTTGACTGGACTATGATAATCATACAAATATTTGTAAACTAAAAGCAGATTTTCTTGTCTGCTGCTTTGACTAGGCTGTAAAACAAATGAATTTGATCTGTGAAAATAAGTCGAAAATAGGTTTTAAGTTTGTTTCTTTCGTTTATCTGAACTTGCTAAAGACGTGGGTTCAGTTTGGGACTGGGAGTTTTCGTTATCGAGATCGCCATCATCGGCAGTCTCAGACTGAGAGGCCTTTGCTGTCCATGTCGGTCTGCTTTTGCTGAACTAGCAGGCCGAACAGTGTTTGCTGTAAATATCTCAACAGACTATAAAACAATACTTCAGTGTCCGCTAAGTTTTCCTCCGGTACTGGACAACTTGGTATTGATTATTTGACCGTAAAGGTAAAATCGGTGTACCGAAGAGAGATACGACACCTTCCAGTACTGGGTTTTACCAAATACTGTACTGAAACACCGCTTGCGCATTCGCTTTTTCCGAAAATGAAAGTAGACTTCAAGAATCAAAATGTACGTACATTCGAGATTTTTTATGAGTCCCGCGGACTCACCGAGGCTAATTTTTTGCTTCCTCTTGCGAAATTATGCGTATAGGACGCACGTCTAAAAATCACTGCTTACTGTGACATTTTCGGTTCACATCGAGAATCTCTCATCGATGGTTCTCGATGAAAACCGAAACTGTCACCGAAACTGTCACAGTGTGTGAATTTTTTTCTCGGGATATGATAAACTAATTATTTCAATAAACCTGAAATTACATTTTGGACAGCCGTTAAAACTCAAAATAAAATGATATCGCTTTTCCTGACAAATAATTCTAACCCTTTAGAATTTGAAAGCAAAATTGTTGTTCGGCTGCAAAGTTTTGTTTAACCCTTAAAATGCCAAGAAAACCTGCATCTGAAAATGTCGTCTGTTTATGTCGTCTGCTGAATATTCTTGCAAACATTTCAAACCTATTTTTGCATACAGGCAAACAGTGTAGCCCTTTATCAGAGTGCTCCTAGAGGAGCAGTCTGATCTGGGTCTACAATGTTTACAAAAATGACTTAAAAAATCACAAGCAGGTGACAAAACAGACGACAGTTGTTGTGTTGGCCAGTTTAATGGTTAAACATTCAACCACTAAAGTCAAAAGATAAACTATTTACAGCAACACTCATTCATTTTCAACCCACTGGACCACTGGATTGTTTTCTGATCCTGCCAGTAAGATGCCACAAAACTCTGATTATGTAATTGGCACTTTTACCCTTTAATATCCGAAATCATCGTTTTAAAACATTCATTTATTGCTCAGAGATTTACTGCCGACGAAGAAATAAAACGCTGCACAAAGTATTAATTAGACGGAAAATGGATTGCAGAAGAGAGAGAGAGAGAGAGAGAGAGAGAGAGAGAGAGAGAGAGAGAGAGAGAGAGAGAGAGAAACTGAGACGTGGTTGTAGTTAGTCGAGTACAAATTATATATAAAAAGATATATAACCGCGGGGCCAGTTTAAAAATATAAACGGAGTTACTCAGAAGATGCCACAATCACAAAGTACAGCAATAACAAGATAAAACGGCGCAGATGTAATAGCGGGAGTGCAAACAGAAAAGAGTTGCAAAGGAGGAACCACCGAAGCGGTTCTAACGAGTGCCCACAATCTATGTTTTTGAGCAGAAATATGAAAAATAATGTATACCCAGTAAACCCCCGTTTTACTATATAAAAGTTGGGTTAATAGGGGTCAAAATTATATAGGTATGTTTTCGTGATGTTGCCGCCTTCAATTACTAGAACTGACGTTGGGGTGGTCGGGTGGTGCGATGTTACGTCACCGGAGCGTCAAATGATATTGGCTTACAGTTGGGCAAGGCCTGCTACCCTTGTAGCAGGTAAGGGTAGAGGGGGATGTTTTTATTTCTTCTGCCTCTTCACTTTCATTCCCGTTCATTCCCGTTCCTCTTTCTTCCCTGTCCCTCTCTTTCATCTCCTCTACTATTTCTTCTATCTCTTTTCTCCCTTTTTCTGAGAAGCGACAAAAATGACCCACAAGTGTTGACGTGTCGTTAAACCCCAACACAATCAATCAATCAGAACTGACAAATGCGGCAGAATACGCATGGCATAATCCGCAAGGAGAGAAGACCTGTCTTCTGACGGGTGCCCAACGACGACACAAATTCTGATTAGCACCTTCGGTGTCGGCATGAAGAATCTTTGCTTCCGTGGCTCTTCCGTGGCTATCCAAAATGCGCCTAGTGAAAATTCTGATCAGACTGCGCGAATGCTTCTTTGCTGGGCTGGGAATGAATCTTCGCTGGGCACACATCTCTGAAGTGTTCTGCCTTCTGGCTCATATGGTTGGGAAAGTGTTGAATGTAGTTTTCTTCTTTCTCTCTTAACAGTTTGTGGTGGGCAATGGGAATCTTGCATAGTAGCAGTGATGGTGAGGATCTGGAGGAAGTTGAACAAACTTCTAGAACAAGGAGCGACCCAAGAACGAATACATCGATGCTGTTGGAAAACATTTCCAAGACATTTGAACATTGGCAAGAAATAATTCTAAATATGAGAGAGAATCCGATGCCTGAAAAAGATGCACAGAAGTATTTGTATCAGGAAATGGTGGCCGCAAGGGACAGTCTAAATGCGATAGTGGTATGTGCAAAGCGTTGTCGAGAAAATGAACGAGAAAAACATATGCAAAGCAAAAAAAAAAAAAACGCCGAAATCAGCCCGCTTGAAGAGGTAACTTCGGTGTTTGAAAAATTTGTCAGCTATCGCTGTTGGATGTTGGACCTCTGTTTTCTCCATCTTTTTTTTTTCGGTCTGCATCTTTTTTTCGGTCTGAATCCACCAGAATCAAAGAGAGAGAGAGAGAGATTATTGCCATCCGGTTCTTGATTTACTCTTGATTATCACCCTTTTGGAAACAATGGATGTGTCCAAATGCAGAGCCGAAAAAGTCTGTTTGAGAAACTCTAGGTTTTAAGGGTTGATGAAAATTTAGATTGACCATACCTTCCATTTTGATCTTCCTCGCTTTAGTAAAATTTTAGCTTGCCTGTACGGATGTGCAGGTAGAGCAATAGCATCACCAAGGGGTCGGTGTGTTTTTGGTTAAAGTTTTTAAAGTGCTATATCTCCTGAACCTCTGGTGGAAGTAGTTCATACTTGCCCTGATGTTAGATACTTTTCTGAAGTTTGATGCTGTACCATCCTCAACCACATGTGACCTTAAAGTGTTACAGTAGACCTTCAAAAGTTCGAACATTTTTGGGACCATAGAAATTAGTTCGAGACAAAGATAGTTCGAGCCATTGAGGGTAAATCAAAGCCCCAGGCTAGAAGACAAAAGGGGATAATTTAGGAATGTCTTTTCGATCTTCTATAAAATAATGGTATATTGTGTGTATTCATTAGAATCGCCCCAGTGAGGCGATTCTAATGAGTACACACAACATATATATTTTGATAAGATAAGAAAATTTCCTTAAAATATCTCTAAATATTTTTTCCTTGAGCTATTGGAAGAATTTTCTATGGACAAAACCGTTCGAATCATACAGGGTAAACGAGCCATCCGTGCTGAAGCCAATGTTATACATTTTGTACTGTAGTGTTTGATTAATGTTATTTTAGAGGCAAAGCGCGAAGCATGCAAGCTACGCTGTCCAGCTCTTATTGATGTGTTTGTTTCAGGAACATATATCACTCAGAATCTCAACAGAATCTCGAGGTGCTAAAATCAAAGCCAAACACAAGAACGATTACAAGCTCTCGAAACCAGAAAAAGCTAAGATGAAATTTGTTTCAAAACCACTAGACCCACAGGTCGATGGCCTTCTGACAGAGTATGTAGAATTAAATAAACTGTACCAGCAACAAACCGCTGACTTAACGGAAAGATGTGCGAGTCTGAAGCATGCATTATCAATGCTTGACAAAGAGAGAGAAGATATCTTTTTGAGGTAAATGGACGTAACCCATTTAAGCCTAGTGTTCCATAAGGGGGAGATTGACAAACAGTGTAGACTCAGATCAGACGCCGCAGAATGTGGCGTCTGATCCGGATCTGCACTTTTTGCATTAAATACAGGAATTTCTATAAATATGGTAATAATAAAAACTTACCAGATACCCCTTATATTGGAAATGGATCAGTCCGAAGAATGAAAGAAGAATCCATTCGGCATAAATGGGTTAATATTCAACATTGCTGTTTCGGTCTTGGGGTGGATCTCGGACTACGAAAACATTATCGGCTAAGTTGCTGGCCCATCATTTGTGTTCAGTTTTATTCTTAGCATTACGAAAACATGCTGATTCAAATATATATCACCACTATAAACTGAAAGTTTTCAGATAAAAATTCTGATATTTTTCGTATTTCTGTTCAAAACATAGGTGGTGGGTACTTGTTAGAACCGCCTCGCCGAGGCGGTTCTAACAAGTACCAACAATCTATATTTCGAACAGAAATATGAAAAAATAATGTATACCCCAGTAAACCCCACTTTTACTATATAAAAGTGAGGTTTAAGGGATTCAAAATTACAGGTATGTTTTCGTGAAGGTCTTCCTGAGGCACACACAAAAACAAGTATAAGGAACAAACAATGACAGGATACAGCGAAATAGTTGCTATAATCGATAGACCAATAAAACAGTGTACAGACGACTCGACTCGAAGTTCAAGGGACTGTCTGAGATATTTCGTTATATTCATACCTCGACATATGACTTGCAGAATTGAGGAAAAATAAATCAAACACGAACAAGCACATTTCACAAATGATTATGTAATTTGACTCATGAAGTTAGAGATATATTGAAAACATTCACAATATTTTGTTACCTGTTGTTAGATTTCCATGTAAAAACAGGGGCCAGATTTTCATTTCGAGATAAGCGGTAATTCCAGACAAGCGAAGTCGAGATAACGAGACTCGACTGTAATTGCAACAGAGGAGCATCCTTCGAAAGCAGCTCCAAATTACAAATATGGGTTCAATACGCATAATATGCTGATGTATAACTATTGCACCATTGCTGAGCATTAATGTCTTGAACACGTATTCATGGTCCCAAAAATGTTCTAGCCATTGAAGTTCGACTGTATTATAGGGGAACATTTGGGTGCGCATTACATAGAATTGTTAACAAAATGTATTTCCACATACATTATTTGTAGGTTAAGCAAGTTAACAAGTGAACAGTTGACAAGCAATAATCCAAATGTGCCGGATCTTTCCGATCCTGATCGGCCGACCAAACTTGGAGAGGTATCATCAGATTTATATGACGACGAATGGAGAGAAGCCTTTGAAGCTTTACTATCAGGAGGGCGAAACGAAAGATGTTCTATCAGAATTCTTTTAGAAACGTTTCTGGTACAGTATATAGGACTAAAATATCCTTTATTTATTTATTTATTTATTTATATGTTTCATTTTATTTATTTATTCAGTTTATATGTTTCATTATTATACCCTCCCCCACTCAAATTGTGTAAGTGTGTGTGTGCGCGGAAGTGGCATGGTTGGTTGTAGGGGGTTGGGGTGGGGGCGGGGGCAAGGGGCCAGTCATTACCTTACGGAATATGGGGTCTCTAATAAGCATTGCTTATTACCACTTCTTATTTATTTACGTACGCTGCTGTCTAAACGCACGAGCCGTAACATGAGATAACGTACCTTCTGACACGTGCGACCAATGTAGACTGACATCAGCCTGCATACCCACACAATCTGGTCAGAGCCTTGGTTGTCTGCATGAAGAAAACTTGCATTCTTGTCTATTCAATATGCGCTGAACCATCACCGGTCGCACATGTCCAAAGGTTCTGAAGTTGCAGCTTGTATGTCTTTTGTTTACAGGTTGGTAAACCTGAGCTACATTTGGTAATAATCTTATTTTCCTTATTATCTGAAAGAACTATTTCCAAATGAAATTCAGCTGCCCCTTGTTTGCTATAAAACGCTGCAGGGGATTGGATATTGAAATTTTTGGTGCAGTCTGATCAGAATCCTTACAGCCCGTTTTTTGGATGGCTAAGGATGCACAGTTTCTTCAAGCGGATGACGAAGACTCTGATCAGACTGCGCGGATGCACTGATTTGAGTCTTCGCTAGGCATACATGTCAGAATGTACGTTTTCTTACACTGAGCCTTATATAGGTTAGAAGTTGTTTTTTTTTTCTTTTTTTGACAGGATATTTTCAACTTCTGTAAACAGAAAAGATCCAGTCTTGTTGACAGTTCACAGAAAAGTGTAAGGGACCTGCTAGAAAATGCCGATTCTGATGTTTGCGCAAAGGTTAGTACATGACATAATAACAGCATATGAAGTTCCTTGTACATTGTAACTTCTGAACCCTGATTCCCGTTTTGTTGTTGCTATTTTACTACATAAATTGATAGAAATAACTGGACTTAATGCAAACAGTGTAGACCCTGATCAGACGCCGCATTCTGCAGCGTCTGATCAGAGTCTGCACTGTTTGCCATTTGCAGAATGCAGCGTCTGATCAGGGTCTACACTGTTTACATTAAGTTCAGAAATTTCTACAAAGCATGATAATAATAACTACTAATCAGACACCCTTTATATAGCAAATGGACCTGTCCAAAGAGTTTAGGTAGAAGAGACCATTCGGCAAAAATCGGTTAACCTGGTCGCTGAAAAGGGGCGGAACCCAACATCTTGCAAGCACATTAGCTGATTCTAAATAAATAAAAGTAGACATCATATATGGGTAGCATGTTTTGTGTATTTGAGATGATGATTTATAGCACTGTATGCTTTGATTCTAAGCATATTTTCCTTCACTGCTTATATCAACAACTTGAGGATTTGGGTTATGGAATGTATGTATGTATGTATGTATGTAAACATAATATACCCATTTATGTGTCTATATAGCTTTTTTCTAGATTATGCTTGAAAACCGCACTGATTGTACAGTTCATTTTACTTTCAATCTGGCGGCGCCTTTAACTTTTTCACATAAACGACTTTCTGAGGTTTTTTTTTTATGGCTTTCAGTCGAACTTTAACCTCTCATATGTTTGAAGTTAGGCATACAGAATCTTTGTACCCAGTAAAACGCAACTTCTTAACAACGTCGTTTTGATGTAGCTACAAAATCATCAAGACGTCGTGGCGACGTCCAAACGACGCTTTTACGACTTTACGTGTTAGCTGGGTAGTTAAACATATTTTTTTCATTTGATGTTTGCGTTGAAAAAGGACATTTAATGTTATTATTATTATTATTATTATATTATTATTATTATTTTTATTATTATTATTATTAGAAAATCTTAGATTAAAATGTAACTTGATAGTGTTTGTTAACCCATTTAAGCCTAGCGTCGCATAAATGGAACATTGGCAAACAGTGTAGACCCAGATCAGACGCTGCAGAATGCGGCGTCCGATCAGGGTCTATACTATTTGCATTAAGTACAGGAATTTCTATAAAATATGGTAATAATAAAAAATACCTAGACACTCCTTCTATTGAAAATGGACCTATTCAGAAAGTTGAGGTAGGAGAGTCCACTCGGCATAAATGGGTTAAATATGACATTCATTTAACTTTACTAAAACATATATAACAAAGCATTGTAACATGTATAACAAAGCATTGTAACATGTGTAACAAAGCATTGTAACATGTATAAGAAAGCATTGTAACATGTGTAACAAAGCGTTGTTACATTTATAACCAAAAAAGCATTGTAACATGTATAACAAAGTATTGTAACATATGTAACAAAGCATTGTAACATATATAACAAAGCATTGTAACATGTATAACAAAGCATTTTAACACGTGTAACAAAGCATTGTAACATGTATAACAAAGCATTGTAACACGTGTAACAAAGCGTTGTAACAGGTATAACAAAACATTGTAACGTGTATAACAAAGCATTGTAACATGTGTAACAAAGCGTTGTAACATGTATAACAAAACATTTTAACATGTATAACAAAGCTTTGTCCATTTGGCTGCAACGTGAAAAAATGTACCTCATAACATGTCCTCCCTGCGAAATCTAATATCGGCGCAAGCCTCACCGAGGAGCCTCTAATGAGTCAAATTATGATAAAAAGCTCCTTATCTACAACTGTGGTTTAGGCGTATACGTTTTGTATTGGTGTGTTAGCATAATGTACTGACTGGGCTGCAACGATGCTCAGGCAGATGTTGGTATGTACTCCGGGCATATGTTATCAGATACCTTTATATTCTTGTCGAGTAGCATGCATTTACTAAGAGTATGGATTTTTTTCAGGCGAGGCTGAAGAGATCGAGAAGTATTGCTATAACAGAACCTCTACGCGAACCGGACATGGACAGTGTAAGGGTTACTTCTGGGCCTATGTTTCAATCATTCCTTAAATTAAGATTTGCAAAGCCTCTAATTGTCAGCCAATCAGATTACTTGATCCAGGTTGTTGATACAAATTCACATAGTGAATGACAAACAGTGCAGATCCAGATCAGTTGATCTGGATCTACACTGTCTGCAAAGGCAGGGCTTACCCGGGTTCAGTAGGACCAGGATTAAGTGACTGTACACCTAAACTCTGAGAAATGATTGTGAACCTGAGCTGAGAACAGTGTATTATGCAATACAGCAATTTCAATATCTTCGTTGATAAACATTTCTAATTGTGTGCATAAATTGTTGTTTCAAACAGGAAAAACTGAACGTATTTCTTTAATAAACCCATTCAGTCCTGTAATCCAAGGAAGAATCTGTTGGAAACGGCTCATAATGAATCATCTCATCAGGATCTGCACTATTTGTCATATTCTATTCTTGATTTACAGTTGTCACCACTTTGGCAGCAATGGATGTATCCAAATGCAGAAATGGATGAGTCTATTTCAGGAACTCGGGGTTGAAAGGGTTTAAATGAAGTAACTAGTTTTGAAAGGAAACGAAATGACTTCCTGTTGCAAAGTTTGTTACTTCCCTATGCTACATTGGAGAGGATGGAAAAAGTACTTCAGGTCTATCTATTCAATGCAGTTTTTTTTTTATTCAAATCCTTAGAATATTTACGGTAATCACATAACTGTTCGTATGTTGAGGTTATACTGTAATAATCTCGATTTAGCAAAACAGTGTTATTTATATCCAAGCAAGAGGGTTAGCTTATATATTTAGATTATAGCTTATCCGTTTTTAAGCATATAATTGCATGCATTGTATATATTTGCTGTATTGTGCAAATATAAGCGTTCGGATGACAGCGAACCTTAGACAGCTGCAGTGTCATTAGTTTCTGATATGGACTACACAGACTGGAAAAAAAAAATGATTGTAAACCTGAGCTCAGAACAGTGTATTATGCAATGCTGCAAATTCAATACCTTCGTTGATAAACACTTCCAATTGTGTGCATAAATTGTTGTTTCAAACAGGAAAAGCTGAACATATTTCTTTAATTAACCATTCAGTCCTGTAAACCAATGAAGAATCTTTTGGAAACGGCTCATAATGAATCATCTCTTCAGGATCTGCACTATTTGCCATACTCTATTCTTGATTTACAGTTGTCACCACTTTGGCAGCAATGGATGTATCCAAATGCAGAAATGGATGCGTCTATTTCAGGAACTCAGGGTTGAAAGGGTTTAAGTGAAGTAACCAGTTTTGAAAAGAAACGAAATGACTTCCTGTTGCAAAGTTTGTTACTTCCCTTTGCTACATTGGCGAGGATGGAAAAAGTACTTCAGGTCTATCTATTCAATGCAGTTTTTTTATTCAAATGCTTAAAACATTTACGGTAATCATATAACTGTCCGTATGTTGAGATTATACTGAAATAATATCGATTTAGAAATACAGTGTTATTTTTGGACGCAAAAATCCCACTGTATATTTTACATATTTATATCCAAGCCAGAGCGAAGAGGGTTAGCTTATATATTTGGATTATAGCTTATCCGTATAATTGCATGCGTTGTAAATGTTTGCTGTATTATGCATATATAAGCATTCGAATGACAGCGAACCTTAGGCAGCTGCAGTGTCATTAGTTTCTGATATGGACTACACAGGCTGGAAAAAACAACAACAACAACAACAACAAGCAAAAAAAAAAAAAAAAAAAAAAAAAAAAAAAAAAATAAATAAATAAATAATAAATAAAAGATTGGCAGAGAGTGTAGATCCTGATGAGACGGCTCGTCACGAACAGGATTGACACTATTTTGCAAAAACGTTGTTTTGGTCTGCAGTGCTAAAAGGGTTTAATCACTTTGCTTTGAAAAGGTGTCTATTCTATAAGGGAAGAAGTTGCAACCTATGTAATCAAATCATTAATGAGAGGGCCCTTTTTTCAGAAAGGGGCAAAAAAAATTCTGACAAAGTGTCTCCCCTTTAAAATGTATCTGTTCTCCTTAATATGTGAAGTTGGTTAGGGATATGATCTGCTGTGATATTCCTCTTGATTCAGAAACTGGAACCATTATTAGAAGCAACAGAAAAGAATCTTTATTGGCATTGGATGAACAAATGTCAGGAAAACAAGAACCTCGACACTGAAGATAGGGTATGTACAGCATATAATTATAGTGAGATTGGTAGACATATTTACTTCTTATATGTCGGTATATTTCCCTAAGTGGCTTGTTATGTTGTTTAAAAATACAAATACAAACAGCATGCATACGCTTTCATATATGTATATACGGAACATATACACATATGCATATGTAGTTGGTACTCATAAGCAGCGCCTGAAGTCGCTTTAATGAATACCCAAGCATATGTTTGCATGGGAACTTGAGAATATTATCCCAGAATTATCATCAATTACTTCTTCTTTACAAATCCTCTAATATGTATTGAACGCTTGAGTTTTGTAGATTTCTCGATAAAGAAAATGGTATAACAAGTCCTATATATAGTCTTACGGTCGTAAGTGGGAGTTAGAGACTACCATGTCATGGGCTACAGTATATAAAGGGGTCTCGTTGATCTTCTTTCGCTACCTTTAACCTTTCCGCGAAACATACCCCCTCACTGCTTGGTAAATAGAGTTTTTTTGTTTTTTTTTAGAGAGAGAGAAAGAGAGAGAGAGAGAGAGAGTAGGGTCAGGGTAGCTGACGGGCCGATAACGGCCCGCTATAGATTTATAAAGAATGCCTGCTGGGGAGATGAGGAACAAATCATGACAAAACAAACATCATATATGTAACCACCGATGCACAAACAAAGAAAACATATAACAACAGAGAAACCGTCATGGAAATGTCAGTAGAAAAACTGAGGAAGGTGTGTATGTGTGTGTTTGTTTGTTCAGGGGGTGGGGCGGGGCGAGGTGGGATGGGGTAGAGGGGGGCTTTTATCAGTTTTACTCGCGCAAAACCTCACTTTTATTCTTATGCAGATCAAAAATACAAACATATGTTCGGTCCGCGTACGGGTCATTTAGGCCTATCTCATCAGTGAAACATCATAATGAAACATATATAATGGCGATTTGAAGGCAGAACACAAGAAAACCAGAGGTTCACGATGGGTCTAACAACAGACATGGACAGTCAAGCACCAACCTCCTGAAACAGATTAAGGAGGGGGCCTTCCTTTAATCTGAGGGACGACTCACCGTCGAACAATTAACAAGGGAAGCAAAGTTGTCATCCTTAATTGGGTTAACAACTATGCATGCACTTTACCGCAGAATATCCATGTTCACGTTGTCTTAGATTTCATTCCAGATAGTCTTCCTGATGCACATGTTAAATTCGGTACCATTTCTGACTAATCTGGTACAATAATCTTATATAAGGGATATGTTTCTCAGCTTTTATTTGGTTTTATCTCATTTTTGTGGGATATGATGGCTAGTGGATACGCATTAAAGTGAGAACATTCTAAAATGAATGTGTTTGTCTCTTTTTACATAGGCGGAAGACCCTAGCAGGATAGGATGTGTTTACCTGCTATATGGATTCCTCTTTAAAGGGGGCTATTATTACACGAAAGAATGAACGAATTTGCTATAAGGGGATGATGCAAAATTTGACCCTTTTTAATTAGCCTCTCTGAACAGAAAGGTGAATATTTTCCGACCAAAGTGACCACTCTTTGAAGGAATATACATACACAAGGTATTTGGTCAACTCTATAAGCGTCAGTAACTTGGCCAATCCATGCATAAACATTATAAGCTAAGTAGGATAACACTTGAAGTTGTTATGTATAAATCATCTTATTTTAGCGCGACTCAAACACATGCGTTCATGACAAGCAGGAGGAACAAGACGAACAGAACAGTGCGGTTGAAGAGTTAGACAAACAGTTATATAAAATGCAAAAGGACATGAACACTGATCTTCAGAGATTACTGAAACAATTCGGGAAAGAACTTTTTCCAGTTATTGAAAAGGTACAATCTTACAGCCTTGAACTCTGTAAATATTTAACACTTAACATGCTGGGTAAACATTTCAGCAGATGACATTTTCAAATATTTTTTCCTTACTTCTTTTGGAAAATATGATTTGATACTTCATGCAAATCGTCTAATTTGCATGAAGATTGAAATCCTATTTTCTAGGAAAAACAGAAAAATATCATCAGTTTGTCGTCTTCTAAATTTGCCCATAGCATGGTAAGTGATAAGCAGATTCAGTAATAGATACATCCGGCTTTAATATTCGGGCCGCTTCTTTAAATACATTGTTAGATAATTTAAGACAAAAAATGCTCCAGATCAACTGATTGTAGCATTAATCTTTACCACTCTCTGGCTAATTCAGCAGGCCTCAAATAGGTAATATATAGCCTATCAAAGTAATGTCATTTGTATTCAGTCACCGACCTAACCGACTCGGCAGCTTCTGTGTTCATGTTGCTAGGCAATATTCGGGCCGCTTCTTTAAATACATTGTTAGATAATTTAAGACAAAAAATGCTCCAGATCAGCTCAGACTGATTGTAGCATTAATCTTTACCACTCTCTGGCTAATTCAGCAGGCCTCAAATAGATTATATATAGCCTATCAAAGTAATGTTACGTATTCAGTCACCGACCTAACCGACTCGGCAGCTTCTGTGTTCATGTTGCTAGGCAACCGCGCTCACACATCCGAACACATCCGAACCGGCTCGTCCACAGCATCTTCTAGTTTCTCTAAGTCCTCAAATCTAACCCGTCGCATGATTTCTTTCGATCCAGAGAATAAGAAGGATGGGGTAACGTTTCCCATTTGTAGCGCACGAGTAGTGACGTTGGACCTGCTACCAAAAGCTCTGGACGCTTCCTACGGAAAGCAGGTCGCAATGCCTTTTGAATATAGCCCTTCTTGTACGTGCCATTCACAGTTTGACGAGTGAGAACACCGCGGATATCATAGGCAAATATCATGAGCATCTTTAATTACCCTTGCTCGCGCCGAAACTTTAAGGCCTAGGAGAATTCGGCGTGTGCCATTCAGTGGCCTGTCTCTTCATGTCAGGCTCATATGATCTAACCGGTCTCGGCAGTAGAAAGATTCTAGAAAGTTATTTTCTTCTGTTTCAAAGTGAGAGAGTAAGTTGGTGGCTACAGTTAAACGACATGTACTTGATGTGGTACCCAATGTGCCGACACCATTTTGCATTCGTACAGAAAGGAAAGCAATGATCAGGAATCGATAAAATTACCTAACACATTCTGTCCAAGACACAGAAGTAAACGAAAGACGCTTTTAAAGCAACGGCACCACAATCATAACACTACAAGCAGAAAGCCAAAAAGGCAGTTTCTTTCCCAAGAAAATAGCCAAACGGCTATCCAAAATAATCAGGCAGCAGCCGATTTACTTAAAAGTCATTAGGCCGGAGCCGTCATAGAGTCTGAGGCCCGACCCGCCGGCGTGCAACCAAAGAGGGACCCATAGTTAGGTTATCTGCCATGCATGCAGTCTATCGTATAAATGTTGTACCCAATCTTTATATGTTGTACCCAATCTTTATATCTCGAAGAATGATTTTACGAAATTGAGTGCTACCGTCAATGCAAGCATACATTTTTCTGAATTTCACCATAAAATTTAGGTTCCGATAAGGCCTTGTTGCAGAAGAGATCTAAGTCCAACATTGGATTTTGAAACTAAATCGAAATGACCTATAAAATTTACGAAAGCCTTTGTGGAGTTTATGGTACCGATACTCTAATTTAGAAGTTTAGCAGTTAATAATTTATTTGTCGGTTTCCTCTTCCTCTTGGGGTCTGGGAAGGGCTGCGGTTTGTGATTGTGGCACTCCCTGGACTTTTCTCTTACTTTTTTTTCACTCTCAGAAGAATTTGCTGTATTTAGTTGAAGCTCTGAAGGATAAATTTAACTGATCAAACCGTCTAACTATTCATTGTCAATATTGAATAAATCGTCCAAATATCTGGAAGTCGAGCTGAAAACTTTCGATAATTTCAGATTGTTTTTCTTCAGAAAGACACATCATGAAGTCTCTTTCATAACAGAACAAGAACAAATCAGCCACAAGCGGTGCGCAATTCGTATACCCATCGGAATACCCACAATGTGTCTAATTGCTTAGTACCAAAACTTATATAAATATTGTCAAATAGAAATGTGATGACATTACACACTTTCTGACATGACCATAAATTTTAATGTAAGTTTTTTTCTTTTATAAGATTATGAGGTAGTGTAGTGTTAAGCGTGGAAAAATAATACGTAGACATACTTAACGCACGAAACATTCTGGGTTTTAGTTTATTCAAAACTTCATTCGAATTTTTAATGGACTAAAACAGATTCTTACCTGATCTTTCATAGACCTTGTCGCAATATTTAATCACATGCTTTCTGGTAGAAGTAAGACAAGAAGTCAACAATTTAGAAAGTTTAGTAGTGGTAAAACAGCTTAAATTGCAATAAACCGCGCTTTGTATGGTCTTTTGTGAAGTTTAATCAACCAATATAACGTAGGAAGCTTATCTTGGCCTTGTTTAACACTTACAGCAAACTCGGTGGCAAGACGATTTCGAATAATTGAATGAACAGTACCGTGACATAAATCCAGTTCCTGGGCTAGTTCCTCACATGTATATTGTCGATCGCTTTCCAGAAATTCTCTAAATTTTCCTATAAAATATGCATCAACTACTGAAATTTTACGACCTCTCCCTCCACTGTCTTTTACAATCTCCGGACCGCTGTTAATTTGGTAAAGCCTATCTTGCAAATTGTGAATAAGAAAGGGCACTATTGCCACAAACCTCCTGCAAGGCGAGGTGATTTTTCCGCACATTCTTCTAACGATAAGATTCAAACTCAATATAGATGCGTTGTTCGGCCGACGAAAACGAGACCAGTGTCACGCGATGTCGTGCATTAATGACGTCAGTTATAATGACGTCATAAGACTGACGTCACCTTGAAGCAAGCATGTTGGATTATCAACTTGCCAAATTCTATGATCATGCAATTAGTGGTTATGGAATGAAATGATAGTTCGCATTATTCTTCGGATGACCCTCGTATGTCTCAATATTTACTGACATGAAACAGAAAGACGTTTTTTGCTTGGCGTTTACTTTAAATGAAAATATTTTGTTCTGATTGACCATATCTTATGAGAAACCATAGGTCTTTTTCTGTTTCTGTGATTTGTTCTCAATGTATACCCTAAGATTTAATTTACGGCCAAAATTGGTCTGACCTATGCAATTTCTACACTATAGTGATTTCTGGATTTTTTGTCTAAGAAAACATTTTTTTCGTGTCTTTGCTGAATTTGAATTATGGATGTTTCACAACAATATTGTGAAAATTTCAGAAAAATTGAACAAGCAGAACTTATTGAAAATCTGCCTCCAAGTTAACTACCCTACAGATTTCTGCATATTTTTTTATTCATTTTTACTATGGGGGAAAAGTGAAAATATTCGATTTTTCAAAAACCAAGGACTAGCATAAAACGTTTTGTGCATAGGTAGTTACGACAAATGGTATTGCATTAAATCAAAACAAAAGTTTGCAAATTTACTTCTTCTGTGCAAAGCGCCAAGCAAGAAACGACTTTCTGAAACATGTCGAAAACACAGTAGGGTTTTTATGGTAGTATGCATATGAATCGGAGGCTCTGAAATGCTAGCTGGGACAAATGTGTGAACTTCGGATGTATAAGTGGTCTAGGTATCCTAAATGACATATACATTATGTTATGCATTTTTAAATTTCTTGATCGTTTTATTATAGGCATATTTGAACACCAGATGGACCTCATCTTGTGTTAAAGGTCTAAAACCATACATCAAGAAAAGCTTATATGTTTCTTGGATGATGTGTGTCCACACTCCTCCAATGAAGATTCATACGTCATATCCTGGGGACGCTTTCGACACTAGGTTGTACAATCAGTACACCCTGAAAGGACCATATGTGGACTACATAGTTTGGCCTGCTCTTCTTCTTTATGAGCATGGACCTGTGATTTGTAAAGGAGTAGCGCAAGGAAAAGAAGCCTGACATATGACCAAGTGTAGTCAATACAACCCAACTTGTCCTTGGAAAATAGACGAACGTGCCAAAACATAATGCTTATTTACGACAGGAGCATAACCACTGTTACGAAATTGACACTGATGGTAAAAGTGGTGAATCTTTTCAAATGAGACCGGACCAGTTAATGTGCGTGTGTGCGTGTAGTGTGTGAAATAAGACCAACTTAGTGAAATTTATATGTGCTTTCGCCACAGAGCGCAGTGTTGTGATCCAAGACTGTAAAGGAAGCTTCTTGATTTTTGGTACCATTACGAAAACATGCCTATTCAAACATTACCAACAAAAATGAAAATTTTCAGATATGGTTTTGTTTCAAGAATAATATCAGCGTCATTATAAGCCAGCTTGTATTTTTATGCGTTCGAACTGTGTATGATCGGGCTGACAGTCTTGTCAAGTGTCTATAGCATAAGCCCCAGCGGGCACATGACCTTTGTTCAACGTCGCATCAATGTTCCATTTATATAGGATAAGTTTAGGCAAACAGTATGGATCCGTATAAAAAGTTTTGATTCAGGTATGCGCTGATTGCATAAGATTTAAATAGTCACGTTAAATACTTGTGGAACTTCACAATTTAAATAATTCAGGGCAAGGGAAGTACATTTAACTATTTATACATGTATTGTCCTGTACAATTTCTTTCCCTTGACGGGTCAATGCACAGTCAATATGTCTCGGCTTGTCTAAAATGGCCACTTGTCTCGATGTGAAAATAGAAAGGAAGGCTATCATCAGGAAACGATAGACTTACCTAAAGCCGTCCGTCCAAAACACCGAAGGGAAAGAAGGGCGCACTTAAAGCAATGCCATCACAATCAAAACACTACAAGCTGAAAGCCAAAAGGACAGTTTCTTTCCCCAAAAATTGGCCAAACGGCTATCCAAGATAAAAAAATCACCAGGACATACATACTTGCAAAGACATACAATGACAGAAATAGTGAACCGCAGAAGAAGCACCGCCTTGGAACGGACATTAAAATGTTACTGGGAGGGGGTGGGGGCGGGGGGCTTAAATCGATATTACGTGGTCACAACCCTCCCCTTAGTTCTGCCGTGGTATACTCAAGACATTTGTTCAGTCCGCGTGAAGGGTTCCTAACTCATCAGTGCAACATCTCCGAGAACTTAAAAATCAAACGAATAAAAAGATGAAACAACGATGAGGACTCGACAGCAAGAATTAAGTGAAATGCTTAAGCAAAAGAAAACCCACTGTTGGACTCCGGCGGGCCCGACCAGAGCCAGAGCATCAGGCACCAACCGACTTACTTAAAAGTCTTTAGGCCGGAGCCGTCATAGAGTCTGAGGCCCGACCCGCCGGCCTGCAAACAAAGAGGGAAGCAAAGTTATTACCGTGAATGGGTTAACTACCATGCATGCAGTCTGTCGTATTACATTTATGTTGTACCCAATTTTTATATATCGAAGAATGATTTTACGAAATCAAGTGCTAAAATCATTGCAAGCATATATTTTTCTGAATTTATATACTAAGTCACAATAAAATTCAGGTTTGGTCCCTTTTTTCAACGTGGATGTCTAGCAGCAGGTAACAAAATATTGTGGAATGGAGATGAAGTCGCTTCTAGGTAGCGATTTCTCCTCCTTTCCACAATATTTTCAATATATCACTTACTTCAGGAGTCATGTTGCATGTTCATTTTTGAGGTGGCGTTATTCGGTTTTTCTTCTCTCGGTTCCGCAAATCTCATGTGGCGAGGTGCGGATGAATCGAAGTATTTAAGAGAATCCCTTGGACTTTGGGATATCGGGAATCGACTGTACGTGCTATTCTACTCGATTATAGACATGCTTCTTACTGTTGGTTGCTCATGTACTAATGGGCTGGGAAGATGAGTTGAGGAAAACGACATGATGCTAGGCTTGCCGAATACTTTGTGTCTCTTCCAGAATAAGTTCGATATATTCAATAGTGCAGGGGCACAAACGTAAGACAGTCATATGAACCACTTCGCGGGACAATCTGTTTTGGCATATGTGAACAACTAAGGCGCATCTACGCTGCGTGGTCGGCGTCTCTCTCAGAGGCGTCTCTTTTGTCCACTGCCTGGATAGTATGTTCTGACTTATGTCCAAGCCTCTGAGGGGTTTCTGAGACTGAGCAGGCTCTTTTGTTTTGTATTGCCTGATCAGACACCCCGATGACAGGTTTTCTCACGTCGAGGCTCAAATAATAATAAAAATTGTATTTTGTTCTGGGTTGGATGCTACTAAAGTTGTTTTCATATACCATGAATTGTGTCATATGTCAGTTTGTCTTTCGTGTATGTATGTTGAAATAATGAAGTCATAAATTTGAAAAAAAAAATATATGTTTACTATTTGTAGCACAATCAGCCTATTTCCCTACACTGCATGTACTTCTAAACAAGTCGTTTCAGAATACATTTACTTTAAAACAAGTCGTTTCAGGATACCTTACTGATCACTGGATGCCCTATGCAGACACCCGAGATCTCCACCAGCCTGCACAAAGTGTGGTCAGGGTCATTGATTTATATCATATATTCCATAAGTTATGTAAAATAATCTATATAAAGGTTGCTCTTGGAAAGACTGAAGCCATGAAAGAACAAAAATCGGAATCACATTTTCATTGAGAATCTTTGTATTGCAGTAATATAGTTTATAGGGCTGCATACGCCCAAATAACCTTTCCCAGCACCGGCTTGAGAGGGACTCTATTTTCCAAGATATCAGAATGGGCTCTTCCAAGGAAAGTGAAAAAAAAAAAAAAAAAAAAAAAGTACTGCACTACGATGAAATAAGGGGAGACATTTTACGGCCGACATACAGCACTTAATACCGGTTGCAGTGAAAATAAAAATGTGAAGCTACCCAGCGGACACATGACGTTTATACAACGTCGCCTCAACGTCGATGCAACGTCTGACCCAGCGGACACATGACGTTTATACAACGTCGCTTCAACGTCGATGCAACGTCGGTGTTCGTCGTTGCATCGACGTTGAGGCGACGTTGTATAAACGTCATGTGTCCGCTGGGTCAGACGTTGAATCGACGTTGAGGCGACGTTGTATAAACGTCATGTGTCCGCTGGGTACCCAGGAAATGCCACAATATCGAACTATAGCCTTCCCGATGCCTGAGCCCGATGCGTCAAAAGAAGAAGAGGTAAGGAACACATAATGACAAAACACAAGCTACATATTAAACCACCGACGAACAAACAAAGAAGATCTGTAACAAAGAAACCGCCCCAGAACGGTCAGTAGTAAAAAAAAGGTAAGAGAAAGTCAGGGAGTGCCACAATCACAAACCGCAGCCCTTCCCAGACACCAAGAGGAAGAGGAAACCGACAAATCCAAACAAGCACAAATCGAACAAACGTACGAAAAGCACTAAGATTAGCTCTCTCTTCCCCAAGCGAGGTAATCGCAATACTAAAAGGACTGAAAAACACAAGAACAAACTGACACACGGTAAGACATACAACAAATCGCCTCGTAGAATAAACCACAAAGCAACAAAGAGTAAGACTAACACCGGGACCACCGCCTTAGAACGGTCAGTAGAGTAAGGAAGGATGGAAGTTGGAGGGTCTTAAAGGAATTTTACCGCCCGAAACCTCACCCTTAATTATAATGCAGCTCCAAATTACGAACATATGCGCGATCCGCATAGGATTTCTATATCTGTGGAGATCACAGCGAAACACATAAAATCACAAATACTGTGATGAAACAAAACAAAGGGCTAAATGGCGATCTGAAGCCATAACACAAGAAGACCACAAATAGGACTACGATGGGCCCGACCACAAACATATAAAATCTGTAAAGGTTGTCCTTGGAAGCGCCGAACACATTAGAACAAAAATCGAAAGGTCTACACTAAAAGGAAAGAATTTGCTCGCCTTGGGGGCAAATTCAGGGGTTGCAAATATTTTCCTTTTACAACCCCAAGGGGAACAAATTCTTTCCTTTTACAGCCCCAAGGGGAAGCAAAGTCTTACCTTTTACAGCACCTAGGGGAGCAAAAGTTCTTCCTTTTACAGCCCCAATGGGGAGCAAAGTCTTTCCTTTTACAGCCCCAAGGGGAGCAAAAACTTACCTTTTACAGTAGACTCTTTTACCAAAGGGCTTAGTGTGCAGAAAGGAAGCAGGTCGCAAGAATGGTCTCCCTTGAAAAATATGGCAGGCATTCTACCAAGTGCGACCAATCTCCTTGAACAATAGAGAAAGACAAATTGTACTGTGAGTATAATTTTACCCTGTGTTTTATATTGGAATCTATGTATACATATAGGAATATTTGGATGCTTTTTGTAAAGAATCTGTTTACTGGACAACTCAAGGAGTTCTTTTTTGTTTAGTCCAGTTTGAAAGTGTTCTGTGTTTGTTGTCTTTAACCCTAGTTTTTCCCTGACTTGAATTTTGGCTGTTTATACCCTCCAAAACCTTGTTTTGGACCCTCAAAACTTAGGCGCAAGGTTCCTGAATGATGCAATTCAGACCACAGAAACTTGATCAGTCAAATATATCTGCAATTAACTCGAAATTGACTTGCATATTTGTCCAACATTCAACTTCAGACTTGGCTTATTAACCTTTACCACTCTCTGGACTAATTCAGCAGACGAGACGTTGATGATCTTCTTCTTATATTTCCTAGAAAACAAGTTTTGACATTTCATGCAAATTGTCTCCAGCTGCTTCCATTCCAACCACTTAAGCTTTGTTTTTGTGTACCATGATATTGCATATGTAACATAAAACAGAATCTGTAGCTTTCACTTGGCAAATTTAGCAGAAGAGATAATCGATATATCATGTATTTTATGGGTTTTGACATATTATACAAGTTATCTGTGGAGACAGTTTGAATGAAATACCAAACCTTATTGTTTGGGAAAGTAAGAAAAATATTAAAAATGGTACTTGGGGAAAGTTTTCTTAGCATGTTAAGCATTTAGCTAAAAAATACTTGCAGTGAAAGCAACATCATAGGCAATAAAATATATTTTCACTGCTCTTGAAAATCTTAGGATTTGAGCCAGGCACAGCATTTCCTGCAAGATTGCATTTGTGCCCAGTGAAGACGCAGATCACCTGCGCATCCGCACAGTCTGATGGGTAGCCAAGGATCCAAAGCGTCTCCAGATGGACAGAATTCCTTTTACGCATTACGAAAACACGCCTATTCAAATTTATTGAAAATTTTACAACCAAAAAAGGAAAATGTTCAGATAAAAGAATCTGATATTTTTCATATTTCTGCTCAAAACATAGATTGTGGGTACTCGTTAGAACCGCCTCGGCGGTTTAAGGGCGTCAAAATTATATAGGCATGTTTTCGTGATGGCTCTGATAGATCAATGTGTTCTTCCATTTATATCTTGCATGTGAATTGGCATCAGTTGCTAAGGGAGATGCAAATGTCAGCTGTACAAAAGCTACAAGTTTGACCTCACAGGCCTTACTTCTTACCGTACTTGTCCTAAAATTTCAACAAGTTCATTTTACTACCTGTTAGTGTGTGTAAATCTGGTGGATAAGTGACAAACAGTGTTGTTGCATCTGATCTGGGTCTACAGTGTTTGTTCATGCTTATGTGTCCCAGTATTTGCTTAAACCATAGCTCCAGATAGCAAAATAATTTTCTTATTTCTCCACAAAACAAAAAAAAAAAAAAACAAAAAAAAAAAAAAAAAAAAAACAAGAAAAAAACAACAACAACAAAAAAAAAAAAAAAAAAAAATACAGTCGTTGTGGGTACTCGTTAGAAATGTTTAAGTAAGAGGCTTCTAATGAGTACGAAAACAGGTGATTTTTTTTTTTTTAAAAAATAAGAAAAAGTATCAATTTTTTTCAGTTAAAGAAAAAAAAAAAAAAAAAAAAAAAAAAAAAAAACATAGCAAGAAACCGCCTTATCTGGAGCTAAGTATAATAATACAGAG
The DNA here is from genome assembly GCA_964016985.1 of Anodontia alba. Lineage (NCBI taxonomy): Eukaryota > Metazoa > Mollusca > Bivalvia > Lucinida > Lucinidae > Anodontia > Anodontia alba. The sequence goes on from OZ024826.1 coordinate 39,479,272, forward strand.
AGCAAGAATGCTTCCAATTTCCAGTAGCCTTGCGTATTTTAGACCTTTAGTGGAAACAGTCTGCCCACAATATAATGCAATAAAAGAATAACAAGTTAAGATAACATACTGCTGGAAACCTGTAGCTCAAAGAGGGACTTATAAAATTGCAAAGGACTGTAACTGCAAAATCACAAAAAAAAAAAAAAAAAAAAAAAAAAAAAAAAAGAAGAAGAAGAAGAAGAAGAAAAATGCCAATTGTCAGTCCCAAACCAGATAGTCCAAACATGTATATGACAACACAGAACAAGATAAGAAGAGTATTATATATTGTTCTTATTCACGAAAATGTATGCTGTGGGTAGCCATTAAGATCATCCAAATACTAATTTAAACGTCAAGAAACTACCTTTCACAAAAACTGACAAAATCGTCCTGAAATAAACAAAATCAACCAGAAACTATTGAAAACTACCTGAATTTTTCGAATAACAAAATTGTCCAGAAAATGTTGTAAACGACCAGATACTACCTGAATTGACATGAACTAACAAAATCGGTTAGAAACTACCTGAATTTCCACGAAATACCAAAATCATCCAGTAAATAACAAAATCGTCCAGGAGCTACCCAATTATCAGAAACAAACGAAATCGTCTAGAAATTAACAAAATCATTCAGGAACTATAAAAAGCGTTCAAAAACTAACAAAACCGTCAAGAAACTACCTGAAATTTCATATAATGTTGACGTCTAGATAATAACTGAATGTTCAGAAACTAACAAAATCCTCCAGAATTTCCAAAAAATAATAAGATTGTCTAGAAAATAACAAAATTGTCAAGAAACTATTGAAGTCGTCCAAAATGTAACAAAAACGTCCAGAAACTATTGAAAACATCAAGAAAATATCTGAAATTTCACAAACTAACAAAATCGTCCGGCAAGATAAGAAATCTTCAAAATAATAATAATAATAATAATGATAAACTGAAATCGTCCAAAACTAACCAAGTCGTACTGAAAGTAACTAAATAAAACCAGAACTTCAGAACTCGTCCAGATAATTACAATATCGTCTAAAAACTATTGAAATTGTCCAAAATTAATAAGCAACAGATCATACTGCCCAGAAGGAACAGCCCAATGACGCATACCCCTAAAACCTCATCATAAAACAAAACTTGGTGATTGTTTTGTGTATATATAGTGGTATTCTCATGTTTCTAGTCGTCCTAACATTCCTCATATGACAGAGACTGTTAGACATTCTATGTAGGTCACTTTTTTCTGAACAGTATACACACTTATGCAACATACTTGACAATACTAGTTGCTTACCGTTATATTCTCCTTAGAGCTCATACAAATGACTGCTATATATGGGCCACGTACGGGGAAAGCCTACTTCATGGCATATGCAAACATTAACGGCACAGAGCAGGCTCATATGCAGTTTAATAGGTGCCGTTGTTGTTTGCTTCGTGTGCAGTAGAGTTGCTGTATACATTCTGTGGTGCCCAGTGGTTCTATTAGCCGACAGTGAAGGACCTGACCAGACTGCGCGGACGTGCAGGCTAATCAGGACCTTCACTGTCCGCATATTCCCTCATATGACACGGTTTCGCATGGCACGGCCCATTTTAGATCTTGTCTATAGGTATAGAGACGGTGTTCAAAGTTTGGCGTAACATTCTTTAACTGCGGAATAGAAGCGTCAGCATTATTTTAAGCAAAGAATTGGATTTACTGTATTTATCGTAGTTTTTGTCTGTATGAGGTCTAGAGGAAACTTCATCCAAGACTTCGATATCTAGCCGTTAATGGCTAAGTATGCACAGTCGACTGTATTTTTCAAGCGAGTCGTTGTCTTGCTTAGCTTGAGTGAGTCTTTGAACATGTCCTTATTTTCCGTAGAGGTATCTGAGCGCACGGCACGCTGACTCGTTTCGTTTTAAATCCATATTTCGACGTGTAATTTTCCTAAAGAGGCGCATAACCACAATTTTAGAATCTGTTGTTTTTTTTTCGGAAACTGTGAGTTTAGAAGCCCTAAAGGGAAATTGATAACATCCAAATTGATTTTCTTGTCGTATTTGATGTCATTTTTATCTCAAAAGCTAAACGAAAATTTCTTATTGGGCAAAACACGCCAAATGCACGTTGCTTTCATATTTATGGTAAATTTTCTTCACTGATTTTTTCAGGGGAATTCGGATCTGAAAACAATATTGCATCTTCCTTATCTTTACCCTTAGTTAAAGAAGCATTGTTTCCACTTTTTGCAGCACATAAGTTTTTAACTCTGAATTTCCTTTTAATGTCTTTACACTATATTTGACAGTCGATTCCTGACTTGATAAATTTGGTGTGCAATAATTATTGCTCCTACTATTCTCACTGTTAGAAAACGTTGTGTTTACATTTTCATCATCTGTTATGCAATGATCTTGATTAATATCATTGATAGGGTACTGAACCGTCAATAACTACACTTAAAGCATTAATATTATCTTCTTTTGTTTTATAAGTTCTGTCAGAAGAAGCACTGAGCAATGACTTTCATTTCCTTGTTTTAGGAATGGACAGATGCATTTTTATACCTGGTTAGTATTCCCTGAGCATTTAGATGACGATTCTACTTCGTTTTCACGTTTCCGCTTAAATTGATTTTGGTATTGCAACAAGTTTGTTTTCTTACTCGCCTGAATTGATGCAAAATGATCTGAAATGTCTAAGACAGACTCGGGAGCAGGAACTATAACTGATTCGTTCATATCAAAACGATCGATCGGTCTTGGCCTGTTTCTACCTGTTAATGTATTGGGTCTTTTACTGCTTCCTTTTATTAATTCTGCCATATTTGAAACGGCAGTGCTTGGCCTATCACCCAACCCTAGAGCTTTCCTCACGGCTACAATGATTATGATAACAAGATTTCCATATCCTCTGGTTCCAAAGGCGCATTCTGAGGTATTGATTTTAGACTAAACTTACCCTTATTTATCCTCCCTCTTATGATTTCATTGTATTTAAAGTGTTTAAGACAGTACATGGATACAATTGTTGCATCTAGAGGCGTTCCTTGGCAGTTTTGCAGTCCCTCTATAATGTTATTAGCTACCTCTTACATGTTATTGGTAACCCCGTTGTACGGATTCAGTTCCTCTAAAACCCACCTTGCCGCGTATTCTATTATATCTCGTCTGAGTCTGGTATCGAAATATTCTATCAATTCGGGTGACCAGTTTGAGTGAACTTCTGCTTTCTAGTTCTTCAAAAGAATTAATCGATTTGCACTGCATTAACTGCATCAATCGTTGACCACACTTTTTGTTGTCTATTTTTTCGGACTGTTCGTGCGCGTACTACCAAGCCAATGCCTAAACTCGCGTCTTACCGATTCCAACATACTTGTGTCAAATTTGGTAAATATTTTTTTATGTCATTTGTAAAACCATTATATCTATCAGTTACAGTTACGTGATGAGCTTTTTCTCAAATTAGGAACTTCTTCTTGGTTAATTAATAAATCATCATGAGTGCGCTGATTTTTCCGATCGTGCATCAGAAATGCCGCAGGAATTGTAACATCTTTTTTAAATGTAACACGTCTAAATACCATAACTGAAACAAAAAAGTCACCTACATTAAAGTCGTGCCATAAGAAAGTAAAATAGGTTCATCTAATTTTTCAGTTAAAAGAGTATTTAATTCTGACAAAATACATTTTCTTCCTAAAACAACCCTTATATCTGGATAAATAGAAGTCAATTGGACAAAATCCTCAATAGGATATGCAAACTGTAAAGATCCAATAATTTCATCATGCGACACATGAATTGTTTTCGTTGGACAGTAGCTGATTTTTTTTACCTGACGCGTGAACACTTTGATGCGTGGAATCAGTTTTACCGTTGTTAATATGTTCTGCATAAATCTTTCGGAAGAATTTTGATTGACTTTTAATTTAATTTTCGACACAACAGATCCAGTCGTGCGTTCGTGAGGCCTAGTATTGTCGACGCTTAACCGATGAGGTCTTGGAACAAATGTGACTCATCTATGGTGGCATATTTCTGCCACGAGGTAGCCAGATAGTTATCGAGATAATACTCTTAATTTTCCAGAAAATAAAAAGTTTTCCTGAAAACATTATCGCGATAACTTCAGTTATCTAGATATGTTTTTTTAATTTCCAAAAAATATTTTAGCGCAAAATTTCGTGGTACTGCTCGGAACTGACATTAGTATCTAGATAAATTATCACACAATAGTGGCGGGGTATTATGGTTTCACGTTGGACGTCCGTGTGTCTGTCCGTCCCTTCGTCGTACGTCTGTTTTTCGTTTCCGGATGATAACTTGAGTAAACATCAATGGATTTTCACCAAACTTGGTATGTGCATTGATATTGTGGAGATCTGGTTTGGGATTACTAATGGGTAAATTTCGTCAAATTTTTACGGAGTTATCTGCCCGAGACACGCCCATATTTTCGTTTCCGGACGATAACGAGTAAATAACGAGGCCTTTTAACCAAACTTGCTATATGCATTGGTATTATCAAAATCTGGTTTAGGATTGTTATCTGTCCCTCCGTCATTTTCTTTCCAGACATTTTCGCAACGACAACTTAAATACATAAACAAGTAAATGCTATGGCGGGGTATTATGCTTGCGGTGCTTTTATTGGTGGTTAAGGGCTCATTTCAGAGTATAGTTGGGCTTCTAAATTTTGCTTTAATTCAAAGACCAGGCTTTAGCACAGCAAAATAAAAAAGGAAAAATACCACCATCACCAGCACTTTCTGGGGCGTTTTGGAGGCTGAATGTAGCAACGCCTCAATTGGCAGGTGTCAAAAATTGAAACTTTGCAATTTCACCACTTCTTCGTTTGGCTCCAGCAAAAAAAAAAAAAAAAAAAAAAAACACACACACACACACACACACACACACACACACACACACACACACACACACACACACACACACAGAAACACTTATTTCTTTGAAACAATCAGAAAATTACACACAAACATAATTTTCTTCAAATTAGAATGATGAGGTCTAATTCATCTTTATTAATAAGCAATCACAGGTCGCCTTAAACAAAATAACTACCCCCGGACTTTTTTGCATCAATGAGCAGTCCTGCCACAATTGGTTCCCTGTGCCCCTTACCTTAAAATTCGCGGTGAATTTTCAACACTATAATCGAAGGTATTCCGATATCGGTTCTATTAATTGACAACAGAAAATAAATGGCAGCTCTGGGCATTAACACAAAAATATCACGATAATACTGTGAACTTTCGCGATAATATTTCCAGGAAACTTTAGACTATTAAGATAATCTTTTCAGAAAACTTTGAAATATTAAGATAATTATTGAAAGTATCGTGATAGCTACCTAGCTATCTCGTGGCAGAAATATGCCACCATACTCATCTACCCAATAATGTATACTTATATAAGGCCAGTCTTGTTTATCTTTAAATATAGAGGCAACCCTTCTAAAAAAAAGTGAAGAGAAAAGCCCAGGGAGTGCCACAACCACAAACCGCAGCCCTTCCCAGACACAAAGAGGAAGAAGAAACAGACAAAACCAAACAAGCACAAATCAAACAAACGTACGAAAACACTAAGATTACCTCTCTCTTCCCCAAGCGAGGTAATCGCAATGCTAAAAGGACTGAAAAACACAAGAACAAAATAACACAAGGTAAGACATAAAACAAATCGCCTCGTAGAATAAACTACAAAGCAACAAAGAGTAAGACCAACACCGGGAACACCGCCCCAGAACGGTCAGCAGAGCAAACCAACGGGGCCCAAAGCACCTTCACAGCCAGCCAACTTCATCCTGAGTCCCGATGCTACTCTAAATACAGAAATACATAAAAACCCGGCCCGCACAAAGGCCCCAAACCAGCCAACGCACCAAAGCGAAAACACAAAAATCAAATTAATCACCATAATAAACAAAGACGAGCACCCATGGCTAACCCCACCGTATGCCAGAGCAAATAAAACTCAACAGCTGAACCACGGCAGGCCAATCCAGACACACCACAAAGCCCCAACCACCGGTCAAAGTCCCACGAAGAGGCCGCCACCGAGCCCGAGGCCCGAACCGCCGTCAAACAGGTACGCAGCCCGCCGCACAACATCCAGACCACAGCCAACTCTCCCATAACGGTAAATTAGTTCTCAGAACCGCTCCGAAAAGTTAGACCTTCTCACAATTCCTCCAATCCCGTACACCAAGTCACCGCAAAATCCCGGCCCTGATATACCCTGTTGCAGAAGTCTTCAGACCAACGCCATATCTCTCCACCAAGGTACTACGTGTTCGATAAAATTTCGAAAACGCCCTACGAAGTCCAAAACAACGACAGCCCCGCCCAAGAAGCCTGGCAGTAAGGGCTTTATTACGGCAGTTAATGTCAACAAGTTTTTAAGAAGCCCTGCCGAATCTAATAAGTTGCGATATGCACACCCCACACGAGGCACGCCGGGGGACACCGTCACCCAGAAAAGGGAAACCGACCACATCAAAACCAAAACCGCCCCGCCCATCACTAAACCCGGAAGAACCGGCTCCACCCAACCGGAGCCCTGCAGGGCACATGCGGCCCTCCACCCGGCCAAAGCAAACTGTCAATATCTAATAAACCATCAAGGTATCCCGAAGCTGATTTGAAAGCCCCAACAAAGCCAGCCCGACCCTCCCGTGAGAGAGACTTCATGAACCCCCCTATTAACAAAAAAAGAAACAAATCTGCAACAAGAGGAGCACAACCAGTTCCCATCGGAATACCAGCAGTCCGCCTACAAAGTCCAGCTCCAAATCTAATAAAAACATCATCCAAAAGACAAACAAGGGCACCACAGACTTCCCGACAAGACCGCAAATGCCCCGTAAGGGGTAGTCGGCCTCGTAAGTCATATTCGGCACAAATATTTCAGTCCCACGAACAAACGCTTCGGAAATTTAGCATCATGTATTTCAACGTGGCCGTAGGTTACAGTACGTCTTGTTTGATATGTTAAATAAGTATTACGTAGCTCAGATAGCTGAAAATACCTTCATTTTGCACTGGAAAAAAAAATTAAAAAAGCAGGAATATTGGACAACCCTTCTCCGAGTGAAATTGAAATAAAAATTAGCCGCTTGTTTTTTTTTCAAGCCCACACCTTTCTTTTCCGACGCAGAAATGAAAGTTGCTGGGAATAGCATTCTCCGATTTTCAAAATATGTCTATGAAATGTACTAAAATCAATTATCCGTTTGTTGACATTTGGATGTCTCGTAAGTTGTGGCCGGAAGTCCGCGTAAAGATTTCGACTGCATAACCAGCGGCTACCCCTTACGAGATTACCAGGTGTGATTGTGATTGTTGAAATGTTGAGTAAGATTTGAAGCAATTATATGCTCCATCACCTTGCATAAAATACACATCAAGGATATGGGCCTATAATTTGCAGGGTCACACTTGTCGCCTTTCTTAAATAGGGGATTAACATTGGCTTTTGTCCAGTCTGGGTGGTTGGGGGGGGGGGGGGGGGGGTGGGGGTGGGAGGGGGGGCGGAGGATCTGACCTGTAGCTATGGATTTTTTTTAAAACTACCTTCTTAAAGACATAAAAGATGTGTTTCGGTCATTAGTATCATCACTGATAAGAGACTGTGCACAACAAAACTTAGTATACTAACAATAAACGACAGTCAAGGCTCAATAAGGGAATTTAGTATTGGCTTATTTATCTGATGCATAGATAATATCCCCTCCAAAGTATGTATTACCCCTCAGACGGCCTCTTTTCCACCTCCTGCTGGGACCCCATAATCATCTCTTTATGACACGCCTTAGATGTCTTTTGCATAGCTCCTAGGTAGGGCAATAAAATCCTTAGTGAGTAGTACCACTTTTGTCTCATTTAAGCTATGTCTTTAAACTACGAGGGCAAGTCAATAAGTAACCAGCCTATCCCATTTCCAATTGACCGAGACACCCACGATTTTCATGCCTTGTTTCAATACATGTTTTAGGCCTGAGAGCAAAATTGCACCCTTATCGTGTCATTCACTCATAAGATATTGAATGTCAAACATGGCTAGCGATGCAAGAGCAAGATTTTAGTCAAAAGTTGAGTACCGTACTGTAATTCGGTACTTGTATTTGAAAGGGAAAACAGGTCAGGAAATACATTGCGAGTTGACCAATGTTTATGGGTCTTCTGCACCATCGTATGCACAAGTTAAATTCTGGGTTCGGGAATTCAAACGCGGTAGAACGTCTTTAGGGTAGGGCCGGGGTCTCCGAGGCCAAAGAAGTTCAAAACGCAACCCTCTGCTGGCAAGGTGATGGCAACTGTATTTTGGGACGCACAAGGCATTATTATGTTGGACTTTCTAGCAAAGAAAAGTATAATAACAGGTGCGTATTATGCAAATTTGCTCGACCAGCTGAAAACTGCGATCCGTGAAAAACGCCGAGGTAAACTCTCCAAAGGGATTCTGCTCCAACAGGACAATGCGAGAGACCACACTTGCAAAATTGCAATGGATGCTGTTGAGCGGAATGGGTACGAGCTAATACCGCAACCCGCCTATTCCCCGGGCTTAGCTCCTAGTGACTATTTCCTATTCCCAAACTTGAAAAAGGGTATCCGTCATTTCCGGTCCAACGAAGAAGTCGTGGCGGCAGTTGATGAGTGGGTCGGAGACAAGGACCTTGGCTTCTTCACTTCCAGGCTGACGGCACTGGAACACCGTTGGTCCAAGTGCATCATTCTAGAGGGCAATTACATCGAAAAAAAAAAAGAAAAAAGATCGCTCTCTCCCAGAAATAAGTTAGGCTGTTATTTTATTGACTCGCCCTCGTACCATATTGATTTACTGCCTTTATGTATATATTTAGAAATACACAAATGTCCCGGAAGTTAAAATAGATAATAACTAAGGCACCCCAAGAGAAAAGGTAAATCCCTATTCCACAATCAGTACTGATCAGACAGTGCACGCATACAGCCTGAGAAGGGGTTTTCTACTAGTCTCTGCAGTACTCTATGATTTTTGGCAGGCAGCTAACAATTGGACCAAAGTACATAAAGTAGCGGGTAATCTTTCGCCTATGTACATATAATAGTATAGTCGTATTCACTAGATCTCTCAAAGCAAAGAGCGGTTTTTGCTTTGAGAGTTTCAATTATAATGTTTTATTCAGGCTGTGTAATTGATCCACGACGTCAGAAGACGTACCTTCGTACGAGCGTACATGTGCGTCCAGCAAAGATTCAGATAAAAATCTTCGCTAGGCGCATTTTGGATAGCCAAATACGCAAATTATCTTCACGCAGATATCGAAGACTCTAATCAGATTGAGCGTATGCGCAGGCTGATTTGAGTCTTCGTTGGGCGCACAAGTCAGAATGTAATTTCTCACTTTGGGGATCAGTTATGTTTTTCGATGTCGAAATTCATCGGAGTACACATTACGACATTGTATTTCATATAAGGATAGGTAGGTACGTTTTAATAAATAAAAAATTTCGTACAAAACAAAAAAAAAAAAAACAACAAAAAAAAAAAAAAAAAAACAGTCATTTTCGAAAAATCGAAACACTGGTGCATTTTAATAGTCTAATAAACATTTATTTTTTTATTTATTTTTTTTTTTGTAAAGATATATTTGCCGTTGTATTACGCATTTTGTGTTTAATTTAATAATAAGGGTTTCCTCAAGCTACAGTTAACCTAAACCTGACTTTATCGTTCGTTATCTTTAGTATGAAGTAATCATTGGAATGTAAACAATGCTACAGTTTTCTCCTTATTTGTTACATGATGTTATTGTTTCTTGTATTATTCTTCATATATTGAAACAATACTGGCCAAATATAGGCTGTGTTCAGTGACGGTGGTCTTCCCTCCATATACCTTTATACAAACCCTTTGGGCCATAAATCTTTCTGGCACATTCCAGTCCATTTACCCCTTTCATCCCTGCAGACCAAAACAGATATGTTTGCAAACAGTGAAGGCCTAGACGAGCCGTCTCATCTGGATCTACACTGTTTGCCATTCTGTTCCGGATTTTGTGCTATTTTAATAATGACGTATTCTAAAATTCGAAGATGGAAGTCCAACTCAGAAGCTAAGGGTTGAAAGGGTTAAGCATGTACACAAGCTGAATTCAAACTAGCAAAGAATACCAGGACATGAATTTGCATCCACCGAATAGGTTCTTTAGGACAGAATATTATATTAACACATTGTATACTGAATAGACTCTCCCACACTACATATTGGAAGAGTCCAATTTCAAGTTTAGGTACATCCGGCTATGAGATTTACATATTCCTAGAGAAAAATGGTTAAACTATTTGCAAACCGTGGAGGAGACCCTGATCAGACGCCGCGTTCTGCGGCGTCTGATCTGGGTCTGCACTGTTTGCCAATTACCCCTTTACGGGTTCACCGACTACAATGGGTTAATCCAAAGAATTCTTTTATCTTATCCCAAGAAAAAAAATCACTTACTGCAGTGATTTTTTTTTTTTTACAAATTTGCCTTTATGGGTCCTGGGACTCGCAAGGTCTAGAACTCATGCATCCCAAACGCAAACCATGCATTCAGCCTAGGACTCATGGTGATACATTTTGTTGCGTCCTAGACTTTAAATTTAAACTTGTGTAGCAGTGTTTTACGTCTCCCCGTACTTTACCATAGTGCAGATTATATTTCATTTTCTTTGGGATCATTGGGCCCATTGTGGTATATTTGAAAATGGAGTTCTGCTCATGTATACGCTAGAGGGCGTAAGCAGTGTTGCAAACTTCATTACTGCTTATGAAGAGTCTCAATAAAACCGAGACTCCCATTTTCTAATCTGTAGTGTGTTCTTTGTTTCCAAAGGCAATCTTTTTGACGTTTGTTTTATAATTACTTTCTTGATATTTTAATTGGATGTGCAATAAAAGTAAATAGTTGTGACTGAGTTGCTTTAATTCTTTCCAGAAAACTTCCCGAGAAATATGAAACTATAGCACCACTGTCTATTAAAACTGAAGTGTTTAAATGTTTTCACACACAGAGTTGTGAAAATGTTTTCATAAAACTTCAGTTTTAGTGATTGATGATCAAATACCTTTGATACATGATTAAGGGCAGACATTTTGTCTGGTTTGATTAGACCTGAGGATTAGACTGTGTTATAAAGCAGAGACTTTTTTGTCCGTTGCTTTAACTGGACTGTGATAATCATACAAATATTTGTAAAATTAAATCAGGCTTTTTTGTCTGTTGCTTTGACTAGACTCTGACTGTGATAGCCATACAAATATTTGTAAACTAAAAGCAAACTAGATTAGACTGTGTTATAAAGCAGATACTTTTTGTCTGTTGCTTTGACTGGACTGTGATAATCATAAACATATTTGTAAACTAAAAGCAGACTTTTTTGTCTGTTGCTTTGACTAGACTCTGACTGTGATAGCCATACAAATATTTGTAAACTAAAAGCAAACTAGATTAGACTGTGTTATAAAGTAGATACTTTTTTGTCTGTTGCTTTGACTGGACTGCGGTAATCATACAAATATTTGTAAACTTAAAGCAGACTTTCTTGTCTGCTGCTTTGACTAGACTGTAAAACAAATGAATTTGATCTGTAAAAATAAGTTGAAAATAAATTTTAAGTTTGTTTCTTTCGTTTATCTGAACTTGCTAAAGACGTGGGTTCAGTTTGGGACTGGGAGTTTTCGTTATCGAGATCGCCATCATCGGCAGTCTCAGACTGAGAGGCCTTGGCTGTCCATGTCGGTCTGCTTTTTCTGAACTAGCAGACCGAACAGTGTTTGCTGTAAATATCTCAACAGACTAAAAACCAATACTTTAGTGTCCGCTAAGTTTTCCTCCGGTATTGGACAACTTGGTATTGATTATTTGACCGTAAAGGTAAAATCGGTGTACCGTAGAGAGATACGACGCCTTCCAGTACTGGGTTTTACCAAATACTGTACTGAAACACCCCCTTGCGCATTCGTTTTTTCCGGAAATGAAAGTAGACTTCAAGAAGCAAAATGTACGTACATTCGAGATTTTTTATGAGTCCCATGGACTCACCGAGGCTAATTTTTTGTATCCTCTTGCGAAATTATGCGTATAGGACGCACGCCTAAAAAATCACTGCTTACTGTGACATTTTCGGTTCTCATCGAGAATCACTCATCGATAGTTCTCGATGAAAACCGAAATTGTCACCGAAACTGTCACAGTGTGTGAATTTTTTTTTCTCGGGATATGATAAACTAATTATTTCAATAAACCTGAAATTACATTTTGGACAACCGTTAAAACTCAAAATAAAATGTTATCGCTTTTCCTGACAAATAATTCTAACCCTTCAGAATTTGAAAGCAAAATTGTTGTTCGGCTGCAAAGTTTTGTTTAACCCTTAAAATGCCATCAAAAACCTGCATCTGAAAATGTCGTCTGTTTATGGCGTCTGCTGAATATTCTTGCAAACATTTCAAACCTATTTTTGCATACAGGCAAACAGTGTAGACCTTAATCAGACTGCTCCTAGAGGAGCAGTCTGATCTGGGTCTACACTGTTTGCAAAAATGACTTAAAAAATTCACAAGCAGGTGACAAAACAGACGACAGTTGTTGTGTTGGCTAGTTTAATGGTTAAACATTCAACCACTAAAGTCCAAAGATAAACTATTTCCAGCAACACTCATTCATTTTCAACCCATTGGAGCACTGGATTGTTTTCTGTTCCTGCCAGTAAGATGCCACAAAACTCTGATTATGTAATTGGCACTTTTACCCTTTAATATCCGAAATCATCGTTTTAAAACATTCATTTACTGCCGACGAAGAATTAAAACGCTGCACAAAGTATTAATTAGACGGAAAATGGATTGCAGAGAGAGAGAGAGAGAGAGAGAGAGAGAGAGAGAGAGAGAGAGGGTTGAGAGAGACGTGGTTGTAGTTAGTCGAGTACAAATTATTAAAAAAAAAAATGTAACCTCGGGGCCAGTTTAAAAATATAAACAGAGTTACTATGAAAAATGCCACAATCACAAAGTAAAGCAATAACAAGATAAAACGGCGTAGATGCAATAGCGGGAGTGCAAACAGAAAAGAATTGCAACGGAGGAACCACCGAAGCGGTTCTAACGAGTGCCCACAATCTATGTTTTTGAGCAGAAATAAGAAAAATAATGTATACCCAGTAAACCCCTGTTTTACTATATAAAAGTTGGGTTTAATGGGGGTCAAAATTATATAGGTATGTTTTCGTGATGTTGCCGCCTTCAGCTACTAGAACTGACATGGGGGTTGTCGGGTGGTGCGATGGTGTCGTGTATCTTACGTCACCGGAGCGTCAAATGATATTGGCTTACAGTTGGGCAAGGCCTGTTACCCTTGTAGCAGGTAAGGGTAAAGGGGGATGTTTTTATTTCTTCTGCTTCTTCACTTTCATTCCGTTCATTCCCGTTCCTCTTTCTTCCCTGTCCCTCACTTTCATCTCCTCTACTATTTCTTCTATCTCCTTTCTCCCTTTTTCTGAGAGGCGACAAAAATGACCCACAAGGGTTGACGTGTCGTTAAACCCCAACACAAGCAATAAATCAGAACTGACAAATGCGGCAGAACACGCATGGCATAAGCCGCAAGGAGAGAAGATCTGTCTTCTGACGGGTGCCCAACGACGACACAAATTCTGATCAGCACCTTCGGTGTCGGCATGAAGAATCTTTGCTTCCGTGGCTCTTCCGTGGCTATCCAAAATGCGCCCAGTGAAAATTCTGATCAGTCTGCGCGAATGCTTCTTCGCTGGGCTGGGAATGAATCTTCGCTGGGCACACATCTCTGAAGTGCTCTGCCTTCTGGCTCATATGGTTGGGAAAGTGTTGAATGTAGTTTTCTTCTTTCTCTCTTAACAGTTTGTGGTGGGCAATGGGAATCTTGCACAGTATCAGTGATGGTGAGGATCTGGAAGAAGTTGAACAAACCTCTAGAACAAGGAGCGACCCAAGAATGAATATATCGATGCTGTTGGAAAACATTTCCAAGACATTTGAACATTGGCAAGAAATAATTATAAATATGAGAGAGAATCCGATGCCTGAAAAAGATGCACAGAAGTATTTGTATCAGGAAATGGTGGACGCAAGGGACAGTCTAAATGCGATAGTGGTATGTGCAAAGCGTCACTGTTCGAATGGATAAACAAAGAGGAATGTTGTCGAGAAAATGAAAGAGAAAAACATATGCAAAGCAACAAACGCCGAAATCAGCCCGTGTGAAGAAGTAACTTCGGTGTTTGAACAATTTGTCAGCTAGCGTTGTTGGATGTTGGACCCCTGTTTTCTCCATCTTTTTTTTCGGTCTGCATCTTTTTTTCGGTCTGAATCCACCAGAATCACACACACAGAGAGAGAGAGAGAGAGAGAGAGAGAGAGAGAGAGAGAGAGAAAAAAAAAAGAGAGATTATTGCCATCCGGTTCTTGATTTACTCTTGATTATCACTTTTGGAAGCAATGGATGTGTCAAAATGTAGAGCCGAAAGGGTCTATTTGAGAAAGACTGTGTTTTAAGGGTTAATGAAAAATTAGATTGATCATACCTTCCTTTTTGATCTTCCTGGCTTTAGTAAAATTTTAGCTTGCCTGTACAAATGTGCAGGTAGAGCTATAGCAGCCACCGAGGGGTCGGCGTGTTTTTGGTTAAAGTTTTTAAAATGCTATATCTCCCGAACCTCTGGGTGGAAGTAGTTCATACATGCCCTGATGTTAGATACTTTTCTGAAGTTTGATGCTCTACCGTCCTCAGCCACACGTGACCTTATAGTTAAGGACATGTGACCTTAAAGTTAAGGTCACGGACTTAGAAAAAAATTGTTACAGTAGACCTTCAATAGTTCGAACATCTTTGGTACCATGGATATTAGTTCGGGACAGAGATAGTTCGAGCCACTGAGGGTAAATCAAAGCGCCAGGCCAGAAGACAAAAGGGGATAATTTAGGAATGTCTTTTCCAGCTTCTATAAAATAATGGTATGTTGTATGTACTCATTAGAATCGCCCCGATGAGGCGATTCTAATGAGTACACACAACATATATTTTGATAAGATAAGAAAATTTCCCTAAAATATCTCTAAATATTTTTTACCTTGAGCTATTGGAAGAATTTTCTATGGACTCAAAAACGTTTGAATCATCCAGGGTTAACGAGGCATCCGTGCTGAAGCCAGCGTTATACATTTTGTACTGTAGTGTTTGATTAATGTTATTTTTAGAGGCAAAGCGCGACTCAGGCAAGCTACGCTGTCCTGCAACAGCTCTTATTGATGTGTTTGTTTCAGGAACATATGTCTCTCAGAATTTCAACAGAATCTCGAGGTGCTAAAATCAAAGCCAAACACAAGAACGATTACAAGCTCTCGAAACCAGAAAAAGCTAAGATGAAATTTGTTTCAAAACCACTAGACCCACAGGTCGATGGCCGTCTAGAAGAGTATAAAGAATTAAATAATCTGTACCAGCAACATACCGATGAATTAACGATAAAATGTGTGAGTCTAGAGCATGCATTATCAATGCTTGACAAAGAGAGAGAAAATATCTTACTGAGGTAAATGGACGTAACCCATTTAAGCCTTGTGTTCCATAAGAGGGAGATTGACAAACAGTGTAGACTCAGATCAGACGCCGCAGAATGTGGCGTCTGATCCGGGTCTGCACTGTTTGCATTAAATACAGGAATTTCTATAAATATGGTAAAACTTAAAGATTTTAAAATATTTTAAAATAGTGACAAACAGTTTTTTATATATACATTTTCTATGCAAAAAATGCTTTGCAATATGAGCCGGAGCACATCAACTCCCACAACTGTCACGTACACCCAGTGAAGACCTATATCAGCCCATGCATCCACACATTCCGATCCATACACTCAACGGGTAGCTGATGGCCCATAGCAAAAAAAAATAAATAAAAAAATAAATAAATAAAAAAAATACAAATAAATAAATAAAAATTATGGCCAGTGAATACCCCGATCAAAATGCGCGGATGCACAGGCCAATATGATACACAGACAAATCCCAGTCACCACCAGGCACCTATGTCAATAGTAGGAATCACTGCGCACAGACTCATAAACAAAATATTAAGTTTTAGGAATCTGGTACAATACCTTAGTGTTCATTCCATTTGGTGAAAGGGTTTTGAGACGATGTATCCAGTAGGTTTCTTTTAATAAACGTGGCCATTCATTTTCCACTTTATCAATGGGTGTGAATGAAAAATTATCCATAGAATGACCGTTTTCATTAAAATGAACAGAAACGTTTGTAATACTTTCAGGGTAGTGCAAAATATCAAAACGATGACTGTTCATTCTTTTTGATACCTTCTGGTGTGTTTGCCCCACATACTGAGCATTGCACTTTTTACATGTTATTAAATAAATAACGTTATTATTCAGCCATTTTGTGCACTGAAGAAGGATTAAATTCCGAAACTAGTTTGCAGTAAAATTTCTTGAGTTGTGCTGATTTTTTCTCCCAAGATATAAATATGGTAATAATAAAAAATTATCAGATACCCCTTATATTGGAAATGGACCAGTCCGAAGAATGAAAGAAGAAGAATCCATTTGGCATAAAAGGATTAAAATTCAACATTGCTGTTTCGGTCTTAAGGTGGATCTCGGACTACGAAAACACTATCGGCTAAGTTGCTGGCCCATCACTGGTGTTCTGTTTTATCCTTAGCATTACGAAAACACGCCGATTCAAATATATTGAAAATTTCACCACTATGAACTGAAAGTTTTCAGATAAAAATTCTGATATTTTTCATATTTCTGCTCAAAACATAGGTGGTTGGTACTTGTTAGAACCGCCTCTCCGAGGCGGTTCTAACAAGTACCAACAATCTATGTTTCGAACAGAGATATGAAAATAATGTATACCCCGGTAAACCCCAGCTTTACTATATAAAAGTGGGGTTTAAGGGATTCAAAATTACAGGTATGTTTTCGTGAAGGTTTTCCCCGAGACACACAAAAGCAAAGATAAGGAACAAACAATGACAAGATACAGCGAAATAGTTGCTATAATCGATAGACCCCCCCCCCCACCCACCCCCCCCCCCCAAAAAAAAAAAAAAAAGTATACAGTCGACTCTCGTTATCTCGAAGTCCAAGGGACTGTCTGAAATATTTCGTTGTATTCGTACCTCGATATATCAGACATGCAGAATTGAGAAAACATAAATCAAACACGAACAAGCACATTTCACAAATGAATATGTAATTTGACTCATGAAGTTAGAGATATATTGAAAACATTCACAATACTTTGTTACCTGTTGTTAAATTTCCATGTAAAAACAGGGGCCAGATTTTCATTTCGAGATAAGCGGTAATTCCAGACAAGCGAAGTCGAGATAACGAGACTCGACTGTAATTGCAACAGAGGAGCATCCTTGGAAAGCAGCTCCAAATTACAAATATGGGTTCAATACGCATAATATGCTGATGTATAAATATTGCACCATTGCTGAGCATTAATGTCTTGAACACATTTTCATGATCCCAAAAATGTTCTAGCCATTGAACTTCGACTGTATTATAGGGGAACATTCAGGTGCGCATTACATAGAATTGTTAACAAAATGTATTTCCACATACATTATTTGTAGGTTAAGCAAGTTAACAAGTGAAAAGTTGACAAGCAGTAATCCAAATGTGACAGATCTTGCCGATCCTGATCGGCCGACCAATCTTGGAGAGGTATCGTCAGAGTTATATGACAACGAATGGACAGACGCCTTTGAAGCTTTACTATCAGGAGGGCGAAACGAAAGATTTTCTATCAGAATTCTTTTAGAAACATTTCTGGTACAGTGTATAGGACTTTATTTATTTATTTATATGTTTCATTTTATTTATTTATTTATTTGTTTATATGTTTCATTATTATATCCCCCACTCAAACTGTGTTTGTGTGTGTGTGTGCGCGGGAGTGGCATGGTTGGTTGTAGGGGTTTTAGAGGGGGTGGGGCGGGGGGTCGGCGGTGCGGGGGTAGTCATTACTTTACAGAATATGGGGTATCTAATAAGCATTGCTTATTGCCACTTCTTGTTTATTTATGTACGCTGCTGTTTAAACACATGGGCCGTAACATGAGATAACGAATCTTCTGACACGTGCGACCAGTGAAGACTCACATCAGCCTGCATATCCACACAGTCTGGTCAGAGCTTTGGTTGTCCGCATGAAGAAAACTTGCATTCTTGTCTATCCAATATGCGCCCGGTGAAGATTCTGATCAGACTGCGCATTCGCGCAGTCTGATCTGAATCTTCACCGGTCGCACATGTCCAAAGGTTCTGAAATTGCAGCTTGTAAGTCTTTTGTTTACAGGTTGGTAAACCTGAGCTACATTTGATAATAAATTTTACTTTTTTTGTAATTTGAAAGAACTATTTCCAAATGGAATTCTCGCTACCCCTTGTTTGCTATAAAATGCTACAGAGGATTGGATATTGAAGCTTTTGCGCAGTCTGATCAGAATCTTCACAGTGCGTATTTAGGCTGGTTAAGGATGCAAAGTTTCTTCAAGCGGACGACGAAGACTCTTATCAGACTGCGCGGATGCACTGAATTGAGTCTTCGCTAGGCATATATGTCAAGATGTTTTCTTACATTGCGCCTTATAGACTATTATACATGTTAGAAGTTGTTGTTTTTTCTTTTCGACAGGATATTTTCACCTTTTGTAAACAGAAAAGATCCAGTCTTGTCGACAGTCCACAGAAAAGTGTAAGACACCTACTAGAAGATTCCGATTCTGATGATTGCGCAAAGGTTAGTACATGACACAATAACAGCATATGAAGTTCCTTGCACATTGTAACTTCTGAACCCTGATTTCCGTTTTGTTGTTGCTGCGAGTTTACTACATAAATTGGTAGATATGTCCGAACTTAATGCAAACAGTGTAGACCCTGATCATTCTGCGGCGTCTGATCAGAGTCTGCACTGTTTGCCATTTGCAGAATGTGGCGTCTGATCAGGGTCTACACTGTTTGCATTAAGTTCAGAAATTTCTTCAAAACATGATAATAATAACTACTAATCAGACACACTTTATATAGCAAATGGACCTGTCCAAAAGTTTAGGTAGAAGAGACCATTCGGCAAAAATGGGTTAACCTGGTCGCTGAAAAGGGGCGGAACCCAACATCTTGCAAGCACATTAGCTGATAATAAATAAATAAAAGCAGACATCATATATGGGTAGCATGTTTTGTGTATTTGAGATGATGATTTATAGCACTGTATGCTTTGATTCTAAGCATATTTTCCTTCACTGCTTACATCTACAACTTGAGAATTTGGGTTGTGGAATGTTTGTATGTATGTATATTTTCTAAGCATATTTTCCTTCACTGCTTATATCTACAACTTGAGGATTTGGGTTGTGGAATGTATGTATGTGTGTATGCATGTATGTATGTATAAACTGCCCGTTAAAGGCTCCATGTTCCTCAAAAATAGACATTTTATTATCCAAGAAAGGTTCTATAAATTGATATATGGTATTAATACAATCATAAAATGTGGCATCTGACAGCCTGTAAAATTTCAATTGGTCTCTCGTTCTTATAATAAAATTAATTTTTTATCGTATCTCTGAATTAACGTTGCCAAAATTAAGTCAGAGATATGATAAAAATCATTTCAGTTTTAACCCGGTTCAAAAACGAGACACTAACTGAAATTTAACAGGCTATCAGATATCACATTTTATGATAGAATTAATACTATATACCAATTAATCAAATCTTTCTTGGATAAAAAATATCTATTTCTGAGGAATATGGAGCCTTTAAAAATGCAACTCAAGGCACCTATTTATGTGTATATGTAGCTTTTTTTCTAGATTATGCTTGACATATTGATTATGCTTGAAAACCGCACTGGTTGTACAGTGCATTTTACTTTCAACCTGGCGGCGCCTTTAACTTTTTCACATAAACGATTTTCTGATTTTTTTTTGTTTTGTTTGTTTTATCGCTTTCAATCGAACTTTAACCTCTCATATATTTGAAGTTAGGCATACAGAACCTTTATACCCAGTAAAACGCAACTTCGCAACAACGTCGTTTTGACGTAGTCACAACATCATCATGATGTCGTGGCGACGTCCAAACAGCGTTTTTTCGACTTACGCGTTAGCTGGGTAGTTAAACATATTTTTTTCACTTGATGTTTGCATTGAAAAAGGACATTTATTGTTATTATTATCATTATTATTTTTATTATTATTATTATTAGGAAATCTTAGATTAACATGTAACTTAATAGTGTTTGTTAACCAATTTAAGCCTAGCGTCGCATAAATGGGACATTGGCAAACAGTGTAGACCCAGATCAGACGCCGCAGAACGCGGCGTCTGATCAGGGTCTACACTGTTTGCATTAAGTATAGGAATTTCTATAAAATATGGTAATAATAAAATCTACCCAGACACTCCTTCTGCTGGAAATGGACCTATTCAGAAAGTTGAGGTGGGAGAGTCCACTCGGCATGAATGGGTTAAATATTGGCATTCATTAAACTTTACTTGAACATGTGTAACAAAGCATTGTAACATATGTAATAAAGCATTGTAACATGTATAACAAAGCATAGTAACATGTGTAACAAAGCATTGTAACATGTATAACAAAGAATTGTAACATGTATGACAAAGCGTTGTAACATGTATAACAAAGCATTGTAAAATGTATAACAAAGCATTCATTTTGGCTTCAACGTGAAAAAAAATGTACCTTATAACTGCTCCCTGTGAAATCTAATATCGTCGCAGTTTTCACCGAGGAACCTCTGATGAGTCAAATTATGATAAAAAGCTCATTATCTACAACTGTGGTTTTAGCGTATACGTTTTGAATAGGTGTGTTAGCAAACTGTACTGACCGGACTGCAAGGATGCTCAGACAGATATTGGTATGTGCTCCAGGCATCTGTTATACCTTTATATTCTTGTCCAGTAGCATGCATTTACTAAGAGTATGGATATTTTTCAGGCGAGGCTGAAGAGATCGAAAAGTATTGCGATAACAGAACCTCTATGCGAACCGGACATGGACAGTGTAAGGGTTACTTCTAGGCCTATGTTTCATTCCTTAAATTAAGGTCGACCATGACTTTAAGGATCGAGATTTGCAAAGCCTCCAATTGTCAGCCAATCAGATTACTTGATCCAGGTTGTTGATACAAATCCACATGGTGAATGACAAACAGTGCAGATCCAGAAAGCCAACTGATCTGGATCTACAGTGTCTGCAAAGACAGGGCCCACCCAGATTCAATGGGACCAGGAGTAAGTGACTGTACATCTAAACTCCGAGGAATGATTGTAAATCTAAGCTCAGAACAGTGTATTATGGCAACGCAACAATTTCAATATCTCCATTGATAAACATTTCTAATTTTGTGTACGGTAAATGTTCCATAAATTCGAACAGTAAAAATGTTGTTTGAAACAGGAAAAGCAGAACGTTTGTCTTCAATTAACCCATTTAGTCCTGTAGACCAAGACAGATACTTTTGGAAACAGTGCAGCTCATAATGAGCCATCTCATCAGGATCTGCACTGTTTGCCATTCTGTTCTTGATTTACAGATGTCACCCTTTTTGCAGCAATGGATGTGTCCAAATGCAGATATGGATGAGTCTATTTCAGAAACTCGGGGTTGAAAGGGTTTAAGTGAAGTAACCAGTTTTGAAAGAAAAGTAATGACTTTCTGTTGCAAAGCTTGTTACTTCCCTTTGCTACATTAGCGAGGATGAAAAAATCTCTATTGTATTTTTTTTTTTTTTTTTTTGTATTCAAATGCTTAAAACAGTTACCGTTATCACATTTTCACTACACATAGCTGTCGGTATGAAATAATCTCGATATAGAAATGCAGTGTAATTTTTGGACGCAAAATCCCACTGTATATTTTATATATATATATATCCAAGCAAGAGGGTTAGCTTATATATTTGGATTATAGCTTATCCGTTTAATTGCATGCATTGTGTATGATTGCTGTCTTGTGCAAATATAAGCATTCGAATGACAGCGAACCTTAGACAGCTGCAGTGTCATTAGTTTCTGATATGGACTCTTCCATCTTTGAATCTACATAGACTGGCAAAAAAAAAAAAAAGAAAAGAAAAGCAGATTGGCAAACAGTGTAGATCTTGATGAGACGGCTCATAACGAGTAGGATCGACACTATTTTGCAAGAACGTTGTTTTGGTCTGCAGTGCTAAAATGGTTAATCATTTTGCTTTGAAAAGGGGTCTATTCTAAAAGGAAAGAAGTTTCTACCTCTATAAGCAAATCCTTAATCAGATGACCCTTTTCTTTTCAGAAGGGGGCCGAAAACGATTCTGACAAAGTTACGTCCCTTTTAAAACTGTATCTGTTCTCCTTAATATGTGATTTTGGTTAGGGGTATGATCTATTGTGATATTATTCTTGATTCAGAAACTGGAACCATTATTAGAAGCGACACAAAAGAATCTTTATTGGCATTGGATGAATAAACGTCAGGAAAACAAGAACCTCGACACTGAAGATAGAGTATGTACTGCAAATATTTGTATTGGGATTGGTAGACATGTTTACTTTTTGTATGCCGGTATATTTTCCTTCGTGGCTTGTTATGGTGTTTGAAACTACAGATACAAACACTGAGCATACATACGAATTCATATATATATATATATATATGTAGTAATGATAGGTATATGATACACTTGTACTGCCTTGCGGTACAAGCCGGCTTTTATAGCGACGCGGTAGAGTGTTCGCCTGTCACGCAGACGGCCCGGGTTCGATTCCCGGCTGTGGCATAGGTGATTAGAATTTTTTCACCTGTTACATCTGGCGCCCAACGTAAATAACCCCATTTGACGGGCTTGGTGGCCCAAGAGGCTTGGTGGCCTGGTATTGAGTGGTTGCTCAAATTGAGATTCGTGGACGAATCTTAAAATGGAGGGGGGATATGTAGTAATGATTGGTATATGATACACTTGCACTGCCTTGCAGTACAAGCCGGCTTTTATAGCGACGTGGTAGAGTGTTGGCCTGTCACGCGGACGGCCCGGGTTCGATACCCGGCTGCGGCATAGGTGATTAGAATTTTTTCACCTGTTACACACACACATATATATATATATATATATATATATATATATATATATATATATATATATATATATATATATATATATACGGAACGTATATACATATGCATATGTAGTTGGTACTCATTAGAAGCGCCTGATTGAGGCGATTTAATGAATACCCAAACATATGTTTGTATGGAGAACTTGAATATCATCCAAGAATTATCATCGATTACTCCTCCTTTACAAATCCTCTAATATATATTGAACGCTTGAATTCTGTTGATATCTCCATAAAGAAAATGGTAAAGGTGTCCTATATACAGTCGAACTTCCATGGCTCGAACCCCTTAGGGACCATGAAAATTTGTTCGAGACAGCGGTAGTTCGAGCCACGGAGGGTTACTATTAGTGCCATACCAGGAGGCATAATGGAGATAATTGTGGGATAATTTTTCGGTGTTCTATATTATAAATGTATGTTGTGTGTACTCATTAGAATCGCCTCATCGAGGCGAATCTAATGTGTGCACACAGCATACATTTGCAAGATAAAAGAAGAAAATGTCCCTAAATTATCCGTATATCGTATTTGGAGGAAATCCCTGCGGACTAAAGAACGTGTTCGACTTATCCATGGTAAACGAGCCATCGGGGTTCGAGCCATTGAAGTTCTACTGTATAGTCTTGCGGCCGTAGGGTAGTGGGAGTTGGAGACCACCATGTCATAGGCTACATTATATAAAGGGGTCTCTTTGCTCTTCTTTCGCTATTTAACCTTTCTGCGAAATGTACCCTTTCACTGCTGGGTAAACAGAGGTTATTTTGAGTAGATGGTGTGAGCTATACTCGAGTCTGGAATCATCGGCACTGCAATCAAACGTTGAAGTAAATCGGCTACGTCACCCGCAGCTGTCTTAATAAACGTATACATGGATATATCGGCACGAAAACGGGGCTTACGTATTATCTTTGTACTTTGTTATTAGTTTAATCATATTTTATTGCAAAATTCATAATGCAAGTGGTCGAGCCACACGTTCTCACAACATTAGTTACGGCCCTCCCACTACAATGGAAAACATAGCATGTATATATCAGATGACAATAGCAATTTACAATACACTATTCAATTTTTAAACTGAGAAAACAATAAGCTATTATAAATACAATAACAGCAAATTACTAAGCTATAGAAAAGAAAATCCTGTTTATATTGAAATGTTATATATATATATATGTGTGTGTGTGTGTGTGTATGTGTGTGTGTGTGTGTGTGTGTGTGTGTGTGTGTGGTAAGGTAGTCAGGTATATCAGCCGGGAAGAAGTGGAAAGGCAACGACGTCAGCAAACGTAATTCAGTTTTAATTCAGTTTTAACAAATTTCATAAGACTCATAGAAGTTACTATTGGTTAACATCTGCAAATCTTCCAGTGTTTTTGTTATATATATATATATATATATATATATATATATATATATATATATATATATATATATATATATATATATATATATATATATATATATATATATAGGTTTGAACAGCGATAAAGTTACTCGAGTTCTCTTGGTCTGTTAGGTTATCATTCCCGAAAAGAAGTTTTTCAGTATTTATACTTTGTTATTATATTTATTGCGTAGATTATGTCGTTATTATGCTTCCAGTTTCGGTGAAGTTAAGGGTCAATTTGCTTCTGTCATGTCCGTAACACATTGGGATTGTTTCACATGAATGCATTTTTTCAAAATTGTTTTTACTGCCCTTCTGAAAAGATGTCTACATTAATAGCTCCCCTTTGAAGCAAACCCTTTCCTATCAGAGTAGTGTTTGCTGTTGGGGTGGAGCAAAATTTGAACCTTAATTAGCCCCTCTAAATAGGAAGGTAAATATTCTCAGGCCAAAGTGATCACCCATTGAAGGAATATACGTACACAAGTATTTGGTCAAATGTATGAGCGTCAGTAACTTGACCAGTCCATGCCTAAACATAATAAGCTAAGTAGGAGAACAGTTGAGGTGTTTATGTATAAACATTTCATTTTAGCGCGATTCAAACACATGCGTTGATGACAGGCAGGAGGAACAAGACGAACAGAACAGTGCAGTTGAAGAGTTGGACAATCAGTTATATAAAATGCAAAAGGACGTAAACACTGATCGTCAGAGATTACTGAAACAATTCGGGAAAGAACTTTTTCCAGTTATTGAAAAGGTACGATCTTACAGCCCTGAACTTTGTAAATATTTAAAACTTTACATGTTGTGTAAAAATTTCAGTGGATGACATTTTCAAATGTTTTTCCTTATATTTCCTAGAAAATAGGATTTGACACTTCATGCAAATTTTTTCACGAGGAGACAATTTGCATAAAGTATGAGATCCTATTTTCTAGGAACAGTGAGAAAATATATTATCAGTTTGTTGTCCACTGAATTTTCCCATATCATTTGCAATTGTTAAGCAGATTCCCTAATAGATATTACACGCTTTAATACTCGTAACGCTTCTTTCCAACACTGTTAGGAAACAAGTGAAACGACATAATTAAAATAGTACATTTTCAGACAAAAATGTTCCAGAGCAGCACAGACTGACTGTAGCATTAACCTTCACCATTCTCTGGGCTAATTCAGCATATAACATATTGGTGATATTTTTCATTTTCCCAGAACACAGGCTTTGACATTTCATACAAATTGTCCGAGATATAATTTCGAAATGTCGTGGGCTAAAAAAATACGCAGAGTATTAAGCGTTAAAGAGATAAAACAATTTTGTCATGAACTAATGAACACGGAGCTTTCGAACTTTTGCTCGCAAGTAGACATTGACTCGCCTGGTATTTGGAACATACATAATAGCTTATATTCTCTTTATCTTTGGTATTTTAGACTGTCCAAAAATTGTGTACCGGTTACCAATAAGTTGTTAGAGCGTAGTACTGAGAAACAGGCTCAAGATTTACACCTTTATAGCCTATTATATTTTGTCATTTATTCAAGTTTTGTTTCTCTCTATACTTGAAAGATTAAAATTTGTGACACTGTGATTACATATGCGGCGTTTGTTGTGCCCTTATTTATTCCTCATCTCTCACTCCTCATTTCCTTCGGGAGTGCCTCGCATGTTTTCCTGCAGTCTAGGGAAAAGGTCGGTCACATAGACTGAGGCCTGAAGAATAATGAGGGTGGGGCAACGTTTCTCATTTGTAGCGCGCGAGTAGTGACGTCGCTCCCTCCGAAAGATGTGGCGCAGCATTATCATGTAGGGATTGGACCTGCTGCCAAAAGTTCTGGACGTTTCCTACGGATAGCAAGTCGCAATACCTTTCGAATATAGCCCTTGTAGTATATGTCATTCACAATTTGGCCAGTCTTTACCTATGGCTTGTGAGAACACCGCGGATATCATAGACAAAAATATCATGAGCATCTTTAAATTTCCTTGTTCGCGCCGACACTTTGCTGGCGTAGGAGAATTCAGCGTGTGTCATTCAGTGGTCTGTCTCTTCATTTCAGGTTCATATGATCAAATCCAAGTCTCGTCAATAGCATCGATTCTAGAAACAAAGTTATTTTCTTCTATTTCAAAGCGAAAACTTAAGTTGGGTGGAGACATTTAATTGATGTTGCACTTGATCGAACGTCAAATGATGTGGTACCCAACATGGTGACACCTTTCGCATTCAAGGACAATTTTTGAATAATTGAATTAACAGTGCATGGCCTAAATCCAGTTTTTGGGCTAGCTCCTCACATGTATATTGTCGATCTCTTTTTAGATATTTTTTTTCTACAAAGTATGCGTTACTTGCTGAAATTTTCCGACCTTTCCCCCACTGTCTTTTACATTCTCCTGATCGCGATTAAATTGGTCAACCCATCTGACAACTTGTGAACATGCAGTTAGCGGTTATGAAATAAACTGATAGTTTGCATTATTCTTTGCATGGCCCTCGTATGTCCCAATACTTACGATTATTACGGTAGTATGCGTACGAACAATGGAGGCTCTGAAATGAAAATGGGGACGAATATGTGAACTTCGGGTGTGTAAGTGGTCTAGGCATTCCTGTATGTCATATGATATATCATGTTATGCATTTTTAATTATTTTGATCGTTTTATTACAGGCATATTTGAACCCCAGATGGAACTCATCTTGTGTTAAAGAACTAAAGCCATACATCAAGAAAAGCATCTATGTTTCTTGGATGATGTGTATCCACACTCCTCCAATGGCCATTCATACGTCATATCCTGGGGACGCTTTCGACACTAGGTTGTACAAGCAGTACACCCTGAATGGACCATATGTGGACTACATAGTTTGGCCAGCTCTTCTTC
This sequence comes from Anodontia alba, assembly GCA_964016985.1. NCBI lineage: Eukaryota > Metazoa > Mollusca > Bivalvia > Lucinida > Lucinidae > Anodontia > Anodontia alba. Next base: position 39,506,832 of record OZ024826.1, read on the forward strand.
TTTATGAACATGGACCTGTGATTTGTAAAGGAGTAGCGCAAGGAAAAGAAGCCTGACATGTGACCAGGTGCAGTCAGATAATCCGACTTGTCCTCGGAAAATAGACGTATGTGCCAAAACATAAAGTTTATTTACGACCACGCTGATACTGTTACAAAACCGACGCTGATGATGAATCTTTTCAAATGAGACCGGATCAGTTAATGTTCATGCGTGCGTGCGTGTGTGCGAATTAAGGCCAACTTAGTGAAATTTAATTGTCTTTCGCCACACAGCGCAGTGTCGTGATTTCCAAGACTGTAGAAGAAGCTTCTCAATTATTTTGGTACCATTACGAAAACATGCCTATTCAAATATACTGAATATTTTACCACCAAAACATAAAACTTTTCAGATAAAAAATTCTGATTTTTTTTTTATATTTCTGCTCAAAACATGAATTGTGGGTACTCGTTAGATCCACCTCGGATAAACGAGTACCCACAATCTGTATGTTTGAGTAGAAATAAGAAAAATAATGTATACCCCCGTAAACCCCATTTTTTACTATATAAAAGTGGGGTTTATGGCGGTCAAAATTATACGAGGGTCATGCAAAATAGGCTTCCTTGGTTTTATCCCAGATATATTTTAAAATGCTTCACTGTACTTGAATGGTGTGTTCAATAGCTAACGATATCCGTTTATTTTGTTCAAATTGCTTTCCAACTGACCAAGTTATTTCAAATTGAAATAGATGCAGTCATAAACACTGACCAATTTACTTGTTACAATAAGAAACGACCAAGCAAAGGATGGTCAGGAGTCCACCTTTTACATGACAACGCCTCCTCTCATAAGTGTGAGGTTGTTAAGTCTTTTTTGGCTTCTGAAAAGGTGAACGTTTTTAACCATCCACCTTATTCACCAGACCTGAGTCCCTATGACTTCTTTTTATTTCCAAGGCTTAAGAAAATGTTTTCTGGAAATAAGTGTACGTCTAGAAGTTCTCTTGGCAGCGCTATTTATCAGTGTCTTCAACAGATACCAAAAGACTATTTATCTGCTTTTCGCGACTGGATAAAAAAGTTACAAAAATGTGTTTAAGTAAAGGGGGAATACTTTGAAGGTTTGTTCTAAAAATATGTTTGATAAAACGTAGCTCTGAAGTAATCCGAACCCAGTGACAAAACTTTTTGCAGGCATGTTTTCGTGATGGTTAACCTCTTACACTCAAGAAATCTCGCGTACCGTCTTGTTATTTGTGAGATATTTTTGTTTGATGAATAATATCAGCGTCATTATAAGCCAGCCTGTGTTATATGCGTTCGACCTGTGTATGATCGGGCTGACAGTTTTGTCAAGTGTAAATCGCATATGCCCCAGCGGGCACATGACCTTTATACAACGTCGCATCAATATTCCATTTATATAGAATAAGTTTAGGCAAACAGTATGGATTCGTTTTAAAAAAAGTTCTGATTCGGGTATGCACTGATTGCAAATTTAGATTTAAATGGTCAAGTTAAATACTTGTGGAATTTCACAATTAAAAAAATCAGAGCAAGGGAAGTCCATTTAACTATTTATACATGCATTGTCCTGTTCAGTTTCTTTCCCTTGACGAGTCAATGCACAGTCAATATGTCTCGACTTGGCTTGTCTCGACTGGTCACTTATCTCTATGTGAAAATAGAAAAGAAGGCAATGATCAAGAAACGATATAATTACCAAACACTATCCATCCAAGACATTAAAGGGAAAAAAGACACATTTAAAGCAACGGCACCACAATTAAAACACTATAAGCAGAAAGCCAAAAGGACAGCTTCTTTCCCAAAAATTGGCCAAACGGCTGTCCAAAATAAGACAACAATCACCAGGACATACATGCAAAGACAAACAATGACAGCAGGTATGCAAAGTCGCGGACCAGACAAAAACTGTTTAAATAGGTCCGAGACAAAGTGCACAACATCGAATATTATGCTTACATCAATTTAACCAGAGTTTCCTAGCAAAACATCGCTCTACTGTATTTTTTTTTTACATATTTAAAAAGCGAGGCGAGTGAAAAGAGGTTGATTTGATACTAAATACTTCTAATTTCAGAATCCATTAGACTTTCCTTATTACACTCTATCTGAAAAAGAAGCCCCTTGTACTGACAGGTGATGATTTGTTTGTGTTAAATGACGCATAGCTTGTCTTTTTCAGCATTATTTTTGTCAAGAAAAAACTGATCTTTGAGTTTGAATGAGTCTATCCTCGGTCCTCTCTTATTTCTTCTATATATTAATGACATTGTCCAAGACATCGGGTCTAACATAAGACTTTTTGCCGACGACACCAGCTTATCCCTTATCGTTGAAAATCCTGACACCGCAGCTGCGACGCTAAATTCTGATCTTGAAAAGGTAACTCAATGGGCAAAAACTTGGCTGGTAAAATTCAACCCTGTAAAAACCGAATCACTTTTAATTAGCAGAAAGCTAATAAAACCAGTACACCCTCCCCTGTTTATGTTAAACCAACAAATCAAGGAAGTCGAAAATCATAAACATTTAGGTATATACCTCAGTAACGATGGCACTTGGCATACACATATAAGTTATATTAAAGAAAAAGCTTGGAACAGAATTAACATAATGCGCAAACTTAAGTTCCAGTTAGATCGGAAATCACTAGAAATTATTTATACTTCCTTTATTCGGCCTATACTAGAATATGGTAATGAAATCTGGGACAACTGTACACAGTATGAAAAAGAAGACCTCGAAAAAATCCAGAAAGAAGCAGCCCGGATTGCCACAGGAACTACTAAATTAATATCAGTTGAAAACTTGTACAACGAAATTGGATGGGATACTTTAGAAAGTAGGAGAAATAAGCAAAAACTCACTCCTTTTTTATAAAATGGTTAATAATCTGACCCCTACTTATTTATCTTCGCTTGTTCCCTCGACTGTCACAGAGGCATCTCGCTACAACCTAAGAAACTCAAGTGATATCAGGACCGTAAATTCACGGACAAGCCAGTATTTTAACTCATTCTTACCTTCTTCGATAAGAGAATGGAATTCACTTCCAGAACAGCACAGAACGTCCTCTACTGTCACATCTTTTAAGTATCATCTCAACCAGCCGAAATCTTTCATACCAAAGTTTTATTATGTTGGAGAGCGCAAAACGCAGATGTTGCATACCCGCTTACGGACCAAATGTAGTTCACTTAATTACGATATATTTCTCAAAAACCTGACTGATTCACCTCTATGCTCATGTGGCAATGTTGAAAATGCAGAACATTATCTGCTCCATTGTCATCTGTACCGGCAGCCTCGAGCTGAAATGCTAAACACCCTTTCTCAAATCTGCCATGTAACACTGGATACACTACTATTTGGTGACAGCTCGCTCTCATACGATGCAAATAGTACAATCTTCTTGACAGTACAGAAATTTATTAAGGACTCAAAACGATTTTAAAAGTGTGGAAACATTAAGAAAAATATTGAATCTGTACTTTGTGCTCTGCTCCTTGTTACTGTATACGCACGATGCCTTGTCATCGTTTTTGCCTAGACTTTAAACATGTTTGATTCAGTACAACACAGAAGTGGTAATCGCGACGACAAGGCACTCGATGACCTACATACGATGTCTCCGAATGGGAAGAATCGATTATTTTATATTATTGCCAAGACCTTTGACGCTCCTTCCCCTCGACCGGATCCAGCTCGAAACACTCCCATCTTTTCTCATTGTTTTTCGCTCCTTCCCAACCAATGCTCCTATAAAGATATGGATATGTATACTTTTCTGTTCTTTTGTCCAAATTAATATCTTTCAATGTCATTGTTGTTAAATTTATTTGTAAATGTATACGAACTTGTAGGCTTGCTATGACACCTCTTTATATAGATTAACTTACAAAGTTTAACATGATTATGAACAGCCTACATTCACTGACCTTAACTTACGACCTGCCACGATTATACACTCTGTATTAATATGCTTCTAAGGAGAGGAACTCTATAAGCCTTGAGCTTCCGTTCCAATCCTATCAAGTATTATTGTATGTATATATTACTGCTTGTCATGTGAAATTGTGAAATAAATATGTTTAAACTAATGACAAGTTATCAAATATATGAGCGATATTCATGTTCATTTCCTTTTCTGGGGTCAATATGTGAATTGTGAAACTGCTTCTGATGAGGTTATGTCACACCTGGAATAATTATTTACATCTTAGCAATGATATGAAGGACTGGGTTTGACAACAGGCTATCAAATTTTTAAATGTTGCAAGATGTTGAAAGTCTAACCAATTCTGAAATGAGTAGTATAGCTATATTACCCAGTCTGAATCCCCTAAAATCTGCCATCCGTGATCTCCAAATTTGATGCCTTAAGGTTATAATGGAAGCATGTCCTAAAAACACCACTAATTTGCGTTTATAAAATGGCATGCAACCGTTGCGTCCGTGTCGATCGATCTGCCTTGGCTTTTGGGCTTGAGGTGGGGCGTAGTACTCTCCACGGCGTCGATACTGCTATCAATTATGCTATACAATGTATCTCGGTTTCTAGGTATTAACTTAATGGATGCTTATGATGTTTATCAATAACACGAGCTACGACACAATTTGACAAGCAAATCATTGTGCAACATATGTGTACAGACAAAATTCGCTAAAGTACAAACGATCAGCTGATCGCCAGTCAGCTGAAACTCGGACACGTCCGAGGCTGAAATCACCGGATATCCTACCTTTATCATGTTTTTAGTGATAAATTCTTCCCTATGCATAATTCCTGTTATGTGCTGTAGGAATGTAATCAATTTTTACAGCAAAATGTTGTTTAATGCGGGAGAAATCATAGATTAAAAATGGCGGCTAAAACGCACATCATTCTTGCAGTCATCCGTGTCAATGACGTAAAAATGTATCCTTCTACTTCACCGGCTATACGATTCATTACAGCCAACGAGATCGCTTGCGGCGGCTGACTGGCTTTCCATGTTTGCAGCGGAGCGTATCTGATCATCATATTTTTCGGAAACCAGGCCAATGGCTCCGGCCTTATCAACATTAATCCGATACACTCCGCTGTAGATATGGGAAACCAGTCACCCGCCGCATGCGAACTCTTCTGCATAGTATGTGAGAGACTCACGATACCTATAGTACAAGCTTAAGCTTCGTCACCTGTTTCGCAGGTCGCTTAAGCTCGTTATTACTAGGGTGGTGGGTGGGTGGGGGTGGGGATGGCTTAAATCTATTTTACATGTTCATAACCCTCCCCCTTAGTTCTGCCGTGGTATACACAAGCCATTTGTTCAGTCCGAGTAAAAGGTTCCTAACTCATCAGTACAACATCTCCGAGAACATAAAAATCAAACGCTTACAGAGAGGAAACAACGATGAGGACTCGACAGCAAGAAATAAGTGAAATGCTGTAGCAAACGAAAACCTACAGTTGAACTCCGGTGGGCCCGACCAGAGCCAGAGCATCAGGCACCAACCGACTTTCTTAAAAGTCATAGAGTATGAGGCCCTACCCGCTGATGTGTAAGGAGGGAAGCGGTTATTACCGTGATTGGGTTAACTACCATGCATGCAGACTATTACATTGATGTTGTACACAGTCTTTATATATCGAAGAATGATTTTACGAAACTGAGTGCTTAAATCATTGCAAGCATATATATTTTTCTGAATGTATATACTAAGTCATCATAACATTCAGGTTTGGTCTCTTTTTTGTTACGTGGATGTCTAGCAACAGGTAACAAAATATTGTGGAAGGGAGGAGAAGTCGCGTCCATGTAGCGATTTCTCCTCTTTTCCACAATATTTTCAATCTATCACTTACTTCAGGAGTCATGTTGCGTGTTCATTTGTGAGGTGGGGTTATTCGGTTTTTCTTCTCTCGGTTCCGCAAAACTGATGTGGCGAGGTGCGGGTGTCTCGAAGTATTTAAGAGAGTCCCTTGGACTTCGGATTATTGGGAGGGCTGTACTTGCTATTCTACTGGATTACAGATATGCTCATGTACTGTTAGGTGCTCATGTACTAATGAGCTGGTAAGATGAGTTGAGGAAAACGACAGGATGCTGAATACTTTGTGTCTCTTCCTGAATAAGTTCGATGTATTCAATAGTGCAGGGGCACAAACGCAAGACAGTCATATAAACTACTTTGCGGGACAATCTGTTTTGGCATATGTGAACAACTAAGGCATATACCAGACAGCGCATCTACGCAGCGTGGTCGGCGTCTCTATTGTCCATTGCATGGATAGTATGTTTACTATAGTTGCCCTATATGAAAATCCAAGCCACTGAGGGTTTCTGAGACTGAGCAGGCTCCTTTTGTGGCTGATCAGATACCCCGAAGACATTTTTTCTTAAGGCTCAAATAATATTAAAAATTGTATTTTGTTCAGGTTGGATGCTGCTAAAGTTGTTCTCATATACCATGAATTGTGTCATATGTCAGTTTGGCTTTCGTGTATGTATGTTGAAATAATGAAGTCATAAATTTAACAAAAAAAATATATGTTTACTATTTGTAGCACAATCAGCTTATTTCCCGACACTGCATGTACTTCAAAACAAGTCGTTTCAGAATACATGTACTTTAAAACAAGTCGTTTCAGAATACCTTACGGATCACTGGGTGCCCTATGCAGACACCCAAGATCTCCACCAGCCTGCACAAAGTGTAGTCAGGGTCATTGATTTTTACCATATATTCCATTAGTTATGTAAAATAATCTATATAAAGGTTGCTCTTGGAAAGACTGAAGCCATGAAAGAACAAAAATCGGAATCACATTTTCATTGAGAATCGTTGTATGGCAGTTATAAAGTTTATAGGGCTGCATACGCCCAAATAAACTCCCCCAGTACCAGCTTGAGCAGAACTCTATTTTCCAAGATATCAGAATGGGCTCTTCCAAGGAAAGCAAAAATAAAAAAAAATGTACTGCACTATGATGAAAAAAGGGGGGAGACATTTTTACGGCCGACATACAACACTTAATACCGGTTGCAGTGAAAATAAAAATAAGTGAAGGTGCCAACGTCGCCTCAACGTCGATGCAACGTTTGGACGTTGCATCGACGTTGAGGCGACGTTGTATAAACGTCATATGTCCGCTGGGTAAGACGTTGCATCGACGTTGAGGCGACGTTGTATAAACGTCAGGTGACCGCTGGGTAAGACGTTGCATCGACGTTGAGGTGACATTGTATAAACGTCATGTGTCCGCTGGGTACCCAGGAAATGCCAATATCGAACTATAGCCTTCCCGATGCCTGAGCCCGATGCACCAAAAGAAGTAGAGGTAAGGAACACATGATGACAAAACAAAAGCTACATATTAAACCACAAACGTACAAACAAAGAAGAATTGTAATAAACAAACCATCCTACAACGGTCAGTAGTAAAATTATGGAGGGGTGGGAGTTGGAGAGGCTTAAAGGAGTTCTACCCGCGCGAAACCTCACTCTTAATTATAATGCAGCTCCAAATTACAAACATGCGCAGTCCGCATAGGATTTCTGTATCTGTGAAAGTCACAGCGAAGCACATAAAATCACAAATACTGTGATGAAAGAGAAGGACTCAATGGCGATCTGTTGCCATAAAGCAAGCAAACCACAGCTAGCATTCTTAATAAATATATAGCGGGCCATTATCGGCCCGTCAGCTACCCTGACGGGCCGATAACGGCCCGCTATAAATTTATAAAGAATGCTTACTGCGATATAGGACTACGATGCGGCCGACCACAGACATTGATAGGCAGTCAAATAAAGTCTGCACAGGTTGTCCTTGGAAGAAACGAACTCATAAAAGAACGAAAATCGAAGGATCGATTTCATTGGGAATCTTCATATGGCAGCAATGTACAGTCGAACCTCGATGGCTCGAACACCAATGGCTCGTTTACCATGGCTAATTCAAACTCGTTTTTGAGTCCCTACGAAATTCTTCCGATAGCTCAAGAAAACAAATATTTAGGGAAATTTTCTTATTTTATCGTGAAATTGTATGTTGTGTGTACTCATTAGAATCGCCTCAGCGAGGCGATTCTAATGAGTACACTCAACATACAATCACTGTGTAGAAAATCGAAAAGATTTCCCTAAATTTTCGCTATTTGTTTCCTGAACTGGTGCCATGATTAACCCTCAGTGGCTCGAACTACCCATGTCACGAACGAATTTCCATGGTCCCGAAGATGTTCGAGCCATTGAGGTTCGACTGTACTTTGTAGTGCTATATACGCCTACAACCCCTGTCTCATCACCGTATTAAGCAAAACTCCATTTTTCAAGATTTCAGAGTGGGCTTAAGCAGAGCTAATTTTGCATGACAAACTGTTGGCGTTCTAGTCTTTTTTATGTAAAAGCGATATGTTATAAACTACTCGGGAAACGCACACTTAGTGGCAGAGTTCAAGTACTATGTTTAATCTTACCAATATTTTTGCCTCTCTTCTAAACAAGGGTCTACACTAAAAGAAAGGAGTTCATTCTCCTTGCAAATAAATTAAAGGGGAGCAAATTCCTTTTACAATAGACACTTTTACCAAGGAGCTTAGTGTGTAGGAAAGCAAACAGGAAGTCACTATTGCTGGACAACTCAAAGAGTTCTGGTTTTGTTTAGCCCAGTTTGAAAGTGTTATGTGTTCGTTGTCTTTTACCCCAGCGTTTCCCTGACTTGAATTTTGGCCGCTTATACCCTCGGGGAGGGGGTGGGGTCACTTTCTATAGAACAGTGTTCAGGTATGTACCGCTGGAATAAGTGTACTTTTCGTGCCTGAGATTATATGATAAGGTATCAATATTATCGCACAATTACATAAATAGTCCCCATTTGTTAAGCAGCAAGTTGTCTGTTTTGCTTCAACTAGTGTTTACTAATAATCTTCGATTATATGCGTGGGGTATTTTTTTACATGCGAATTATATGAATAGGTATGGAAACTATATGAATAGGGGGGGGGGGGGGTCCTCAAAGTTCCAGCGGCACATCCCCGCCCAAACATTTTCCGAGTTACCCTCCGAAAACCTTGTTTTGGACCGTCAAAACTTAGGCACTGATCCTGAAAGTTGCAGTTCAGACCACAGAAACTTATGCAGTAAAATATACCTGCAGTAAACTCGAAATTGACTATAGGACATCAATTTTGAGAGCGTCTGTGCATATTTTTCCAACATTCCTGTTCTCAGTGTGGTCTTATTAATCTTTACCACACTCTGGGCTAATTCAGTAAGCAAGACATTGATGATATATTTTTTTTATTTTTCCCAGAAAACAGGTTTTGACATTTCATGCAAATTGTCTTTTTTTCCAGGGTCTTGACATATCATGCAAGTTTGAATGAAATACCAAACCTTTTTGTTAAGGAATGTAAGAAAAATATTTAAAATGCCATCTGCGGATAGTTTTGCATTGTATGCTTACCGTTTAGCTAAAAGAACTGGCAAAGAAAACAACATTATGAGCAATAAAATAGATTTTCCCTGCTCTTGAAAATCTTAGGATTTGAGCAGGGACAGCATTTCCTGCAAGAGTGCATGTGTGCCCATTAAAGACTCAGATCAGCCTGCAATCCGCAGTCTGATGGGTAGCCAAGGATCCTAAGCGTCTTCAGGTGGACAGCATTCCCTTAATGCCTATTCAAATACATGTATATGGAAAATTTTACAACCGAAAAAAGGACAATTTTCAGATGAAAGAATCTGATAGTTTTCATATTTCTGCTCAAAACATAGATTGTGGGTACTCGTTAGAACCGCCTCGACAAGCCGGTTCTAACAAGTACCCACAATGTATGTTTTTGAGCAGAAATAAGAAAAATAATGTACACCTCTGTAAACCTCAATTTTACTACATTCAAGTGGGGTTTAAGGGGTCAAAATTATATAGGTGTGTTTTTGTGATGGCATTGATAGATCATTGTGTTCTTTCATTCATATCTTGCATGTGCATTGGCACCAGTTGCTAAGGGAGATGAAAATCTAAGCTTTACAAAAAGTACAAGGTTGACCACACAGGCCTAACTCCTTACCTAACTCCATATCTGTCCTAAAAATTTCAACAAATGCATTTTTCTACCTTTTGGTGTGCCTAAAAGACTGATGGATGAGTGGCAAACCATGTTGTAGCATCTGATCTTGGTGTTTGTACTTGCTTGTTTGTCCCAGTAGTTGCTTAAACAATAGCTCCAGACAACAAAATAATTTTCTTATTTCTCCACAAAAATATACGTTGTGGGTACTCGTTAGAAGCGCCTAAGCAAGAGGCTTCTAATGAGTACCACACAAGATGTTTTTGTGGAAAAATAAGAAAAAAAAAATCCCTATTTTTAAGTTGAAAAAAAAAAAAAAAAAAAAAAACAACAAAAAACAAAAAAAAAACAAACCAAAAAAAAAAAAACAAAAAAAAACGCCTTATCTGGAGATAAATATAGTAATACAGAGAGCATGACTGTTTCCAATATGCCATAGCCTTGCATATTCTAGACCTTTAATGGAAACAGCCTGTCCATAATAAAATGCAATAAAAGAATCACAAATTAAGATAACCCTCTGCTGGAAACCTGTACGAGGGGTGTCTGCTCTGTGCCTTTAATGTTTGCATATGCCATGAAGTAGGCGTTCCCCGTACGTGGCCCATATATAGCAGTCGTTTGTATGACCTCTAATGAGAATAATATAAAGGTAAGCAACTAGTATAGTCAAGTATGTTGCATAGGTATGTATACTGTTCAGAAGAAGTGATCTATATGGAGTGTCTAACAGTCTCTGTCATATGAGGAATGTTAGGACGAGTAGAAACATATATACACAAAATAAAAACGTTAAACTATAATACCCCGCCATTCGGGCAGATAACTCTAATTTGCTGAAATTTGCCCATTAGCAATCCCAAAACAGATCTCCACAATATCAATGCACATACCAAGTTTGGTGAAAATCCGTTGATGTTTTACTCGTTATCATCCGGAAACGAAAAACGGACAGACGGACGTACGACGGACGGACAGACACACGGACGTCCAACGTGAAACCATAATACCCCGCCACTATCGTGTGGCAGGGGTATAAAAGCCATCAAGTTTTGTTTACTGGGAGGTTTTAGGGGTATTCGTCATTGGCTTATTCGTTCTGGGCAGTATGATCTGTTGCTGATACGCTCGTGTCGGGAGGTCATCGAAAACCTCCCATGGTTCCTGCATTACTTGGCCTGCAAAGTTAGGGAAGCAGGCGTGCCAATCGTGCTAGCACTTCCTTGCAGTCTGGGATCTCCGAAGCCGCCGAGATCTTCGTCGCTTGAATCGCGACTATGCCATTTGTATTGTCTCTCACAAATATTCTACCGCATTGTGCGTATACCGCAGACAGTTTTTCAACACGAAACAGGGATCGCGCGTAGTAAAGTAACTGAGAACGTTACTTCTTCAAGTCCTCATTGATGAAGAGATGTTTCATCGTGTCGTCCTCGCTATAACATAGTTCCTTGCGCATTTCATACAAATGTGGCCTCGCGTTATATGTTGAGAACTTAACCAGTATATTACGAGGGCGTGGTCTATCTGAAACAGACCTTCTTGCTGTTGTTGAGTAGGTTTACCGACTCTGTGGGGCCCGTCGATATTACTCTTGCTGATGTCAACGTCGAGTACACTGGTGATCTGGATGAATATATTTTTCGGTATTCTCAGCGTATGATTCTGGGATACGTATCCCGAGATTAACAGAATTCCGTCGACTGTATTGTTCAAGCGAGTCGTTGTCTCCCTCAACTTTAGTGAGTCCTTTGAGAATGTCCTTATTTTCCTAACTTAAGTCCATATTTCCACGTGTCATTTTCCTAAACAGGCGCATAACCACAACTTTAGAAGCTGTTAATTTTCGGAAACTGCGAGTTTAGAAGCCTAAACGAAATTGAAAACATCTAAATTGATTCTCTTGTAGTATTTGATGTCATTTTTGATGTCACAAAAGCTAAGTGAATTGGGCAAAACACGCCAAATGCGCTTCGCTTCTATATTTAAGTTTTCTTCACTATTTTTTTCAGGGGAATTTGGATCTGAAAGCAACATTGCATCTTCATTATTTTACCCTTAGTTAAAAAAGCGTTGTTTCCATTATTTTGCAAAAATGAAGTTTTCAGATCTGAATTTCCATTTATTGTCTTTACATTATATTTGACAGTTGATTCCTCACTTGATAAATTTAGTTTACAATAATTAATGCTTCTGTCATTCTCACAGTTAGAAAACGCTGTATTTACATTTTCATCATCCGTGATGCAATGATCTTAATTAATATCATTGTTAGGTACTGAACCCTCCATAACTACACCTAGAACATTAATATTATCGTCTCTTGTTTTGTAAGTTGTATCAGAAAAAGCATTGAGCAACCGAATGACTTTCTTTACTTTGTTTTTGGATGGGACAGATGCATTTTTTTACCTGTTTACCTGTTTTACCTGTTTAGTATTCCCTCAACATTTAGAAGACGATTATGCTTCGTTCTCACTTTTCCGCTTAAAATTGATTTTGGTATTTCAAGGAGTTTTTTTTTCTTACTTGCCGGAGGTGAGGCAAGATGTTCTGAAATGCCCAAGACAGACTCAGGAGCAGGAACGATAACCAATTCGTTAATGTCAAGACGATCGCTCAGTCTTTGCCTGTTTCTACCTGTTAATCTGTTTGGTCTTTTACGGCTTCCTTTTATTAATTCTGCGCTATACATCACGAAAACATGCCTATATAATTTTGACCCCCTTAAACCCCGCTTTTATATAGTAAAATGGGGTCTACAGAGGTATACATTATTTTTCTTATTTCTGCTCAAAACATATATTGTGGGTACTCGTTAGAACCGCCTCGTCGAGGCGGTTCTAACGAGTACCCACAATATATGTCTTGAGCAGAAAATTGAAAAAAAATATCAGAATTTTTATCTGAAAAGTTTTTATCTGAAAAGTTTTCAGTTTCAGTTTTTTTTGGTGGTGAAATTTTCAATAAATGAATAGGCGTGTTTTCGTAATGATGAAACGGCAGTGCCCGGCCTATCATCCAACCATACAGCTTTCCTCATGGCTAAAATATGATAACAAGTGCCGAAAGCGGGATCATGACTTGTGTTCTATTATATCTCGTCTGAGTCTGGTAACGAAATATTCTATCAATTCGGGTGACCAGTTCGAGTTAAATGCTGCTTATAGTTCTTCAAAAGAATTGATCAATTCACACCGGAATAACTGCATCAGCTGTTTGCCACACTCGGTTTTGTTATCTATGTTTGGACTTTTCATGCTCATACTACCAGGCCAATGCCTAAACTCGCGTTTTAAGGATTCCAACATACTTCTGTCAAAGGTATTTATTTTGATATTTATTTATGGCATTTGTAAAACCTTTATATCTATCAGTGCATCAGAAATACCGACGGAATAATAACACCGTTTTTTGAATACACTATGTCTAAATACCATAACTGAAACAAAAAAGTCACCTGCATTAAAGTAGTGCCATAAGAAATTAAAATAGGTTAATCTGATTTTACAGTTAAAAGAGTATTTAATTCTGAGAAAAATATCTTCACTTCCTAAAACAACCCCCTATATCTTGATAAACAGAAATCAATTTGACAAAATCCTTCATAGGATATGCCAACTGTAAAGACCCAATGATTTCATCATGAGACACTTGAATTGTTTTCGATGGACAGTAGCTATTGTTTTTACCTTTTATGGCAGAAGTTTAGAAGACATTGATGCGTGGAATCAGTTTTACAGTTGTTAACATTTTATGCATAAATCCTGCCGGAAGAATTTTAATGTCTTTTTATTTAACTTCCGACACAACAGATCCAGTCTTGCGTTCGTGAGGCCTAGTATTGTCGATGCTTAACCGATGAGGTCTTGGAACAAATGTGACTCATCTAAGTATAGAAGGTCAGCCTTGTTTATCTTTAAATACAGAGGCAACCCTTGTAAACCTAAGGTCATCTAGTCGGTCTTTCTTTTCCCTCGAAATCTTGTAAGATAATTTTCAAAACGAATGCAAATTTCTTGAAATACCTTGACCTCCCTTGTTAACCCACATATACATTTCAGCGCGCCAGTCATTTGCGTTTTCGAGATTACCCCCATTGCTATAAACATGAACTTCGCGCCCTTTCGGTTTTATTGGTGGTGTAAACATCACTTTGCTTTGATCAGGATTTTCAAGAATTTCACATGAGCCTGTTTTTTTTTTGTTTTTGTTTTTCTTTTTGCATCCAAAATGTTATCAGATATCATGTAGCTTTATTTTCCGGCCCGCCCCATACAGTTTTGAGCTTTGTGTGTAATTAGCAGATGTCTCAGTTGTCGGCGAAGGCGTTGTAGTCGTCTTCTTCTCCGATGTCGGTGACGTCTTCTTCTTCGACTTATTCTCAGATGTCGGCAGGCGTTGTCGGCATCTTCTTCTCCGATGTCGGTGAAGGTTTCGTCGCCGTCTTCTCAGATGTCTCAGGCGATGCACTGTCGTCGTCTTCGCCTTCGACGTCCGTGAAGTCTTCACCGTTGTCTTCTCAGACCTCGGTGATGGCGCTGTCGTCGTCTTCTTCTCCGTCGTCGTCTTTGTGTTCTTTTGGCATAGATGTTCGTACAGGCGCTGAATTCTTCGTAGAAATGTAGCGGAGCTCCGCCCATTTAAAATGCCATTCGTCTCAGCAAAGATGATAATGACAGAAAAACAACAACAACAAACAAAAAACAAACAAACAAAAACAACGTGCATTCAATCACGCAATTTGGACGCGAATGGATTTATTACAGATAACTACGATACAAATACATATTTAGGTATTGTAGTAGTTGTTTCCCTTTGACTGGTTTCGCATATTTTCTCCTCGTTCATGCAAGGTAGTATTATCGATATTATCGATGAAGTTACTCAAAAATAGGCATTTTTTTCCAAGAAAGATTTAATAAATTGATATATAGTATCAATATGATCATGAAATGCAGCATCTGACAGCCTGTAAAAATTCAGTCAGTTTCTCGTTTTTGAACTGAGTCAAAAATGAAATGATTTTTTATCATATATTTGAATTAATGTTGGAACATTAATTCAGAGATACGATAAAAAAAATCATTTCATTTCAAAAACGAGAGACTAACTGTAATTTTACAGGCTGTCAGGTGCCACATTTAATTATTGTATTAATACCATGTATCAATTTATTAAACCCTTCTTGGACAATAAAATGTCTATTTTTGAGGGATATTGTGCCTTTAATGGGATTATCGGAAAAGATGGCATGACGTCACCACTCTACTTTAGCGAAAGCATTTTACACTATATAGAAGATATGTTAAAAGCCTCCAGTTCTTTATTTTGACTTGCGTTCGGCCTCAGACTCAATGACGGCCTCTTTGTAAAACTTTAACCAGTGGGTTGGGGCTTGACGATATGTCTTTGGCTTGGCCCGCCGTGATTCATCTATTGGTTTTCATCTACACTGGCATACAGTAGAATTAGCCATGAGTACTCCTCTTTGTTTATTATAGTGATTAATTTGATTTTTATGTTTTCGCTTTGATGCATTGACTGAGTTGGGAGCCTTTATGCGAACCGAATTTTTAAGTGTTTCTGTATTAAGAGTAGCATCGGGACCCAGGGTGAAGTTGCCTAGCTGTAAAATTGCTTTAAACCCCACGGTGGTTTGCTCTACTGACCGTTCTAAGGCGGTGGTCCCGGTGTTAGTCTTACTCTTTGTTGCTTTGTGGTTTATTCTACGAGGCGATTTGTTGTATGTCTTTCCGTGTGTCATTTTGTTCTTGTGTTTTTCAGACCTTTTAGTATTGCGATTACCTCGCTTGGGGAAGAGAGAGCTAATCTTAGTGCTTTTCGTACGTTTGTTCGGTTTGTGCTTGTTTAGATTTGTCGGTTTCCTCTTCCTCTTGGGGTCTGGGAAGGGCTGCGGTTTGTGATTGTGGCACTCCCTGGACTTTACTCTAATCTTTTTTGGCATTTATTTCATTTCATGAATAGTATTGCATCGAAGACGTAATTTCATGTTTTGCTAGATTCGTATATCTTTTTTTCGTAATAAGTTTGAACGTATTAACTAGTGCACCAGAAATGCACCGGACAAGTTTGGCCGGTGAGAATACTCATCTAGGAATTTGCTTGAGTTTTTCAACAGAGATATTTTGTATAACTTTCTTTTTCCACTTGGATGAAAATGCATTAACAATAAGATAATCATTATAAGTTTTACATTTAAGTATCTTCATATGTACATATGTTGTGATGTGTTGTATTTTATGAGGGCTGCATGGTAGACTGGCATTTTAGCCAAATGTGTAAAAGAAATAAATAGTATATGTCATCAGTTTGACATCTGGTGAATTAGCCGGCAGTGTGTTAACGGTCAAATATCTCGGCAAAACTATTTCATTTCCCGAGTCGTTAGGAAAGATAGATGGATAAAAACGCTTCGGAGATCGTCTTGCCTCCTCATCTTGAAAATTCTACTTTTTTATGCCCCCGTCATTTTCAATGGGGGAGGGGAGGTGTGGAAGGGAGGGGTCAATACAATACAATACATCCCCGCCAAGGTTATTAAGCGGAAACCAATATCAACACACTAATTAAAAGTAAGTCACAAAAGGGCCATAACCGAGCCAAAATTTTGCAGATGATTACTAATATCAAACTTGACCTGTATTTTACAATGATACATCCATCTGCAAACTTTCAATAAGATCAATGCATTCTTGCAAAAATTATTGAGCCGAAACCAATATCAACACACCAACAACAAAAACTAAGTCGAAAAAGTGCCATAACTCAGCCAAAATTTGGCGAATGATTACCAATATCGAAACTGACCTGTATTTTACGTTGATATAAAGTTCTGCAAAGTTTGAATGAAATCAATGCATCCCTTTAAAAGTTATAGAGCGGAAACGAACAACAAAAACTAGGTCGAAAAAGGGCCATAACTCAGCCAAAATTTTGGCGGATGATTACCAATATCGAACTTGACCTGTATTTAGTTCTGCAAAATGTGAATGAAATCCATACAGCCCTTCAAAAGTTATTGAAAGGAAACGAAAAGTGTGACGACGACACCGATGATGCCGACGACGACACCGCTGACGACGCGGACGAACAACATGATCCCTATGTGTCTGCCATGCTACGCATGCGATACAACTAGGTGTCAATACAAGGCCTTATTGACGGTGTAAATAAATAAATACAAAAATAAAGAAATAGATGCCTGGTTGCAAGAATCAAAGAGTCTAACATGATGAGCAGTAAGAACGTACCGATACAAACTATAACTAACCCATATATATATAATTTTGAATGCAGCCAAATAGAGTAATATAAATTATTGCCATAATGAACTCTTTTCATAGTAGGTAAAGTTTTCACGAGATGATCAGAGAAACTTAAGTGGTTTCATGAGAATGTGAACAAACTTCAGCAATTATCTTAAAACTAAGGATTAGTAATTTAATGGCTATCAATTAATACAGTAAATAAAGTATCATTTCATGACCCATGATTTAATGACCCAGAAGATGTGTACAGGATAGTCACTAAGGGAAGCGGGTAATCTCGGACAGGCTTTCGCGTGTTGTTCACTATGCCGAACCCTCTTAGAGTACCGTCTGCCCTATACTGTAATGATCTTCAATAACTATAGAGACGTATCAAATGGTCCATTACCGCCTAAGAGTGGACTGTTTTCTTTTTCTGGAAATTTTCAAATTGGGCATAAAAGATAAAAGAGGTACCTGTGCATACGGCATAACTCGGACGGTAGAAGGGTAAACTCGGACATTGCTGATTAAAAAAAACTAGGCTAACTGACAGTGATATATGACAGTAAACAAATATATTAACTGGTGTGTTTGCGTATAAATGATTGACTCTTTATTTCATTTGGATTTTTGATCCCGCAGGAATAAAAAACGATATTCCAATACATTAACCTTTCTGGTGACTTTCAAAAATTTTCATGCCATGCAAGACAATATGATCAATGGTTATCACTCTTGTGTAAGTAAATAAACGTGATCAATCAGTTTCAATCACGTCATGAAAATATTAATGGGTAACGGGACCAAGGCAATATTTTGGACTCTATTCTATATTGTTTACCCTGTTTGCTACAGTGCACTATAATCTGCTCATTACTTAGAAGACACCTTTATGAAAATGAAATTTAATCATTCTCACCCAAACTCAGAGGCTGTTTCTGCATATGCATTGTGGAAAAAAGTTCAGAAACATCTTTCAATATGCGACAAGGCATGGGGTCAATATATATTTAATGTCAAATACGTCAGGAAATATTCATTTAATCATTAATTTGTGCAATAACTTAAACGTATTTAATGAAACCATACATTTCAGAGATAAAATTATGTCATGTATAATTGAAAGAAAGGTAAAATGCATTTCTTGTGCAAGTTAATCAAGCTTATATCTAACACACAGATAAATGCTCCCAAACAGCACTTTTGCACTGGTTGTGCCGAATTCGCATGTTATTTACTGGCAACAAAAAGTAAACAGCGGCTGTCCGAAGTTACCCTCACTCCAAATTCACCAAAGGGCAAATTCGGACATTCCGTTATTGTAGCAGTACACAACATTTTTAGTTTTTCTGACAAAAATGAAACTGAATTTATGAAAACAACCAATTTGATCTACGTGCTTTCTTTTTGTAATGACTATGATGGTTACAAAATACTCACGATGACCAGAGCTCTAGATGCACAACTTTTGAACATGTCCGCCTCTGCAACTTGGTTACAAATGAGACCAGTCTTCAAACGTCACGTGACCGAAACCACATGGTGATGGACTGTGTTAACAAATAAAATATCGATGAGGAATGTGTCTGGGCAGATCAAAAAGCGGACACAACATAGTGATACGCTTCATTCATTTTAGTTCATAAAAACAGCAAATGTCTGTGTTTACCCACCTGTCCGAGCTTACCCCAGTTGCCCCTACCAGTTCGAATCATTGCACCCATTCCGTATCATTGCGTATATTAGTAGAACCGCCAATTACCACACACATACAAGTGTCAGCAGTATTTAGTTATCTTGTTCGTCTGTCATTACTGACAATGACCAATCCTAATCAATTGTGTGATGTGTTATTATTTGTGTGTTCTAAGATGGCTGATGAGACCAATCTTAACTCTAAACTGCCTGTTGCAGATAGAACAAGAGAGGTCTGAGGAAGAAAGCTCTGTTGGTGATGCCTTAGCTCTGGCTTTCCGCTGTGCACGTTTCTGCTCGGCTTCGCTGATTCTTTTTGTTTCGTATTCACCAGCTCCCCTTTATATGAGGCTTCGCCACTTTGTACGATCTTGTGCATTCTGTTCCCATGACTCTGTTGGTATGTTGAAGTCTTTAAGGGAGGCTTTGAAGGTGTCCTTGTATCGCTTCTTCTGACCACCATGGGAACGTTCATCCGGCATTCTGGTAACATGGCCTGTCCATCTTAACTGTGCCAATTTCAGAAGAGTTTGTATACTCTGCATCCCTGCCCTTTTCAGGACTTCTGTGTCTGGAATCCTGTCTTGCCACTTGATCTTTAGAAGTTTTCTAAGACAGCTTGTATGGAAGTGGTTCAGTCTTTTGACATGTCGTTGGTAAACTGTCCAAGTTTCGCATGTGTATAATAGTGTTGGCAGCACTACCGATCTATATACGAATACTTTCAGCTTTGTGTCAAAAAAAGGTAAGAGAAAAGCCCAGGGAGTGCCACAATCACAAACCGCAGCCCTTCCCAGACCCCAAGAGGAAGAGAAAACCGACAAATCCAAACAAGTCTGATTCCACTTCGGTCCCAAATACTTCCACGTAGCTGGCCAAATGCTGCACCAGCTTTGGCAATTCTAGCATTGACTTCATCATCAATGCGCACAACTCTAGACAATGTACTTCCAAGGTAGGTGAACTTGTTTACCACTTGCAGTCGTTGACCTTTCACTGTGATGGTAGGCTCCTTGTAACGCTTTTCAGGTGCTGGCTGATATACTACCTCAGTCTTTTTGATGCTGATTGTGAGATCATAGCTGTCACATGAATCAGATACTTCATCTACACCTTTTTGCATTTTCTCTTCTGTTGGAGCACCCTTTGCCATGTCATTAGCAAAGAGGAACTCGTCTAGCACCTCTGTCTGCACTTTAGATTTAGCTTGCAACCTTCTTAGGTTGAAAAGTTTCTCATCAAAGCGATACCTAATAGGTATACCATTGTCACCATCCTGGAAAGCATCTGTAAGCATGGCAGAAAACATCATGCTGAACAGTTTTGAAGGTAGTACACAGCCTTGCTTAACTCCATTTGTCACAGGAAATGGATAAAAAAAAATCACCATCATTTTGGACCCTTGCAAGCATACCATCATCGATTTGGCAGGACAACCAAACTTTGCAATAATTTTCCACAAAGTCCCTCATGACTGACTGTGTCAAATGCTTTGGTAAGGTCGACAAAGGTCATGTAGAGGTCCACATTCTGTTCCTGGCATTTTTCTTGAAGCTGTCGTGCTGTAAAGATCATGTCTATTGTTCCTCTATTTTTCCTGAATCCACACTGGCTTTCTGGTAGAAGCCCTGACCGTTCCAGGAGTTCATTCAATCGGTTCAGTAGGACCCTAGCAAGAATCTTCCCAGCAATTGACAATAAAGAGATGCCTCGATGATTGTCACAGACTTGAGGATTCCCTTTCCTTTTGAATAGGTGGATAATTGTTGCATCCTTGAATTCTTGAGGAATGGCTTCTTTTCTCCACATAATGTGAAATAACTCTGTCAGTTTCTCTGCAACTGGTGGATCTCCTGCTTTGTAGACCCCTGCAGGTATTGCATCTGATCCTGGAGCCTTGCCAGATGACAGGAGTTTTATTGCTTTCACTGTTTCAGTAACGGTTGGGAGCCCATCAAGCAGCGGATTACATTCCACCAGTGGCAGTCTTTTGATAGCTTCATCATTGATAGATGATGGTCGCTTAAGGACACCATCAAAGTGTTCAGCCCATCTTTTTAAGATAGCTTCTTTGTCAGTCAGAAGACTAGTTCCATCTGCACTAAGGAGTGGAGTGGTTCCTGAGCTCTGGGGACCATATACTGTCTTGAGTGCATCAAAGAACTTTTTCATGTCCTTTCTGTCTGCAAAGGAATGGATTTCATCAGCCTTTTTTCTCCGCAAGGAGTCTTGCATGTCTCTGAGCCTCGTCTGAACTGTCTTGCATATGTTTGAATAGGCAGTCTTGCTAGATACGGAGCTGGTATTTCTGAGGTAAGCCTTGTGTTTTTGGTGTTTCTCTTCAAGGAGTCCCTGAATTTCTTTGTCATTCTCATCAAACCAATCTTGGTGTTTGCGAGATTCCTAGGGAATCCATTGCTGGAGAGTGAACGGTGTCTCTGAAGACTTCCAGCTCTCATCTACATCTTCTGAACTGTGTTCCAGTGCATCTAAACGGCTGCAGAGATCGTTCACGAATGCTTGCCTCTTACTGTCTTGTTTCAGCTTGGAGACATCTAATTTCTTTGGCACCTTCTTGCCTTGTGGTCGTCGTACAGGCTGAATGTGCAGGTTGAGTTTGCTGACAACAAGCCTGTGATCTGTCCAACAGTCTGCACCACACATAGTTTTAGTCACTCTGACATCCTGTCTGTTCTTCCTTCGCACTATGACATAGTCAATGAGATGCCAGTGTTTGGGCGAGTGTGCATCCATGTTGTCTTTCTGCGAGTTAGTAGACGGAAGACTGTGTTGGTGATCAGTAATTCATGCTCTGCACACTTCCTTAAAAGGAGTCTATTGCTGTTGCACTTCCCTACACCTTCAGATCCAATCACTCTTTCCCAGGTCTGGTGGTCTGTGCCCACTCTGGCATTGAAGTCCCCGAGGAGGATGAGTTTGTCTGTCCAGGGTGCTGCAGAAATCACAGAATCCAAATCATCATAGAACTTGTCTTTAACCTCATCTGGGTTAGTCATTGTGGATGCATAGGCACTTACGATTGTTGCATGCCTCTTGCCAGATTAGGGAAGTCTCAGCGTCATCAGGCGGTCATTTATGCCTTTGGGAAGTCCTGAGAGCTTGCTGACGAGGTGTGACTTGATGGCGAATCCTACTCCTACTTTACGCCGCTCTTCTTTCTTGCGTCCACTCCAGAAGAAAGTGTAGCCAGCTCCAACTTCTTTTAAAAGCCCTTCTTCTGCAAAGCGAGTCTCACTCAGAGCTGCAATCTCGACTTTATATCGGTCAAGTTCTCTACCAACTAGAGCTGTTCTTCGATCAGGCCTGTCAGAACTAGAACTGTCCATTAGGGTGCGCACATTCCAAGCGCCGATGGTTAGAGGTACCACCTTCATCTTCTTTTTTCTTGTTTGACCGCTAAGTGGGATTCCCGCTGATCGCTGTTAACCAGCCAGGAGTTTTGAAGCAGGCAATTATTTAGGGCACCTTTTCTAGCCCTTCCCCAAGCTACAGGGGTGAGCAGTGCGATCCTAAAAAGTCTGCTCAGTCGCTCAGTTCGGCTGCCGAATTCCCCATACTGCTTTGCTCTTAAGGAAAGCGACCATATAGAACCAAGCCGCCTGTGTGCAGGTCCGCAACTACAGCTTCCAGTGTTTCCTCACCTGCTGCTTCGCCGCTCGCCCATCGTCACAGGGCTTTTGTATGATTTGCATATATGTGCTTGCTGTGAATGTATGTTGCTGATTAAGATGACATGCGCTGTGAATTGGATTATAGTAAGGCTGAGGCGCGCAGAGTAAACCTCACTCTCTCATCCTGACCTAGCTGGATCCAGAGGCAAGACAGTGTCAGGACATCTGGAGCTAAGCCCGGATGCAGTGGATGACCATGACTTCTTTTGTGCCTTGTCATGCTCTCCATGCTCCACAACATGCTGCCATCGCCATTTGGGCCGTTTAATCATAGTAATGATTTCTTCCGCCCCAGCTGCCGAAGCAGACTTTACATAACTGGAACAGGCAAATCCAGGTATGCAGGTTTTTGTTTGGAGTTGCCAACTCGTAGATGGATTGCTGACCAGGGCTTGAGAGCTCCATCTACCCTAGATATTGCTACACAGATTCTGTTAACAGCTATATAGAAGCAGTAACTTAAATGTCTTATGTAGCAAGGTATTTAGTAGGACCCAAAATGCTTACGGGGTTGTAAAAGACGGACTATAAGGTCGGAAGTCGGGACCAAAAGTCAGGAGTAAATTTGGACAATCAAATAATAACACTAAACATGCACGTCAGGCTATCGGGATGAAATTTGGAACATAAATAGAATATAGACTCTTCTTTAAAATACATATAAGTTTTGGTATTATTATCGAATATTTTTCACGTTATAGTATGAAATTTACGACTATGTCGCTCATTTTTGGGTCGGGACCAACTTTTGCGGTATTAACGATGTCAAGCATTTTGCAAATTATAGTCAGTCTGGAGATTCGACACGAATTATTTTATGCATTATCAATTAAAAACATGTCAAAGATCAGAAAAATATAAAAAATAAAGTTATTCATCGCACCGTCTAGTAAATAATTGACCCGGGAGTAGATCGGAACTAAATTTCGGCTTTTGCGGTATTGACGATGTCAAGCATTTTGCAAGTCATGGGCAGTCTGGTGATTTTACGAATTATTGTATGCATTATCAATTAAAACATGTCACAGATAAAAAAAATATATATAAAAAATAAAGTTTTTTTCATCGCATCGTCTAGTAAATAATTGACCTGGGATTTTGTCGACGATATGGTTGGGTGTGAGAATAGAAAGTGTCGGAGATGGTATCATTTGAGATGTCTAGGGGTACGCCATTACGAAAACATGCCTATTCAAATATATTGAAAATTTCACCACCAAAAACTGAAAGTTTTCAGATAAAAATCCTGATATTTTTTTTTTTTCATTTTCCGCTCAAAGCATAGATTTTGGGTACTCGTTAGAACCGCCTCGAGGCGGTTATAACGAGTATCCACAATCTATGCTTTTGAGCAGAAATAAGAAAAATAATGTATACCCCTGTAAACCCCAGTTTTACTATATAAAAGTGGAGTTTAAGGGAGTCAAAATTATATAGGTAGGTTTTCGTGATGGCGAGGGTGAGGAGTGTTCCTGGGTGTGTTACGACTGTGAGAAAGAACTGTTTCAACATCCAATGAGATTTTACTACAACGCAAAAATTATATACATGTATGCTGATGTATTACAAGGCATAACCATAATTAAAGAAATACAGTGTATGTGACATTAGCAAGAAGGCAAATCTGAGCCGATTTCAAGGAGACATTTAGTCCCGACCTACTTCCGGGTCAATCATTAACTAGACGGTGCGATGAAATAACTTTACTTTTATATTTTTCTGATCTGTGACATGTTTTTAAATGGAATTGAATAAAATAATTTGCAAAATGCTTGACATCGTCAATACCGCAAAAGCCGGAATTTAGTCCCAACCTACTCCCGGGTCAATTATTTACTAGACGGTGCAATGAAATATTTTTATTTTTATATTTTCTCATCTTTGACATGTTTTAAATTTATAATGCATAAAATAATTCGTATGGCATCCCCAGACTGACTATAATTTGCAAAATGATTGACATCGTCAATACCGCAAAAGTTGGTCCCGATCCCAAAATAAGCGACATAGTCGTACATTTCATACGATTACGTGTAAAATATTTGACAATAATTTCAAAACTTATATGCATTTTAAGAAGAGTCTATATTCTACTTATGTTCTAAATTTCATCCCGATAGGTGCCTGTTTAATATTATTTGATAGTCCAAATTTACTTCCGACTTTTGGTCCCGACTCTCTACCTTTACTTCCGGCTTTTATACTCCCAATACTTACGTGGTCACCGTTAACACCGGTTATATAAAACACTTGGCGGGAAACTCCGCAGTCATGGTAGAGGGACCAGGTTGTAAACTAAAAGGCATAAAGATAAAGGCTAAACTGAAAGGCCAAACTGTTCAAATCGTAAAAGGAAATGCTGTTAATAAGGTATATGATCATTAAGCGCTTATTCTTTTTTTTGTCATTAACAGTGGCGAATCCACCTGGTTCGTTTGTGTTGAGGTTTTACGGCCCAGTCAACCCAATGGGGTCATGTCGAGCGGTCAGTTTACCTAACCACATGTTTACTGGGCAGGCTTAGTCCTCTAAGCGGTTAACCAGTATTGTGCACATTCTTTCGCCAGAAACTGACAACTTTCCTTCTTGATTCAGCGGAAAGGAGAGAATGACTAGAAAATATTTCATGATCAATCTCCACGAAAGAATGTTGCCAACCTTGGCGGGGGTTGAACCCGCGACCTCCTGGTCTCCAGTCTGACGGCACATCCAACTGAGCCACTGAGGCTGGCAGCTGCATGGTCAACTCCCAGTCAGCTCGAGATAGTCCTATCTTTGTCATTGGTGAACTTGTAGTCTAACCCGAGTCTTCTCCGGCTGTTCAAGTTTTTTTTTTTTTATTTTGGTGTTAAAGCTTCAAAATCTGAAAAGTGAAAAAAAATCCCGGCTTTTTACATCAGAGAAGGCAGGACGGATCACTCCTAGTCGTACCCGTTGTCTGGTCAGATCCTACCACCCAAGTCATGTCGTACCTAGTTTGTTTACTCATACCTTGTGAAAAAAAGTTATAGTAGATGGATGGACAGGTGGACAGATAGATAGACAGAAATATTTTGTTTTATAATTTTTATGATGCACTGATTAATGTGGATGTGAAAAACTATTATCGATATGGGCTCTTTAATCTTGTCCTGAATCAAAGACAGTTTTTAATTGCTTTATGTAGGTGAGAGGTAGTTTGTGTTTTGGAGAGGCTTAATGGCATGCAGGAATTTTAAAGTCAGTTATCTTTATATTCGTCAGCATGTAACCTGTTTTGTCCCTTTATTTATTCAGTTAACATATCTCTGAAGTAGCCAGTCTTGACCTGGCAACAGTGAACACTGGGTGAACCATAGTTATTAAACAAGCTCTCATATTTGTGCAATTGTTGTTTGCATATGACATTTATAGACTGCCAGATGAGTGGTAAACAATGTAGACCCTGATCA
The DNA here is from genome assembly GCA_964016985.1 of Anodontia alba. Classification (NCBI taxonomy): domain Eukaryota; kingdom Metazoa; phylum Mollusca; class Bivalvia; order Lucinida; family Lucinidae; genus Anodontia; species Anodontia alba. The sequence continues at coordinate 39,532,999 of OZ024826.1, forward strand.
GATGCTGCATTCAGGAAAATAAATGAAATACTTCCCAAGAAAGTTGCAAATGCGATAATCAAATATAAATGAAAAACCATAGGTTTGTTTAACCCATTGTAGTCTGGAGACCAGCATTCCCACTCACATTTTGATTTAGGGGTACATGTACCCTTTGGTTTAGCATTTTGGGGTACAGATCACTTTTTGAGGGTACACATATTTTGAGGTAATTAAATGCAATGTATAGTACTGGGAAAATTGTATAAAAGTTTGAGCCATAGAAGCTCAAAATTGTGGCTTGTGACATCTTTGTTGATGGGTTTCAAACCGAACATGTGTTTTGGCTAGGTAATGAACAATCAAGATATCCCTCTCAAATATAAACCACATGGTTGTCAGTGATTGGATAATGTGAAAAAGACCATGCACAATAACCAATGAATAATGATCTCATCCCTCTCGGTAAGAATATAAGTAAATTCTGTGATCCAGTAACAATCATCGATCAGTTTCTGTGAACTGGCCACACACATTCGATATTGTCTGCGAGCAATTGCAGTGTTTCGATGCTTTATTATCTATCTAGCCATACTGCAACACCCTCTCATTAGGATTACATGCAGGTGATTGCACGCCGTGAAGAAAAAAAGAAAGAATGAATAGTGAGAATAAAAGTGCAATAGTGAGATGGATATAACAGATGATAGTGTTACGGGTTAAAAAGATGAGATCTCAAGTTCGTCTACAGTCTCAAGTTCGCCTTGCAGTCTCAAGTTCGCCTACAGTCTCAAGTTCGCCTCTTTGCAGATGACACTGCGGTATACCTGACCATTAATAGCCCAAATGATTCTGCTAACCTCCAGAAGGACCTTGACCGACTACAGGAGTCCGTTAATTAATATTCAAAAGGACGCTAATGAGATAAAACTGACTCGAGCAGGATGTACGAATGTTGCAATTTATACATGCACCAATTTTGCAGTAAGTTTTGTGTACGTAGATACCAACAATTCTGTACGTTCATAGCAGATTCTCAATGTGAATCAAATACTGTAGTATGTGATTGGGAATGCTGGAGACCTGTAAAAGATGCTGCTGAAAGCTGCTTATGATCAGGGTCTCCACTGCTTGGAAACAGTTCAACCATTTTCTCTATGGAATATCTAAGTCACACACCAGACTTACTAAAATCAAAATTAGAACCTTCCAGTATATATTGGGGGAATTTATTCAGTCTATAGAGGGTTAAAGTTTTGCAAGTCTCTAAGGAAGTGTTTCCTGTATTTTAACACTTTGCATGCTTGTTAAAAAAGTTAGCAGACAACATTTTAAAATATTTTTTCTCCTTAGGTGACGATTTGCATGAAGTGTGAGATCCTATTTTCTAGGAAAAATAAGAAAAGTATCATTACTTTGTCATCTGCTGAATTTGCCCACAGCATTGTAAATGTTAAACGTCAACAGGGTTTGCACAGGCTTGAAAAGTACTTGAAGGGCAGTCTTGAAAACTCCTTGAAACAAAATTTGTCTTGAAAAGCCCTTGCTAACTGTCCATAGACCTTGAAAAGTGCTTGAATTTCACATTTTCTTGTATTCTAGACAATTTTAAATCTCTGTGAGAATCAAAAATAAAGTTCCTAGAAAAAAATTGGCAAGTTTCAAGCAACGATAGAGGTGCAGGGGTGCCATGATTAAAGAGGTTGAATTTGCTCGGCACAAAAACAAAGTTCGAATACACATAAGTTTGATGTTTGTACTTGATGTTTGGTTTCTCTCCCTTGGAGACTGGTACTTGGCGATTTTGACTTTTATTATATACAAAGTAATGAAATATAGAGCATTATTAATGAAATAAAATGCATATTTTGAAAAAGTTATATTTTCACTAGTGAAAATATAAAACTTACATTTTCACTCCTTTGAGCAGTGAAAAATATAAGATCTGGAACTACTTATTTTCTTATTTACATTAATGGTCAAAGGGAAGCATGTTCAATACCTAAATTCATGTTCAATACCTAAAATGTTTCTTGTTTTATTAAATTGAACTAAATACAGTTGATTTTATTGCTCATATCCCTTAAAAAGACGCTTTTAGGCTGAAATATTTCGGGGACTATTTTCTTTCGGAAGTAGGTTTCCCACTGTTAGGCGGTTCTTATGTCACCGCCAAGGGACAAAACTGCCTGTCAGACTTCCCCTTGCAAATGCAAGATTTGCATCTCTTCTATCGAAAGTGATGTATATAATAAAAAGAAAATTCAAATGTTTGTGACTTTTATTTCATCTCGTGAAGTGAAAAAATGTATATTTCATTCGTGCTTTCGGCACTCATGAAAATATACATTTTTTCAGTTCACTCGATGAAATAAAAGTCATGTTCACTCCAAACATTTGAATATCCTCTATTTATCACTGAAAAAAGTCAATTCCAATAACGAGACTAAACAAAAAACAAAAATGGCGTTGGCTGTTCTTTAGTGCGTGTTGTTTATTTGGAACCTGAATTTTATTTCTGCGTAATGGGAAAGTGTGTTTAAAGCAGAGAGTGGCCAAAATGATATCTTTGGGTAAAGGAAACAAACAGTAAACATAAGGCACACTGTTGGCCATGTAATAAGGACATTGATACAAATGGGTGAAAGTGCATTGCGGGCACAGGGAGGGGGGGTGGGGGGGGCATAAGAAAAAAAGAAAAAGCGATGTCTCAGACATTCGCAAATTTCTCACAGGTTAAAACAGAAACTGCAACCACACAACTTAATACTTTTGGTTTTAAGAGACTTCATTGTGACATTATTTGGCAGAAATATTATCAGTTTTTTAACCCAAAATTTTTCACTGGATGTGGAACCAATGGATGACAGTGCCAGAATTTATGAATTTGTGTAAGTATTATAGTCCTTGATAGAAAACTATGAGGTTGGTCAGGGATTCAGTTTGACGTCGGCCATCGGCTATAGTCCACCAAAATTTCCAGATGTCCAAAACTTTTCTGACCTGGTTGGACACATTGTCCGATTGCCATTTATGGCTTTGTAATATATGGATTACTACTGTTGTTTACTGTTTACTTTCGATGCCGATCTTTATCTTGTAAGACGACTGATGATTGATCAAACTAAGATGTACTGGACTGCTTATCAAACATTATTGATTTTTTGTGATGTTAAGCAATGCCCGTTAGTTTCGCATCTGCAAAGCGAGTCAACCAGTCTAATTTGTTTGGCTGAAACGTAGATAAGGCCGAATCCTGTTTTAGTTACTTGCCTTGATCTCATCGAATTTGTTTACATGTGACACTGTGCGAGGCGAAATATTACACTCCTGATTTTGTAAAGGGTTGGACATAATATAGCATAAAAATGCCCCTAGAAAGCAACAAAATTTTTCATGCCAAAATCCAGTAGTGCAAACCGAATCCCTGCTAGGGAAATAGTGATAACGATACCAGCCGCCCCAACCCCCTCCACCCCAGACACACACACACACTACTGAATCCACAGTAAAGCGATTTTCTATCTAGCTTTTATAATTTGTCCAAGAAAATTGCAAAATGTCCGGAAGAAGCAGCTGCCATTTCTACATAATGTCCGAAACTGATTTTGGTCTAGCTGAATCACTGGGTTGGTCCTTGAAAAGTCCTTGAATTTGACTTTGCCTTGCCTATATGAACCCTGATCAAGCTATTTAATGAATTTAAGCAGACAATGAACACAGCTCCAAATGTATTTTTCAATGAAAATATATGTGGATTCTCCTTAGCCTCAGTGATGCCCTTCTAATGAGTACCCACAGCATATGTTTTCATGGAGAAAGAAGGAAAATATTTATCTGGATAAAAATACCTTGGTTACATCATTGTCTATCATCATAATTTGCTCAGTGTTCATTTTTGGGTTGGCAGAAGAAAAACAAAGTTTGGCACAGACCTTTTATAAGCTCTGTTTATCATCATTTTCCCACCAGTTTTGCAGTTATGCTGGTGCGGTGGTAATGTTGATGACTAAACATCCCAAGACCATGAGTTCAAATCACAGCTGGGTCATAACTTTTTTTTTTTTTTAGCTCATCTGAACAACATTCATA